>CM073484.1:32582500-33782500 GCA_037074505.1 Albizia julibrissin | reverse complement strand
ACTGGAAGTGATTTTGCAAACAGTGAAATTTTCTTACAGTGATTTTAAATCAACTGGAAGTGATTTATCAGAAACAGATATCACTCGAGTGATCTGAATGCCACTGGAAGTGATTTTTCAAATAGTGAATTTTTGTTGTAGTGATTTTCAATTCACTGGGAGTGAATCTGGAAAATTTAAGTATCACTCGAGTGATCTGGTTATCACTGGAAGTGATTTTCAAAACAATGATTTTTTCTTCCGGTGATTTCTGATGCACTGGAAGTGATTCAGCAAAAATCATGCATCATTCGAGTGATTCAAGATCACTGGCAGTGACATACGGAACTGTGAATTTTTTTGCAGTGATTTTCAATTCACTGGAAGTGATCTGCAGCATCACTCGAGTGATTTCATAGATCACTCGAGTGATATGGTATTTTTCATATCACTTGAGTGATTTTTAATGATCACTCGAGTGATCTTCTTACTCAGATCACTTTTCTCACTTCCTTTGCTGATGTATTTGTTTTAATCAAATCTAAGGACCTTCAAAACATGATTTGTTATCATCAAAACATGAAATCTAACAAACTTAACTAGAGAGAGAGGGGGAGCTTGAGAACGGTTGAAGATCAAAGGTAAGAGGCTTGTAACTTTGAAGTTTATGCTTCCAAATCATGTAGGAACTTCTCCTAACCTCTTCTTCTTCTTCAAAACCATGAATAGCAAGCTTAATCAAGGGTGTAGAGAGAGAGAACAGAAACATTGAGGAGTGAGAAGCAACAAGAATCAAGAGATAAACTTCAAAGTTTGCTTCTCTTTCCTTAGTTGATGTTGCTATTATTGTTCTTGGCTTGGATTGGATTGTTTTGTGAAGATTGGATGATGGAACCCTAAGGGGTCTTGCTATCATAATTCCTTCAAAACATGTTCAATGAGTTTTTAAATAGCTAATAATGTGATTAGAAGTAGAAAGGAAGTGATTAAGAAAGAGGAAACAAGAAAACAACATAATTCACCTAAGAACTCAATTTGCTGCCCTGTGTGTGACGTGAGGATAAAGTAATAATTTGATAATTTTTATACTTCTAATGGCTTTATAAGGCAAAATTGTGTAGGTATGAAAGTGTTCATGTTTTTTTAGATGCTTGTATATGAATTTGGAAATTTATGAAATATGTTTATTCATGATGTTAATCTGCTCTGTCTGGAGCAGTGTTGTTGTATGTAGTGTTTCATGATACAAACCTTATCCAAAAGTTCTGAAACTTTTCATAATTAAAGCAGAGATATAGAGCTTTAATTTGATATGTAGTTTGTAATTTTTAGACAAGCACTTTAGGAGATAAGAATTGTTGAAATTACACCTTGTTTTCTGTAAAGAAATCTGGAACAGTCATATTATGCGAAATTCTGGGAATTTTGTGGTTATGGAGGCCAAAATTGAGTATTTTTATGTGAAATTATACTGAAATATATTTACATAGAAATTTGAACCACTTAATTTGAAATTTTCTAGAATTAATGGTGAATTTTTGAAGTTAAGCAAAAGTTAGTAGATTTGAGAATAAGGGTGGAAATAACCAACTTAGGAGAGTTGGGCCACCTTGACTTTGCTTTGGGCTTAATTTACTAACTTTAATGACAACCAACTTGACTAATTGCATTATGCAAGTTCTCGAGGTCAATGGCCATTAAAGTTTTGTTCCCTAGAAAATGCATTTCTTCACTAAAATAAGTTAGATATTAGTATAAAATAATTATATATATATATAGACACACACATAAATGTTTACATGTTTAGCAAATAGTACAACCAGATTAAGATAAATTATTAAGAGTTACAAAAAACTGAAGAAAACACAAGAGGACTTTCCACTTTTTCACATACATCCGTGCAGCCATATACACAAATATAGCGACTGACTACACCAGCCAACCTGGACTTTATTTTCTTATCATGATTGATTTATTAAATATATTTTATAATAAAATATAATGGATCACAAGATGTACACACCAATTGCCCTCTCTAGTTCCACTATAAATTGTATCAGATCTCTGCTATTAGCAAATCATTAACACACGTACTGTTTCAACAATGTCGTCTAAACACTTGCTAGTGTTCTTTTGTTGGAGTGATGCTTCTCATCACTCCAAGCTTTCATCTTACTATCAGCCTCACGCTTATAAACCTCCATTTGACCGTCCACCAGTAATTTTGTTGTGAACCTCCAGTAGTTGACTCATCTTTTGAAAATTCACAGGCTGAGAAAATGTCAACACCTACACAATTTTGTGAACCTCTACTTCCAACTCCACCTCTGCCACCACCACATCCAATTGATGATCTAAGTTAAAAAAATAAAAAATAAAAAAAATTCTGTACAAGCCGCACTCTTACAAACCCCTATTTAGCGTGGAGAAAACGCCAGGCCATCAGTCTGACCTACAAAAATAGGCGAGTGTCACAAGATTTTATGTATATGGCTGCATTCACCGAATTATATATAGCATTGATGATATATAATAAAATTGTGTGTTTGAGCCGACTTCCCGTCGCATTTACGAGTATAATTAATTAGCTATAGTGTGTATATATAAGGTCAGATTAATTTGTATTTAAGCGCGCATATATTGGTTTGAATTGTCCATTTTAACATTTATTTTCTATAATTTTTAATTGAATCATCTATATTACGTATGAAATTATAGTGAATCTATGTACCAACAACATTTTGTCAACATAATATAAAAATAGAAAGCAGGAGTTTGCGGTTATTATGAGAAGTCTGGAGCATACGCTTAACGATTTGTTTTGAAAACTAATGTTGATTCAGGATTATGTGCACAGCTTCTTTTTATTTTCCCCCTTCGGGCGGGGCACCCATTAAAAATATTCTCAATTCTTGGTTTCATTATATTGTCACCTTTTCATTACTAAATATTAACAACATCAACAACAAAGCCTTTATCCCACTAGGTGGGGTCGGCTACATGGATCGCATGACGCCATTGTGCTCTGTCAAAAACCATAGATTTCAATATATTATTAATTAGAAGGTTTCTCTCTATGACCTCATTGAGTGTTTGTTTCGGCCTTTCTCGACCTCGTCTAATAGGACTCCATTCTGCTTGATCCATCCTTCTCACTGGAGCATTCAAAGGCTTACATTGAACATGTCCAAACCACCTCAAACGATTTTCTACCATTTTTTCTTCAATAGGGGTCACTCCCACTCGTTCACGTATATGAGTATTACAAATCTTGTCTTTTCTTGTGTGACCACTCATCCATCTCAACATCCTCATCTCAGCGACTCCCATTTTATGTTCATGTTGTCCTTTTAAAGCCCAACATTCACTACCATATAGCATTGCTGGTCTTATAGCAGTGCGATAGAACTTTCTTTTTACCTTATTAGGTACTTTACGATCACATATAACTCCAGTAGCTTTTGTCCATTTATACCATCCGGCCTGAATTTTGTGATCGACATCTCCATCAATTTCACCATCGTGTTGTATAATTGATCACAAATATCTGAATTTTGTCACTTGTGGAATGACTTGCCCTCCCAATTTAACTTCCACTTCCCTTTGGCTTTGTCCTTTATCAAACTTGCAATGCATATATTCAGTTTTGTTCCTACTAAGACGAAAGCCCCTTAATTCCAAAGTCCGTCTCCATATCTAAAGTTTAGAATTAATATATTCTCTGGATTTAGCCAACAGAACTATATCATCTGCAAAAAGCATGCATGTAGGGATCTTCTCTTTTATAAGCTCAGTTAGAACATCTATTACTAGGTTGAACAAATAAGGACTCAACGTTGATCCCTGATGTAGTTCAATCCTTATAGGAAAGTCCTTTGTAACACCTCCAGGCGTTCTAACATTAGTTGTAACCCCCTCATACATGTCCTGAATAGCTTTGATATATGCAACCCTCACCCCCTTCTTTCCCAAGGCTTTCCAAAGTACATCTCTTGGCACCCGGTCATACGCTTTTTCCAAATCAATGAAGACCATATGCAAATCTCTTCCTTTGCTCCTATACTTTTCCATTAGCCCCCTTAATAAATAAATCGTTTCTGTTGTAGACCTTCCTGGCATGAATCCAAATTGGTTTTCAGCGATATCTGTCTCCAATCTTAATCTGTGTTCAATCACTTTTTCCCACAATTTCATTGTGTGACTCATTAGTTTAATTCCTCTACAGTTTGCACAATTTTGGATATCCCCTTTATTCTTATAAATATGAACAAAGTACTTTTTCTCCACTTATCTGACATTTTCTTGGTTCGTAAGATTTCATTAAATAATTTTGTGAGCCATAACACACCCTCTTCGCCCAAATAATATTTTCTTACTAAATATTAACATTGAATTGAAAAGATATTAAAAAAAACGAAACCTTTTGACAATTGAGGTAAATTAGAGAATAAAATTTATATTCCTTTTGGATTTCATAACGGCATTAATATATATAATAAATTTGAAAATTATTTTTTAACCAAAGCCCAAATATGTACCTGAAATAACTGATAGAAAAATTTTAATGGGAAACTGATGGGGAAGAAAAAAGATTGTGGAAAATACAAAAGGACAGAATGATGCTATGAAATTGCATAATTCCGCTTAGATCTAACAACCCAAAATAGGAATTTGAAGGTTGAAATTTGAAATTCAAACAAAAAGGATGCAAATGCCCCATATTAAAAAAGTCCAGACCTGTCATCGCAGCTCAGGCTGGCGGGAAGATAAGTGGTGAAGGTTGGATTTGATTCCATCACCACCTGGGTTCCAAATAATAGAATGTTGGTTAAGTTGTACGCTTTTCACAATATCTTAAGGAAGATTCGGCTACCTTTGTGCGGAGAACATCATCTAAAGAGTTCAGCTCAGGTGTCTCACTTCCTGCAAATCATTAGAAAGAGGAAGGAAGTGATTTGTAAATGTTTTGACTTCTCATGGTAGCAAGAGGATTAAGTCAGCTAGTTGCTTAGAGGAAGTGGATAGGTTTTTAGCAGAATACGTGGCTTCTCAGGCATTGCCTGTGGTTGCTTTATTCAAAATCTCTGTATCTTGGGTATAATGTAAGGGAGAACTGGCTTAACGTCAGTCATACTAACGGTACTATTGGCCAACGTTGATCTTTGAAATATTTTTTGTGTAACAATATATTATATATCAGTTTATAAGTAAAATAAATTCAATTAAAAAAATGATAAACATAAGAGATAAAATAATAAAAAAAGTCTTATATTTAGAATTAAAATTTACTCATAAACTAGGTATTAAATTTATAACCAAAATTTCCTCACATACTAGATGTTTCATTGCTTTTTGTTTTTTTTTGTTTTTTGGTTGGGCCAGGTGTCATTAAGACTTTTGGATTGAAAGAAAGCCATGCATGGAAGGAGAAAATAATTATATTACTCCTTGCGTTTGGATAAAGGGGAAAAAAGAGAGATGAAAGATAGAGTCGGGAAAATAAAAGAGGCCGAGTCCATTGAGCCAGCTCATTTAAACCCTGAATTTATAAAGTCAGGTTTAAGATTTCTTACCTCAAAAGTGAATATGATAATAATATTGATTTTTTATACTTTGTTAATGGTGTTGCAAATATTAAATTTTTATTATCTTTTTTTAGAATTAAATTTTATAAGAACATCTTGTGTTAAGAACCCTTAAAAATTAAAAACTTGGTGCACATTTTGATTAGCTTTTGGAAAATATATAGCTTATTTCATAAATATTCTTACTAATTTTGTATTTTTTGACTTACTTTATAGTGATTGTTTTGTTCATATCTTGTGTTGTTTATTTTGTTGATCACTTACACTTTTAAAGATATTTTTATAAGAAATATTTTTAATTTTGCTATAAGTATTCTCATCAATTATTTATAATTGTAGTATGCGGATAATAATTTATCTTTGATTATGATTTCGTAACTGTGTTTGTTTATTACATAATGTGTGTTATTTACACTTTAATTTTGACAATATTTATGTGTTGAATTAGAATTTTCATTGTTATAATTTTATTTCTTTGAAAAAACCTAAAAAAATAGTAAAATGTTATTAAAATAGCTTCAGCCTGTAGGGCTAGCCCTAACACTTATGTTCAAGGGTTAGGCCTTGAATAATAACTATTTTTCTTTAGCTGGGTCTAAAAGGACTGGCTCTTTTTACAACTCTAATGAGAGAGAATGCATGACATGTAAAAAGATAATAATACCATTATTTAATTTTTAACTACTTTTTTAAGTAATTTCATGGAAAATAAATTCAAATAAGAAATTAACACCTTCAAATTAAAGAGTAAAGTCAAATTAAAATGAAAGTAATTTTTATATTTTATTTTAAAATCAAAATATTAAGTAAAATATATTTCCTCACAAACTAAAATAATAAAAATAATATTTTTTTTATATCTTGGTTTATTACAATAAAATAATTTTAAGAAAAACAAATTCAAGCTCTTTTTATTTTATTTATAATTATAATGTAATAATTATTTTTTATAATTATGATTTATATGAAGATTATTTTTATATAAAAAGATAAAAATATATATAAAAAATTATCTACATCACGTCTCATACATTTTGGTTTTCAAACGTAATGAAGAACCAAAGGAAAGAAAGGATTGTAAGTGAGGGGAGGGATAGACATGAGAAAGTAGTTTTTTTTCTTCCAAAATCTCTTCAACCTTAGGAAGATTTTTTTTTTTTTTTGGGAGGGGTTAAAGTAGTAAAACTATATGGGTCTTGCACCATTTTTTCTCTACATTTTTATTCCCCCTCCCCCCTATTTTCTTCTCTAATCCAAACAACGAAATATCTATGTTATCTTCTTTTTCTTTTTCTTTTTTTCTATGATTCTCGTCCTAATTTTCTCCTCTTCGAAACCCACTATAAAAGTCATTGTCACTTCTAGCTCTTAACATATTGTCACTTTTTTATTACCAAACAACACCGTTCACGTTGAATTGAATAGATATTCAGTGAAAAAAACAAACCTTTTTTGTAGGTCAGGTAAATTAAAGAATAAAATTTTATATTCTTTAAGATTCCCTAAGGACATCAATGGATCAAGCAAAATTGGAAAACTATGATTTAATCAAACCCATATTTGTACGTGAAACAAGTAGTAGAAATATTTGGATTGTGAAGTAACTTTACCATATTCCTTTTTAATAATGCAGTTCATAATTGATTTTTAACTAACTTAACTAATTTTTCATTTAATAACTCATACATATATCGCAGGATTAAGTTCCGTAAAGTACTTAAAAATAACATATTTCACAAATCATATCGAAATTACATATGTTTTAAACAAATAACATTTGCAACACCTATGATGCTTCTGCAATTCCTTTTTTCCCAATATTTTTCTGCAACTCCACTGAAATAAAAGAGAAGTTAGAAGTGACTTGGAGGTTATACTAGGAGAGCGAATTATTCAACAGGTGGCAAAGTTAAAATTCAAATTGTGTGGTTTGAATTGAGAAAGGCTACCAAAATTATTAGTGATAAGAAAACACCTAAGGTAAAAAGAAAGTTTTATCATGCTATTATAAGACCAACAATATTATATGGTAATGATTGTTGGGTTTTAAAATGACAACATGAGTAGAAAGTAGGGATGGTTTATATAAGAATGCTAAGATGGTTATATGCTCATACAAGAAAAAATAAGATTCACAACGAATAAAAAGAGTTGGAGTAACATCTATTAAAGAGAAAAAGGTGAAAAACAAAATGTCTAAGGTGGGTTGGATATGTAGAAAGAAGGCCATTGGTTGTGCCAATGAGAAACGTAGATTAAGCAATGTGAAATCCTATGAAAAGGGGCATATGAAGACCGAAGAGAACATTTGCAAAAGTTATTGAGCATGACCTCTAAATAAATAATTTATCTAATAATTTGGTTATTGATAGAATAAAATAGTGTCATGTGATCATTTTCATTGTTAAAGACATTTTTCATAATTTGCATAGGTGTTTTTGTATGAACTCTTGAATCATTCTAATCATTATTGTGTTGCCCAAGTTATGATTTTAAAATTAATTTTAGATACTATAACGCTATTTGGTGACACCAATGGACCACGAATTAACTAGGCATTGAAGGTCAATTTTCGTAATTTAATAGGCGATTCATTGAAAGTCATTGTTAGTTCTAAGCTATATGTCTTGGCATATTTATTTGGCCAAAAAAAAGGTTATCTTGTATTGTCTCTTTCCCATTACCAAACATAACATTAACTTGTAGCTGAAGAGATACTCAACAAAGCGATATATCCAAATCCAGCTGTAATCATATGGTTGATGGAGCTTCAAATATAAATAATCCCCTTTAATAATATGGGTGAATTAAATAAGAAAATTTGTGTTCTTTTTTTATTTCAGAAGGACACATGTATATATTATAAAATTGGTAGACGGTGATTTTAACAAATAATTTTGTCTCAACAAAATTAACTAACCTGAAAAAGTTTTATCTCAACATCTAACTTGTGCTATTTTTTCTTTGTGTACAAAAGTTATATTTCAGAAGTGAATTTATAAATATGTTGAAAGCAAAGGGAAAATATTATTTTAGACATTTTTAATATTGTATTTATAATTTATGCTTTTATCTCTTTGAAAGAATGTATTTTTTTTAATAATATATGAAAAAGAATCTTGCTGTTCGTACTTTTTGGGACCAATCGAGTCATTCTCATCTCAGTTTCAGCCGAAAACATATCTAACACACAGATACACACGCTTATATTTGCATGAAGAGTAAGAACTGCATTTCTTCATTAAAATAAGTTAGATATATAATGATGAGAAAACTTCTCTAAAATTCCTTTAAAATACACAAAGCCAAAAAAAATCACAATTTGAAAAATCCAAATCAATCCATAGTACCAAAAATATTTAAAAATGTTAGTGTTTTTACAATTTTGCCTCTCACTTTTTTTGTTAAAAAGAAAAAGTCCCACCACCATCTCTAGCGACCAATAGTCATCGGCCATCGAAGCTTTAACAGTCATTGAGAAACAAGCCATTTATTTTAATAATGCAAAATAATATATAATATAATTATTAAAATAAAAGGCTCTGTTTAAAAGAATTTGCTATACATGAAACGAGTTACACCATTTCACACTAGCGATCTACAACACCCTTTTAAAAATTTTACACTTAGAAAGATCCAAGTAAAAGAATATGTTTCAGGGAATTCATTATACCAGAGGACAAATTTAATACATTTAAAGATAGTTTTACTATTTCACATTAGCAATTTAATTACAACACTATTTTTTTTAATAACATCATACTTAGAAAGACAAAAGTAAAATGGCATGTTTCAGAGACTTTACTAGCTAGTAGCAGAATTTACTACCCTTGAAGTTAATTTCAACATTTCGAATTAGAAATTGAATTTTTTTTTAACAAATTCCTCACTTAGAAAGATCAATGTGAAAGGACATGTTTCAGGGAATTCAATACACTAGAAGTTGAATTTACTATATTTGAAGCGAGTTTTACTATTTCACATTAACGATGACACTTTTTTATGTAGTAGACATATGTGTAAATCACTATGTGAAATGATGGAAGCTCGTTTCATGTGTAGAAAATTCCCTAAAACATGCCCTTTTTTGCTTTGATCTTAGTGTGATGAATTGGTAAAAACATGTTCTAGATCTCTATTTGAAATGGTGAAACGTACTTTTAATTGTAGTAAATTTTGCCTCTGGTGCAATCAATTCTCTAAAATGGGTGGCCTTTTATTTCGATAGTTATTTAATATATTATTTTTCATTATTTCAACAAAATAGTTTTGTGGTTTTGATAGTCATTAAAGGCTTTGGGATCTATGCGATGGTGGGATAATCCCACCATATGACTATCTTTGGCTCAATAATGCCAGCCAGCTCCTGATGAGGTCAATGGTCATTAAAGTTCTTGCTTACTAAAAATGCATTTCTTCACCAAAATAAATTAGACATTAGTATAACATATATATAATTGATTACGTCTAGCAAATAGTACAACCAAATTAAAAAAAATTGAGAGTTACAAAAACTGAAGAAAAAACGAGGGATTTCCACTTTTTCACATCCATCCGTGCAGCCATATACACAAAAATAGCGGGTGACTACAGCAGCCAACCTGGACTTTATTTTTTATCATGATTTATTTAATAAATATATTTTATGATAAATATAATGGATCACAAGATCTACACACCAATTGCCCTCCCTAGTTTCCTTATAAATTGTATCAGATCCCTGTTATTAGCATATCATTAACACAAGTATACAGTTCAACAATGTCGTCTAAACACTTGCTAGTGTTCTTTTTTGGAGCGATGCTTCTTATCACTCCAAGCTTTGCATATGATTATCAGCCTCAAGCTCATAAATCTCCATTTGAATATTCGCAGGCTGAGAAAATGTCAACACCTACACAAATTATTAGTGAAGATCCTCCAGTAGGTGACTCATCTTTCGAAAATTCACAGGCTGAGAAAATGTCAACACCTCCACCTCCTCCACCTCCACCACCTCCACCACCTCCTCCACCTCCTCCATTTGAACTTTTTTACAAGCCACACTTTTAAAACCCACCTATTTACATGTCGTGTGTGGAGAAAATGCCAAACCATCAGCCTGACCTACGAAAATAAGTGTGCATCACAAGATCTTATGTACGTTTTGGTATTAAAATTAGAGACTATCATATTTATGTTTCTTTTGGTTTTATAAAAATATGAGAGTATTGGATCTCTCTACAATTTGTCTTCAAGTGTTTGGCCATCTCTGTTTTACGTAGGCCTCGTTGTTATATGCATGGCTATATGGCTGCATTCTATTCTCTGAATATTATATAGCGTTGACGATATATAATAAAATTGTGTGTTTGAACCTACTTCCCATCGCATTTACGAGTATAATTTATTAGCTATAGTACATGTATACATAAAATATCTATGTTCGGCATTATTTGTATTCATGTGCGCATATATTGTTCTGAATTGTTCATTTTAACATTCATTGTCTATATTACATATGAAATTAATGATGGAACCATCCTTTATAAATTAATGAGAAATCTCATCAAATAGTAAATAATGGAACCATCTAAATTACATATGAAATTATAGAGAATATATATAACAACAACGGCTTGTCTGCATAATAAAAAAAATATATATAAAGTAGGAGGTGGCGGTTATTACGAGAAGTTTGGAGCATACGATTACTAATTGTGGTTCAAGATTATGTTGCACAGCTTCTTCTTCTTCTTCTTCTTTGGGCGGGGGATTCATTAAAATCATTCCCAAGTCTAGGTTCTATTATATTGTCACCTTTTCATTACTAATTATTAAATTGAATTGAAGAGAATAAAATTTATATTCTTTTTGGATTTCATAAGGATATCAATATATGTCATAAAGTTGAAAAAATATGATTTAATCAAAGCCCATATATGTCCGAGAAACAAGTGATAGGAAAATTCTAATTAGAAAATGGGGAAAAAAGAACCTAGAAAATACAAAGGACATAATGGTGCTATGAAATTGCATAATCCCATTGAGATTTGATCACTCAAAAAAGGAATGTGAAATTCAAGCAAAAGGATACTCATGCCCCCATATTAAAAAAATGTCCAGACCCCTTGCTAGCAATCCCTAATCGGCAACTGGCCATCCTAGCCCCTCATCGGCGGCCAGCGAGCTAGCTACCGATGGGAGAATTTTATTTTGCCGAAGTGATTAAAATTGGATTTGACCCCATCACGACTTGGATGTCTAATTAATAGATGACCATTGAGCCACCAATGATTTGCAATTTGCAATTATGTGTGTGTGTGTGTGTGTGTATAATAGCTTTGACTACAAGTTATTGACAACTTTTGTTTAGCAATTAATTATGTCACTCTTTCAAATTGTTCACAAATTTTAGTTTAGCTATTTAATCTTACTATTCTGCACCTCAAAATTTCGATGAACTTCTGGTGGAGCATTGAAAAAGAATAAGTTATTGTGAACACCCTATTTTATTTAGGCACCACTCAAAAAATAAAAAATAATAAAAAGAAAAAAAATCCTCCTTGATGCTTACACATCTAAATTAATAACCAAATGGTTTTGATGGCATTCGGATTATAATTGAAATTTGAAAAAATAATTGTCATTAATGGTGAACTAGAGATATTATATTCTCAATTCTAGGTTTCTCCCTAAAATTAATTTTAGAAACTGTAACGCCATTTGGTGACACCAATGGACCACGAATTAACTAGGTATTCAAAGTCCATTTTCGTAATGAAATAGGCGATTCATTGAAAGTCATTGTTAATTCTAAGCTATATGTCTTGGCATATTTATTTCGCCAAAAAAAGGTTTTATTATATTATATTGTCTCTTTTTCATTACCAAAGATAATAACATTTTCTTGTAGCTTAAGAGATATTCAACGAAGCGATATATGTAACACCTTATTCTCATTGCCCAAGATAAGTACAGATGAATAGTAAAATTAATTTTGGAACCTGGATTTGAAACCGGACTATCCAAACCTCACACCTTAGTTCATAAATTCTCAAACTCAACTTAGGACTTGAACCTAGGGTTGAGATGGGATTTTCAGAAGATAGAAAAAACTTTTCAACATTTCCACAATTTTCACCACATCATCAAAACTCATTGGCTCATACTTTCGTTCTATCAGAGTATATGCGAGTATTTTACCTTTAATTTAACTGGAGCTTCTCTCTGCTAAACTTCATACATATTAGAGCCATTCTCTACTTAACTTCATTCGTTGAATTACATAACTACAATACATAGCCACACACAGCTATCAAATACCTAAAGCGATTACAACAGAGCGTCTTGCGCTATCAACCTTCCATCTTTCCTCGCAATTCCCCTTTGCACATTTCCCTGTATTCTTCATTTGTCTAAATTGTTGGTTGGGAGGAGTGAGATTCGAGAGAATCTCAGTAGCAAACATTATCACTATGCTTGCCAGATATATATGAATGCATGACATGCTTGCTTGCACTATTTCATGCCAACATAATGACATGCTGCATGCTTGATGTTATGACATACATATGGCCATTGCAAAAATAAACAGAGCTTCAATCAATCATACATGTTCCACACAAATAGGCAATGTAGTCATATAATCAATGTAAGACATACATATCACATACATGCAGAAAATGTAAGTTCACTACCTTTTACTTGATGTCCTCCTCATGCACCTTGATCTTCCAACCATTACTTATTCTTTAACACTTTATGACCCTAGATAAGAATGACATCATTAGAGCCATGAAGGGTGAATGCCTAATGGCTATATTAGCCTCAGAAGCTTTCACCCTTGGAGTTCTAATCAATTACATTTGGTCAATTTCTTACTCAAACTCGCATGGTAATCAAACTACCAGCATTTTTTATCAAACTTTGGAAAATCATAATTAATTCTATAAAACTCCATTTGATCCTATTTAAGTATAATTTCAAGGAAAAATATCATTGTTTGGAAAATACCAACACAAATTTCAAGAATTTCAGAAAAACATCACTATTCTAGATTTGTTTCCAAAAAACAGGGCCAAACTTTAACAATTCATATCTCCCAACATACTTGTCCAAAAGTTACAAACTACCTATCAAATTAAATCTCTATATCTCTACTTTAAATATGAAAAGTTTCAGAATTTTTGGACAAGGTTTGACTACTCAAATATCATGCACAAGAACACTTTTTCAGACAGGGTAGATTATCAACATGAATACTCAAACTTCATAAATTTCTAAATTCATATACAAGCATCCAAAAATTATGAACACTTGCATAACTACACAATTTTTCCTCCTAAAGCCAATAGAAGTATCAAAATCATCAAATTCTAACTCCTCTTCCATGAAAACACAGCACATAAAAATCAAAGTTCTCGGGAAGCGTTTGTCGGTCTCATGTTTTCTTTGGCTTAATTACTTCCTTTCTACTTCTAATTAAATGATTAGCTATTTAGATATCCATTGGACATCGTTTAGCCATTAAAAACATCCTTTAAAACCTGACATGAACAATATCCAACTTCCTCTATACTAATCCAATCGACAAACCAATCGGTTAAAAAGGAAGCTTATGCTTACCTCTACCCGTTTCCGCAAATGGTTTGAAATTCTGGCAATACTCCGGCTGGTGAGAGAAGAAGATTCGTGAAAAGCACTTTGAGAGGAGACGCCGATTCGGCAATGTTTCGGCGGACTGAAATTTCTCTCTCCTTTCTCCATTTTCTCTGCCTCTCTCTCTCTCTCATTCTGATTTTCTGCGTGAAATGAGAAGGAAGGTGATGGATTTAATGGATAAATGAATCAGCTAACTCATCTGCCATGTGTCAGCACTTGGTTGGCTCAAAAATTGAATTTTCTCACATAATATCAAATCTGCAGAATTTTCATTAAACTTTGAAAATTCATATCTAATTACAAAAATGTCCAATTAGGGTGGTTCTAAAAGCTATGTGACCCTTATTGAGTCTAGTTTTAAGGAAAAATAAAAAAGTTGGCCAATTAGAAGCTCACTTTTCCCAGAATTTTAATTTTTGAATGTTGTCCCAGAAAATAATTAATTTTCCTGGGCTAACTTCACAAATTCATTTCTCTTTATGTACAACTCCAAATGACTTATATGACCTATCAAATTAAAGTTTGATACGTCTACTGTCACTATGAAAAGTGTCATAATTTTTTACCATCATTTACCTATTAAAAAATGTCACACAATCACTACTGCCACACCGGGAATTTCACCGGTGGTAAAATTACTTTGTATTCCACTTTACTATATTATGTGTGACTTCTAATCGCTTTATTTTGTTATTCCCCAAGCTTTTTAATATGCCCAAGGATATAAAGAAATTTTTAGGGAATTTAAACATGTCTAATAGGGACATTTGCTAAATCGGGGCTTAGCAGTCCACTTGATCTAAGCTTAATCTCAAGCATTTTGTTTCAAAATTCGGGATATTACAATATATCCAAATCCAGCTGTAATCATGTGGTTGATGTAGCTTCAAATATAAATAATCCCCTTTAATAATATGGGTGAATTAAATAAGAAAATTTGTGTTCCTTTTTTATTTCAGAAGGACACACACATATATATACTATAAAATTGGTAGACAGTGATTTTAATATGCGACAGGATTACACAAGAAATCACAATATGTGTCACTTCAACAAATAATTTCAAAATTTTTTCTCTACAAAGTTAACCAACCTGAAAAAGTTTTATCTCAACTTCTAACTTGTAGTGCTATTTTTTCTTTGTATATAAAAAGTTATGCTTCAGAAGTGAATTTATAAATATGTTGAAAGCAAAGGCCAAATATTATTTTGGATATTATGAGTATTATATTTATAATTTCTGCTTTGATCTCTTTGAAAAAATGTATTTTTTAAATAATACATGAAAAAGAATCTCGCTGTTCGTACTTTTTGGGACCAATCGAGTCATTTTCATCTAACGAAGTCTCAGCCGAAATCAATATATCTAACACACATATTTTCATGAAGAGTAAGAAATGCATTTCTTCACTAAAATAAATTAGATATATAACGATGAGAAAACTTCTCGAAAATTCCTTTAAAATATACAAAGCCCAAAAAAAAAAAGATCACAATTTGAAAATTCCAAATTAATCCACAGTACCAAAAATAATTAAAAATGTTAGTGTTTTAACAATTTTACCTCTCACTTTAAAAAAAATAAAAAGAAGAAGAAGAAGAAGAAGAAGAAGCCCCACGACCATCGCTAGTGACCAATAGCCATCAGCCATCGAAGCTTTAATAGCCATTGAGAAACTAAACCATTTATCTAAATAATGCAAAATTATTGGATTATAATTGAAATTTGAAAAATGGCCATCATTAATTGTGATTGTTATGTAATTGAGATTTATAGTAAATGACAACAAATTTCAAAATAATTCATCTCATTGATGTTGATTGATATTTAGATTAGGAAATTTAGTATAGAGTCATTGTAGAGGAGAAAAAAATAGAAATTAAAAAATACAAAAATATCTTTCATTTATGTTGATAGGTTTAATTAGAAAATTACTTGTTGGAAAAATATAAAAAAATAAATGAAAAATGAGAATTACAAAAATATCTCTCATTTATGTTGATAGATTTAAATTAGGAAACTGCTTGTGAGAAAAATAATAAAATAATTATAAAAAAACTCTCATTGATGTTGATTGAGTCAAGTTAGGAAGTTTTATCCAAAAACAAAAAAAATGAAAATTAAACAAATGTATTTATGGTGAAAACCCTATTTTGGGGCTATAAATAGGATAGCAAGGATTGAAGCAAGAAAAAAAAAGGGAAAGCAAAGACAAAAGAAAATGAGAAGAGAAAAGAGACAAGGGATTGTTAGAGGTGCCTAAAAAAAGTGAAATCTAATATTCATTTTTTTTATCTTTTTTTTTTCTCATACTCCCAAAGAAAGCCCATACTCTTATAGTTGTTGTTACATATGTGATGCTACAACACCAATGGCTAGAGGGATGAATCCAATGGGATGATTGACAAATTCCTATTTTTATTATATATTTTCATATTTTATTTGAATTTTTTGTCATAATAATTGAGCTTCAAATGCATTTATTGTGATAAATTGAGATTAAGAGTAAATACATTAAATTAAGA
The DNA here is from genome assembly GCA_037074505.1 of Albizia julibrissin. NCBI lineage: Eukaryota > Viridiplantae > Streptophyta > Magnoliopsida > Fabales > Fabaceae > Albizia > Albizia julibrissin. The sequence continues at coordinate 33,765,767 of CM073484.1, read as the reverse complement.
CTAAAAAGGAAAAATTATCAAAATAATTGTAATTACTCTTAATCATTAATTTTTGAGAATATTTGATGTTGATTTAATTGTTCCCAATTGTAGGTGCTTGAAAAGTTGGATTAAAATTGAAAATGACAATTTGGAGCTCAAATGTAAGAAATGATAGTTTAGTACCACAAATTTGGAAAATGATAGTTTAGTCTCATGAATTTGGAAAATGGCAGTTTAATCCTGTTGAAACTGCAACATTTTACAGCAACATTTAGGTCTAATTTTGAGACCTTCTGGACATTCACGAACCAAAATGCCACGGGTAAAGCTTAAAACACGAGAGAAAAAGAGACCTTCTTCCACCTTCACCTTAGCTCTACCTCCGTCGCTAGTGACTTCACCTTCATCTCTACCGTTACTGGTGACCTTCCACCGACCTTCTTCCTCCAACATAAGAAATAGGGTCATGACTGAACGCGAACTAGAATCTTAGAGTTGTAGCAACTAGAAGCAGAGCATTAGACCTCCGTTCTTTACCAAGAACTACCATGGACAACTCTTTTCAACCACCTTGCTCCAACCCTCCACCATCATCACTATTCTGAGCTTGATTATCATATTTTTGTGCTGGTTAGTCGTTGAATTGATGATTTGGTGAACATTTTGTGATAAATTTCAAGGTGGCTTAATTAGTGGATCAATAGTGTCTTGAGTTTCTATCCGTTAATTAAATGTGAATTTATTAATTGTGTTTAGCATTAGACTTTAGTATCATTAATCTTGATTTTTCATATGGGTAGCCAGTGTCAAATTAAGATTCATGAGAAAATCAAGTGGTAATGCGAGGTGGCTTGGTTGTTGGATTAAAAACTTAATATAATTTTAAGTTCATTAATTGCTAGAGTGCTTAATCAAATTAATTTAGAGAGATTAATATACAAGGTAGCTTGGTATTAATCGATTTAAGTTAGGCCTAGTCTAAGGGGTGGCCCTTAGAGTCATTTTGAAACTAGTATGATTAATCTCCCATAATTATTTGAAGTGATAATTTCTTGCATCATTGCTATGAAGGATTGTTCATTCCATTATTAATCTTTCTTTTTCTTTCATTTCATTAATTCCATCATCATTCCATTTCATATTTTCAAGAAAAATCACAAAAAGAATTAGTTAGAACAAGTTAATTTTGAGTTGCAAAATGTAATTGGTAGATAGAAAGCTGAAATCATTTTTATTGTTTCATGTAAATCATTATACTTAGTTCCTAGTTAATTAAAAAAAGGTTCATTGAGAGACGATCCAGGATTGCACCCTATATTGCAATCCTTGGTTTAATTTTGAACAGGTTACCAAGGCACAAGCCATCAATGCTATCTTCAAGTGGCGCCATTGGTAGGGATCCAAGTAATTGGGTTCCCTGGTAAGTGTCAATCTTTGATTGATTGGTACATTGAGCTTGTAGGTTGCATTTTAGGTAGTTTTGCATGTTTTTTATAGCATTTTTTTAGCATGTAGCAATTTCATAGAAAATTTAGCAAAAATACCAATAAATATCTTGATTTTCCTTTGTTTTTGCATTTTTATTCTTGCATACACTTGATTTGTGGTTAGAACTCACTGTTATACACTTGCAATTTGATTGGAGTTTGGTTGAAATTCGATTACACCTCACTTGAGCTTGCTGGAATTTTTTGAAAATTTTGCCCAGAAAATTACAAGCTTCAGTTTTCCAATGTTTAGGGCGATTCTAAGCAAGACCAATATCTTTGCTATTGGGTGTACTAGAATTTAGCAAAATTCCATCATTTTGGCTACTTTTTAAAATTTTCTTTAATTTCTAGAAATTTTTCAAATTTTTCATTAGGTTAGTTTTAAAGTTTTCTTCTTTGATTTCTTCCAATTTTTAGGATTCATTTTCATCTCTAGGACTTATAATTCATTGGGATTTGATTGATTGCAATTTAAATGGCTTGGTTTAATAATAATGATGATTTTAATTTTAGGTTCAAAACTAATCCTCCTATGCATTCCTTTTTATGGAATGATGGAACCCCAAACTCTCAATTTTTTCATGAATCCTATGGAACTTAGAGACATGAAGCATTTTCTAATCTCACTTATTCTCAAAAGATTGATGTGGTTCAACAAGAATTGGAATCCCTCTTAAAACATATAAATTATCAAGAAAGAGCCTTTGAATCTCAACCACCTTAGTATCTCTATCAACATTGTGAACCATTTTATCCACCAACCCCCTATTTTGACCACAACCCCACCTTCCAATCACCTCAACCCCACTTCGTCCATACTTCTTCACCCTACATATTCTATCAACAATCATCCACTCTACTCTACCAAGAACCATTATCTCCATTTCATCTTCCCACATTTCCACCTACTTCTATGCCATGTAAGACTCCATATGAACCGCCTTCTCCATCATTCAATGAAGCTCCACTGCAATCCTCTACTCTTCAACCTAGTAGACCAGGTGCTTTTCTCATATTACCTAACATGGATGATCGAACCCTTGCTTTGAAAACAATGTATGATGAGCTCAAGGTTGAACACTGTCAATTATTCATGTTGAAAGAGGCAAATGTTATTTCCAAGGAGAAGGAAGAGCGATTTGAGGAGGTACAAGGCTTCATTAAGGCATTTGTTGACCATGTACTATGGATAAAGACTGGAGGAGAAGAAGGAGCTCTATGAACCTATGTCTCCAATGATAAGGGAACTAAAGATCAAGAGTCAAATGCCACTTTATAATTAGAAGATTCCAACCCTCAAGTGCCTATCTTACACAATATGTAAAGAAGAAGAAAGTACATTTTCAATTATTAGAGTCACTTCTAAATAGTGGTAATATTCCTCCTCTTCTTGAAAATGTTGACACTCCCCCTGTTATTATTCTTGATATTGTGAGTGATGATGAGGTGAATAAAGAAATTGTAGTTAAATCCCCTCAAATGCTTGATGTTAATAATAATCAATGTGATATGTCCAATAGTAGTTGTATAGTTGATGATGTTACTTGTACTATCTCTATTGCTTATGCATATTCTTCTCTTTCAAGTGTTGGTAAGCATGATTTAGAATTTTATAATGCTATTGAACATGATGAAGAGTTCATTTTTCCCTCTTCCTTACATTCTTCTTTTGTATGTTCATGTGAGGGTAATGTGTCATGTGTCTTTTGTGTTGAAATTGATAATTGGCTTTCTACTTCACGTGACCTTGATTCTTTATCTAGTGCAATTAATGATACCGATGCACATGCTACACTTGATAAAGGCCTTGAAAATTGTCCACCTTTTGATCTCTCTAAATTGCTTGTTTTAAATACTTCAATAGGGAAAGATTCAATGGTTTTGAATGATAAAATTATAAATGAAAATGAATCTTTCCATTCAATTATTTCTTGCGATTTTCCACCTGATATAGAAAATGAAAACTTGTTTTGAAATTTTTGATGATGATAGCTTTATCAATTCTCTTTTTTCCACTAGTTTACCTCCCAACTCTTGTGATAGCAAAAGTGATATAATGCACCTCAACACTAAGTTGGATTTTATATTTTCCCTATTGCAAGCACATGATGATTTTTAAAATATAACCATTTGTTCAGTTCTTACTGAAGGGAACCAAACTGACTTTCCTGGTTGTGAAGTTTGCTTGGAGAATCTTATTCCTACAATGCCTATGTTTTATTTTAGATCTCTTCATGTATTTATTTTTGGACTAGATACTGCTGCTAGTCTAGTGTTTTTTTTATAGGAACCTTCACTACCAATAGGGTATAATCTAGGAGAAGTGGTTACAAAGAAGAAATTCATGTTTCTCATCCGGGATGAGAACTTCTACAAGAGTCTATAGAGATTTAAGCACAAGGTTGTCTCTTTCCGCACTTGGTTTCTTCTCATTTTTATATATTTATTAAGCTTAATTGTTATGTGAAGAGAATAAGTGTGGGGGAGATAAAACCATTAGTAAAAGGTAGATTTTTTTCCCTAAGAAGTTAGTAAATGTTCCATGTTCATATGTCATTCTTACTTTGCACTTAATCTTTACTACATTTTGAACGTTATTTTAAATTCACTTCACTTATTTCTTTCTTTTTCCCCTTATGGTGATTTTTGAAGTGTAGTGCTTTAATTTTGAATTGGACTTTACAACTTACTACTTCACCCAAGAAATAAGTCAAGTTAGTTTTTATTTGTTATTTACATTGAGGACAACGTAAAGATTAAGTGTAGGGGAGGAATTGTTGTAGTCATAATGTATAACCACAATGTTTTAGTTCAACAAATTTGAGAAAAATTGAAAAGATTTTAACTTGAGAATTGGTTCTGTAAAGTGCTTAATAGACCCCTATTTTCACTTTCATAATAAAACTCCTTAACATGTTTTTATGAAAATTTAAACACATGATGATTGTGAAAGATAAGCATTTCCAAGTATGATTGCACTAAACTTGAGTATTCCTTTTGCTTGATTCAATTGAGTGAATGGAGTATCTTTAGTGAAATTTTATTAATTTGGATACCTAGCTTGATTTTAGGAAGTTCATATGGTAGAGAATAGCCTTGTTGGAAGATTCATGAGTCTTAATTCTATTTTCTCATTGTGTGTATTCACTATTCTCTAGTTAATCTCTAGAACTTGTCCAGGTTCTTTTTCAAAGCTATATTAATGCCTTGGATTTTTTGTATGATAGGGGCATTCATTTCTAAGCCTAATTACCCAAAGACAAACGATTAATCATTTACCTTTGATTACCACTTTGAGCCCTTCATGTTCATTTTTATTTCATTATACAAATGCTATGTTTGCATCCTTTATCAAGTTCATCCTAGCACTATGACTTACGGGGGGAAAAATTACTACTATATATGTGAAAAGAAAAGTACCGTGAGAATAGTCAAAAAAAGAAAATCAAAAAGAAAATAGAAAAGAAGAAAAAAGAAGAGAAGTGTGAAAAAAAATAGAAAAAGGAAAATTCAAAGAAAGAAATAAAGAAATTAGATACTATGATAAAAGATGTGAATTAAGTTTAGTTGGGTAATGTTAAGTGATCTATCAATGTATTTGGTGCAAGCATAATGCTTTGGTACATTTTCCATTCCATTTAGCCTTCTCAATATTACAAACCCAAGAAGTTCCCTTGACTTTGGATTCATAGAGAAACTAGTGGTAGAGAAAGTAGAACCTTTACAAGCCTAAAATAGATGCTAAAATAAGTGAATTAAATGAAATTCCCAATGATTTGAGAGATGAGAGAAACACTTATTTTCTTGAGAGCTCTGTCATGTCCATATTTCTTGGTTTTGTTGTGTTCAAGTTGGTTTCTTTGAATTAAAATTTTCATGAAGTTTGACTGATTTGGGATTGTGGTTATTCAATCTTTATGTATTTGCATTCTTGAATGACATGATGATTGCAACATTAGGTGTATTTTTGAAAAATTGGTTTTATTTTGCTCAAGAGTGCCAAAAGCTAAGTGTGGGTGAATTGACAAATCCCTATTTTTATTATATATTTTCATATTTTATTTGAATTTTTTGTCATAATAATTGAGTTTAAAATGCTTTTCTTGTGATAAATTGAGATAAGAGTAAATACATTAAATTAAGACCAAAAAGGGAAAACTTGTCAAAATAATTGTAATTATTCTTAATCATTAATTTTTTAGAATATTTGATGTTGATTTAATTTTTCTTAATTGTAGGTGCTTGAAAAATTGGACTAAAATTGAAAATGGCAGTTTGGAGCTTGAATTTCAGAAATAACAGTTTAATCCCACAAATTTGGAAATAAAAGTTCAGCACCACAAATTTGAAAAAATGATAGTTTAATACTGTCAAAACTGCAACATTTTGCAACAACATTTAGGTTTTATTTTAAGACCTTCTTCTGAACATTCATATACTAGAATGTCGCGAGCAAAGCTTAGAACACGAGAGGCAAAGAGACCTTTTTCCACCTTCACCTTTGCTCCACCTCTATCACCAGTGACTTCACCTTCATCTCCACCGTTGCTGGTGACCTTCCACCAAGCTTCCACTGACCTTCTTCTTCCAACATGAGAAACAAAGACACAGGCGAAAGAGACTAGAGTTTCAGAGCTTTAGCACCGAGAAGCAAATCATCGAACTCTGTTCTTCACCAAGCACCACTATCGGTAACTCTTTTTAACCACCATGCTCCTACCATCCACCATAATCACTATTCCAAGCTTCAGTGAGAAAGAAATATAGAAGAGGTAGCACCATCATCACCAATATTCCTTCTTCCATTATTTACATGTCATTTAATTGGCGATTTCAATATTTGGGTGTTTGAATCAAAGGGAGGTTTTGCTTCTGTGTTTTTTTATAAGTGTTGGTGGCTGAAATTCTCAATCCTTTGTAGCAAAGTGGCATTGTCATGAACTTGGAGTTTCAATAGGGTAGTTTTTTCTCTTCCATTTCTTTATTTATATGTTATATTTTGCGATTCTTAGGTCTTAGGATGAATTTTATAATGTTGAACTGATTTATTTTGTAGTATTTGGAGATTAGATGTAGTTTGAACCTTTATTTGAACTTGACATTATATTTAGTTAACTTAATCATCATTTCTTTGTGCTGGTTAGTAATTGAATTAATAATTTTATGAACATTTTGTGCTAAATTTCAAGGTGGCTTGATTAGTATATCAATGGTGTTTTGTGTTTGTAATGGTTAATTGAATGTGAATTTATTAATTTTGTTTAGCATTAGGCTTTAGCATCATTAATCTTTATTTTTTTATATAGGTGGAGAGTGTTAAATTAAGATTAATAAGAAAATCAAGTGGTAATGTGAGGTGGCTAGGTTATTGGATTAAAAGCTAAATACAATTTTAAGTTCATTAATTGCTAGAGTGTTTAATCAATTTAATTTAGAGAGATTAATATGCAAAGTAGCTTGGTATTAATCAATCTAAGTTAAGCCTAGTCTAAGGGGGCCCTTTAAGTCATTTTGAAACTAGTATGATTAATCTCTCATAATCATTTGAAGTGATGATTGCTTATACCATTGCTATGAAGGATTGCTTATTCCATTATTTGACTATTTCTTTCATTTCAGTAATTCCATCATCATTCCATTTCATATTTTCAAGAAAAATCACAAAATAAATTAGTAGAACAAGTTAATTTTGAATTGCAAAAAGTAATTGGTAGATAAAAAATTCACATCATTTTTATTGTTTCATGTCAATCAATGCACTTAGTTCTTAGATAATTAATAAAAGGCTCCTCAAGACGATCCAGACTTGTACCCCATATTACAATCATTGGTTTAACTTTGAAGAGGTTACTAAGGCACAAGTTGACAAAGCTATCTTCAATGGTGATTGATTCCTTTTTTTTATTGTTTTTCATTTTCCTTCTCTCTTATATTTTCCTTTTCTTATCTTTTTTTTTTAAAAAGAAAACCCACACTCTTGTGATGATTATCACATATGCAAGCTTAAGTATCAATGGCCAAAGAGTATAATCAAATATAATTTTGATTCAACTACTTTATTTGTATTTGATTCTTATTATACTCCTTCTCTTTTTTCCATTTGTGAATGATAGCCTCACCTTTTGGTTTATATATGTACCCATCTTGGTATTTTTCTCTCATTTGTTGTCTCCATAGCACCATCAACATGCTCTTTTCATCTTTAAAACCTACTTTGAGCATCAAAAAGTTTTTTTTATATGATACTTGCTAACACTATAGTTGCCACTGGATTTGGATGGGTATTTGGCATATTGAGCAAAAATGGTAATGTAATCTTGTCCAATAACTCTTTTATTCTATGGAATATATTATGAAATATGATGGGTGTGATACCTTATTTTCTATAACCTCATATGAGTGCAAAAGAGTAGCAAAATCATTTGTGAAACCAAGATCAGATCCTAGATTAAGTAACTTCTGAAAACATTCGCAAATTCTAAACCTATATATCTCAGGATTTGAACTTGGGACTAGAAAGGATATTTTGAGAGTAATAAAATTTTCTCAAACCATTTTCACAAACATTCACTATCTCATTAAGTCTCACTGTGCTCTTCTTTTCGTTTTATCAGAGTTTATGAGCGATTCTCTGCTTAGTTCTCATGTTCCATACCTTAATTACGTTTCATTAGCGATCAGAAGTATAATATAACTAAACCGTTCATCTACTAGTCTACTTATTGTTACATGTCATAGTTACAAGATATTTATAGTATATACATATCTAATATATATATACACATATTTAAGATGTCCAAAATACACCTAATAGACAACCAGCAAAACCATAATCTTCAGTGTTTAATCCTCCAGCCGTCCACATTTACCTTCTTCTTGCCCCTTGAGCTTTCTCCCTATACTGAAGGTGGTTTATGGAAAAAGAGTGAGATTCAAAAGAATCTCAGTAGTAACATAATGCCAATCATACAGATATAACATCACAAGTATGCTACTCAGTCATCATGCAACAGAATCATCACAACAACATTCATTGCAGTTCATATATATATATATATATATATATATATATATATATATATATATATATATATATATCACCATAGCACTAGGAATATAATAGACCCCGAGGGATACTCGTGCAAAATAGGCCTCAGGCACCCACTTGTGCATCGCTGAACATTATATTGGCCTGAGTGTCCACCCGCGCAGATAGGCCCCGGGTGACTACCCCACATAATCAGAATGTGCTAGACAATTTGTGATGATTTCAAACAACACATAATGCATATTATAAATATATGAAAGAGAAGTTAGTACCTGGTTATTTTCCTCTAATAATTTCCTCCCTTTTCTTGGAGCTCGGCAATGTCTTAAGCTTTGAACGGCTGTTAGGTCCTAAAATTGGAATTTACGGACAATGAGTCATTACTCAATCCAATCTTTTGATATAATGTAAACTAAACTATTCTTGGTTTAGCTTGTTGGTTGTCATTTGAGTCACTTAAGTAGCCCTTCCCTTGGAATTCCTAACAAAGGCTTATGGGGCTGGGAAACACTATCCCAATTAAAACCTCTTGGAAAATATGAAATATTAAAAATTTTGGGTCTTGGCCGTGGCCAAGATAGGTCAGTAACATTTTGGCCGTGGCCAAGCAAATCTTCTGGTCGTGGCCAAGAATTCTTTGTTTTTTGACCGAACTTCCAAAAATCATAACTAAATCCAGAAAAATCCAAATGAGGTTCTTACAAGTTCTACATAACCCTATTTAAGTCTATTTTCATAAAAAAATATAGCAATAGGATTAAAGCACTCAAATAAATACAGTATTCCATTCCATTAGGCCTTGCTCCAGAAATTTCCATTTTTTAATACCCAAATTTTAGAAGCTCATATCTCCCAAAGTACTTATCCAAAATTTGAAAACTACTTATCCAATTAAAGCTCTATGTCTCTACTTTAATTTTGAAAATTTTATAATTTTTGGACAAGGTTTGAACCTTGAAACACCATGCACAACAACAATGCTTCAGATAGGGCAGATTAACACTATGAACAATCTAACTTCATAAATTCCCAAATTCATATACAAGCATACAAAAATCATGAACAATTGTATACCTACACAATTTTTCCTTCTAAATCTAATGGAATCATCAAAATTATCAAATTCCTTCATCTTTATCACATCACAGTATAGGCAGAAAATGGAGATTCACATAAAATTCATGTCGGTTTCTTGCTTTCTCTTGTTTAATCACTTTCTTTCTACTTCTAATCAAATGATTAGCTATTTACACACTTATTATACATGATTAGAAGTCATTTGAATAGTAAGACCCCTTAGGGTTCCATAATCCAATCTTCACAAAACCACCACATCCAAGCCAAGAACAACAAAAACAACAACAACAAAGGTGAAAGGAGCAAGTTCTTGGAGTTTACCTTAGATTTCTTGTTGCTTATCTCTCTAGGATGTTTTTTTCTCTCTCTTTACAGTTCTTAAATTAGTTGGAAATCCATGGTTCCAAAGGTGTAGAGGTGATTAGAAGAGGTTATGGAGGGATTAGGAAGCTTAAGACATAAGGTACAAGTTCCTTACCTTGATCTTTGGATGAACCCTAGCTTCCTTGTGCTTCTTCTCCTTTCACGTTTAGCTCTCTTCCCTTTCTAATTTCTTATTCAACTTCCACAGGAATGAGAATGATGAAATGAAGAAGATGATGTCTTAATGAATTGATAAAGTGGCTTTACTCATGGCAAAACCTAATTGGTCCATGTGTTTTTTTTCTTTCTTTTTCTTTTTCCTCTTGCTTTAATATCAGCATATACACATACATTTTCTTTGCTCTATCCACCAAAAATTGCATGAGAAATGAGAAGAATAATATTGATCTTGAATTATCCCATAATACCATGCAATTTTGTTGACATAAGTCTTTGACTTTTTGACTATTTGACTTTTCTTGATAATAATTCACCAAAATAGGTTTATTAATTATCAAGTATCCATTTTCCTATTTTTAATTCCCATTTAACTGAAATTATTGGGAATATTAGGAAAAAATAATTATTTCCCACTTATGGCAAAATTACCATTTTGCCCCTACATTTTACGATTTTCTGAAATAAATTATGTATTGCTCATTCCTTTGGTTTAGCCTAATTTTTTAATACTTGAATAAAACCATTATTTGTGTCATTTCATGCTCAAATTTTTGTTACCATATTAGGCCTTTGAATGGACATTTATTGCCTCTTTGTATCCTTACTTGGCCGAATTATGCATAATCGGTGATTAGAATTTTTTTGTAAATTCATTTACACCACAATTCACCATTTTATTCCACAAAATATCAAAATTTTACATATGAGGAATATTGGTGAAAATGTGGGGTATTACAATGGGCAAAAGTAGTTCGGCTATGGTTTTGTTAGGATCAAAATGCTCTATGAATTCCTTCCATGTCCCCTTCCCTTATTTTTATTATATGGTTCCTTTACTTTGTCTCTTTTGAAACAAGATTCAAAGCAACAGAGGTACATGCTCTCACTAAATCGGTTAGAGCCAAAGCAGCAAGATTTAAAGCAATAGTGGTACATGCAGCAAGATTCAAAGCAGCAAGATCAAATTGTCTCTTTATGCCATTTGAGGCTTTTAGAGCCTCCTCAGGCACAAATCGATTATTCTTCCATGTGAGATTATTGGAATCTCTCATAAATTTTAATCCAAAAGCCTTTCAAGTCATCTTTTCCTCAAATAAAAAAATAATTTTTTTTCATAAAATAAAAAATACAAACCAATCAAAAAATAATTTTCTCAAATAAATTAAATAAACATTTTCCTAAAAAACACCAACCCATTAACATGTATTTGTACCCAGAAATACGTGGCTTTGATACCTCTAAAGGGTGTTAGATCCCGTGTTTTGATAATAACAAAGTTTATAAATATATTACAAAAGTTTTTAAAGATCAACAAAAGGTTTTTGAACAAGCAAGAGATAATATTTCTGAGACAATCAGTTATATCACTTGAGTGAACACTTGAGTAATATGGTTTTATTACTTGAAGTGATCAAAACTTAAAATTTGTTTCAGACTATTATGGTGAAGTTTTTGACAAATATTCTTATTAAAGAATAGCTTTTTTTAAATATTTATCACCATAATTGAAAATTTGTGTTCAAAACAATGAAAATGTTTTATAAAGAGAAATCACTCGAGTAATAGCTTAAAACTTATCACTAGCAAACTACTTAAGTGTTTGTTCCAATGATGCTTCTCTGAAGGCTTTTTGAAAAACATCACTCAAGTGATGACTTTGAATCACTTAAATGACAACTTGAGTGATAAGTCAAAGAGCATCACTAGCACAGCACTGCAGTGATCTTGAAAGTGATCTCATATGAAAATTTTTCAAGTATAAAATCACTCCAGTGATCCCATGTTCGAGATCACTAGCAGTGCACTCTAGTGATACATCAAGTGATCCCAATTTTGAAGATCACAAACTGAACACTTGAGTGATACATCAAGTGATCTATTGTAGATCACTCGAGTGATGCCATTTTTGGATCACTAGCACAATACTTAAGTGATCCATCCAGTGATATGTAACATTATGAAACTTGAATATTGTTACTTATGTTGGGCCATAGAAAATCACTCTTTTGTATAAGCCTAATTTTTAATTGTTTCCTATTTTATGTAATTCTTATTGTATGTGTTTCCCATTTTATGAAGAGAAAGAAAAGGAAAGAAATTAAAGAGAAAAGCCTAATAAGGGAAGAGTAGGCTGAACGTTTGTGTATGAGGGGGAAAAAGGAAGTTTTTATATAGCTCTTGTGAGAGAGAATATTTTAGCGATTTTTCAGCCTAGCAGTTTTAATCTTGATGATGATCGGAAGGCAATTTCTTGTCAAAGTGATAAGAATCTTTTTGTGGAGGTTCTAGACACATGAAACTTCATTCTGGACAGTCAGATCATCCTGAGCAAATATTTTCCCTAAAATTTTTGTGAACGTTCGTTCACATCTGCTATAGATTTTCCTAAGCAAGTTTAATCAAATTGATGATCAAACCGTCATTTCTTGTCCATTTAGCTTGAAATTTGGTAGAGGTGTTCTAGACATATAGATCTTAAATCTGAATGGTGGGATCATGGATTGGAGCTTCCTACCTTCTCCATATTTTGCATGAATTTTGGCATACATTCTATGATTGCAGTTTTTGAGTTTGGTGATTTCTGGCCCATGTAGATTGTATCTTCGCCCAGGAGATACACATTTTATTGCTCTATTTTCTCTTATATTTTATTAATATAATCCATTGGTAATTTTTATGGAGTTGAATTTGTTGTCATCCTATAGTTAAGCTTTGTACCATAGCATTGAATATTGTATTCCTTTTTTAAGATAGTGGAATTTTTCACATTGGGTCATACTTGTTTGCTCTCACTCACATTGAGGGGAGATTTTTTCACATTAAATTCTTATGTCTCCATTTATTATTTACTTTTTTTCTCATTTTATTTTCTACTTTTAATGACTCTCTATGATCCTTTTCATTAGGAAGATCTATTATCCACTGCGCTCTTCCTAACAAGTGACATCAAAGCTAGGTTCAATGGAGGTCAACACAAGTAGAATGGTTAATCTAAATGGAGCTAATTATTCTCTTTAGAAGATTAAGATGGAAGACTTGCTTTATGTGAAGGATTATTATTTACCTGTCTTTGCAATAGAGAAGCTTGAAAATAAATATGATGAAGAATGAGTTTTTCTTACACCGACAAGTTTGTAGTTACATTAGACAATGGGTTGATGATAATGTGTTTAACCACATTAGTGGGGAGACACATGCTCGAGCGCTCTTAAATAAGTCGGAGCAATTATATGAGAAGAAGATGGGAAATAATAAATGATTTTTAGTCAAGCAAATAATATCCTTAAGATATAAGGATGGTGATTCAATGACAAATCACTTAAACTCCTTTTAGTGAATTCTTAATCAACACTTTTCTATGGGAATTAAATTTGATGAAGTTTAAGGTTTATGTTTCCTTGGCACCTTACATGACTCTTGGGAGACTTTTATAATGTCTCTACCTAATATTGCACCTAATAGAATTATCTCTTATGGATATTCCTAAGAGTAGTGTCTTAAATGAGGAGATGAGAAGAAAATCACAAGGCTCTTCTTCACATTCAGAAATCTAGGGGTGAAGTAAAAGTCGAGGCCTCAAACAAAGAGATAAAAGCAGGAGCAAGTCAAGGAAATATTATAAAAATCTTGAGTGTCATCATTGTGGAAAGAAAGGGCACATCAAGAGATTTTATTATAAATTGAAGGAAGAGACCAAGGTGAAGAAGATAAAGGAGAATAAAACAAATCCTAGTAATGATGAAGAAAGGACAAATGTAACCCTAGAAGATATTTTGTTAATTCAGATGTATGATTCATCAAATCTTGGTCAAGATGTAATTACTTAGGTGGTTGATAATAGTGCTTCAGTTCATGTTACATCTAGAAGAGATGCTTTTTCTTCTTATTCACCAGGTGACTTTGGTGATGTCAAGATAGTTATGGAGGTAGGACTATATGCACAAGTATTAGAGAAGTATACTTTGAGAATTCACATGGATCCAAATTAATTCTTAAGCATGTCAACCATGTCCCAGATATTCAGCTCAACCTTCTTTCTGTTGGTAAGCTTTATGATGATAATTTTGATAGCCTTTTTTCAGGTGATAACTGGAAGCTCTCTAAAGGTTTAATGTTCAAGGATAGAGGTAAGAAGTATTCCACTTTATATCTTACTCAAGCTAAGATTTATAAAGAGATTGTTAATTCAATTAAATTAGATAATAAAGTTAAGCTTTGGCATAAGCGGTTACGTCATATGAGTGAGAAAGGAGTTACAGTGTTTGCTAAGAGGAATTTTTTGTCTAGCTTAAAATATGTAAATTAGAATAAATGTGATAACTATTTAGTGAGGAAGCAGAAAATAGTATCTTTTAAAAGACACCCCCCGAAAGGAAAATCTAAAGCATTAGATTTAGTACACTCTGACATCTGTGGTCCTATGAAGACTATGTCTCAGGGAGGAGCTTATTATTTTATGACTTTTTTTATGATCATTCTAGAAAGGTATGGATTTACACTTTGAGATCAAAAGATCAAGTGCTATCTATTTTAAAACAATTTCAAGCCTCAATTAAGAGAGAAATTAGAAAGAAATTGAAGTGTATACAAACTGATAATGGCGGTGAATACCTAGGTCCATTTTATACTTATTGTAGAGAGTATGGAATTATACATCAAAAGAGTCCCCTAAAAACACCGCAGTTGAATGGTTTGGCTAAGAGGATGAATAAAACGCTTGTTGAAAGAGTTAGATGTATACTTTCACATGCTGGATTGCCAAAAATATTTTGGCCTGAAGTTTTAAATACTGTAGCTCATATTGTTAATCTATCGCAATGTATTTCCTTGAAGTTTGAGGTGTCGGGTAAAATTTAGTGTTTATTATAATCACTTGCATGTGTTTGGTTGTAAAGCTTATGTTCATGTTCCTAAAGATGAGAGAACAAAGCTTGATATAAAGACTAGAAAATGCATCTTCCTTGGTTATGGTATGGATGAATTTGGTTATAGGTTGTATAATCCTGCTAGTAAAAAGATTGTTAATAGTGGAGATGTTGTTTTTAGGGAGGATCAATTTATGAAAGACCTTGATAAAGAAGAGGAATCATCACCCTATAATAGTTATGTGTCAAGTGGATTTAATATAATTTCCTTGGTGCCTAAAACAATCAACAAGGTGAAGTTGATGTTGATGTTCCAATTCCTATAGTGAGAGAGGAACCTAAGAATGCTCAAACAGAGATTCTTGGGGGCACGTTTAGAAGGAGTACTAGAACTCGCTAACCTTCTTCTAGATACTTTATACATGAGTATGTTTTACTTACTGATGCAGGGGTACCAAAGTGTTATAAGGAAGCTACTGAAGATGAGCATAAGGATAAGTAGATTGAGGCGATGCAAGATGAGATATAGTTCCTTAGTGATAATCACACCTTTGAAAAACAAGTGGGTGTTTATAATTAAACATGAAGAACACAACCTAAAGCCAAGGTACAAGGTGAGACTTGTTATTAAAGGATATGGATACAATGTTTGGTTTAGCATCTAGTCTTGAATTGAAAATTGTATAGATGGATGTGAAGACAACTTTTCTTCATGATGTTCTACATGAAGAAATTTACATGCAATAACATGAAGAGTTTAAAGTAAAAGGGAGAGAAGATTATGTTTGTCAATTGAAGAAAAGTCTTTATGGTTTGAAGCAAGCTCTAAGGAACTGGTATAGAAAATTTGAATCCATCTTAAAGGAGAAAAATTATAAAAAGACAGCTTTTTATAGATGTGTTTTTACACAAATGTAATATCCCAAATTTTGGGACTAAAGGCAAGAGAATAAGCCTAAATTAAGTGGACTGCTAGACCTCAGTTTAACAAATGTCCCTATGAGGCATATTTAAATTCTCAAAAATTCCTTTATATCCTTGGATATTAAAAGGAATTATATTAGTGAGCTAAATATATCAGGGAATAACAAAACGAAGTGATTGGAAATCACACACAACATAGTGAAGTGGAATACAAAGTATTATTGCTATTGGTGGAATTCCTGATATGGCAGTTATGGTTTTATGGCAGATTTTAAGGGGTAAATGATGTCCAAATATTATGAAACTTTCCAAAATGAAATTAGACTTATCAAGCTTTAATTTTATAGGTCATATAAGTCATTTGGAGCTTTACACAAAGAGAAATGGATTTTTGAAGTTAGCCCAGCGAAATTAACTATTTTCTGGGGCAGCATCTAAAGATTAAAATTCTGGGAAGAATGACCTTTCAATTGGCCAAAGTTTATATTTTTCATTAAACTATACTCAATGAGGTTCATATAGCCTTTAGAACTACCCCAATTGGACATTTGTACAATTAGATATGAATTTTCAAAGTTTAATGAAAATTCTGTCAGATTATCTATTTTGTGTGAAAATTCAGTATTTTGGGCCAATCAGGAGCTGACACGTGGCAAAGTAATTAACCCCTCATTAAATCATCATCTTCATCAGCCATTCCATGCAGAAAGAACCAAAAGAGAGAGAGAGAGAGAAGCTGCAGAACGAAAATGGAGGGAGAGGAGAGAGAAACTTTGAGGCACCAAAACACTGCAGAAACGATGTCCTCTCTCAAAGTACCCTTCAGAAAACTTCTTCTACTCATTGAGATCCTTATTTCTACGGTTTTGGATTTTTTTTTTGGAGGTAGTTGACGCCGTCTCACCAGCCAGAGTATTGCCAGAATTCCGAATCGTTTGCGGACACAGGTAGAGGTAAGCGTAAACTTCCTTTTTAACCTATTGGTTTGTCGTTTGGATAAGTATAGAGGAAGTTGGGTACTGTTTATGGCTGGTTTAAAATGGTGTTTTTTATTTCTAAATCATATCTAAAGAATGTTTAAATAGCTAATCATCGATTAGAAGTAGAAAGGAAGTGTTTAAGCCAAAGAAAACAAGAAAACAATATGTTACTCTTAAGAACCTTGATTTCTTCCCTGTATTTTGATATGGTGATGGGTTGAGAATTTGATGATTTTGATGCTTCCATTGGCTTTATGAGGAAAAATTATATAGGTATACAAGTGTTCATGATTTTTGGATGCTTATATATGAATTTGGAAGTTTTAGAAGTTGAAGAGTAACTGTTGTGAAATATGTCTTCTGGAGGCAGTGTCCTTGTGATATATTTTTGAAGGGCTTAATGTTGTTCAATGATAATGAAACTTTTCAAAAATAAATTAGACATGTAGAGCTTTAAAATGATAGGTAATAGGAAGCATTTGGACAAGAATGCTAGGATTTATGATTTTTTCAAATTATAGTCACATGAAATTGGGCAATTCTGGAGTAGTGTCTAATGAAATGGAATTCGGTACTTATGAGAGTGTGTTTAGCTTATGGGTATATTTTTCCCCTAAACTATATTTCAAGAGGGTTCCATAGAACTTAGAATCACCTCATTTAGATCTTTATACATTTAGTTATGATTTTTACAAGTTCAGTCAAGAATCAGGATGGTGAAATTCTGAGCAGCGAGATTCTTGGCCACGGCCAAAGGTTCTTCGCCGCGGCCAAAATGTTTCTGTCTAGTTTTTGGCCACGGCCAGCCATTTTCAGCTGCGGTCAAAACCCTTAAATTTCAGGATTTCATGTTTTTGAGGAAAATTGACCTATTTAGCCCTCCCTAGCTTCTTGGGCCTTAATATATACTTTTAATAACTCACAATCATGGCTCTAATGATATAATTAGGTATCTAGGGCCATGAAGAAGTCAAGAAAGAAGAGGAATGGAAGAATTTCCAAGAACCTCTGATGGTTGGAAGAAAAGGGAATAATTCAAGAAGAATGACATAAGTCCACAAGGTAGTAAACTTACTTGTATGTATGTGATGTTTATGATGTGTATTGATTTGTTGTATTGCCTTGCTTGATTATGTAAAGCATGTATGAATGAATGAAGCTCTGTTTCTATTTTTACTATGGCCATAAGTATGTTGTAAGAAATATTGAGCACGCAGAATATCATTATGTGAACATGAGCCTATGTAAGGCAAGCATATCATGCACTAGCATTCATCTTACATGCATTGTCTGTATGTTTACTACTGAGATTCTCTTGAATCTCACTCTCCCCCACCAACCATATAGGTATATGAATAGGAAAGAAGAGAATGCTTGAAGATGATTCAAAATAAAAGAAGACGAAGAACTGAAGACTGAATTGTGTTTAGATTACTGTGTGTATCATTATTTGAGCGCAGAGAATATTTGGTTGTAAGAATACATGTGAATTTGAGTTAAGCTGAAATCGGGATCATTGAGAATAAGAATGAACTCTGATATTCGGTAAGAATAACAGCTAAATAAGTCATGAATAAGTAATTACCCCTAACAAATTATTAATGAATGCTTCCGTGTAAGCAACTAAGGGGTATGTAAGACAGGTGTTACAACAAAAATTTTATAATAATAATTTTATTATCCTTTTGCTTTATGTAGATGATAAAAATATTTCCATGATAAATGATTTGAAGAAATAGTTGGGGTAAGTTATTTGCTATAAATGACTTGGGTGCTGCAAAATAAATGTTCAATATTTCTACTACTCAAGATAGACAAGCAAAGAAGCTATACTTGTCACAGGAGAAGTACATTTAAAAGGTACTTCATAGGTTTCACATGGATAACGCCAAGTAGGTAAGTAGTCCTCTTGCTCCTCACTTAGAATTGAGTAATGAATAATGTCCTACTATTGATGAAGAGAAGGAGCAAATGAGGAAGGTCCCTTAAAATTAAGAAGTAGGGAGTTTGATGTATGCAATGGTATGTACTAGTCCTGATATTGCTCATGCAGTTGGTATCACGAGTCATTATCTATCTAATCCTGGTAGAGAGTATTAGAAAATTGTTAAATGGATTATAAGATATTTGTGTGGTACATATGATTTGAGGTTATCCTTTAGTAACTATAAACCTATTTTATAAGGTTATATAGATGCTAACATGACTAGAGATATTGATTCTCATAAGTCTACATCTAGATATTTGATTAACATTACAGGGGGAGCCATTTCATGGCAATTTAGATTACAAAAGTGTGTTGTTTGCTCAACAGTTGAGGCAAAATTTATTGTAGCTACTAAGACTTGCAAGGAGTTATTGTGAGTTAAAAGATTTTTCCAACAACTTAGTGCTCTCCAAGAAATGTATGTTCTATTGTGTGATAATCAAAGTGCAATTTACCTTGCTAAAAATACATCTTTTCATTCAAGGTTGAAGCATATTGATCAAGGTAATTAAACCCAAACCGGTCATTGAACCGGTCGAGGTACTGGGTCAAAGGTCAGTGTGTCAAACTGGAGCTAATTCGGGGCTAAACCAGTGAGAAATTGAAGATTTTATGATTATTAATATCAAATTATAAAGAAAAAATAAAAAATTTATTTTTTGAAAAAAATAATAATAATAAATTATATTGGACCGGTCTACTGAAGGGTTGGCCGGTTTCTAGTTCGGTCTGGACTGGCTCGGTCTAGGTCTTATTACATTGATATTGATACATGTTACCATTGGATATAGGATGTATTAGAAGATAAGCAGTTGTATATTAAGAAAGTTCATACGAATGATAATAGTGTTGATATGTTGACAAAACCATTGCTGAGGGAAAACCTTGAGACTTGCATATTGATCGTCCGAACGGAGAGCCTCTCCACATAGTCGTAATAGGGAGTTTTGTTGGGCTATAGGAAATCACTCCTATGTAGAAGCCCAAGGTTTAATTGTTTCATATGTTATGTATCTCCTATTTTATGTGTCTTCTATCTTGTGTGTTTTCTATTTTATAAAAAGAAAGAAAAGGAAAGAAATAAAAGAGAGACGCCTAATAAGGGAAGAGTAGGAAACAAGTTTATGTGTGAGAAGACAAAAGAAAGCTTCTATATAGCTCTAGTAAGAGAGAATATTTTAACAGTATTTCAGCTTGAGCAATTTTGATCTAGGTGACGATCGGAAGGCAATTTCTTGTTAGAATGGTCGAATCATGGATTGGAGCTTCCTACCTTCTCCATATTGTGCGTGAACTTTGGTATACCTTTTGTGACTGCAACTTTTTCTTGGTGATTTTCAGCACACGTAGATTGTATTTCACCCAAGAGATATGTATTTTATTGTTCTTTTTACTCTTATATTTTATTAATATAATCCGTTGGTGATTTTTGTATATGAGTTGAATTTAGTGTCATCCTACAATTGAGCCTTGTACTAGAACATTAAATATTGTATTCCTTTTTTAAGATAGTAGAATCTTTTGCCTTGGGCCATGATCATTTTCTCTCACTCACATTAAGGACAGGTATTTCCATGTTAATTTATTAGGTCTCCATTTATTATTTATTTTGTTGCTCATTTTATTTTCTACTTTTACTTACTCTATATGATGCTTTTCATTAGGAGGATTTAGTATCCGTTGTGCTCTTCCTAATAATTTAATTAATTGTTTAGTAATAAAAGGAATATTTGAAAATGAAGAAACAAGGTTAAAATTTTGGGTTAAGGTGAAATTTTTAAAATGAAGTTGCAGGTGAGGAGCTATTATCACTATAAAGTTTATATAAGACTAAAAATATACATAAACTTAGCAAAAAGGTGCAATAATACTATATTCGTTTGCTCTCACTCACATTGGTCACTTTTATTTGTTATGGGTTCCACAAGGTGTGTTGCTATCATTTATTAGAGAATTTGACCATTCAAATATAGAAGGGGACGATTGAATTCACTCCAACAGACTCCTTAAACAAAAACGCGCACACATTATTCATCATCCTCATGATCGAGAGGGAAGAAGCCAGCTAGACTATTCATCATCTTCTACCTCTGAACTAGAGAAGAGTGATAGCATGACTGAACTAGAAGACAATAAAGCAAAGTGGAGAGACTAGAGCGAGAGTGATAAACGTGGAAGATCAAGGCAAAGGATTTCTCTGGTAAGGAAATGGTTGTTCATGAAGCTATAAATGAATCAAAGGGGTTTAGTGTAAGACCTTATTTCCAATAGTACCAAATGAGTACAAATGAGTAGTGAAATCCATTGTAGAACCAGGATTTGAACCCGGACTACCTAACTTTTGAAATCTTTCGCAAATTCTCACTCTCAACTCAGGATTTAAACATAAGGTCAAGAGAGATTTTCAAAGAGTAGAAAACTTTTTTATCATTCCACAAACCTCACTACGTCACTAATGACTAATTGGCTCTTATTAATTTCAATATATCATAGTACATGCGAGCGTTTTCTTTTTAATTAAACTAGAGCGATTATCTGTTTAAACTACGTTCATTCATCATGTACACATAAAAATGTATAACCACATACAACTACCAAAATCTTTACATTGAATACAAAAGTAGTTCCACGCACTACGATCTTCAATCTTCCTTCATATTCCCTCTACGCATATCTCCATGCATTCTTCACCTGTCTAAATGGTTAGTTGGGAGGAGTGAGATTAGATAGAATCTTAGTAGTAAACAATACCACTATACATGCAAGATATATATGAATGCATGATATGCTTGCCTACACAACTTCATGCCAACATAATGACATATTTGCATGCTCAATGTTATGACATACATATGGCCATTGTATAATATAATAGAGCTTCAATCAATCAACTATGCTCAACATAAATAGGCAAAGCAATGACATAAATCAATGCAAAAACATACATTTCAAATACATGCAGGCTAGGTAAGTTCACTACCTTTTGGACTTTGCGTCATCCTCTTGTACATTGATCTTCTAATCATTGCCTCTTCTTTATCACTTTATGGCTCTAGAATAATGACATTATTAGATCCATGAAAATTGAATGGAAAATGGGTTACATTAGCCTTAAAGGCTTACTTTCACCCTTGAAGTTCATACCAATTACATT
Source organism: Albizia julibrissin (assembly GCA_037074505.1). NCBI lineage: Eukaryota > Viridiplantae > Streptophyta > Magnoliopsida > Fabales > Fabaceae > Albizia > Albizia julibrissin. Next base: position 33,743,717 of record CM073484.1, on the reverse strand, counting down.
TGGCCCTTTCTTTCTTAAATTCATATGGTAGCCAAAAAGTTGCCAGTATTTTGACCAAATTTTAAAAAAAATCATAATTAATTCTATAGAACTTCAATTGGGGTGCTTCAAAGTTCTATATGAATATCTTTAAGTCCTATTTACAAGAAAAATATTATCCACTGCCACTTATATGCTCAAAATTCCAGAATTCTCAATTAATCCAACTGTGCTAGGATTTGTTCCAGATTTAGTGCCTAAACGTCACAAATTCATAACTCCCAGCACACAAATCCAATTAACCATTATGACCTATCAAATTAATTATTGGTAAGTATACTTTAATTCTAGAAATTTTCATAGTTATTGGATAACATTTGATCACTCAAAAAATCATCGAATCGACCCTGTCTCCAGAAAACGAAGTACACATCATCTACTTCACAACTTTCAAAAATTTCAAATTCATATACAAGCATCCAAAAATCATGAACACTTGTATACCTACACAATTTTGCCTTATAAATCCAATGGAACTATCAAAATGATAAAGTTCTCACTCTTTCATCATGTTATGTTCAGACCAGAAAACTACAGTTTTCTACAACAATTCACTAATTCAGAATTTTGTCCAACAACTTGGTCCAATATCATCAAAAATCATCATCTAACAATAACTACATGATTAGACCTCAAAAATACCCCCTTGCTTGAAAATTAACAGTACCATACCCTCACAAAAACTCATCCAAACAATAAACCCATCGGTTCAAAAGGAAGTTTACACTTTCCTCTACGCGTTTACGTAATCAATTCAGAAATCCGGCAGTACTTCAACAAAGGAGACCGCACCAAACACCTCTATATAAAAATATGAAACCATAGAAATAAAGCTTAGGATGAGTAGAAGAATTTTTTTGAAGGGTATATTGAGAGAAAACACTGATTCAAAGGTGAAATCGGCTCCGAAATTCAAGAACTTTCACTATTCATGTTTTCTCTTTCTCTTTCAATTTCTCAAACTTTTTTCTGATTTTCTATGAATTTTTGGGCAGCTAATTGAAATATTAAGGGCCCTTGGAAGGCTTGATATTTGTTTGCCACATGTCAAAATCTTACGGTGCCACGTGTTCGGTAACCCGATCAAACGGTGACAAGTTTCACTAGCTTTAATTAAATGGGTCCCGCCTCTTTTCCCGAGGCTTTGGCTATCCAAATTGTCAAGGAAAGTAGGGGTCTGATATTTTCCCCAACTACTAGGTTCAGTGTTCGGGAAAGTTAGTCGGGTGACTAGACTAAAGACCAATAGATTTCCCCGGCTCAGGGCTAGGTGTCACCTTCAGGTGATGACAACTCAAAAGATAAAGTAACTTTATCATAAAGAGGGGAAACATGTCATGCTCTTATTTGGCCAACACAAAAATAAAAAAGCGAGGGCCATGATGAAGGGACATATGTCCTCTTCTGATGGTAACAACTAAAAAGTAACGGCTAGGTGGCAATTTCTTATTGGTCCACCTCAAAAGTCACTTTTCAAACAATACTTTATTATACGGAGCCACAGGGTTTTACGCCATATGTCCCTGTAAGCCCTCTGATAGCACCATATGGCCTCTGGCTAAGGGAATTACTAACTGTCTGCTTGTGGGCCCTATATGGCACCATAAGCTAGTGTCCTTATTTTCCCGAAACATAGGGCATACCGGTGTATTCTTAAAAACGCAGGGCATATCGGTCTACCCTGAAAATACCATATGTCCTCACATACATCATACTTTACTTGTTTAACTTGTCCCATACTTCGTGACATAGTTGGGTGACATCTTTCTACCAACCCAATGACACCATATATGTATCATATGCACATCTGCACTGACACTTTAATTATACCGCCTGCAAATACTGAGCCTTCTGCTCGGTAAGGACAAGTTGCATAGTCCCTGAGAGTTTTTCTATATCTTATCATTCTTAGGACTCTTCCTAAATTGTCTTAGTCGTTTGCCGAATATAGGCATTTCCTCAAGTCTCTATGCCCAAAATTCGAGATATTACAACTCTCCCCCCATTGAATAAATTTTGTCCTCGAAATTTCAAATATAATGTTTTACTATTTGTACCTCAGGGAATCATCTCTAGACACTCAATCTATCTCTTTCATTCTAGCTCTTTCATTTACAAGCTCATAGAGCATGCAACTCAATAATCATATTCTTAACACTAACCTCAGAGAGTATTCAGCAATCACCACTTAGCATTCTTATTCATCTAATACATGGTATGCAACATTTAAACACAGGACTCACTAGTCCATTCTCATAAAGCTTGGTTTCTCAGGCCTCACTACCTCTTCGAGACTCTCTCTTCCGGACCATACTATATGCATACCAGCCTTACAGCTCGTTCTACTACCACAGTGCTGCACACTCCAACCTTACTGCCTAGGTGATGCCATAGGCATCTTAGGGCTTACTGCCTCTGCTACAACCTGGTACATTTTGAATGTTTTTGTCAGTCTGAATATATTCTTTGGACATAAAAATGTATAACCATATACAACTACCAAAATCTTTACATCGAATACAAAAGTAGTGCCTCACATTATGATCTTCAATCTTCCTTCATATCCTCTCTATGCATATCTCCATGCATTTTTCACCTGTCTAAATGGTTGGTTGAGAGGAGTGAGATTCGACAGAATCTCAGTAGTAAATAATATCACTATGCATGCAAGATATATATGAGTGCATGATATGCTTGCCTACACAACTTCATGCCAACATAATGACATATTTGCATGCTCAATGTTATGACATACATATGGCCATTACATAATATAACAAAGCTTCAATCAATCAACTATACTCAACACAAATAGGCAAAGCAATGGCATAAATCAATGCAAAAACATACATATCAAATACATGCAGGCTAGGGAAGTTCACTACCTTTTGGACTTTGCATCCTCCTCTTGTACCTTGATCTTCTAATCATTGCCTCTTCTTTATCACTTTATGGCCCTAGATAAATAATGACATTATTAAAGCCATGAAAAGTGAATGGAAAATGGGTTACATTAGCCTTAAAGGCTTACTTTCACCCTTGGAGTTCATACTAATTACATTTGGCCCTTTCTTTCTTCAATTCACATGGTAGCCAAAAGTTGCTAGCATTTTGACCAAACTTTAAAAAATCATAATTAATTCTATAGAACTCCAATTGGGGTGGTTTAAAGTTCTATATGAAGCTCTTTAAGTCCTATTTACAGGAAAAATATTATCTACTACTACTTATATGCCTAGAATTTCAGAATTCTCAATTAATCCAACTGTGACAAGATTTGTTCCAGATTTAATGCCTAAACGTCAAAAATATTATACCATAACTCCCAGCACACAAATCCAATTAACCATTATGACTTATCAAATTAATGCTTGGTAAGTCTACTTTAATTCTAGAAATTTTCATGGTCATTGGATAACATTTGATCACTCAAAAACACGTCAAATCGACCCTGCTTTGAGAAAATGAAGTACACATCATCTACTTCACAACTTTCAAAAATTCCAATTCATATACAAGTATCCAAAAATCATGAACACTTGTATACCTACACAATTTTGCCTTCTAAATCCAATGGAACCATCATAATTAGTGATTGACACTGAAAAGGAAAATACCCTTGTTGAAAGAGATTGAAGAGATAAATGGTTTTGTGGCCAACCTTTTTGCTGCTTCAAATACTAGGAAATTTGATACATCTAAGGAATTGCATAAAGAGCTTCATGTGTTGGAGAAGCTCAGGGATAATGTGAGTAAGGAGGTGGAGGATTTGTTTAGTAATGTTATGACTTAGAGATGTAAATGTTATGATTATTTTGTTAGTGATTCAGTGTATTGAATTGATTTTAGATGGTATGATACTATGATGAAAATTTAAATTAGTTTTTATTTTTAATTTTAATATCCCAAATTTTATTCATAAAAAATCCTTGTATATTTGATTATACTCAAATGAATAAAATGGTGAATTTTGGTGCATTAGAAGTAGCCAAAATATTAGAAATAATGGTTATGTGGAATTTTGGCCGAGTATAACATAAAGCACAATTTTTGTCTTTATAAAAATCTAACATTGTAGCCCAAAATTAAATATAAAAAAAGCACAATTTTTGGCCCAATTTATTGTGTGAATTTCGGCCAAAAGGGAAAGGAAAGAAGGAAGACAACATTTAATTCAAAAAATTTTAAAATTTAAAGGCAAAATGGTCATTTGTTGAATAATATAATCAAGAAGTATCTTTATTTTTCCATAATAAATGGCCCAATTTCATTCAAAGAGAGAAGAAGGGAAGGAAAATAAATATTTGGACATAAAATAAGCCAAATGGAAGCATTAAAAACCAAATGGAAAATAAGGAATAAAATATGCAAGAACATGTGATAAAATTGGAATAAATTAATATTATTTTGAGGATGTGGAAATGCTTCTTCAAGAAGCCAGTTTACTCTTTCAAGAGGCCGTAATTTCGGACAAGAAGAGAGAATAGAGAGAGAGCACAAGTTTGAGAACATAAAGAGCAAAGAGAAGAGACAAGAATTCAAGAAGCAAACTAGGTAAGTTTGGTAGCAAAATTCATATGTTATTGTCTCTTATCTCTTGAAAACCTCTTCTAATCCTTAAATCCATCTTGAAATCACATAAAGCAAGAAGAAAATCAAAGAGAAAGAAGGAGGAGATGTAGCGATTTTGGAAGAGAAAGAAGAGGAATAAAAAGGTAATCATGAAACCTTGCTTAATTTGTTGATTAGTTGTTTTTGTTGATGAAATCGGTTGAATGCTTGGTTTGATTGTCTTGATTTAATGAATTGGGATACATAAAACTTAAGGGGAGATGCTGCCCAAATTTTGATTAATCATGTGAGAAGAGTAATTAAAATGTTTAAGAAGTGATTTAAGGTGAAAAGAAGGTGATTTATTGATTGAAATCAAAAAATTCCAATTTCCCTAAATTTTCATGAATTTTGGTCAGGGGTATTTCTGGGTGTTTGAGCTGGATTTTGATGAATTTGATAATTTCATTGTGTTTAGAATAGAAAATTGTGTAGGGTACATGTGAAAAATGGAGTATAGAGGTTCTAGGGTGTGAAATGACAATTTTGCCCTTAAAACCCTAACTTTGTGGCTATCAATGGTAAGTCTAGAAATACAATGTGAATTTTTCAAAAATGGGGTCAAAAATAGATTCTACATGCAAAATTGTATAGGATCACTCTGGGTCATAATTTTTAGAAAAGTATAATTATACCGGGTATAAAGGGAATTAGACCGGATTCCCCAAGGGCATTTTGGTAATTACTCATTTTTTTTAAAAGAGATAACCAACTTTATGAGTATTGGAATAAGGTATGAATGAGTAATAACTCATTTTTTATCAATTTGGAATTTTATGGTTTGATATTTGCCTGAGCCGAACGAAAAGTTAAAGGACCAATATTAGTTAGACACGGAAATGAATTCAAGTAGTAACTCTATCTCTCATATTCTATGTGATTTTTGATATGCATTGTTTGTTATGTTGTGTGCAATGACATGTGAATGGTGGTAGTTCCTAAAGCTGGGTATGAGAAAAGCACAAGCACCACCCTGAGGGAAAAACACAAGTACCTCTAAGACCAGTAGGTACCCAGTCTAGGTAGTCCAGTGGCAAGTACGAACAAATAGTCATCTGCTCCGGAATATTATTGTGGCAAGTACGAATAGACAGTCATCTGCTCTGGAACATCATAGCAAGTAGGGGTTATATAGTCATATGATCCTGAACAGAGCATGCAGTAAGGCCAGTAGGGGACAAGCAATCATTTGTACCTGAACACCGAGTAGGATATCACTGTGATTACTGATTAGCAAGTAGGGACAAATGGCCATTTTGATTCGAACAAAATCGCCATTTGATCATGAACATTGTTTAACAGACATGTGCACAACAATATTTTATGCTGCATTATATGCTATATTGCATGTTTATCTTTCATATTTTATATGATTGATAGCATGTTATTATTGAGATTCATTTGAATCTCACACTTTCCATAAATAAAATTAAACCAACTAGAGGAAGCGGCTTGAAGGGAAAAGCGGTAAATACCAGTAACTGATGGTTTTGGTGCCAATCAAGACTTTAATGTTGGTTATCTGCATATATTTTAATGTATTTTGATATTTGTAAATTATTATTATGTACAAACCCTGTGAGGATTTCCTGTAATATAATCAAGTATTTTATATCATTATTTTTATATTATTTCTATTCCTCCATTGAACTACGCGTTAATCTCTAATAAATATCAAAATAGTAAGGGGTTTGACATTAATCCCCACCGGTGTAGCCTCAGATTAACTCTGAGTTAACCTACTGATCCTTAATACATTACCTCAACTAGCTCAGAGGTCAGCCCATAATTAATAACCTTGAGAAAGATAGAGAGAAGGGTAAGAGGGACGGGGGGATGGTTGATAAGGATGAGAGAGAACGTGTGTGGGGTTCATAAGAGTTGACACATGCAAGACTATGTGGGACCCACAATAAAAAAAGGTGACACGTTCAGGACATTTGACGAAAGTGGTATAATTGTAGCTTTTGTCAAGTTTATGCATATTTTTGCATCCATATTAATTTTATGGTGTTACATGTTCATCACCAAAAATTTTATTGTCAAAATTGAACCTTAACTCTAAAATTTTTTTATTATTTTATTTTACATCATCATCTTTATTAAAATTTTATAATTTCATTTCTCTAATTTCTTTAAATCTACCTCATAAACTTTTTCAATTCCCTCATCCCTCCAAATTATTTTCTTCATAGCAAACATTCCCTAAAGAAGCAATAAAAATAGAATTGAGGGATTTAATTACTTTGGAGCAGTGTAGGTTACTGGGTTCATTGGTTTAGGGTTTAAGACTACAAATTCACCTTCTTTTTTATTTTTGTCTTTTTTTTTCTTTTTTTTTTTTTGTCAACTACAAATTCACCTCCTACGCTGAATTTTCACATAGGTTTGGTCAGTACTGTTCATGACATCCAACTGTTTGGGAGGTTATAGCAATTCACTAAAATTTATTAGCTATTTACCATATGATAAGATAATACTCCCTAGTCTCTAATATAATATATATTTGGAAAGTTTGATATTGATACTAAACATAAGACATAATTTTTATATTTGTCAGTCTTTTTCTAGTTTACATCTACTGATACTCCCTTAATAATAATCAAGAAGAAAAAAGAATAAAAGAATTAAATATGGTTAAGAGGTTTTAGAAAATACATATTATATTAACTTAACTAATTTCGTAACTCTAATTAAACTAGGTAAACATCAGTGAATGCTTATATATAAGTTATTTGTAACACATTCTTGCAAACCAAAAAAAGCATTAAATGAATAAATTTTTTCATGTTTACCCTTACTTATGAAAAGGTGCATTTTTTCTCTCACATCCTTTTATTAATTTGCATTTACACACTCCCCCCCCCCCCTTCTCTCTTTCCCATGTGCCTAGCCAATAGTCAAGAGGGGTAAACTTGGCAAAACCGTATTTAATACTCTACAAATTACTTATATTTTTTAACAGAATTTTTTGGATACAAGCAACTTATATATGGACACTAAGTGATATGTCTTAAATTAAGGATTGGAGAGAATAGTTTGTATCACTATTTTGTACTAATTTAAAGGGTTTTTTTAGAATTGATAGGCTTAATTGCGTGAAATATGATAACTCATATTAGGAAGTAATTGCATAAAATTAATTTTAAAAGGGAATTATTGTCATAATTTAGTAATTACTACATCTAATTTTTAATATAAGAGCTTATTGACTAATTTGGTTAGATTAAAGAAGCTAATCAAGGTTATTAAACCGAAACCGGTCATTGAACCGGTCGGGGTACTGGGTCAAGAGTCGGTGGATTAGACCGGAGTCAAACTGGAGCCAGCTCGGGACCAAACCGGTGAGAAAATGAAGATTTCATGCTTATTAATATGAAATTATAAATTAAAATTAAAAAAATCAATGGGTCACTACCCTCAGACCAGACCGGTTCCCCAGTTTCCAGGCCAAACCTGTCAGTTCGTTCCAGGTTTAATAACATAGAGGCTAATTATATAAGTTATTTGTAACAAATATATATTGGTTTTCCTAAAATACCATCTTTCATCATTATTATATTTGGATATACTTTATGAAAAAATTATAAAATTAAAAAATAAACTGAATTTAGATCTTATATTTAGAATCAAATCTAATTCCAAATAGTTCCTATATTAAAAATAGAAGGTAATACTTCCCATTTGACTTAATTCCTTGAGCCTCTAATGCCCTACACAAGCCTATTTGATTTTGTAGGTACCTTAAAACATGAAATAAGAAGTTACAAAGTCTAGGCAAGGAGAAATAGCCCAAATTCAGATTGAAGATACTGGGCAGAAAACCACCCCGTTCTTATGGCATAAACGGAGCACCCAGCCATGATCCGACCCAGATCTGAAAACCAGAATGCAGATCGTGTCTATATGCATGGCTAAGGCCCTGTTTCTAAAGAGAGCAAACAGGGCCTTAGCCACGCATATAACCATTTTATGTCATGAATTTATAAGGGTTGGGTTTAACATTTTTACCTCAAAAGTGAAAGCGGGCATAAAAGGACAAACTCTATAGAGTCGAGGGCCTAAAAAGGTCAACCTTGTAGGGCCATGGGTTGGCCCTTTTAGGCCCGTATATGATTTTTTATTTTTTAAAATTATTTATATGATAATAATATTATTGATTTTTTATATTTTGTTAATGATGTTGCAAATATTTAGTTGTTATTATCTTTTTTAGAATTAAGTTTCATAAGAATATATTGTATTAAGAATCCTAAAAATTAAAAATCTATAAAAGATATTTCTTTTTTTATAAGAAAAATATGTTAGATATTTCTTATTTACTCTAAAGTTTCACATATGATGGTAATTTACTAATTTATTTGTATTTTGTATTTGTTATAGAGTTATTTATCATTTTGGTTTATTATTTGTTGCATATAAAGATTATGGATGTATTCATGATGTGAGAGAAGAAATTTTTGATATTTTTACCCCTTAAGCAGATCTTACTACTCAAAGTGAAGCATAATCAAATTTCCTTAAAATTGATGATAGTGCCAAAGAAGAAAAAATTGATAGTCGTTATACTCATATTACTTAGAGTGTTTAGCTTCTTGTCTTCTTATGATTTGTGTGAAACTATAAGTTATTTGTAGACACTATTTGTTTACCTTTGATTATGAATTAGTAACTGTATTTATTTTATTACATAAGGCGTGTAAACATATAGTTAAATTTTGTAAAAATGGTTTTTGGTCGTATTGGGTTGGCCCTGGCCCGCATGCTATCGGGGCGGGTTTTAAAATACAACAATATTCTTACCTCGAGTCATGAAAGGCCAGCCTTTTTAGGCCCTGGCCCGATAAGGACCAACCTTGATTACCAGCTCTATCAACAATAGGGAAGTTTTCTTTAGTTCCATATATGTATTTAGGATTTTCTACAAGTATATTTGTCCAGTTATATATATATATATATGTAGTTGTTGGCCAAAAAAAAGTTTTATATATTTATTTGAGATTATTTATATATACAATTTTCAACTGCCAGAGTTTTTTTAAATGTGAGGGCAATTTGTAAAATCACAAACATTTGAAAATCCCATTTTGGTATTTATGACTAATTAGGAATTATTGAAATATGAATTGCTGAAATAGGATTTTCAAACTGAAGAGGTACTTATTCAAAAATTTTCCATAAAAATATGGCAGAAAAGTAATTTCATATTGAAAAATGATTCAAATTAAAACGAATTTGATTTTTAAATTTAAAATAATGAATAATAAATTAAAAAAATATTGAATTTCAATATGAAATTACTTTTCTTTAGAGAGAATCCATTGTCAGGCAAATTCTCAAGTGTATGCGCCAAACAAAGGATTATTTATTATTACCTTATTTATGGAACAAGTTATGCCTCACATCACAGAGGAAAACAAACTCATGCATAAACTTCAATAATCACGTCACATTCCCGAGGCAACCAGAAAAGGAATAGTTTCATTGATAAGGAAACCCAGACAAAGGGGGCACCATCCCCTATATATAAATACTGAAAGTTGAAACCCTTGAATGCAATTAAGAAAAAGTTTCCATAATCTTTTCTGATACAATCGAGAGAAGCAGCAAGACGATATGGCTTCAATGCGAAATCCCAATCTTCAACAAACATATGAAGATTTCAAGCCACTTATGGAAGAGAAGGACACTCCAGATGCTCTTCTTCTGCTTGTTCATCTTCCTGGTCTGTATTCATCGTTAGCTAACTTAAATTGAACCTATACTTTTTTACATGGTATTAAAACTCAACACGGATCGCTTTGAAAACTACTCTCCTAGCCGAAGTTGAGAATTTTGCATTGGTTAACAAGGTTTATTTTTTTATTTTTTTTACTTTTTGCATGCTGAACCTAAAACGACATCATTTTGAATTTTAAAAATAGCACTTTATTATATTTATGCTTTGATAACGGTTTATTATTATGTGTGGTCCACATGAGTGTTTCATTCACACGAGGATCAATAACTTTTTTATTTAAATATTACTATTTTCAAAGTTATGGATAAATATTTTTGTATGTTTTAGTAACAAATTTTTTTTGTACATTCTAATTACATTATATTATTATGATTATGATTGAATTGATCTCAGTTTAAGCACAATTAAACCACTAACTTTTGAAGCACTATCTCGATTGGTTGAATAGTTTTTAGTACATATAATATACCATGATACTCGTTGCATTTGTGGTATGCACCTACAATCAATCATCAATTATTTTTGTAAAGCTCAATAATTTTCACTGTTATTGTGTTTACACACAATTTTTGAACAGTAATTTAGTTCTCTCTTTTTTACTTTTTGGGAAAACTGATTTAATTTTCTTACCATTTAATGAATATTGGTTTTAATTTGAGGAACCCATGTCTCTCTTTTTTTGGGTAAACCATATCCATGATTCTTATTTTGTTTTTTAAAAATATTTCCATAAAATTATTATTCTCCATATATTTCTCTAAGAGACTAAGACTATCGTAAATCATTAAAATGCTTGAAAACTATTATATAATTAGATTATAAACTCAATAATATTTTTTATAGTAATTCTGTTGCGTACAAATCAACACAAGGAAAACTTTTTTATTCCAATACTTCTCTTTAGTATAACTATTTTTTTTATTTTTTTTAAGGTACAGATTCATGGAACCACTGAAAAAGTGATAATTTTATTGGTTGATGCAACTCACATTCACATAAATGTTTACACAAATTACTAATTTAACAGTTTTTTCTCCAGCTTTTAGCAGAGAACAAGTTGGTGCAAGCTTCCAGGCAGACACACGGAAAATTAGTGTTTTTGGTGAAAAACCACTTGACAATAATAAGCGGAAACGTTTCAAGGAAGAGTACATGATTCCAGAAAATTGTGATGCTGATAAGCTCAAAGGAAAGTTTGATGGAACAATGATCACCATTACAATGCCAAAAAAGGCAATTTCAAGTGTTACCCCTAAAGTACCAGAACCAGCTCAAGAAGAAGCCAAACAGGTCACTCCTCTAACATCAAAAACTTCTGGGGCTGAAGCACAAGGAGCCATTAAAGAGGGTGAGAAAGGTGTCTCTCAAGAACAATCCAAATCAGAAATGGAGCACCAGAGAGAACCTGATAAGAAAAAAGATGAAACACTAACCCCACCAGAAGCAACAACTGGAGAATCTGAAAAGCCTCAAAAGGATAAAGAAGAAATTCCCCAGAAAGGTATCAAAGAGGAAGAAAAGCATAGGCATGAGATGGAGGCTAAAGATGCTTCAACCCCAGAAAAAGCCGAAGGCAAATCTAGAATGTCTCAAAAGGATCAAGAAGGAACTCCTCAAAAGGGTAAATTAGTGGATGAGAAGCATAAGGAAAACAAGAAGGCTGAAAAGACTTCAGAGGCAGGAAAAGAACCTCAGAAGGCTCAGACATTGGCTAGAGAAGCAAGCAAGGATAAAGGAAGTTCTGGCATGAAAACTCCTGAGAAAAGAGAGACCGAAAAGCATGTTAAAACTGCTAAAGTAAATCAAAGGAATCATGGAAAGAAAGAAAGTGATGAATTGTCAATAGCAAAAAGCATCAAGGATATAGCTAACTCAGCTTCTCAGGCCGTAACAAGACTGGCAGATAGGGTCAGGGAAGAAGATAAACAGAAGCTGTTGTACGCAGGTGCAGCAATTCTGATGGTGGCTGTGGGCATTTATGCTAACTTCAGACTTCGTCCCCCAGGAAGACAATAGACAAAAGGATATATATTTCCTTTGACATGTTTCTGTACAAAAGTTTCATCCAATAATTACATCTTAACATATTGTAAAATAAGCAGGTCGACTTTTAGTGACTTCAAACTCAAGTTGACCTGCAAGCCCTTTTTAGCCTACTACATGGCATGCATTGATGTAACCAATACTTAAAAAAAAATGGATCATATGGAAGTCCCCAAAAATAATTTACTATGCAAGAAACAGCTAAAGCACTGTTTTCATCTATAAAATGAGCTAAGTTTCAGCCTTGTCGGAGATTTATCTGGGTCACTTTAGTCCTATATTATTCTTGAATGTTCCACTGATTCCCAAATCAATTAGGCCATAATTCAGTCCACTGAAATTATAGAAATTGCATACCTGCTACTTCAAGCGTCCAACTTGAAATTTGATGGGTTCAAACCCATCTGGTGATAATTCCCTCTTATAGCCAACCACCGTATGAAGGAATGGACACACCAGCTTTTAACAGGCCAGCCTGAACTAAGGGAAAACGTAGGGAGGAGATAGACATACAAAGCTACCTAGATGCTAGAAATATTAAAAGTGGGTAAGAGAAGTTAACAATAAAGAGAAGAAATTATCTTGAACCATCTTCTGATATTACAAAAAAGAAATATGATGTCATTCATCAGAAAGTTCATCACCATATAAACTGTCACCATTATCCTGATCAACAAAGGATTTACTTTTAGACTTCAAAGATTTACTGGATTTTGAGGGCTTCTTGACTCTTTCTGCCTGCAATTCCAGCCCCTTCTCTGACGGTTTTCTCTTCCTTTTCATATGTGTTCCTCCTGCATCATCTGCAGAAGAAAATTTTAAGGCCTACATAGGAGTCATAGATTCACAAGAAAAATGCAAATAGACGCCTATCGTAATTCAACCTAGAGGGTAATAAAAAGCTAATGACCAAGACTTATACTAAGGAGATAACCCCCCACTAGAATGAAACAAGTAAGGGGAAGGAACCAAAATTCTAAAACAGCCCCACGAAGCCAAATTGCAAACAAAATTTAATGTGGGTTATTGATTCATTTGGAATTCAGTATTTTTTTTTTTAACTCCAAATAAGTAATACTCATATGCTGCATGATGTAACCTTCAAGTGGACTTGATGCGTGGTTCATATGTCCATTTGGTCCAGGATCTTCCGAAAGAGGGGATCCAGAATTATTACTGTCCACCAGCTTTGAAAAACTTTCTAGGCACTTGTCCTGCTGCTCATCACGACTAGGAGTTGCTGGCAAGAAGCAGAGCTCTTCCTGAGACATATCAGAATCACTGAAAGCTTCGTCCTTTTCCACTGTCACAATGTCCACTTCCTCATCTTCATTAACATCAGATGCTTTCACCTGCAAGAGTAGTATGTGTCAAGGAATTAAGAGAGAAAAAATCAGAGTATTGAAAGCAAGACATGAAGCATGATACAGATTTCCTCATACCTTCTCAGTCTCAGGAATCAAATCAAACTCATCTTCACGTTCTACATACTCCTCATTTTCCTCAAGCTCTTTGAAATCAGGAGCAAATGCACTCCAGTTCTCAGTATAATCTTTAGCCCAGATATAGACTAAACCAGCCAGAGAAACAGATACAATAATGGGACGAACAGGATGCCAAGCTAAATCAATAAGGGCTTCTTTAGGTCCTTCAAGGATTTTCACAAGATGCCCAGCTCTGTCCCATATGTAAATCTTGTGCTCTCCTTTGCTAGCAGAACCACCAACAACCCATTCGCCATCGCCACTAAAGCAGGGTGCTTTCCAGTGCACCTTTGTGATGGAATCTTGAAACTCACAGAATAAAGTTAAACACTTAGATCCAATGGCCTTCAACTTTTCAACATCACCAAGATCATTGAGGGTCTCATTTAGGTCATCAAGGGCTCTAATTTCTTCTTTCAGGGGAAGAAGGTTTTCATATACCCTGATTATCCGATCATTTGAATTTGTGAGTAGATACTGCCCATTTCTGCTGAACACTATGCTCTTGACCACTGAACCACCGGAGATAGGAACCATGGCACGTACTTCATTGCCTTTATAGTCAATTATAAGAATCTCCCCCTTTGAATTTCCCACATAAACCAAACTCCCATACTTATTAAAACATGCAGCAGTTGGGCTGTAGGGGGTAGATCCATCAGAGCTTTTATTGCGTGATGGAGCCGTTGATCCATTACCTATGTCTGGGAAAGAAACTTGAAGTAAAGTTGTGTTTCCTGTATTCAGATCAACAATCATGGGAGCACATGAGACAGGACATGCCAAGCAAAGAGATGGAGTAGAGGAACCAGGATGAAGACGGGCTTGCAGAGGGGTTTGTTGTAAAACTATTCGCTTTATCTTCTCACCGCTCTTGACATCCCACAACGTTAATGACTTGTCAGCAGCAGATACAAGAATTTGATGACCATACTTGGACCAACATATACTCGTGATGGGAGAAGAACATTCATAATCCTGAAGCTCCTTAGCAATGCCCCTGGTTTCAAAATCCCAAATAATGCAACTTCCATCATTGCACCCAGCTGATTAAGAAGAATAAATCAAGAATCAGAGTAAGAATCAACATAATAATATATACTCACAACATTGACAATTGCCATAACATTTATCAAACCCCACAAACATATTCAGACCCCAAAAAATATTACAGAGCATGCATTAAGTTGGTGCTGCAGAAATTAAATATGCAAATCAGAAAGAAATTCCAAATTGACATCATTACATAAATTATCCAACCCAGTTAAAATATAAGAGAACAAAAGGTTTTTCTCAAGCAATACTTTACTTCAACTTGATAGAACTTGGTTTTCCAAACTGAATATCTGCGGCACATATGCATCTAAAGAAATCTCAGAGTTGCATAGATTAAATGGCAATGACAAGAGAAAAGGCATGGCTCAATTTATTCTTTTTGATAAAAACATTAGAAGTTTAGAGCCACCACATAATTGTAAACTATGCACTCAACACTCATTATAAGATAGGAAAAGTGACGATGGCATGTAGAGGCAAGCTACTCCTTCATAAACAGCTAGGTGAAAATGAGAATTTGATCACGATTTTCCTAAACAGCTTGACATTGTAACCACTTTAGAAAAGACAAGAGTTGAATTTAAATACAAGGAATACATCATCAACATCACATCAAGCACTTTGCTAGACTGAGATGTAACTACAGATCAACATGATCCACAGTATTTTACACATCAACTATGCAACACAGCAACAGTCCAAGCAAGAGTGTTTAAAAAAGATAGAATAAAGAGTTACTAGTTTCTATCCTGTATCCTCCTTCATCTTATTGACCCAAGGATGTTTATTAACTGGTGCCTTTGCTGTACTCCCTACTAGCATATATCCAAAAATCTGTCCAAACAAGATTATTTCTGCCTGTACAAACTTTATTTTTTTTTGAACTAGTATCACCAAAACCCACTTTCCCAATATCAACATCCCACAGTTAAACATATCGACAGTTTGCCCCATCTCTCCACCTTATTTTCAGGAGACCAACTTGCACTAAAAAATTTGCTTTCATTATCCATATTCTCAAGTTCATAACCAAGGGAACCATTTTAAATTTCATAAAGAAAAGAAAAGGGAAAACTTCACAAGGACCAGTAATTGGCAAATCCTAGATCAACAAGGCCCAGTATGCTATAATATATGAAACAAACAACTTACTATGCAATGCATACTCATTTCATCATGCCACCACAATAGGTGGGCAGGTATCACTGCGCCAGTTACATACACAAATTTACAAATACCGTAAATTTAAACGGTACTCGTGAAATATATAAAATGTCCATCCACATAAGCCATATGACCAAATTGATAGCTCTCTTGCCATCCTAGCCCAAAAAGATAAGTTTAATTCACACATGATTTATTTTTTAAGTGAATTCCTCAAGTCAAACATGAGTGAAACATGAAATAATGACGACCTCTCTATAGTGATTTGTCGTTCAAGAAAATTGACTTTCGTTCTTTTTTCTTGAGTTAACGAAAGGGGAAAGGGATTTGCCGTTCTGACTGCCTTACAATCCCCGCAATGAATATAAGAGACTACTCCCAACGGAATCCCATAATTTAAAGTAAAATATATGCAAGAACACACTTTGAATGGTCCACAGGAACAAACATTTTCAGGGCAATGCCAGGAGACACATGAAAGTTAGAAGCCCAAAAAGAGGTAGGAAAAAACCAATGAACTTAGTAAGCCAACAATGAAAGTGAAAATTACCAGCAAGAAGGGTACCACGACGATTGAACGCAATGCATTTCATACATCCATGCTCCAGATATTCCTCAATCACTTCTGGGAAATCTCCCTGCAGTGGGTCTTCAAAATGCAAGAGAATTCGTTAAAAACAAATCCAGAAAAAATCTGTTTCAAAAACATAACGAGTTCGAGGGGAAAATAAGTTAAAAATAGGGCTCTTTTGAGCTTCGTAAGAGAGCGAGAACAAGCAGAAGAAAGCTAACCGATAATGGGGGCGTCCATGACTGTAAAAAGCTCCAAATGCGGGAGACTTGACTAGAAGCAAGAAACCAACTGAATCTTTCAAGTTCGAACTGACATGGCCCAACCCACTTTCAAGTAAGAGGGTGAGCAAGGAAAGGAGGAGTAGAAAGAACACTAATTTCACTTTTTTGTTCTTTCCGGCAAACTAGAACAAACCCATCTACAAGATTGCAGCTCGGACGAAGAATGAAGCGCGACTTTGAACCTCACAGATGACTTCGATTGCAGAGTTAGGGATTGTGTCCAATTGCAGGATGAACATCAAGGGGATGAAGCGCGCGACGAAGATTGAAGAGGGATCGCGTTCGCGTCGGGGGTTTAGAGATTTCAAATTGACGCTGTTCAGGGTCAAGGACCAAAGGGAGATACGATTTACCGGAGAGGCTAACCAAAAAGGAACTCAACTGATACCTTTTCCCCCTACAGCTACAGCCATATATCTAAAAAATATACTAACTTTTTCATTATATACTTAGTCCGTTTAATCGTTTAATTTGTTATTTGGCTGCATTCTGCATTTTTTTATATCTACATGTAATATTAACCAAACATATAATCGATATTTGCTTGATAACTAACATATATTAAAAAAAACATAATAATTTAACATGTATTCACTTACTTGAAAATTGGTAAACTAGTCTCATTTAATGAGACAAAAAATCATTTTTCATATATATATATATATATATATATATATATATATATAATATCATTAAACGGATATGTTTGTCCAGCAAAAACAAACGGATACGCTTGATAAACTGTGCTCAAAAAAATTAGAGTTGGAAAATGCGTCAAGTGTGACAACTTATGTTCAATAGCCTCATATAAGTGTAAAAGAATAGTGAAATCATTCGTAAAATCAAGATCAGGTTCTGGATCAAGGAACTTTAGAAAACGTTCATAAATGTCAAACCTATCTCAAGATTTGAACCGGGGATTGGAGAGAATTTTTAGGGTAGTAAAAATTTTTCAAACAATCTCACAAATATTCACTATCTTACTAAATCTCACCAGCTCTTCTTTTTGTTTTATCAGAGTTTGCGAGCAATTCTCTGTTTAGTTCTCACGTTCCATACCTTAGTTATGTTTCATTAACATTCGGAAGCGTAATTTAACTAAATTGTCCTTTTGTTAACCTACCTACGTTACCAGTTTCATTATCGTAACACTATCAAAATTATAGGCTGCTTACAGAGCATGCCGCACAGTCATCATATAATAAAATCATCACCACAACATTTCAGTGCATCACATGCAGTTCATAAATCACCATATCGCTAGGTATTTACAAGGCCCTGAGGGATACCCATGCAAAGAGGCCCCGAGCACCCACTAGTGTATCAATGAACATTATATTGCCCTGAGCCTTCACCCACGCAGAAAAGGCCCCGAGAGACCATCCCGCATAATCAGAATGTACCAGACAATTCATGATGATTTCACACAACATACAGTGTATATTATAAACATATGAAAGACAAGTTACCACCTGGCTGCTTCCTTCGAGTAGTTTCCATCTGTTTTTTTGAGCTCAGGCAAGTCTTAAGCTTCGAACAGCTGTTAGGTCTTATAATTAAAATCACGGACAATGAGTTATTACTCAATCCAATCATTTTGGTATAATATAACTAAATTATTCTTGGTTTAGCTAGTTTGTTGCCATTTAAGTCATTTAGGTATCCCTTAGAAGTCCAAACAAAGGTCTATGGGGTTGGCAAACACCATACCAATCAACACCTCTTGGACAAATATGAAATATTGAAAAATTTAAATCTTGGCCGCAGCAAAAAAAAGGTTAAAAATTTTCGGCCGAGGCCAAGAATACCTTGTTTCTTGACCAAATTTTTAAAAATCATAACTAAATCTAAAAAAATCTAATTGAGGTGGTTCTAAGTGCTACGTGACCCTATTTAAGTATACTTTTAGAGGAAAATATAGATATAAGCTAAATGCACTCACATTAGTATAGAATTCCTTTTTATTAGACCCTATTCTAGAATTGTCAGTTTTCAATGCCCAAATTTTAAAAATATAGAACTTCCTGAATACAAATCCAATTAACCATTATGACCTAACAAATTAAAGCTTGATAAGTCTACTTTTATAATAGAAATTTTTATAATATTTGGACTTCATTGGCCAATGAAAAACATATTGCAACCAAATTGCTTCCAGAAGGCACATTAAACAACATTTACTCTTCAACTTCCAAAAATTCCAAATTCATATACAAGCATAAAAAAATCATGAACACTTGCATGCCTACACAATTTTACCTTATAAAGCCAATGGAAGCATCAAAATAACTAAATTCTCACTCCTTCATCACGCCATGCATAAGTCAGAAAGTTAGGGTTGTTAGGAGGATTATATTGGTTTCTTGTTTTCTCTTGATTAATCACTTCATTTCTACTTCTAATCACATGATTAGCTATTTAAATACTAAATAGACATGTTTAGGGGAAATTTGGGCAGCATTTCCCCTATATTTAGCTTCATCCCATAATTTGAAAACAAGAGGAAACATGGTAATATCCACTAACAACATCAGCCAAGCCAAGAAAAGCAAGTTTTGAAGTTTACCTCTTGATTCTTGCTCCTTCTCTCTCCTAGATGAAATTTTACTCTCTCTCTAAGCTCTAGATTTGTCTTAAAAACCATGGGTTTAATGGAGTAGAAGATGTTAGGAGAGGTTATAGAGTAATTAGGAGACAAAAATCACAAGATCTTGCAAGTTCTTACCTTGGATCTTTAAAAACCCTAGCTCTTTTTGCTTGAAGTTCTTGGCTTGTTCTTGAGTTTAATCTCTCTCTCTTGGTTCAGTTTTGTGCACGAAATGAATGGATGAAGAAGAAGGGTTAATGACTTAAAAAGTTATTCAAACTTACTTTACATGTGCTCAAGTCCAATTGGTCCAACATTATGGTTTTTTGTATATTACAAAATAATTCTATTTCCCCTTTTACTTCTCTTTTCTGCTGAAAATTCAATGGAAAGAGAATATATGTTACTTCATTGATATATCTTTAATGTCATCTTACAAGTTGTTGACCAAAACCTTATGCCTTTTTAACTTATTTTTCAAGCTTTGATTTTTCCTTTGGTAATAATATTCTAAAATAGGCCTACTAATTACAAGTACTCATTTTGCTCTTCTTAATTCCCTTTTTGGCTGAAAATATAGGGAAAATTAGGGAAAAAATATTTGTTCCTTAAGTTATGAAAAATTACCATTTTGCCCTTACTTTTTTTGATTTATTGAAATAAATCATTTATTGCTCCTCTCCTTTGGTTTGACCCAATTTTTGATACTTAAATGAGGCCATTATTTTTGTCATTTTATGCTCAAATTCTGGTTACAATATTAGGCCTTTAAGTGAACATTAATTGCTTTATTATGTCCTTACTTGGCCGAATTATATGTAACTGACAATTGGAATATTTTTCTAAATTTATGCACACCACAATTCACCATTTTATTCTACTAAATATCACAAATATACATATAATAAATATTGGTAGAAAAATGGGGTATTACATCGAGCCCGCGTGGGCTAGCCTGTTTAAGCCTTTTTATTACAAGGGCCGAATTTGCAAATTGGCCCCTCAAATTGCAACTGAGTCTAGAAGGGCTAGTCCGTTTAGGCTTTTTTATTGTTTTTATTTTTAAATTATTCATATCATACTAGGATTCTTATATTATTATTGATGTTGTAAATATTTAATTGTTATTATATTTTCTTAAAATTGAATTTTATAAAATAGTTTGATATGATCTATTTTATTTTTGACAATGGACTATTCATTTAGAATTTTAAAAAAAGGCTAATTTGAATATTAGATAATGATTTTAACTATAAATTTATGAATTTTAATAGTAATGTATCTCAAATTAAAACAAAATAATAACTAAATTGTAAAACATGAAAGTGAATTTTATTTGAATTAAAATAAAGATTGCAAATTACAAAACTTATATAAGCATGTAGTATAAATATAGTATTACAACTTTAATCTTTTTGATAGAATGTTGCCACGTTAATCCTAGAGATACAGATGCTTGCTTAACCAGTTTGTATTACTTGGTTGTAAGATTTATTGTTTTATGATTTAAGTGTGTGTGTATCTCATACATCTTGATTTCCCAAAAAAAAAAGACTTAAATTTTAATCAAATTATTATGTTGCATCTTCATTTATCACCCATGATAAATTCTTAGTTATAGATATACATAAGGATTGTTTTTTTCATAAAAAAAAAAGGTAAATCTATTGTCATGTGACTACCATAAACAATTTTCATCTGCAACGATTTAAGCATGTATGAATAAAGCATTGAAATTTTTATTCATAATTTTTTTAGTTAAATGGCCCTGGCCTGCAAGTAGAGGTGGTAATATGGTCCAACCCATTGGGTTTGGATTAACCCGCCGTGGGTTGGGACCATATGGGTTGGGCCCAAAAGACCCGCATTAATATGGTTTGGCATTTAGCCAACCCAACCCATAACCACTGGGTTGGTGGGTTGGCCCGCCCAACCCATATTATTTTTTAAAAAATTTTTTTAACACAATATACTAAAAATTATTTTTTCTACAAACATAAACCATAAAGAAATTAAAAATTCATTAAAAATTAAACATTAATCACAAGTCCACATATAACAAAAAAAACATAAATCTAAAAGCTATCAATATTTTAGTATACTGAATTAAAAAAACATAAATCAAAGGGAGGAGGAGTATACTAAATTATAAATACCACGTCTTAACTCTTAAAGACTCAAACTAGGCAACTGACAGCAAGTTACAACCCCAAAAAGCATCAATGGAATGGACAATAATGAATGACTCAAAAGGCTACGCAAATTGGATTGAGTCTAATTTGCCTTTGGTCTTTCACCCAATCTCCCTTTGTCCAATAGACACTAGACAATATTAAAAAAAAAATGGGACAACCCACCAACCCGGTGGTCCAACCCGTCATGGGTTGGAACCATATGGGTTTGAGCCCAAAAGAACCGCTCCCAAATGGTCTTAATTTTTTAGAATCCAAACCGCCCATATTGCGGGTTGGGCGGGCTCGACCCGTGGTCCCAACCCATATTACCACCTCTACCTGCAAGCATAATAAATGCTGAGCCCATTCCTTTTGTGCTCCTTTCTAGATTAAATATGTCAAGTCCTGTTACTTTATGTTTTTTTAAAGTAAGATCTCTTACCACATCAATCATTTTTTTTAAGTGAAACCTCTTACTACATCAATCAATCAATTATTGATGACTGAGATACAATTTTACTCAAGAAGAAATTGTGCTTGCATTAGGCGCTTTTTTACCTCATGCAACATATCAGGTTGTACTTCTTCGAAAAACCTTGGAATAATGTATGATTATGTTTGTATTTGATAATAATGTCAGCTGTGATTGAAATCTATAATTGTAAGTAAATTGGTTCCGTTTGTTTATCCCACTTGCAATGGCGAACCGTGACATAGCACTATTTAATTAAATTGCAAAATAATTATAATTTCATCCAGTTATGCTTGTCCTCAACCTTAGCACTATTTAATTATCTATAACTAATTAAATTAATAATTGCCTGGGGTTTTACTGCTGGATTCCTTATTTCTTCTCTGCGTGTAATTTTGTTCATACATAATTCCCATTTGGCAGACGCAATTAATTTTATCAGCTGGATAGACTAATTTATGTTTGTGCTCTAACGAATATGCTACCAAAGGGGGTTTATGAACTTGAAGAAAAACCCTGGAATCTGTGCCCAAGTAACCATCCTACTGCAACAATATTTTTATTTTAACGACAATTTTGTATATTTTATTAAAAAATGTTAAAGGCAATTTTATTTTAAAAGTTTTTTCAGAAGGGCAATTTTATCCTGAAAGTTTTTAAAGGGCAATTTCGCCTAGAAATGTCAAAACGGGAGTATTTTTGTTATGACCGTTATCCCAGGTAATTTTGATCGTTAGTTGATCAAATATATTGAGTTGGCAGTTCACATGTCATCCACGCTATTTTCGTTAAGGTGCAAATTTGCCTTAAAAAATTTAAATCTAACTTAAAAAAAATATGAAGTAGATAACATATGGATTTTCAGAGCAAAATTATACCTTAACAAAAATGACATGGATAACATGTGGACTACCAGCTAGCACATGTTATCAACTAATAATCAAAATTAATTGGAATAATGGTATAGACAAAATCACTCTCTTTTTTACACTTATAGGGGAAAATTGCCCCCCTAAAAACTTTTAGGACAAAATCGATCATCGAAGAAAACTTCCAAGGTAAAATTATCCCATAATCGTATTAAAAATTAATAATTTTCTTGAATTATTTAAAGCATTTAAATTAACATAATATCATACAACAATTTTCAATTTTTTTAATCCCGTTAATTAGTTGTCAAGTCCGTCTTGCTATATGGAAGGGAGAATATTTCATCACGTTGTCACCATTACATTGCACAAGTTTATTTATCAGTACAACTTAATAAATTAGCCAATATAACTTTGAAGATATTTTCTTACATATAATATTATAGAATACTTTTGATAAATTATGTTAACAATTTAAAATTATACTTGATAATCACTACTTACATAATTGAGCATATATAACGCTTAATAAATAAAGATTATAATGAATAACTATAATGTATGTCGACGCGGAAGTCAGGCAAAAATATATGACGCTAAAACATAACGGTTAAATATGTGCGCTATCATGTATTGAAAGGCGGATTTTGCAAAAACAAAAATATAATTGTTGTAATTATTAACGATAATATATTTACTGAAAAAATAACGGTACTTACGAAACAATCGTCATGTAACACTTTCAAACGATTTGTCTTCTAACCTTATATTAGTGAAAAAAGTAACGGTTACAATAGCTAACTGTAAAGTATGGTTTCTAAATACTTAATTATTAAAAATGATAACTATCATATATAAGAAGTCATAATTTTGAAAAAAAAATTATTTGAGAATACTTGACAATTCTTCACAAAAAACTATTATTTATTCTTTTAGAATACTTAATGGTAAAAGATTATAACTATCATATATTAGAATGCAGGGTTTTAAAAATATCAAATATAAAGAGGGGATTTTTTTAAAAAAATTATTGGATAATACTCAACGGTTTTCACAAAGAAATGTTATTTATTCTTGAGTGAATGTGTAAATTTAACAACGAATTATTTTCCTATAGGCACCCAACACAATTAACTAGTTTGGGGTGTAAAAAGTCAAAAGTAGACATAATCAATTTTCTTAATAGCATATATAGCAATGTTATTACATTTGGTTAACTTCCGTTACTTTTTATACTGTGAGTCCCATAAGTCTTGTTATTCTCTATTATTTTAATATATTTTTAAAAGAAAAAATGTGTAAATTTAGCAATAAACTATTTTGTTATGAGCATCAAACATAATTGTCTTTTGTTAGGAGTAGACATAAACATTTTTTATCTTATAATGCCCATATTTGTCATGTAAATTCCCTTATTTATCTTGTAAATGATCATATTTGTCTTGTAAAGGGATTTAAAAGAATATAGGGAATTAAAAAATTTAAGCCAATCACATATTTGTCTTGTAATTTTTTTTTAACTCCCTGTGTTCTTTTAAATCTATTTATTTATTTCATGAATACTCTTATTTATCTTATAAATGCTTTAATGAAAACATAAAGTAAATGCATTATTATCTTTTTATAGATAAAACTTAATTTCATTTTTGACATAAGGGGATGCAGTGAAATTTTAAAATCTTTTAGGGGTTGATTGATATAAAATTGCTTACATGGGTCTATGTGATATTTTTTCCATTAAAAAAGGCTTATATTCCTAAAAATATATTAAAATAATAAAAAGTAAGAAGACTAGTAAGACTCATAATTCAAAAAGTAACTGAAGTTAATTAAGGTTAACTGCTTTGCTATATATGCTACCAAAAAAATGATTATGCCTACTTTTGTACACCAAAATAATTAATTGTATTGATTGCCCATAGGGAAATAGTTCGTTGTTAAGTTTACACCTTAACCCTTTATTATTTCAGAATATTTAACGGTTAAATGTAACATCCCAAAAATTTAATGTAAGGATTAATTTATGAAAACTAGATAATAAGCTAAATTATGGAACCTACAAAATTTAAGGAATCTTAAATTAGACAAAGGGAAATATTAGGGCATAGTATGTGTAATTAATAAGATAAAAATATACCTATATGTATATATAAAAAACTTACCGACACATAATAAACAATTAATCAGTTATTCTTCTTTTCATTTAGAACACCTGGACAATTCTTGAATGCACACACATACACTCACCATGCATATCACGTTGGAAGAAGAAAAATCACACACATTCACACTTACCTACTCTTTTCTCTTCTTTCATTCGGCCAACACACACATTCAATAAATATATCAACATCTTCCACCTCTCATTTACGTTTAGCTGAAAAAGGAGACACACAGAGAGAGAGAGAGAGAGAGAGAGAGCTTAAGAAGGAAAAAAAAAACAAAACAAAGAGAGAGATACGAGTGAGAGAGTTGAAGCAGTGGAAGGAAGAAAAAGCCACAAAACCTCACATACAACTCCATATCTTGATATAGGTGAGTTTCATACATCCTTATCTTCTTTTTTCCAGTAGATTTGATGTTATTTTCAGTAACTTTTTGGGGTTGTTCTTCTACTGGAATTCAGAAAATTCGCCAAAAATTTATGGATTGACTCTCATCTTGCTAAAAATTTATAGAATTGGATACTATAACGTTTATTGCACCACAAAGATCCTAGTAATTTTATGACATATCTACCTTTTCAATTACTAGAATCTTTGTGATTTGCAAGAAACAAATGTTTGTCATGCATGATCAAGAGTATCTCCTATACACGCGATTAATTCAGCAATCTAAGGCAAGTGCCCTTATTGCTACACAACCATCTCGTCCCAGATAGGGGCTGCCAACTTGTTCCATGGACTTCTTCTGATCACTGGCAAGTTCAATTTAAGGCTTTCGTCCCTAGTCGCAATCGACGTGGTATAAGTATCATAATTTTTTTCGATGGCATCATCTTTCATCAATGGACGATTGCCCCTCTCATTAAAATTGGTAGTCTTCACCTCCAACTATTGGCACTTCGAGAGGATATGACTTTCATTCTTCGGCAGCGTCACATGGATTTTCCACATCATTTTCCTATCCATTGCAAACTTGTCAAACTTTCCCACGTTAAAATGATTGCCAAGTTTAAGAATGTCTATTGGACTCTCCAATATCTCCTAAGGGATGTATGTATCTTACTAAGATACTTTTCACATTATGTTTTGATGTTTTTAAATGCATAGTTAAGTTTCATAAAAAAAGGGGGTTTGAGATTTGCTCAAGTTTTTATATTTACCAATTTACCAAGATTATTAAACTCATACCAGACACTGAACCGGTCAGGGTACAAGTTAAGGGTTGGTGGGTTGGAGTCAAACTGGAGCTAACCCAAGGCCAAACCAATGAGAAAGTGAAGATTTCAAGGTTATTAATATAAAATTCTGAAGAAAATAAAAAAAATTGATCTAAATTATTTTTTAAAATAAAAAAATTATTGAGCTGGTTAAACCGATTATGTGGCAGGACCGGATTGGTTATGTGACCAATTCACCAGCTTTCGTATTGAAACAGACGGTCTAGTCTGATTTTAATAACATTGTTTTTAAGTATATATATATATATATATATATATATATATATATATATATTCCTTTTTTTCCTATTCATATTATCTTTTTGCAGTTAAAGAATATGTGACAAAGAGATTAATTTGTCTTAAATTGCATGATATTTATCTATAATGTATTGAATTTTGAATACAATAAATATAATTTTTTATTTAATATTATCATCAATGATTATGTTTTTCCTTATATAATAAATATTAACAGTAAAACTAAATAAAAAATATATTAAAAAATAATTATATAAAATAAAAAAATTATAGCCAATACATTATGGTTATTAATAAAGAGGCATTACGTATGCTCTAAATACATTATGGTTTGAAATCGTTATATATTTGCATAGAGCATATATAGTACTTGCATATATGACGGTTCAAAAATATTATATATGGTAGATAATAACTGTTATAAAAGGTTTTTTCTATAGTAGTGAATATTCAAACTCATTAGAAATTCTATTGATAATTTTAAATTCTAATGGACAATGTAATCTAAATTCTAAAATCAAGAATAAATCAGACCAATAAATTTAAATCACAATCATCTGTCTAGAGCCGTAAAGAAGGATCGAACCCATCAAGTTTGCCCATTTTAACCTGTCTAAGTGGAGGGTAGAGCTTGCATTTTAGAGGGTGCAAAAGGAAATTGGGCTTAAACGGGCTCACTCGTTAAGGCTTAAAAATAAAAAGATTAGCCCTTTTAAACGCTCCTATTTTTATTTATTAAAATTACAATACTCACTCCTGTTATGAAAACACCTTTTGCTTGGAAAAAAAAAACCTAGGTACTTTAGTTCACACTTGACACTTGTGCCATCGTCAAACTTTAAAGGTTCAAGTTGAATATAATACGTCTAGCTCTAATCACTCCACATACGTTTATGACATTGTACACATATTTTGCTCTGATTCATGCATACTTTTTTTTAGACTTGATTCATGCGTCTACTGCACATAGAACAATGTATCTTCCTAAAAGCAAGAGGACATAGTATTTTTCTTAAAACAATATAATTTCAATCCTACGTCTCCTTTCAAGACTTTATCAAAGTAAATTGTAAGTTAAATAATATTGCAACAAAGAAATTTAACAATCATGCGTAAATTTTGTATAAATAGCAACTATGAGATTTTCCTTGCCTTTTTAACTATTAAAAGTTGTTTATGCGTGCGTGACTATAAAAGGGAGGTAAATTATTTAGTTTAGGTCATTTTAAAGTTTGGACAATAGTTTATTAGTGTTTGAAGTTTGATTTGTACTAATTTTTGAAATTTTATTTTATTAATATATAATATTTGAATTAGAAGTTTTAAGAGATTTATTATTTTATTTTTAGATACTTCAAAATTCTTTAAAAATTAAAATTTAATAAAAATATATGAAAGCTCGCGAGCCGTCTCTAAACCCTGATGCGAAAGGGCTGAACTTCAATAATATGATGATTTTATGGCACACGGCCTTTTCTAGCCTGACCTTTTTAAGCTCTGTCCCTTCAAGGGCCGACCTTTTAGGGTTGGGTTAGTCCGTTTTAATAGCTCTACATCTATAAGTTTGAGAGGTAACAATTTTTTTCTAATTTTAAAATTAAAAAATATTAGGCTATTTTCAAACTTGAAATTATGAGAATAAAAACGTCATAATTGGTAAAGCAAATTCATAAAAATTTCAAATTTTATTGTTTTAAAATTTATTTCAGTTTCTTTTTATAATATAGTATCTTGAAAATTACCCAACATAAGGAAATTTCCATTTATAATGTTTATTGTGCCTCCATTATTTCAGTTTTAGAAAATCTCCGGAGATTTTGTGGGTTTTGACTATTTAATCTAAATTCATAAATTCAATCTTTAATTGTAGGTAAAACACCTATTAAGTAACAACCGCAAAAAACGTAAAACCCAAAGTGCAGGGAGAGAAGTATTTTCATGAATAACGTTAGAATAAATGAAAAAACAGAACAAAGTGTAATTTCTCAATTTTGCATGAATAGTTAGTATCAGAAAAAAGAGAATTTCTGTATTAAAAAAGGGGAAAAAAAAGAGAATTTCAATTTCCATGAATGGTTAGTATCGTTAGAATAAAAGAAAAGACCGATTAAGAAACAAAACAAAGTCTA
Source organism: Albizia julibrissin (assembly GCA_037074505.1). NCBI lineage: Eukaryota > Viridiplantae > Streptophyta > Magnoliopsida > Fabales > Fabaceae > Albizia > Albizia julibrissin. The sequence continues at coordinate 33,714,851 of CM073484.1, read as the reverse complement.
ATAGTCATAATTACACAAATGCAAAGAACAAAAGAATTAAAATAAGGGCCAATAATCAAAATGATGAGGGCCAATAGGAAGATTCAATTTTCTCAGTTCCTGCCCCGCTTGCTGCGGCATAAACTGTGCCCATTCTTCATAGAATTATTTCTTTTCTTTTTCAATTTTTTCAGCATGGAGCCATGACGATCAATCATTTATATGAGAGCTTGAGCCTGAGATTCCATATATTCAATTCTATGCCTTAGGTCACCCTATGTTTCTTTTGTTTCTTCTCAAACTCAGCATTATATTCCTTTACATGCTGCTCTAACTCCCCAAAAAAAGAAAGCTCGCCACAGGTCTTCTCTCAGCTACAGATTTCTTTAGTTGCTGCTTAAACTCCGACGAAACCTTCATCTCTAATGAAACCTTCATTTCAGAGGGGGTGACAAGAAAGGGGAGAAAAGATAACAAAAAAGCTTAACAATTGGGATGATTTTCAAATTTCAACCGACGATGGAGCCTGCTTCTTTGTATAGAAGAGGCGGAGTATTTTAATTTTAAAATATCCATTTAAATGTGATAATACAATTTTTTTTAAAAAAATTTAAGATAGTAAGAAAAGAAGAGATATCATAGAAAAATAAATTAAATTAATATTTTTTAAAACTAATGAAAGCAAAATTTGAATAGCAAAAGTTTTAAGATTTTGTAAGATACGCCTGCTTGAATTAATTACTATTAAAAAATACATATTTAACGTTGTCAATTAATATCTATTTTAAAAAAACAGACGTTAAGAATTAGACAGTAATAATTTTATAATTTTTTATTTTTATTTTAATGTCTGTTTTAAAAAAAGGACATTAAAAATAGTTATTAACGGTCACTTTTAACAACAGATGTTAAAATAAGGGAAAATTACTGTGCAGTCCCAAGGAAACAAAAAAACGAAGATTTAGTCCCAAAAAATCACATAATCACTGTTAGGTCCCAATGGACTCATTTATAATAAATTACAATTGGGAAATGACTTAAATAGCTCTATAAGATAACATAGATAGATAGAGGGATGGGCAATATCTGGCGGAAGCGGAAGGATTACGTCATTAATGGCAGGAAAACTGAATGCAATGCTGTCTTCTTAAGGCAAGTTTGAAGAGTGAGGGAAGATATTGATGGAAATACTTCTGGTATTGTCATTATTCTTGGTGGTTCATGTTCTCTCTTCTACCATTAAAACAGAGTCTGAGGTATCATTGATGAGCGTTCGGGTTGATGGCGCGAAAACTGAATGCAATGTTGTGATCATGAGGCAAGTCTGAAGAGTGAGGTAAGATCTTAATGGAAATACATTTGGTATCGTCATTATTCTTGTTGGTTCATGTTCTCTCTTCTACCATTAAAACAGAGTCTGATGTATCATTGATGAGCGTACAGTTTGATGGCGCGAAAACTGAATGCAATGTTGTGATCATGAGGCAAGTCTGAAGAGTGAGGTAAGATTTTGATGGAAATACCTCTGGTATCGTCATTATTCTTGTTGGTTCATATTCTCTGTTCTACCATTAAAACAGAGTCTGAGGTATTATTGTTGAGCGTATGGTTTGGTTGGGAAAAAGGGAAAAAACTGTAATCTTTTTTGATTAGTAGTTTGTATTATACTTGTAAAATATGAAGGTTGACCTAGCTAAATGCAATAGATCACTTTTGGGTGTGGTTTCAATGTATTTGGGTATAGTTTAGTATGTTGTGTTTTTGCTGTTAGTATACTCTGTTGTTTGCGTTTCTTGTGGTTGTTTGTATAAAAGTAGGGAAAGGAATGAAGATGAAGTTGCAATGTTTGTGATTATATAACATGATAGCAGAGGAAAAATGTGTTGTTAATGGATGCAGCGACAGTTGTTAATATGGCTACTGAGATTGTTAATGACAATTGTAGGTATCATTCAAATGTTTAACTTAGGATGTAATGATTTATGGCAAGGGTTTGAAATTATGTGTTGTTAATGGATGCAGCGACAGTTGTTAATATGGCTACTGAGATTGTTAATGACAATTGTAGGTATCATTTAAATGTTTAACTTAGGGTGTAATGATTTGTAGCAAGGGTTTGAAATTATGTGTTGTTAATGGATGCAGCGACAGTTGTTAATATGGCTACTGAGATGGTTAATGACATTGTAGGTATCATTTAAATGTTTAACTTACAGTGTAGTGATTTGTGGCAAGGGTTTGAAAATTATGTGTTGTTAATGGATACAGCGACAATTGTTAATATGGCTATTGAGATGGTTAATGACAACTGTAGGTATCATTTAAATGTTTAACTTAGGGTGTAATGATTTGTGACAAGGGTTTGAAATTATGTGTTGTTAATGGATGCAGCGACAATTGTTAATATGGCTACTGAGATGGTTAATGACAATTGTAGGTATCATTTAAATGTTTAACTTAGGGTGTAATGATTTGTGGCAAGGGTTTGAAATTATGTGTTGTTAATGGATGCAGCGACAGTTGTTAATATGGCTACTGAGATTGTTAATGACAACTGTATGTAACATTTAAATGTTTAACTTATGGTGTAATGATTTGTGGTAAGGGTTTGAAAATTATGTGTTGTTAATGGATGCAACGACAGTTGTTAAGATGGCTATTGAGATGGTTAATGACAACTGTAGGTATCATTTAAATGTTTAACTTAGGGTGTAATGATTTGTGGCAAAGGTTTGAAATTATGTGTTGTTAATGGATATAGCGACAGTTGTTAATATGGCTATTGAGATGGTTAATGACAACTGTAGGTATCATTTAAATGTTTAACTTAGGGTGTAATGATTTGTGACAAGGGTTTGAAATTATGTGTTGTTAATGGATGCAGCGACAGTTGTTAATATGGCTACTGAGATGGTTAATGACAATTGTAGGTATCATTTAAATGTTTAACTTAGGGTGTAATGATTTGTGGCAAGGGTTTGAAATTATGTGTTGTTAATGGATGCAGCGACTGTTTTTAATATGGTTACTGACATTGTTAATGACAACTATAGGTAACATTTAAATATTTAACTTAGGGTGTAATGATTTGTGGCAAATGTTTGAAATTATGTGTTGTTAATGGATATAGCGACAATTGTTAATATGGCCACTGAGATTGTTAATGACAAATGTAGGTAACATTTAAATGTTTAACTTAGGGTGTAATGATTTATGGCAAGGGTTTGAAAATTATGTGTTGTTAATGGATGCAACGACAATTGTTAATATGGCTATTGAGATGGTTAATGACAACTGTAGGTATCATTTAAATGTTTAACTTAGGGTGTAATGATTTATGGCAAGGGTTTGAAGTTATGTGCTATTTTTTGGTATTTTGAGGTGTTTGAACTCATTAAAAGTTAGAGATAATGAATAAGGTGTAAAAGTTGGGTGGGAGAGTCCTCATGTACTTAGTGAAAATTTGTTGTTAATAGATGCAGCTATAGTTGTTAATGTAGGTGGTAAGGTTGTTGATGACAATTGTATTGTACAGGTGGACAACTGTCATGGCTAGCACATAGGGCAAGAGTCTACTATGCTTTCTTCATATAGAGGGAAGATTTGCAGTGAGTAGAGGAGGTGATATGACATATGTTGGGGGAAGGGTCAGATCAAGAACCATTAAGGAAGGAACAATTTATAAAGAGTTTAAAGCATTGGTATCCTCTATTTTGGGAAAAGACAGCGCCGGACTTGTCATGAAGTTCACCTTGACATTTGATAGAACAACATTTATGGACATACTAGATGATGAAGCAATTGAACATTTAATTAATTTTAGTGAGAAGTGGTCATGTCTATGTAGATGGAGGACAAACTGAAGATGACAATAGAACGACAATAAGGGATGACCAATATGTGTAGTTTTATTTTGAAATGAAAATTTACAAGTGTATGAGGTGATGCTAACTTCTCATTACTAACATGTTGTACTATCCAATTTGGTCCAGGTTTGATAACTTCCCAGAAGGTCTGAATCGAGGATCAGGTACTATGTGTGTTGAAGATTCATCTTCATTGCCATGCGCTGTCGAAATGATGCCTGCAGCAAGACCTGAAATGAACTCCATAAAGTGGATGGTTGATGGTTGTCCATGGTACTTGGGAGCATACTCAATGGGAGAACAACAAGACACTCAATTCCTCACTATAAGAACATTCAAAGGTGACCACATATATGCTGCACAAGATAACTGCTATGTTAATGACTGCTACAAACTTTGTGCCCAACAAAAGATATATGCAAACCGTACGAGGCCTGTAGCAATGCATGATTGCCCCCGTCCTGAATCCCTTACTGTGACACAGCTGATGACAAAATTTATTGCTGCCACCAATCACCCGAAGACCCCCGGGAAGGCCCAAGAAAAGAAGGATTGAATCTCAATTCCAAAACAAAAGGGTTTATCATTGTGGGAAGTGCAACGAGGCTGGTCGCACTATGAAGACTTGCAGCAATCCTAATCCAAGTTAATCAATTATGGTGATATGCAGCAATCCTAATCCTAATATATATATGCTATAATGTTTAAATATTTGTATTCCACTATCAGTTCAGCATGTTTGTAAGTTGATGTAAATTGATGTAAATTCATTTGTAACTTCAGCTTCATGAATTGTCAATGGATGGTCCTGGAGTTGTCAGTTAAGGGTACATGAGTTGTCAGTGGAGGCTGCTTGACTTGTTGCTGTAGGGATCGTTGACTTGTCAGTGGACTATGGTGTTGTTGTTAATATATATATGCGGTTATGTTTAAATATTTGTATTCCACTATCAGTTCAGCATGTTTGTAAGTAGATGTAAATTGATGTAAATTCATTTGTAACTTCAGCTCAATGTAAATTGATGTAAATTCATGTTTGGTATTAGGGTTGTCAATATAGGTTGTAGGAGTTGTCAATGGAGGCTGTTGGGGTTGTCAATATAGGCTGTGGGGGTTGTCAATGGAGGCTGTGGGGGTTGTCAATGGAGCCTGTTGGGGTTGTCAATATAGGCTGTGGGGGTTGTCAATGGAGGCTGTTGGGGTTGTCAATGGAGCCTGTTGGGGTTGTCAATATAGGTTGTGGGGGTTGTCAATGGAGGCTGTTGGGGTTGTCAATGGAGGCTGTTAGGGTTGTCAATATAGGCTGTTGGGGTTGTCAATGGAGCCTGTTGGGGTTGTCAATATAGGCTGTGGGGGTTGTCAATGGAGGCTGTTGGGGTTGTCAATGGAGCCTGTTGGGGTTGTCAATATAGGCTGTGGGGGTTGTCAATGGAGGCTGTTGGGGGAGGCTGTTGGGGTTGTCAATATAGGCTGTCGGGGTTGTCAATGGAGGCTGTTGGGGTTGTCAATATAGGCTCTGGGGGTTGTCAATGGAGGCTGTCGATGTTGTCAATATAGGTTGTAGGAGTTGTCAATGGAGGCTGTTGGGGTTGTCAATATAGGCTGTGGAGGTTGTCAATGGAGGCTGTTGGGGTTGTCAATGGAGCCTGTTGGGGTTGTCAATATAGGCTGTGGGGGTTGTCAATGGAGGCTGTTGGGGTTGTCAATGGAGCCTGTTGGGGTTGTCAATCTAGGCTGTAGGGTTTGTCAATGGAGGCTGTTGGGGTTGTCAATGGAGCCTGTTGGGGTTGTCAATATAGGCTGTGGGGGTTGTCAATGGAGCCTGTTGGGGTTGTCAATGGAGCCTGTTGGGGTTGTCAATATAGGCTGTGGGGGTTGTCAATGGAGGCTGTTGGGGTTGTCAATGGAGCCTGTTGGGGTTGTCAATATAGGCTGTTGGGGTTGTCAATGGAGCCTGTTGGGGTTGTCAATATAGGCTGTGGGGGTTGTCAATGGAGGCTGTGGAGGTTGTCAATATAGGCTCTGGGGGTTGTCAATGGAGGCTGTCGATGTTGTCAATATAGGTTGTAGGGGTTGTCAATGGAGGCTGTTGGGGTTGTCAATATAGGCTGTGGGAGTTGTTAACACAACATGAAGGACTTGTCAATGGGGGCTGTTGGGGTTGTCAATATAGGCTGTGGGGGTTGTCAATACAGCCTGTGGGGGTTGTTAACGCAACATGAAGGACTTGTCAATGGAGGCTGTTGGGGTTGTCAATATAGGCTGTAGGGGTTATCAATAGAGGCTGTGGGGGTTGTTAACGCAACATGAAGGACTTGTCAATGGAGGCTGTCGGTGTTTTCAATGGATGGTGTAGAGGTTGTTAACGCAACATGACGGACTTGTCAATGGAGGCTGTAGGTGTTGTTAACACAACATGAAAGACTTGTCAATGCACGCTGTGGGTGTTGTCAATGGATGCTGTGGGGGTTGTTAACGCAACATTAAGGAGTTGTTAGTGGATGAACCTAGTGACTTTTGGATTGTCAGTGTGGGCTGGTTATTTAATAAATGTATATATCCACATGCACAAAACATAAAATATAAGAGTCAGTATGATTCCATATCTTGGAAATAAACATCAGAATAAATGTATATCCACATGTACCAAACATAAAATGGTACAGTCAGTTTATTCCATATCCTGGAAATAAACATCAGAATAAATAGTTCTCTTGGTCTCAATTTCAGTAATGAATTTTTACGAGTTATCCAAAACATGTTACAAAATGATGTGATGGGGTTAAGTAATTACAATCAAACTGTACAACATTGATCTTTATGTAAGCAAGTTTGTCAAAGGCCTTAAGCGAATACAATGTTCCGTAGACTATCACACTCAGTTAACAATCACTGGTATGTACAATTTAAATCAGCATGTCAGTGGGTTCTCCTCCTCTTTTTGATGTCTTCAATTAAGGATAGTATCGTTCCGGCTTGTGTATTTTGGGGATGGGTAACAAGCCACCACAAAACTCCAACCTTCATTTCATGCAGGTCATCCTTTGAGTAGAACGACATTGTGTAATCATCCTCAGCTTGGACAGTTGCATCTCACATTTGTAACCATGACAGCACGTGAACATCACATGAATCCTTATATGAGTGAAATAAATATGAAATGGCGACGGTTTGGGTAACCGTGACTTATAGGAAATGGCCGACAGAGATTAGGTCAATCAAGAAATGGCGATTGGCGACGCTAGGGCTAGTGGAGGCAACTTTTTGATGTGCAACTCGTTGTGCTGATAAAGAATGCCGTCGTAAGGGGAAAACTCAAATGATGAAGAATGCCGCGCGGTAAGCGAAAAACTCAAATTTATTAAGGGCATTTGGGTAATTGTACAATTGTAATTTATTAAAAATATGTCTCTTAGGACCTGACAATGATTATGTGATTTTTTGGGATTGAAATTTTTTTTTTGGAACTGCACAGTAATTTTCACTTAAAATAAACCTTTTAATGTCTGTTTTGAAAGATGAACGCGAAAGGGAAAGCTTTTTAGTGTCAGTTTTAAAACAGACGTTAAAAGAGACCAAGTTTACTATAAAAACGAAGTTTGTCTCTAGCTCACAAACTCCCAATCGAGCTCAAGCTCAGCAGCCTCCTCCTCCCTCTCTATCTATATATCACAAACTCGCAACCGAGCTCGGCGGTCTCCTCCTCTACTTCGACTCCCTGGAAAGCCCCTGGTCCTCTATTCATTGCCGGCGTTTACTATAAAGCCAAAGACCGTTTGGGTCTTCTCAATGAAACTGAGATAAAAGAGCTCATGATTCCTGGTTTTGCACCCTTCTCTGATGTCTCCATCGATATCGAATGCGATAAAGGCAATCACACTTGTTACCAGTCTGATATCCTCACCTTCACACAAGTAAGACATTTCATCGAACACTTCTTGCGCAACTAAATCAAATTCATTAGGTTTCTCTCCAACAATCATCGATACAAATTGAGGATCGATTCTTCATTAGTCTGTTCATCGGCATGTTAAGTGCAGGCGACTGTCAAGGAATGGCCACGCGAAGGGTTCTCGCTCTTTGCAGTACGTCTTCGTTTTCACTTCTGCATCACAGTTTTTGTCTTATTCATTTATTTCTCGGCCATTTTGGTGGATCTGATATCCCTTATGTGAGCCGAAGAATGTTCAACTCTTCCATTTTCTTTTTGGAATCATAGTTGGTTCAATGCGTTTAGTCAATATCTTCTTATCTGCCTTCCGCCCTTTTGTTTGTATTTCGTTTTGTTGCTACTTTTCTGAGTTGTAGTTGATTGTGGTAACTGGTGACACTTAATTTTTATTTTCAATGATTATCTACTCAAATTTTAGAAGAATTGTGATTGGAAAAGGAACATGTTTAGTCAGAGAGGAGGATATGGAGAACTGCTAAAACGAAAGCGTAAAAGGCTCAAAGTTTGTTCTCTTACCTGATTTAAGCAGTAGCTGAAACCGAGCAATGAAAACTACTTCACTATCTGAATATATTGATGCTTAATGTTATTACCATATGCGTCTACTTTACGCTAGTTTGATTAATTTCAAGCAACTTGATTATGAATCTTATCTACTTCTTCTGATCAGACTTTAATTTAGTCCCATAAATGACCTATGTGAATATTGACCGTTAAATTGGCTATCTGAAGAAATTACTAATTTTTGTGCATAGTATCGGCTGGTTCATTTGTCAAGCAGATATAAAAACTTTCTAGGCTGCTATGGTTTATAAAGCGTCAATTGACTAGGCTATAGTTGTCTTAGGGCACCCTTTCAGACTTTAGTCTTACTAAGTCTGAAGTGAGTCATCTCTATGATTTTATTGCTATGATAGATGATTATAAGTTAAAAGTAAGTGCATAATGTTTGAGTCTTAAAGGTGAGGTGAGTAGAATATAATTGATTGTAATGAGCTACGGTCTTTTGTCTTTTATGATGTTTCATCAATGATCTTGCTGATTCTAGTCTAGGAGGTGGCGCTGTCATCAATGTCCCTTTCCTTCTTATACTAAAGATAAGCTAACAAAAGTAATCTGAAATGTCCAATCAAAATACTGGGAACAAGAAAAACGGTTGATGGGGATGCATGTTATTCATAAATGTAGCAGAGGCATAGTTAATTCAGTAAGCCTGAGGTTCAAAGGATAATCTCTGTTCGATATGGTGTACAGACCCATAAACTTCAGACAGCGCAAAACTCTAAAAGGTCTAGATCAATTCCATACACTGAAAACCAATAATTTACATTTACTCATCCTCTCAAAAAGTGGCTAAATGGCTGGATACATTGAAGATTATCGATTTGTTGTTTTATCTGAACAAGATTTCTAGGCATTTCCATATTATGAGTAAGTCTTGGACCACCCAAATCTGCTTTCTATAGCCACAGCTGCGCTTTTAAAGAAAAACCCAAGTTTCTTATAGCGTGGTACAGTATTGTTTTGCGGCTTTAGTATTTTTTGTATGCAGTGTAACTTTTTTTTTTTTTCCGTGCTTGTGGGTTTTGGGAAATAGAGCAGACCTAGAGTTATATTCACTAATTTATATGTCCAATGTTTTGTTCTGTTTTTATATAGAACATACATTTTCCATGAAGTTCTCAGTTTATTGCTAGTCATATCTCAATTTTGTTTAATGGGCAAACCTTCATTTTTCAACTTGTTATCAGGATTCACGCTCTATTGGAGCAGTTGCCGGTCTTGCTCTTGCAATATTCTTCACCTGGAGGATGCTGAGATCACCCAGTGGATCTAAACCAAGGCAAAGAAAATGGCTAGCCACTATGCCTGGTAATTTTGGAGTTAGTGCACCTTCGAATGCTATAGTTCCTTCTGGAGTTTGTTCATTGTCAGACAATGCAAGTGCGCAAAAAGTTGTAGATGAGTTCTTTCGGCCTGTTAAGGTTATTTCAATTGTTAATGCTCACTTCTTTATAGAGTGCCTAAATCTTTTGATATCAACACTTACTGAATTGCTTTGGATAAAGTGGTTAATTTTTAACTTTTTTCCCTACTTTTTCCAGCCAACATTGGGGCAAATAGTTAGGCAGAAGTTGAGTGAAGGAAGGAAGGTAATTAAACACACATACTCTGGTACTTTTTTGTGCTAATCAAGTTTATTTCATGCTTTGTGCTCTCTTTGCCTCTTATTAATGCTGTGAGTTCTTTTTTTTTTATTATATTTTTTATATTTTTATTTTTATGTTCCCCAATTATAATTATAAACTTGAAACATTATACTATAGTTGGCACATAAGATTCCATGGTATGATCACCTTTCTCTTCATATATCTCTTCAGAATAAAAAATCACACATCCCTTTTCACCATTATCTTATAATAAACAGGATCTCCTCAAATAGTTGGATTTTCTCTTTTGAAATTAGAGTTGGGCTCTGACATGTTGGGCGCTTAATTGACTTGATTGGATATTGTTTCTTGGTCAGGTCTGTCATGGCTTGGAGCCTTATATAGAAGCAGCAAGATGAGAGGAGCAGTAGTCTTGTGAAGCTTTCCAAGGTTCTAATTTCAGTATGCAGTTTAGATGGTAAAACTGCCACATTGGTTTATATTAAGGAAGTAAAGAATTGCTTCTGTCAAGTTAAAGTGTTGAGGTTTTGATCTTCAAATGTCAAATGATTGATCCTGGGCTTTTGTAGCATTTTAATCTTGTTCTGTTTTAAGTTATACGTATTTATTCAATTTCCAATGGTTTATGGACATAGGGACTTTTATGGATGGAGTTGGCTTCACTTCATGGCGCACAATTTTTTATATTCAAGTTTTCACTTTGTTGGACACAAATAAAAAAAAAACTTCAAAATTGTTTAAGTTGATCCATGTTTTAGTTTTAAAGCACTTGATTATATTTATGAACTGCTGGAAATATATATACTTGCTTGGTAGTGTTATGTTTTAAGTAATATAAATGCATGTTTATTGGGGTTGGTGGTTTTTTAAAGGGAGAATTCCAAAAAAATACCATTTAAACTTCAAAATCCCAAATAGGTGATTTAACAATAAAATGATTTGTTAATTGCATTACCATTCTTGTTAATCCCATTATTGAACTTGTTAACGGGATTTTGAAGTTTAAATGGTATTTTTTTGACATTCTCCTTTTTTTAAATGCTATGGGCAGAAAATGTGAATAATATTTTTTTAAAAAAAAATGACTTACAACGATTGTTTTGAAGAAAATAGTTGTTGTATGACTTACAACGATTGTTTTGAAACAGTTGTCAATTTTAAAATTTTCAATGACACTCACATACACGTCTTTCTGAAAACGATCGTCTAAAGGGCATAAAAATAAATGTTAAAAGTGTCTTTTATAGTAGTGAATGTTTTAAAATTTTTAAAAGGGAAGTTAATTATTTAGTCCTTATAGTTTCATTGAGTTCTTAATTGGATCCTTATTAGTGCCAATCAAATAAAAATGATCCAAGTATACTTCATGCTATCATTTTCTTTTCTTCTCTATTTTCTACAATGTCTTCTGCTCTTCTTCCCTGGCTTTAGTAGTGTCACCAAGTCTTGCCCCTCACTCAGCAAGCTCACCACCACTTTCACCCCTTTATCCACTACCTGAGTCTTCACCATCACCCTCATCCCAACTCAGTTAAGGAAATGAGTGTCTCTACTAACTTCTTTCTACGCTTCCTCTCTATTTAATTTCTCAATCATTAGATTGTTTTTTAATAGTTGAGATTTATTTTGTAAAAAATATTATTGTAACGTTAATATTTAATATTGTTAGATATGATTAATTTTGATGTGTTAAATATAGATGCCAAATATTAAGAGTAAAAAGTTTGCATAGTATATTTATATCCTGCATTGACTAACTACTATATTTAATATTATATATCTTGTAGATTAGTCAAGCAAGAAAAGAAGGTATCAAGTTGGAATATGGTGAATGATCAAGAAAAATATTAAGATGGCATTAAAGGTTGAAGTTATCAAATGTGGGAAAAGGAAGTCAATGAAAAGAAAGAAGCTATCTAAGTAGATTAAGGAGAATGACTAAAAGGAAGAAGAAAAAAGAGATTGAAGATAATAGTAAAAAAAAGCGAGTTATCAAAAAGGATTGTAGAGATTAATCAAGAAGAGGAAGAGAGATTGAAAAAAAGAAGAACTTGAAAGATCTAATGAGAATATCAAGATTTAAGTTCTTAGATGTGATATTGGAGGTCTCTATGGTTATGAGTGTGTTTGGATGTCTTAAAAAAAAGCACTTTTTCACTAAAACCATGGTTTGGTGAAAAATTTGCCAAACACTTGAAAAATCTTCATAAGCTATTTTTGCTCCAAAACCATGGTTTGTCCATCAAAACCATGATTTACTAATAATCTGATATGAAGACACTTTTCAGCTTTTTTTCCTTTTACATGGTGGGCCCTAATTTTTATCATTTGTTATTAGTGCATGTGACGTGTTTTTTTTGTGGGACCCACGATTTCCAATTTCTCTCTCTCATATGTTTTTTTAGAATTTTAAAATTTTAATGATCCTCATATCCTTAATATAATATTTATTTATATAATTTAATTATAGTAAAAAAATTAGTTAAGTTAATTAAAATTTATTTGTACCACATACCCCTCAAGAAAAATTTGGTTGTTAAATTTGTACATTAACTCTTAAATAATACATAAAATATAATCTTATCCTTTATATGTAATTATCATAAAAGCTAATATCCTTTTTGGTAATTTGACCACTAAAAAAAGTCATTTTTAACCTAATATCCAAACACACTCATTCTATCAAAATCAATTTTTCCTCATAATCTATTCTTCTCATAATCTATTAAAAAAAAATCACTTTTTTCATTTTTTTTCTCCAGAAGCTATTCTTAAAAGCTATATCCAAACACACCCTAAATAGAGGTTGGAATAACTCAATTCAAAGTTAAGATGCCTTATATGGAAGTTATACTAACTTTACTTGAGTGATCACTCAAGTGGCACCTCCAGACATGATTACTCGAGTGATTACCACTCTGTTGTGCTTTGTTCTCATTCAACAAAATAAAGGTTTGGTATTTTGTATTTATCTCACAAAGTATACATCTAATTGAGGTGAAATTTGTTTCAAATGAAACTAGACTCTAAATTCGACACAAAAACATCAAGATCAAGCTGTAATGGTTTCATATAAAAAAGATATGAATTTTGGAATTGATGCTTTGAATTTCTCAATTTATTCCAGACCAGATTCAATAATTTGGATATCTCTCTCACAACACAACTCTGAATGAGGTGATACTTGTTGCATATAAAACTAAACTCATAATGTGTTGCATAGAAGCCAATATCAAGTTCAAAGATTATCAAACAAAAGAGATATGCATCTCAGAATTTGATGCTTGAATTTCTAACGATGTTTCAGAACAATAGACACTCTTTGGGTAATAACTTTTGGAACACAACAAATTTTGAGCTGATTCATTTTGAATTGGAAAGTAGACTTCAAGGCCTTTCTGGGAATAGGTAATTTACTAAGTTTGGAGTTAAAATGAATCTATCACCATAGTGCTGACTAGTAATTATCACCACCACCGATTCATTTTGAATTGGAAAGTAGACTTCAAGGTCTTTCTGGGAATATGTAATTTACTAAGTTTGGAGTTAAAATGAATCTATCACCATAGTGCTGACTAGTAATTATCACCACCACCATTATGGTCTTTGGATCATAACTTGTTTGTTATAGCTAATTAATTCCTTAACAACTTTGATGAATTCAGAATGTAATGCATCATACTCAGTATATATAAGTAGGGGCTGAATTATTTACCTCTTCATCATCTGATCTTCTTGACCTGCCAAGCATATGTTGGCAACTTCTTCATCATCACTTTCTTCATTCGAGGAGCTGTCTTCCCATATTGCTGAGACAAATGCCTTCTTCTTAAAGTATTTGTTCTTTTTCTTTTCTTTGTTCTTCAAGCACTCTAAGCATTTTAATTCGATGTGCCCTGGCTCCCACATTCGTAGCAGATAATTTGCTTATTTTTTCCTTTTTGTTGCTAGTCCCTCCTTTGTGGAAATTTTTGAAGCCCTGGCCTTTCTTGTAAAATTTCTTGGACCTTTTTACCATAAGACCTATTTCATTATCATTGAGTTCTTCTTCTTCCTTTTGTTCCGTTTCTTCCTTGAGTGCATTTAGAGCTATTCCTTTCTTTTTCTTTCGATCAATCTCCTCTAATTTAAGTTTCAACTTCTGCTTGCTTTCATATTTAGAAAGACTACCAAATAAAGAAGCTACTTAGTATTATGAGTATTGATAGAGTGCCAACTCAAAATCTTTAACCTCAAATGATATTTCAACTACATATATCCTTACTTTCATATTACTAACTATAAAAGTACTCATTTTTCAAAATTTTGTACTTACTCCAAAAGTTTCCATTCCTTTTTGTATAAACAATGAAAGAGTAACATCAATTTTTTTTTAAAAAAAAGTTTCAAGTGTCATGTAAAAAATTAAATAAAAAAAAATAAATCTCCTAGCATGGAAGATAAAAAAATCATATCATTTGATTTCTATGAGAAATAACCCATTTTCTTCAAACAATTTGAGAAGATTTTAATAAGAAGCTTTTCTAATCAAACTTGTCAAGTAGAATCTTCAAAACTACCTTTGACATAAAAACTTTGACAAATCACTTGTAAGTAATGCCCATCACTTGTCAGTGTAATATCCTTTTGCCCTAGCCGCACCTTCCCAAACTTGGGAATCCTTATAATCTCTTTACCAGAAATCAAATACCAAATATTATGGAGTAAGAGGAAGTAAGAGACCAACTGAGGAAAGGGTATCATAGTAGTTTTGGAAGAGTAAAATATGAATCTTCTCATTTCTTGAAGGATGAGATCCCCAACATTCATTTTCTCTTTGGACAGGATAGATGCCATCATCATATAATCCTTTCTAGTTATGTTAGAAAAGTTCATAGCTTTGTTTACTACACTTTAGGAGTAAATGTAGAATATCACTATGTCTATGTCACTCAATAACCCTGGAGTAAATGTAAGTGGTCTAATTGGCTCCCTTGGCTTGAGTATCTCATGTATCAGATTGGTGTTGAACTCTTTGAATGGCCTAATAAGAACTTCTTCAATCCCAAGATAAGAGTTGATCAAATCTACAGATAACAAAACCTTATAACCTCATTGTAGTCTTAATCCTCTCCTATGTAACTATGCTCTAGTCATCATACTCATCCACTATCTTCATATTGCAATAGAAATTCTTGACTATTATAGGTTAATATGGTATCCTAATACTCAACTTGGGCTCATACTATCCTAAATATGGATACAGGTCTAAGTTGAAATACTTTTTAGTACTATTAAATCAACATAGACTACATGATAGAATGATCTTTTTGCAAAGTCAGAGTCATAAGCATTTGGTTAACTACCTTTAATTCCCCTGCATTGAAATTAGGAGGTGGTGTTAGCAACTCTTCCTCCTCTGCTATTTGAGATGGTGAAGGTGTAACTAAGACTAAGGGATCCAGTGTAGTGTGACTTGTAGTAGCCTCATGAGTTTGTGAAGAAGGAGCATATCTTGAATACTTTGGGATTGGACTCTCAGAAGTGATTTTCTGGATGAAAAAGTCGAGTTTGGCTTTAAAGATTTAATCTTGAATGTTAGCCTCTATCTATGAGACCTCCTTCTCTTTCCCTTTTACTTGAAGCACTAATTTTTTTGTTGATTGAGTCTCTTTGGGTTCTCGAATAACAATGCCCTTTGCCTTCAGTCTTAGTTCGGGAGGATTGGAATCATGAACGAAATCACGAACATTTGGTTTGAACTTTGGACTCTTGAAAGACATGGAGGTTTTTTACTTCTTTGACGGTGATGGAGGCAACACATCTTTATCAACATTTTTCCTCTTTGTCCTTACCATATTTGAGTTGAAGCTTTTTGAGTTTGAGAGTTTTTGGGGTTAAGGTTCAGGTGAAGAGGGATTTTAGTTGAGTTAGAGAAGATAAGAGGGAAATAATGTTGATTGAGGTGACAGGAAGTGTAATCTATGTAAATGAAGGGATTGGAATAGAAGAGATCTATTGATTGGAGTTTTGGGCTAATTGGATCTAGAGAGTGAATAATTTTGATCATGTGAAGTGACTTAGAGAGAAAAGGTTAAGACTGAGAATGAAAGGAGAGGGAGAGAGTGAGAGTGAGAGTGAGAGTTATGATATAATCTGACTTCTCACAAGTTTGCACTCGAGTGATTTTTTTAAGTCACTCGAGTGATCTTTTAAGTCACTTGAGTGATTTCCTTTGAGTGTAGTAAAAAAAATTTCACTTGAGTGATTTTCTTAATCTCTTCAGTGATTAACTATAAAGTTACCTTACTTGAGTGCATATTGTGAGCAGTTGAGTCCCTTTACTGTGAGAGTGAAAGTCTTATGTCAGTTGAGTATTGTCTCACTTACTCGAGTGATTTCCTTCTTCCAAAGGTGATTAGCTTAGGTTGATCACTTGAGTGCTGATTTCCCTTACTCGAGTTCTTCCTTAAATGAGAGTTTTTGTGTTTTGTTTTCTCCTATTCACTTGAGTGATTGACATTACTTTCACAATCACTCGACTTATTTCTACAAGTGATCCATTCTATGTTTATCTCTATTTTTCAACACAAGAATAGAGGATCCTACAAAACAAATATCTAGAAACTCCAATGCTTAATTTAGTTAACAAATCATCAAAACATACTTAAGAATTAATTAAAATGAAAGGAATCACCTATAGTTCATTGGGATTTATCATGCCTAATTATCTTCTTATGTATAAAAAATGGTCCTTTACCAAAGGTTTGGTGAAAATGTTTGTTATCTAGGGATGTGTAGGAATGAAGACCACTTTGACATCTTTCTTTTGTGTATGATCTCCTATAAAATGATGTTTCACATCAATATGCTTGGTTCTTGAGTATTGAACTGGATTCTTTGTTAAGCTTATTGTGTTGATATTATCACAGTAGATGATAATTTCTTTTAGATGAATACCCAAGTCTTAAAGTTGTTGTTTTAGCTAAATTACTTGTGCACAACAACTTAAGGCAACAACATACTCATCTTCCTTTGAGGATAAATATACAATATTTTGTTTTTTGCTGAACCATGATACTATTGAGCCACCAAGAAATTGACATTGTTTATTGGTGCTTTTTTTGTTAGTTTTATAGCCTCTATGTTAGAGTCTAAGTAGGCAACCATATATTCATTTCCTCTTTTTAGATACCATATTCCTAGTTCAACCATATTAGCAAGATATCTAAATATTCTTTTGATGGTTTCAGTATGAGACTTTTTGGGTGCCAATTGGTATCTTGCACACATACCAATACTAAATTGGATATCAGGTCTACTGGTAGTGAGGTACGGTAGTGATCCAATCATTCCTCTGTACTTGGTAATATTGAAATTAGCTCTTTTGACGTCAGCATCAAGCAGGGTTGTTGAACTCATTGGAGTGTCTACTCCATTGGTTTGATCCATCCCAAATTTCTTTAATAGTTCTTTAAGGTATTTGATTTGAGATATGAATATGACATTCTTTCTTTGTTTGATTTGCAATCTAAGAAAGAAGGCCAGCTCTCCTATCATAGAATCTCAAACTTCCCCTTTATTATGTCAAAGAACTCTTTACATAGAAGATCTTTAGTAGCATTAAATATAATATCATCAACATATATTTGTACAATTAAAATATCATTTCTCTTGTGTTTGATGAATAATGTTGTGTTTACCTTTCCTCAGATAAATCCTTGGTCAACGAGAAATTTTCTAAGCCTTTCATACCAACCTCTTGGAGTTTGTTTTATACCATAAAGAGCTTTCTTAAGCCTATAGATATGGTTGGGTTTAAACACATCTTCAAACCTAGGAGTTGTTTTACATATATTCTTCCATTATGTATTCATTTAGAAAAGCACTTTTGACATCCATTTGATATATTTTAAATCCCTTGATGCACACAAATTTCAAGAGTACTCGTATGGCTTTCAATCTGGTTACTGGAGCATATATTTTCTCATAATTAATTCCTTCTTCCTAATTATAGCCTTTGGCCACTAGTTTTACCTTGTTGCTGACAATGATTATAGATTCATCAAGTTTGTTCTTGAATACCGATTTAGTGCTAATGATTGGATGATCCTTAGGTTGGGGCACTAAGCCCTAAACTTGATTTCTTTCAAATTAATAAGTTCTTTTTGTATTGCTATCACCCAATTATTACAAGACTTCATATTAGGTTCTTTGAGTTTTTTCTTCGAGTGGTTTAACTTGTTTCTTATAGCTAATCGATTCCTGAACAACTTTGATGAATTCAGAATGTAATGCATCATACTCTGTATGTAATTCATCATAAGTAGGGGTTGAATCATTTACCTCTTCATCCTTTGATCTTCTTGACCTATCAAGCATATGTTGACAACTTCTTCATCATCACTTTCTTCATCTGAGGAGCTGTCTCCCCATATTGCTGAGACAAATTCCTTCTTCTTGAAGTATTTGTTCTTTTTCTTTTCTTTGTTCTTCAAGTATTCTAAGCATTTTGATTTGATGTGCCTTGGGTTCCCACATTCGTAGCAGATAATTTGCTCATTTGTTTCCTTTCTGTTGCTAGTCTCTCCTTTGTGGAAATTTTTGTAGCCCTTTCTTGAACCATTTTACCATAAGACCCATTTCATCATCATCAAGTTCTTCTTCTTCCTTCTGTTTGTTTTTCTCCTTGATCGCATTCATAGCTACTTCTTTCTTTTTATTTTCATTAATCTCCTTTGATGCACATTTGAAATTTTGCTTGGTTTCATATTCAGAAAGACTTCCAAATGAGGAAGCTACCGATCACATTGACTCTCACTCGACCTCCTCTATTGACATGACTTTGGCTTCCCATTCTTCTGAGAGAATGTTCAATATTTTACTCATTTGGGACCTTTGATAGTAGAATTTTCCAATTGCACCCAATTGATTTAAAAGATGGGTACATTTGTGTTTAAACTCAACAATTATTTCTCCAAATTTTATTCTAAGCAAATCATATTATGTGATAATGTGTTGACTATATTTTTCCTTGATTCTAGAAGTACCTTCATGAGCTATTTCTAGAGCTTGCTACATTTCCTTTGCAGAAGGAAGTGTACAAATTTTAAAATATTCCTTTTGACTCAAGGCGCTTTGAATCATAAGGATTACCTTGCTATTGAGTGTTATGAGTATTTGATCAAGTGCCAACTCAAAATCTTTTACCTCAAATGATATTTCTACTACAAATATCCTTATTTTTATATCACTAACTATAAAAATACTCATTTTTCAAGATTGTGTACTTACTCTAAAAGTTTTCATTCTTTTCTGTATAAAATAAAAGAGTAACATCAATTTTTTTTAAAAGTTTCAAGTATAATATAAAAGTTAAATTTTTAAAAAAAACCAACCTCCTAGTATGGAAGACAAAAAAATCACATTATTTGATTTCTATGAGAAATAAACCCTTTTCTTCAAACAATTTGAGAAGATTTTAATGGGAAGCTTTATCTACTCAAACTTGTCAAGTCAAATCTCTGATAAGACTGTCTTTGACATAAAAACTTCAAAATACAAAAGAAAACAACCATTTACTAAATAATTTGTCTTGCCTACACTATTTTATGTCATTTCCAAGTCGAAAAGATTTTTCAACACAACCATAATTTATACTTGAATACATACAACTATTTATATATATATAAACTTTGTGAAGAACAATTTCATTCATTCAAACTTCATCATTTCATATAGTACTCCAGACTCAATCATCACACAATATTTTAATTATTCAAGTCATTTCTAAATCACATAGCTTATCATCAACACACTTTAGTAATTAAAATCTCAAGTTCTACTTATAAGATTTTTCCCTAATTTAAATAATGCATGTACGTAATAGTCAGTTCCATACCAAACTCAATCAAATCATAATTGTTATTAACTTAAAAGTCCTTACAACTTTTATATCTCACTTTACTTGTAATTTGTCTTCACAACATTTCTAAATCTCTTCCATAATAGCAAGAAAATATTTGATAATATAATTTATCAATTCTATAATGACGTACTTGCTTGGGAAACAACAACTTGCAAGCTACATGAAGAAATATATTTACTCCTTATCTTGTAAAGAGTCTTATTACACCACAACAAATTTATATAAGCAATTGCTTAAATACTCTTTAGTAATAGAATACTCAGTTAGTAACTCCACACATTTCTTAAAAAGCACATTTAATTGAGCAAATCTTGTGATTAAAAACAATATGAAACTTACTATTCCACTTCCAACACAAGATTTTTTATCTTTATAGTTATTTGACATCTCATTCTATTCGTTTCCACCCCTTAACATTAAAATTTTCACACCAAAGTTTCACTATATCTCTCTTATTTTACCCAAAATTTGCATTGTTTTAAGGCATAAACATGTATATAACATGTTAAATTCCTTAATTTCTTACCCTTTCTCCTATCTTAAGGATGCAACACACCATAAAAGTGAGCAATCAAACAAAATAAAACACAATTAAAACAAGATAGGGAAGGTTAAGTGAGAATTGTGTATATTGTACCTATATGCCATGCAATGCCACACAAATCACAAAATCTTAGAATCTGATACCAAATTGAAAGATCCCTTCCTTAAAACTTAATTCTTCATACACTTAATCAAATCTTCTGATAATGAACAATACTATGGTTTAAAAGAGAAAAGCTTAACCTAAAGGTCTACTATAGTAGAAAAGATTAGAACTCATCTTTTAAAAGTTAATCATGGTAAAAAAAGAGTTTAACTAACCATTTGAAAATACTACCATAGTAATAACGGAATTAAATCATTGCAAAGATCTATCCAAGATGGAAAAGAATAAACTAGTCATTTAAATTTATCATGAATAATAAAACTCTTCTCATCGCTTCACAAACTAAACAATATTTCATCAACACGCTTGGGCCTTGGACTTTTTGAAGTCCAGAAAATAATCAATCGACCACAAGCCCAATATCAAACTAAATTATCAAAATACTTAAACAACAATTTTCACAAATATCCACTTGAGTTACCTATCCATAATAGAAAACAATATAACCCAAACCATAATATCACATCAGAGTATGCAGCATGATCCTTACAGTGGCAATACATTACCGTTCATTACATAAATAACAAAGAATAGACTTTACAAAGATTTTCACAATAATCAAGCCTTTAGAGCTTTCCCCAATTGACTAGCAGATGAACTATCACTTGAAAAATATTAAATCAATGGGGTGAGACAAAAGCTTCAGTAACCAACTATTCAACTCATTACACATGTTAATATGTGCTCGTGAGGTGCCAATTGGAACAATTTATAAAACAAATTATTAGTGATATAATTCCATATCACATATTTGGTATCACAGTCATTATGTCATAAATTTTGTATTACATTTCCATATCACAATTTCAACATTACAAATTTTGTATTACAATTTCTATATGACAATTTCATAACACAAATTCCATATTAGGAATTCCATATTACAATTTCTATATCACAAATTCTATATCAGAAATTCCGTATCACAAATTCTGTATCACAATTTCTATATCATAAGTCCCAAGTTACCTTCCATCAATCCAATTGAGCTGCCTTATTTTTCCGAGTAAACCTATGGGCTAAGTTACTATCCATATCATTGGCCACTCAAAAGCTCACTGATTATGTAATGAGGATCGGCCAAAATCTACAGAGTACATGCCTAGACCATAAGTCTTTTCCTCTCATTAAATTAGTGGGGTGTCGTAGCCCCTTATTGAAAGTGTAGGGAAATCCCTAATTGAACTCGTGGGACAACAGAAAGCCAACATCGTGCACAATAGAGGTTATACCACGTGGTGGAACAAACTACTCCCATCTTATCTCAATCCAATCATTACAATAATTATCAAAAAATAGCTTAACGAGAATTTCTCAAGATTTCACATTCATACAATGCTATTCAAATCATCTTCATATGCGTGTCATAATATCTCAATTTTTGAAAATGATAGGTCCTTCTCACAAACAACTATTATCCAATATGGTTTTAAAAAAAACTGATTAACCAGTGATAATTGAAAGCTTTTTTTTTTGTTCAAGACATATCGGAGTTTAGGGCACAAAACCCTTCCACAAACCCACTACAGAGAAATTCATTACTCTAATCATACATCACAAATAGGAGAAAATCATAACCCATGAGTTTTAGAATCCACACAAAATAATTTCCAGCATAGATGTGGTTGTGAGTCCACCAAAATGTCAAAGTATGAAAAATAAGGCCGAGGGTTAAACAATTATTCCAAAACTGTTATCTAGACAGTATATGTGGTATTCCAAAAACATGTGAGTCCTATAATGGCAATATAGAAATTAATACAACATCAATACCAAAAGAGGCCTACAAGGTTTTTGACATATATGCCTCTAGTTGCTTCCCTTGGTCCCTAGCTGAGTTAGAGGCCTTGCCTGAAAAATTATTCATAATGATTGGGTGAAACATAAAGTCTCAGTAACTAAAATCAATTTACAAAATATGCAGGAAATGATTGTATGTCAGATAAGCAAGTTTAACTAATATAACAATAATATTCTTAATAATTAATTATTATATAATAGTTTCAACATTGAGAACCATCCCCACTCATCCATCTCGCACCTCCTTTTATCTTTTGGACATGGAATAACTTATCAGTGCTAGTATACTGCGTGAAGTGTTTATAGGAGGACGGTATTTGTAATACCCCCTTCTCCTGCTTTGATGCCAGTGAGGGTGTGTGTGTGTGTTTTTTTTAATATAAAGGGGGCAGTGCTCCTTTTTATTAGATTCGTCACCCCCATCTTGACTTATATATATATATATATATATATATATAATTATTTTAAAATTAAAAATATATTTTAACCAAACTCCTATTTTCTTTTTATCCCAAAAAAAATTTACTACTAAAGTCATAATTATCTCTAATTATAATTATATCTTAAAAATAAAAATAAGAATGTTACAATTCTTCCCACCTAAATAGAATTTTGTTCCCAAAATTCACAACGAACCAAAAAATATGATAATTCACAATACAAGATTCCCACATAATATCAAAGTCAAAGCAAGGGCTTCACAACACAAATGGCACTCCAAGCATAATAAAACACAAGTCACCAACACAAATTTAGTCCTAACATCCCATATTCGGTTACAACACAACATAAACATAAATATCAACACTACTAAACTATAGAAATGTACTTAAGTAAATAAGTTAGGAAAATCACGCCGCATCCGCTCTTTAGTTTCCCAGGTGGCATCTCCAAGAGACATACTCTTCTAGAAAACTTTTAGGAGTCGAATTATTCTATTTCGCAACTGTTTGTCCTTTACATCTAAGATCCTCTCTAGCTAAGATATATAGGTCAAGTTCTCCCTCAACTCAACCTCTTTAGGTTCAATCACATAGAAAAGATCCGGATGATATTTCTTAAGTTGTGACATGTGGAACACGTTGTGTACACCTGACAGGTACGACGGCAAGGCAATTTGATAAGCAACTGGTCCAATTCGTTCTAGAATTTTGTATGGCTCAATGAATCTAGGAGTCAACTTATTGGCTTTAATAGATTTATTAATACCAGTCACCGAAGAAACTTTAATGAACACGTGATCACTCACTCCAAACTCCAAAGATCTAAGCGGCCCATCCGCATAGCTCTTTCATTTGCTCTGAGCGGTCAATAACTTTTGGCGAATCATCTCAATCTTCTTCATAGTTTTATCCACCAAGTGCGGTCCAATCACGATTCTCTCACTCAATTCAATCCACAAGGCGATTTCTATCAAAATACTCTTCAATATCATAATAACTTTCTCAATCTCTAAACATTTCAAAGTACTCATTGAAATATCTAATCAATATCAATATATTATTTTTACTCTTATAATCATTTCATAAAATACTCAAACAACATATCAACACACATAACAAGTGGAAAGTGATTACCTCTCGCCAAAGCTAAATTTACCACCAGAATCCAAGCTCGAAACTCAACCACAATTCATAAATCAATTTATAACAATCAATTAGAACCACAATTTTTTATTCAAACTAATTAAGCGTTTAACAAAAATGATTTAAATATTTAACGTCTCTCTAGAAGTTCCAACTATTATCTTTGACTATTCCCAATCAACCTAATTATCAAAGTTTATTTTCATTAATCACATTATTAATGCCAACTCACAATCTAACTCACAAATCAAACTCTATTTCAAAACTCTACGTAACCTTCAAATTATTTAATTTAATATAAGTTCTCAAAACTCTCAATTTAACACTTTAAATCAATTTCTCTATTTTCTATTTCATTCATATTTTTATCATAGGATAATTAATCTGCAAGTTCTTATAGTTTCAACTAATTTTTAATTAGGTTCTTGTAGTTTTTCCCCTTTTTATCAAGCCTTTATACTTTCACTTATTTTCACTCAAGTTGTAGTATTTTTTTCCTTTTTATTAGGCCCTTATTATTTCACCGGATTTTTAATTGGGTCTTTGTAGGTTTTTTTTGGATTTTAATTTATTAATTTAATTGAAATTTAAATCAATGAATACTATTAAGAGATAATTTAAGAATGATAAATATAAATTAATAATTATGTAATTTAAAAAAATAATGAATATACTTAATTATTAATTAGTAACCCTTAATTGACTAATTATAATTCTATTCTATTTCATAAAAATATTATTATTATTATAATTCATATTTTATAAAAATACATACAAAATATAAATACAAAAAATGTTTAATTAAAAATTTTTGAGGAATATTAAAATTAAAATTATAATAATAAATTTCTCTAAAAATAGAATAGAATTATAATTAATTAAGAATTACTAATTGATTATATTAATTTTTTGAGTTATATAATTATTAATTTAAATTTATTACTCAAATTTATATTTTAATATTATTCATTTATTTAAATTTCAAATAAATAAATAAATTAAATTTTTTTAACAAAAACCTACAAAGACCCAATTAAAAATCTGATGAAACTACAAGGGCGGCCTGATAAAAACAAATAACTACAAGGGCTTGATTAAGAATAAGTAAAAATATAAGGAATTGATAAAAATAAAAAAATTATAAGGATCTAATTAAAAATTAGTTGAAACTATAAAGACCTACAGATTAATTATCTCTTTTATCATCCAATAACTCTATTTCACTTGCTAAAATTATTGATAATGATAATTTGCTCCATTCATTCCAAAATTCCCAAAATTTTTTCTCTTTAACTTTTAGGAAAAATATCCATAAATAACTATTACTCAAGATGACCATTCCAATCTCATTTCCTACCTATAAAAATCATTAAATTATATCAATCTCCTCAATTTCTTCAAAAACACCCAATTTTCAATACTTAAAGTTTCACATAACATTCGCAATATTCACTTTTCCTCATAAACCAAAAAAAACCAATATATTCCATCATCAATAATAAGTTAAAATAAATCATGAAATTCGAATTTAAATCCCCTATAATTATAAATCATAATTTCTCAACCAAATCCTAACTTTAGTTTCCTCCATTCAACCATTCAAGAAAAAATCTAAATTATACAACTCTTATTTTAATCTCATTAGCTCCATAACTATCATCAAATATTCAAAAATATATCAAATCCTAATTTATCCTCCTTCAAAAATTGAGAAATAAATGAGAAAAGTGAAGATAACAGGGCATAGTTTACTCCCCATACTTCTTATAAGAGAATCCAACTGGATGTCTTTATCCCTCTCACTCACTAACTCTCAGATGCTCTCATATTGTCGCAGCAACAGGGAAGAAGACGAAGGGAAAGGGGGAAAAAAAGTTCTCGAGGTATGCTGTGAAAAATGAATGGGGGCGGGGATTAATATTTGGAGTTGGATGGTGGGTCACATTTGATTCCCTTTTTTTTGTTTATCTTGGCATCCCATAGGAATTATTCCCCTTTCATGCATCAGACAGTGGGTGGCCATGTGCCACCCATTTGTCTGATGTATTTTATTTTATTTTTTTATTATCTTATACACACACACATCCTCTAAAATTCAAACAATTAGCCCAATGTAGATATTTTGCTCAAATAAAAATTTGGAAATTTTTAATTAATTGTAATATATTACTTTGATTAAAATATTTTAAATATTTTTGTTTAATCCCACCTAATTTAAATTAATTTTCTCTTTAGAAAATTTATTTTCATCTTGAGTAGCTTCGGCTGACTCAAATAATAACACAATGGATACTAAGCAACATGAAATAATCTCATCTTAATGTTAGTTAAATCTTAAAATTAGAATTAGAATGTTACACCAAGAACCTAGGCATCATTGATAATGCATTCTGGGCAATGCTTTGGAAACTACCCATTATGGCAAAATTTCTCTTACAGTTATTATTGGAATATGCCCAATCCACCCTTGGTGGATCAGGGGCCCAGCCCAATTCTATTGGGGCTATTGTATAATTATGGAGAAGCCTTGGGTCTGCCTTATGGTTTAAAATTTAAATTAATGTAACTCCCATACGTGATATATGGGGGTGTGTATTGTGTGAGTAGGGTAGTTGTGTTGGAAAAAAAATATTGAGAAAAACTCCCGCACCAAAACCTCTTTCTTATCTTCTCTCTTCCTCTGGTGAATTTGCCATATGAATGTGATCGGAGTCCATATCAATGCTCCGATCTCGTGTGGGTACTCAGCGAGTCAACAGATTCTAGGTATGCCCGAAATCCTTCATTGGTATCAAAGCCATAGGTTTTTAATCTATCCTGAGGTTGAATTAATTTTTTCTGAGCATGCTTATGAATGGAGAAATTTATTTTTCTGAAAGTGTGTGTAAAGAAAATTCTTCTTTCTGTTGTTTTGAGCGTTCTAGGTTTATGTTCATGGTTTTGTATGGGAGCATATGATTCTAACTCATATATATATATATATATATATATATATATATGTTTTATGTATGAGATTAGACTCTATGTGGATATAATTTATTTTTTTTCATGCGTTTCTTTTCGTTTTTCCTTTCGGTGTTTTACCGTTCTTTGGGTTTTCTGTAAATTCTGTATTGTTCTTATTTTATACCTTGATTCTAAGAATATTAGTGTATTAAGGAGTCTCATAATACACATAAAACACTCTGGAACTAAGGAACACGAAGGTTGAACGGAAAAAAAGCCAGAAACTGAAAAGAAAATGAAATAAGCCAGAAACTGAAAAGAAAATGAAATTGAGTTACCTGCGAAACGAACGTCGAACGGTGAAAATCAACTATAAGAACAAACGATGAAAATCAACTATAAGAACGTGCGAAACGAACGTCGAACGGTGAAGATATAGAGGAGAGAAGAAATCGGGTCGATGGACCTGACCCACGAAGAAACCTGGTCGGGCGCGACCTGGCTAGAGGTTGAAGACAACCAAAATGGCGTCGTTTTGATGCCAATAAAAAAACATTTTTGGGCTGGATTGGGTCTTAGCCAACCCGATCCAGAAACTAACCTTAAAAAAAATGGGTTGTCAGTGACGGACTAGGGCGGGTCGGGTATTTGACTCGATACGCAAACAAAAAAAATGGCTTGGGTCGTAGGGCCCAACACGATACAAAAAAAAGGGTAGAACAGCCATGTGGCGCACCATAAGATAGTGCACGGCGCGTGGAGTCCAAAAAGGCGGCGCGTGTGATCAACGAAGACCCCTAAGGTAGCGCGTGTATTACATGCTCCTGCACTGAGAGTGAGCTTTTTCCAGTTTTTTAATTTTTCTGGAATTTATTCTTCTTGGGGCGCGTGAGGGCATGTGTGAGCTCCGTTTGAGATGCGATTTGTTTCTAAAAATTCTTTAATTCAAGATCTTCAGGTTGATATGCTATTTGCCTATTTTTGAGGCAATTCAAGATCTATTTATGAGCTGTTCAGTGCTTATTTGAGTGTTTTTATGCAATTAAAAATTCTTAAAAATTACAATTTTCACTTACATTCAGTGATTTAAGTGAAAATGAAGCAATAGACTTCTAATAGCACTGAAACATATGAGCATGGATCAATCACCATTGAGTATATGGATAATCCTTAAGAAGATCCTGAAGAAGACCCTGAAGAAATTGATTTTTTTTAGAAAAGGAATTTGAGAAGCCTATTCAAGAGGAACCTCAGGTGGTGTATCTTGATTCTGGACTGAAGATTGAATCCTTCTGTCCTGATAAACCTAGAAGGAGAAGATCTTAAAGATGGTTGAGAGGAAAATGATTCAAAATTAAGGTTAATTAAAAACCTAAAAAAAATTGAATAAGAGGTGTGACCGGATAGAAATCCGGAAGATAAATCCAAAGAAGAACTTGAATCTCTTGAATCTTGAAAAGATAAATGTCAAGGTTCATATATGAAGAAACCTCACAGAGGTGGAAGTGAGGATTTGATACTAAAGAGACAATATCAAAACACTGTGAAAGGGAATCTTAAATGGAGAAAATTCCCAATGCCATAACTCTAGATCATAGTGAGATTCAAGAAAGTGATGCACCTCAGAAAGTAGAGCCCACTTCATGAGTAAAAAAGAGCCCTGAGCCCAGTCCAACCACCAACATTAGAAACTATAAAAGACTTGAAAGAAAATACTATTAATGTTTCCTTGAAGAGACAAGGAAAAATGGCATAAAATATTTGAAATATCTTTTCTGGAAAATAGGGAAACTCTAGAAGATGATTAAAACAAAATGGGACATAAAATTCCTCTAGCCTCAGAAAACAATGGTTATTGCGAACCTTATCAAATTGGGTTTGAGAAATAAATAAAAATTCTCCCCTTGAAGATATGTTTGGTTGAAGATTGAGAATAAAGGAATGAGATGAATATAAAACCAAAGAAAATTATTGAATTGTCCTAAAATTCTTTGAAAATAAGACATTATGAACATACTAATGATTTAAGAGACATGAAGAGATAAATGTCAAACACTCTTTATAAGTGGAAACTCTTGGAAAATGAGTCTTCCAAGAGAATCATACGCTCCATCCAAGAGGGAGCTAGTTTCAAATGCTCTATCTAAGTGAGAGCTAGTAATATACTCTATCTAATTGGGAGCTTTTAGAAATTAAGCCTTTTGATAGTCACAGTTGAGCATATTATATGAAGTACTTGTATGAAATTCTTGATAGATGGTAGTAGCATTATTGGAATCTGTGTGATGGGAGGTACAAATGAATACTTCTGATCATAGACCTAATGATGTTATTATCTTTTCTAGTCAAGAATAATACGAGTACATGACATTGTGTACTTCAATGTGCTATATGATGAACGCATGTTCTTGGTTGAAGTCAACTCTGAATAACCCTGTGAGTGGGAAATCTCAGTAACTAAGCCAAGAAAGGATTCCAAGAACAATAATGAAATTATAAATTTAATGGGGACAATTATGATATCTGAAATTAAAAGATCATAAGCTAAGAATTTGCTTTGCAAATAAGAGATTATGAAACCTATATGGCTTCACAAGGGAAACTTCATAGCACAAGTTACCCTGCATATGCTCTATTTGACAAATGTATGTGCAAATGTGAAAGAAATCTAACAGTAAAGCCATTTGAATTACATTCAAAGATAATATTTTGAGGTACTTCAATCACCTCTTAAGAGACAATATCTATGTGAGATAACCACCTTGACAAGGAAACTGAGAGAAGTAGAACATTTATTGTCTAACGAACAAGTGTTGCTTGTTCATTAAGATACTTCTTTCTAAGTGGGAGCTCATGAAAGTCATCATGGCCCATAGTAAAAACATTAATGATATATATTAAAATACTTGGAGCTTAAAAATGAATGTCTAAAGGTTTGCGAGTCTTTTGGACACACTCTTCTCATTAAGGACACAAGGTCCAAAAGCCATGACGATATGGATTGAGGATCCTTTTATAGGATGTTTTTTATCGACAAAGCAAAGCAAGATGCTTAATGCTAGCGGCAACATGAGAATTGAGGTGAAAGGCATTAGCGCCTGCAAGTTAACTTTATACTGTGAAACAACCTTACTTCTCTATGATATGCTTTATGCATTAGTTCAAATGAGATTAAATTGTTATCTCATGCCGTCCAGGTTATGGGTTCAGTTGATTCAAACTTTCATGATTTTGTGGTATTAATATAGTTCTGATTCAGTTTTTCCTTTCATGAGATTTCTTTAAGTTGAGCGATGTTAGTGACTCTCTCTATAATTTAAGTATTGACATAGTTACATGTCATGCTAGACAAGGACATATAATTACTATAACAAACTAGCATAATAAGGATTGTCAAGTTTAATTTACAATGTGGAAATGTCCTTGTGGTAGTCTAGCAAGTACAACAACATTAAAAAGATTTATAGTTAAGGGAAAATAACCATATTGCCATTGCAATTATTCCACTATGATAAATTTGGTACTATGTATGAGGGCAAGGCACATAAATTAATATTTGATTTATTAAATAAACTCTGTGATAGAAGAAAGAGAGTTAGATAACACTTCGTTTTTTAAATGGAGTTGCTGAAAGGCATATTGATCCACTATTAAACATGGTTATGTAGAGCATGATTTAAACTAACCCACCAAATGTGAGTGGGAGAGTACTGAGGTCCACTTTTGGTGGATTAGTGCACATACTTGATTTCACCAAATGTATGTAGTATTAAACTTAACCATGTGCCCTCTAAGTTGGTCATTTCAATAAACCCTATGAATTGTGGTCAAAGTGCAAAATTTGATTTTAAATTTCTGCAGACCATAAGGGCCATACGCACATTCCCACAGTTGATAGTAGACCATGAAGGTCAGTTGCGCATTCCCATTATGTTTGTAAGTAGGAGTTTAATAGGGTTACGTCTTCACTTTTTTGCATAAGTGACAAGACGGAATTATGACTGAAAAGAACTAAAAAATACCATATTTATTATGCATCAGTTTCTAAACAAGAGAGAAACAGATGACTATAAGTCTCTTTACGAGACATATAGACAAGACAGTACAGAACTAGTCGGCGATTCTCAATCGTCCTTATAAGTAAGAGCTTAGAAAGGTAAATAAAAAGACCTAAATATGAGAAGCAGGAAGCTCTAACAAGAAGGGGTAATTGAGAAAGGAGTTCGTGGCTACTCTAGAAGATAGAGTCGTGTTCTGTACAAGATTCCTGCTAAGGCAAAATGGAAGCAAGCAATAGAAGTAATGATTCATTGATAAAGAATCATGGTTGAGAACTAGTTGATCTAATCCAAGATAAAAGACTACTCAGAACTAGTCAATTTTGAAGGCTAGAGGGTAAGAGTGGATAGATCAATTAGTAAATACAAGACTAGTTTGTTTGTAAAGGGGTGAGCATAACATGAAGATTTTCATCTTACTTGTTGTGCATTTTACTCAGACTTGTTCTGGAAATAGTTTACTGTTTAGATTCAGATATACATCAAGAAGATGTAAAGCCTACACCTTTTTAAGTAGTGCTATGAATGACGAAATCTATTTGCAATGACGTTAGATTTCACCAGAAGTGTTACTTGAGGTTTCATAGAGGAATAACCTCATATATTTTGCAGAGATCCTTTTTATAAATTAAAGCAATCATCTAGACAGTAATGCATAAGGTTTCGTAAGAGTGATAACCTAATGTAACTTTTTTCAAATGGTTCAAGAGAATCATTTTCAAGTAATTTGTGATATTATCATTTTAAATAGATAATATGCTATTAGCCAGAAACAGTTTAAATCTAGTATTGCACAATAAAGAATAACACTCATAAATTCTGAAAAGAAGCACGTGGGTGAAGCAATATATATTCTTGGACTTGAGATCCAGTGAGATAGTTTAAAGAGAATTCTTTTTGTCCCAAGAGAATTATGTTAGGAGATTCTTAAGCGATTCTATATGAATGAATGCAAGTCCATAGATACCCCAGTGGTTTCAAGCAATGATCTTGAGTCTTGATATTTATCCCTGAACTAAATCAACATGGAAAAATGTTTCTATGTAAACGCTGTTGGTAGTCTAATGTACGCAATGATGCGTACAAAACCGGATATCCACTTTATGGTAGGACTTGTATATTAGTACTAGTCAAACCATTATGTGAGACATAGAGTGTCTCCACAGGTCTTGAGATATTTTAGGGCATATAAGGATTATGCGCATTTTAATGTACTATGGTAGTACAAGTGGTTATATGGCTGATGATGTTTAGGGAAACATCTATGATTTGAAAGGGAGAATTCGAATCAAATGTTAATGTATCATAAAAACACTGCAACCATTGCTTGAGTAAAATGCCCTAAGAATCATATCGAGACTAAACACTAAAATGTAATTCTTGTTAAGAATACTATAGCACATAAAGTTGTTGTTGAGCAATCCATTCCTATGCAAAGTCCCCAACTAAGCATGTGGCCAAGGAAATATATAAAGAGAATGATGAGTCCTTTGGCATGCATAGGAAGTGAAGTATAGGCACTTCATTATAGCTTTACATTTGTGTGTAAAAGTATACAACGTCTAGTATGTCGTACAGGTGGATGAGGTCGGCTTTCTCACACAAGCGACCGCCTTTGACACTCAAAGGGAGTGTGCAAAGATGAGACATATGTGTTCACCAGTAAAACAATGAGAGAGCTGATATGGTAGAGAAGAAATACAAAACTAAATGTCACCTCGACTTAGCAGTGCAGTCAGTCGGGATGAGATCCGTGATTATAAATATGGATCGATTGATGGACACCTACATCCATGATACCTGTAGTCAGACAATAAATTCTTTAAAACTGACTTCATGTGAGTAATATTGAAGAATTTAGGTTTCGATACTGTGTATGTCAGTACTTAAGTCTGTACGATGTTAATAGTAAGATTAAAACGACATACGCTCTTATAGTATAAGAGTAACACCGTAGCATGTGATTCATACCACATGTATTAGAGAACCACAAAAAAAAGGAAACAATTGAATAGATCCCTTCTTCTTTATTGTGTGAGTCCCAGAAAGGTTAACCCTTTCAAGATGTCCTTTGACTTTGACAATATCATAGAGATATGTTTCAACGTATGCTACTTTAGCATTTTTCCTATGATCATGATCAATACAATCTAAAGGTATTATGTTAGAAAATCGGTTGACTCATATTGATATGATATATGGGTGAAAGGAAGATTACTCTGAATATACACATTTATGCTTGTGTATGAGACTGGTCCCTTACGATATTACTTGGGTAATTTTTGTAAGTGTAGATACTATGCATATGAGAAATGCAATCTGAGTTTTATCTTGACTTAAGAGGGATTAGATTGGCCATAAAGAAAGTGTATATGGGTTAAAATCTAGGACATCAAATGCATTATATTAATATAATCAAACTGCACTACAGGGTTGTTTTGTGCTGATATTTGTGAAATGGATTTCTAGTGCAAGACACCTAAATAAAGAAGTCATGCCCACGTGGTTACGGAAGAGCACCTAGTATGAAAGGAGGATTTGACCCATAATATCGGATCCACCAAGTGTGAGTGGGAGATGTTGGAATATGCCCGGTCCACCCTTGGTGGATCAGGGGCCCAACCCAATTATGTTGGGGCTATTGTATAATTATGGAGAAGCCTTGGGTCTAAATAAGGAGTTTTTTCCTTATGGTTTAAAATTTAAATTAACGTAACTCCCATACGTGATATATGGGGGTGTGCATCATGTAAGTCGGCCAGTTGTGTTGGAAAAAAATTATTGAGAAAAACTCCCGCCCAAAAACCTCTTTCTTATCTTCTCTCTTCCTCCGGTGAATCTGCCGTATGAACGTGATCAGAGTCCACATCGATGCTTCGATCTCGTGTGGGTACTCAGCAAGTCAACGGATTCCAGGTACGCCCGAAATCCTTCAGTTATGGAAATTACTTAAAGGAGCTCCCCCTGCTATAGATGTTCTTCAAAAACATCATATGAATGATATCAACTATTGTCAATTTGGATGTGAAATGGAAGAAACATTGCAACATATATTCATTCAATGTCCACTCTCAAGGGTTGTCTGGTTTGGTCTTTTAAATATAAGAATTCCTTTAATGGACTTTAATGCTTTGTTGTCATAGTTAAAGGAAACATTACTTCACTTTCGTATCAAAGCAATGAGTCAAGCCTCTTGCACACGACTACTTTAGTGATTCATGTTCTATGGTTAAATATATAGAAATGCTGCACTTCATCATGGGAAAAGGCCAAATCCGAAAATGATCATTCAAGAAATCATGAGAATAGGTTCTATTACAAAATTGGCAGAACAAGCTGCAGCAAAAAAGGTGATCACCAAAACAGCAAGGCCGCCAATTATTAATGTAGATCATGTCATACCGGCTCAATGGAACACCATTTTGCACCACTTTAAAAGATGAGAAGGACACTTCTGTTAATGCTATATCTGTCATCAAGGATATCCACTAATTCACTTCATATGGAAGAATGCAGGTGTTTATGGGACATCCTTTCATGTAAGATGTTTGAGAGCGACTATATTTTGGATCACCAATTCTCGTCTTCATGAGAGATCAGGAGAGCACCATCTGATTGTAACATGTATCAACAAGGCCTTTCTTATGTTCCCTCACAACCAAGTCTTACCAATAGCATCTTATGGCAGGAAATCCTAGCTCTTGTGAGGGATCTTATTTTAAAACCTATTCATATTATGTTGGGATTCGTACACGCAGCGGAAAAATTAACCGTTTTAAAAACCTCGAATCCCAATCACGGATCTATCAAAGACGTCTAAATCGAGTAGTTAGAATAGTACATTTATGTTTTTTGTGCTTTCGATCTCTAGGAGTCAACACCTCTGGTCGCCTCCCTTTAACGGTATCCACACGAACAAGACCCAATGCGGCAGCGTGCTAGCGCCTCCAAGATGCCTCTCTAGGGTTTCTCACGGCTCTCCAAGTTCTCCGTACAGCCTAGGGTTCTCTAGCCCTTCGAATTTTACATCTAATGTAGGCCGTATTGGAATCTCAAAATTAATCTTAATTAATTTGAAATTCGAATCAAATCAAATAAATCTGACTTGATTAAATATGTCAAACAGATTTAATTTATCATATTCATTTAATCTAATTAAAGAGCCAATAGATTTAATTTATCTTTATAAATTAAATCTAAGATATGATATCTGTATTAATTTTAATTATTTAATTTATCAAATAAATTAAATATAAAACTAACATCTTATAATAATATTATAATCTATATATATTATTATTATTTTTTCGAATTTATATATATATATATATATATATATATATATATATATATATATATATATAATTCATCCACCCTAGGTCAAATATTGTATTCATTGAATCTTAGACACATCTTAGATTCAATGAATCTGGACATCATAGCTCGTGTTGGGCTATTCTTGTGTGCGACCCTGTAGGCCCACATGAAGTTGGCAGTGGGCCAAAACTATTCTAGCCCACAAGTCGCAAGCGGCCTCTAGCAAGACATTGCGACTACCCAATTCACATGAGGATCGATGATACGATGCAACCTTTTATACAACCATGTCACGTCCCTTTTTGTCACACGATATTTTGGTCAAGGATGAGGCATGGACAACGTCATCCTCCTGTTCCTGACCATCACTTTCCCGATTCCTGAGTAGCCTGAAATTAGAAATGGAAACTCCTTCCCATTACAGTATGGCCATACATTTCTCAGACTCACTCATTGAGGGGCCCAGTAATATCTCTCACTAATGTGAGGGACAAATTCCATCTTGACCACTCACATTCCTCTTCATGAAAACTCCTAAGCCCGATTGTAGCCTTTATCATCACCCGGTCAAAGGTGACTTTTGACTAGGTCAAAACTTAGCAACTCGCATGCAGGAATCTATGATGATCTCAGGTCAGAGGGCACTGTGACATGATTATATGTATGAGATAAGCTTATGACTTAATCCATGAAACTTTCTCATAGCGGGTCGGTCCAGCACCTTATACTCCTACAAGTGCCTAAGACTTTGATTTGTATCTCTATACCTCATCAAAGTCATACTGGTCTTATTTCATCTTTGCTCCCGCATAGATAATTGACCAGGGACATTTAGGATAATCTTTATAGTTCATCCAAGGATACAATTATCATAATAAACATGCAAATGATATGATAACAATAAGGAGAAATTATTAAATAACAATAATGTTTAAGGTACAATGATTGGCCCTTATGGCACAATTTCCAACATATTATTCCTCGGTCTATTTATCATCTTTATTTTTCATCAATTTCTTTGTTGCATTTGCTTTAATTCCTTGTAAACTTCCTTTATTTTAAGTAATATCATTTTGTCCTTTTATGGAAAAAAAAAGACACGAGTCATGATGTGGGGAGAAGGGTGTCTCCACTAACCCCCCTCTCCACTTAATTTCTTCATCATTAGATTAATTTTTTATGGTTGAGATTTGTTCTGTAAAAATATTATTATCATTTAATATTTAATATTAGAATAATATTTTTAATATAATAAAAAATCCCCACCATTAAAATTAAATCTAATGGTATAGAAATTAAGTGGAAAGAAGGGTTAGTGAAGATACCCCTCTTCCAATTATATGATGTCATGTCCGTTTGTGGTATCAAGTGTATAATTGAGAGTCATTTATAATTTTTAAATACCATGATTTATTAATTTTTTAATATTTCAGAATGAATATTTATCCTTCATAAACTATAAATGATATTTTTAAATACTAGTTTTATAATAAAGTTATTGTACTTTCTTATATTCTTGAATTCCACAAGCCACGATTTCGTATTAGAATTCTTTACGTGGATTTTTTACTTTCAATATTCTAACAAATATATATAACACGAAGCGTGTAAACATAAAGATAGACTTTGTATGTAAACTATATAAATTTTTTGCCTTCGTATATGAAATATAAATTCATTTTAAATTACATATATATCACTTATATTGTTTATAATTTTTTTTTATTTTTCATCACATTTATTAAAACTTATTTATTTAGAATTCTTTTAAGGGAAAAAGACAAGAAAATATCACTTAAGCTTTAAAATCCCAAATCAATGATTTCTTAATAAAATGAGCTGTTAATTACTATACTCTTATAGTTAATAACCTATACCGTTATAGGTAAAA
Source organism: Albizia julibrissin (assembly GCA_037074505.1). Classification (NCBI taxonomy): domain Eukaryota; kingdom Viridiplantae; phylum Streptophyta; class Magnoliopsida; order Fabales; family Fabaceae; genus Albizia; species Albizia julibrissin. Next base: position 33,677,669 of record CM073484.1, on the reverse strand, counting down.
GGACTAATTTGAGATTTTAAAATTTAAATAGCATCTTCTTATCTTTTTTCCTTCTTTTAAATGGATAAAAGTATATTTTAAATATATTTTATTCTAGGTTAAAATATACTTTTGGTCTTTTAAATTTTAGTCCATTAACTTTTAAAAAGTGTGGTTTTAGTTCTTTAAAAATAATACCATTAACTTTACTAACGGAAAATGATGAGTCATAAATTTAAAATGCCAACTCAACAAATTTAAATAGTGACAAGTCTTTTCAAAAGATTGATTTTAGAATTAAAATATAAAAGTAATTATATTAAAGAAAAAAATTTTGGATATGTAAATATTTTAAATTTGTTGACTCATAATTTTCCATTAGGGAAGTAAATAGTATTAATTTAAAAGGACTAAAAACATACCTTTTAAAGTTAAATGACTAAAATAAAACATCGTTTAAATTTAAAGAACCAAAAGTATACTTTAATCTCTATTTTATATATGGTAAAAAAAAATTTATATGATTTATATTATGTTTTCATTTAAGTTAAAATTTTTTTAATTATAAGATAAAAAATTATTATTTTATATTTCCTTTAACTGAAAATAAAATGCATAAAAAATTTATGAAATAATCAAACTTAAACTGGATATAATTTTTTTTTGTCTACCTTATAAGAGATTTGCATAGTTACTGTTTTCAGAACCTCCCTTATTTGATTAAAATTATTTAAATTTCAATTTGAATTATAGTTTAATTAGTTTTATTTTGTTTATAAAAAAAATTGACTAGTCAAATTATTCTTAAGACTATATTTACATCAAGTTCCTTATATCCATTACATTAAGTTTTTCAATCACACATTATCATGTGTCCTACTTTTTTTATGTGTTTGTAATTAAATGATAATAATTTAAAAATAGGACACGTGATTGTATATGATTAGACAACTTGAAGATTGTAAGAAACTTAGCATAAGTATTTTTTTTATTCTTTTACCAAATTTTAAACAGAAAAAAATATTAAATATTAAATTACCAATAGCTGTCCCATCCAAACTCATTGTTTTTATAATAACATATCCTAATTCTTTATTCAAATGTTAGAGCTCGGAGAGAATATTTAGGCGGGAACTTAATATGTTTATTTAATCATTCAATTGAGAACCCTAGAGATTAAGAATTAAGAAATCATAAAATAACATATCCAAATTCTTAACATATCCAAATTCTTAATATGTTTTTTATAATAACATATCCTAATTCTTTATTTAAATATAATTGAGAACCCTAGAGATTAAGAAATCGTAAAATAATTTTGTAAAAAAAAGAAATAATAAAATAATAATTTAAAATTAAATTCAAACCTAAATCTTAAATCAAATTATATTATATATACTAGATATAATATCTTATTGAGATTTTTTGAATATAAATATCTTATTGATATTTTGCAGATATTAATTAAATAAATTCTAATTGTAATAGAACATATCCTTATTACATATCACTAATGGACAAACTAGATATCTAAATCTTAATTATCTATAATCCCTATATATAGTTATGCACTACACGCTCGCTTAAACCTCATTATTACTAGTGCAGTGCGCCAAAATTCACCTTCTTTCTTCAGCAATCTTCTTTTTTTTTTTTTTGGCCAAAAGCAATCTTCTATTCAAATCTCTAAGGTACCTGCTTGTTTTGTTTAAGCGATTTCTTTTTCTTTCTTTTGTTTTAAGTTCATGTCGGTCGCTCAAATTTTCTTGTTTCTTGTTATATGAATAACAATTCATTTTAATACATTCCCCGCTTTCTCTGGTTGCGAAGAAGTTTGAGTGCTACTCTTGTCGTTCAGACTTTTGGATAAATTTAGTTCATTACGTGTTTATATGGTTTGCAATAGTTAATTTTTTTTGTCGAATACTCAAAATCTTGATTTATGATCGTTTCACAGCTGAGACTGGCCATTGCTTTGGAATCGGAATTGTTATTATGATCTGGAATATATTTTTCATGAGTTTTGCTGTGTCTTCAAACTCAAAGTTTCAAGCCAACTTGAGTTTGGAGGGTATTACAATATTATATATCTTATACTGATATTTTATATATTGATATCATATTTTATATTGATATTTGATATATTCTGTATATCTTTAAAGTATAAATTTGAGATATTATTATATTTAATATTTGATAAGATTTAATTATAATCTAGGATTAGTCTATTAGTTTATGATTTGCCCTGCCTTTTTTAGACTTATTTGTAGTATCTTTCCTTCAAGGATTCAACGATATTCTAAGGCTTTCTTCCCAACTTCATTTCTAACAAGCTAAGGATTTTGTACTAGGTAAATGGCTAACATCACCACAAACGGAAGTTCTTGCCCACTACCAATGAAAGCCACTTCAAATGGAGGATTTCAAGGAGATAATCCTCTTGATTTTGCAGTTCCTCTGGCTATATTGCAGATATGTCTTGTCGTTCTAGTCACAAGGGGACTGGCATATCTTTTCAGGCCATTAAGGCAGCCACGTGTGATTGCAGAAGTTGCGGTAAGTTCTCTTTTCTTTAAATCTCTTTTTCTGATCTAATGATGTTTTTTTCTCGCCATAGAATAGATTATGGGGTTATAAGTGTAACATGATGTTGTTGCCTTTGGGTCTCGCCACTCTTCATAGTTTTAAAATGCATCAAAAGATGTAGGACTATCTCTTCCCCTTCCAGCCAATATGGATAAGAGCCTTTAGTGTTTCATTTTATAAAATTTCTTAAGCGGTCTAACTATTTAGAGTCTTGTTCTTTATGTATAAGATGTAAAATGCCCATGTAGCTCTAAAGTAATTTGTAAATTTGTTATAGATGATAGAACAAGATACTTCCCCAAACATGATCCCACATGAGAAATTATGTAATCACACGATTTGCATTGTCCAACTTTGATTAGATGAGAACTTGAATTTGAATGTAGAACAAAAATTTGATGTTGCCTGATTCTAATACTTTTGTGTCTGCTCATCAACAGGGAGGAATATTACTTGGACCATCAGCATTGGGACGGAGTAAAAGCTTTCTGCAAGCAGTATTCCCAACCAGAAGTCTGACAGTATTAGATACTCTAGCAAACATTGGACTTATATTTTTCCTATTCCTAGCCGGACTAGAGTTAGATCCTAGATCTCTTCGTCAAACCGGAAAGCAAGCCCTTGGCATTGCGGTCGCTGGAATATGCCTCCCTTTTGTGTTAGGAATCGGAACATCTTATGTTTTCCTGGACACAATTGCTAAAGGTGTAGACAGAACTGCATTTCTTGTATTTATGGGTGTGGCCCTCTCCATCACTGCTTTTCCTGTATTAGCCCGTATTCTGGCCGAGTTGAAGCTCCTAACCACCAATGTTGGCAGAATCGCTATGTCGGCTGCTGCGGTTAACGATGTAGCTGCATGGATTCTGCTTGCTCTGGCTATTGCGCTATCTGGCAAGAGCCAATCTGCACTGGTGCCATTGTGGGTCTTCTTATGTGGGTTTGCTTTTGTCATTTGTTCAATCATCATTGTCCCACCAGTCTTCAGATGGATGGCCAGACGATGCCCCGAGGGCGAGCCAGTTGAAGAGACATACATATGTGTTGCATTAGCCATTGTTCTGGCTGCAGGTTTTATTACAGATGCCATTGGAATCCATGCAATGTTTGGTGCTTTTGTGGTCGGAGTTTTGATTCCAAAAGATGGACCATTCACCCGTGCTCTTGTGGAGAAAGTAGAGGATCTAGTATCAGGTCTTTTTCTCCCATTGTACTTTGTGTCAAGCGGATTGAAGACTAACGTAGCCAGCATTCAGGGGCTGCAATCTTGGGGTCTTCTGGTTTTAGTCATAGTTACTGCTTGTTTGGGGAAGATTGTTGGGACTGTTGCCGTGTCTCGTTTCTCTAAGGTACCGTGGAATGAGTCTCTGGTGATGGGATTCTTAATGAACAGTAAAGGCTTGGTTGAATTAATTGTCCTCAACATTGGCAAAGATAGGAAGGTATTTCAATTTTTTTTCCTTGCTATCAGTATAGAGTTTAATGCAGTGCGTCTTCATATCAATTGTTCTGATGGATATTTATGATTTGCATTTGCAGGTATTGAATGATCAGACCTTTGCCATCATGGTTCTTATGGCACTCTTTACTACCTTCATAACTACCCCTCTTGTCATTTCTTTGTATAAGCCAGCAAGGAAGGCAAGAAAGGATGGTTACAAGTACAGAACAATCGAGAGGAAAAATCCTAACAGCCAACTCAGGGTTCTTTCCTGTTTCCATAGCTCGAGAAATATTCCATCAATGATAAATCTGATCGAGTCTTCAAGAGGAAGTCAGAAACGTGATGCACTCTGTGTATATGCAATGCACCTTAAAGAATTTTCTGAAAGGTCATCATCTATACTAATGGTACATAAGGCGAGGAAAAACGGCTTGCCCTTCTGGAACAAGGCACATAATGCTGATTCTGACCATGTTGTTGTGGCGTTCGAGGCATACCAGCAGCTAAGCCGAGTGTCTGTCCGGCCAATGACTGCAATATCATCCATGTCTAACATACACGAAGACATTTGCGCAACTGCTGAGAGAAAGAGAGTTGCAGTCATTATTCTTCCATTCCATAAACATCAAAGATTAGATGGTTCACTGGAGACCACACGCAGTGATTTCAGATTGGTTAACAAAAGAGTATTGAACCATGCTCCATGCTCAGTTGGAATTTTTGTTGACCGTGGCCTCGGCGGTGCATGTCAAGTATCTGCAAGTAACGTTTCATACAGTGTCACAGTACTTTTCTTTGGGGGCGGTGATGACCGTGAAGCCCTTGCTTATGGACGTCGTATGGCAGAGCACCCCGGCATAAGATTAGGGGTTGTTCGCTTTGTTTCAGAACCAATCCCTGAAGAAGAGATTGTTAGAGTTGATGTGGACGACCACTCATTCCCAGAAGATGAGGAACTTCTGAATGAATTAAAGCACAAAAATGACAATGATGGCTCAATCAACTACACAGAGAAGATCGTCAGAAATAGTGAAGAAATAATTGCTGCTATCCGTGAGTTCAATTGCTGCAATCTGTTTCTTGTGGGTGCAAGGCCAAACAGCGAAGTAGCACTTGCTTTGCAAAGAAGTGAAAGTGAATGCCCAGAACTTGGTCCTATTGGTGGTTTATTCTCATCCCTGGATTTTAATACAACAGCTTCAGTATTGGTGATGCAACAGTATCACAATGGTCTGCCAAATAATTCCAACTCAGAAATGGAGCCACAGTTTCCTTCTGATAGCTCAGAATCTGCTTGATGGCCCCTCTTTATTTTGTCATTCTTTCTTTGTATTTACATCTGAAAACTGCCATTATGTAATATTATATTCAACACAAATGTATATTATATATTAAATTTTATGGTCCATCCTTCTTTTTTTTTCATACTCATTTCCGGTCTTTAATATAAGAGCTTGTTAACTTTAAATTACATTAAAAAATTTATATTTATCGATTTTCTCAAAACTAAGTTAATAGCTTCTATACTAAGGATCGAGGCTGTAACACCCCACTTTTTCAATGTATATTCCTTGTATGTATTTGTGATATTTAGCGGAATCAAATGGTGAATTGAGGCACGTATAAATTTACGGAAATATTCCAATCGCCGGTTACACATAATTTGGCCAATTTGGAACACGAAGAGGCAATTAATGCCCACTTGAAGGCCTAATATTGTATCCTAAAATGTGAGCATGAGATGACACAAATAATGGTTTTATTCAAGTGTCAAAAATAAGACTAGACCAAAGGAATAAACAAGAAATGATTTATTTTGATAAATCATAAAAACGTAAGGGCAAAACGGTAATTTTGCCATAAAGTGGGATATAATTATTTTTCCCTAATATTCCCAATAATTTCAATTAAATAGGAATTAAAAAGAGGAAATGGCCACTTGGTAATCATTAAGTCCATTTTTGGAATATTATTATCAAGGAAAATATTAAAGCTTGGAAAAGAAGTTGAAAAACAAAGATATAGAACTTTGGTCAATAAATTGCAAGATGATATTAGGAGTTCAAAGCAATATTTTCTCTCCTATTTCTCAAGAAATTTGGCTGATTAAAGAGAAAAAGAAAAGAGAAATGGCATTATTTTCACAATAATAGGAAAAAGAAAAGAAAACATATGGACCAATAGAGTTTTGCCATGTGTAAAGACATTTGGTTGATTCATTAAGACATCACCTACTTCATTTCATCATTCTCATTCCCGTAAACCAAGTCTGAGAATAGAAGAAAGAATGCTAAGAAGAAGAAGAGCTTAGGGTTCAACCAAAAATTTAAGATAAGGGACTTGTGATCTCAAGGTTTGAGCTTCCCAAAAACTCTCTAATCTCCTCTAATATCTTCACCTCTATTAATTCCATGGATTTCCAGCTGGTTTAAGAGCTGTGGAGAGAGAGGAAAAAACTTCATAGAGAGAGAAGCAATAAGAAATCAACGGTAAACTTCCAAAACTTGCTTCTAGTGCCTTAGTTGTTGTTGTTGCTTTTGTCTGGGATTAGGTTGATTTGTGAAGTTTGGATGTTAAAATCATAAGGAGTCCTAATGCTTAAACATGCTTCTAATTATATGTAATGATTGTTTAAATAGCTAATCATTTGATTAGGAGTAGCAATGAAGTGATTAAGGATGAGAAAACGAGAAACCGACACAACTTTTCGGAGAATTCATAAGCCTGCCCTGTATTGTTCCATGTAGGAGAAGTGGGAATTTGACCATTTTGATAGTTCCACTAACTTTATAAGGCAAAATTGTGTAGGTATACAAGTGTTCATGATTTTTGGATGCTTGTATATGAATTTGGGAATTTATGAAGTTAGATTATACATAGTGTTGATCTGCCTTGCCTGAAGCACCATTACTGTGCGTGCTTTTTCAAGAGCCAATTCTTATCAAATTTTTTTGAAAATCTCCAGTTTGAAATTAGACACATAGACCTTTAATTTGATAGGTTATAGTGATCAATTGGATTTATGTGCTAGAAGTTCTACATTCTCAAAGTTTGAGCATGCAAAACTGAAATTTTCTGAAACAATGTGAAGAAAGTTAAAATACTTTATTAGTTTGTCTATATATAGCTAATGACTATATTTTTCTTTGAAACTATACTTAACAAGGGTCAATTATGACTTGGAACCAGATCAATTGGATTTTTTTGGATTTAGATAAATTTGTGAACTTCTGCCCTGTTTCTGGAATGTGATTTGGACAGGTTGAGTTGGCGAAATTCTGGGAATTTTGTTGTTGTAATGGCTGTAATTTAGTATTTTTATGTGAAATTAAAATGAAATAGCTTTACATAGAATTTAAAACCACTCAATTCAGAGTTTCCTAGAATTAATGATGAATTTTTGAATTATGTCATATTTTATGGATTGCATCTGGAACAGTAACGTTTAACAATTCACAAGAAATTATATGAGCACAGTAAGCAAACCCAACTATTTTTACTCGAATGTACAAGGAAAGAGCTTTGTTTTGAATTTAGAATCAGTCAAATTGGATTTTTTTAGAATTAGTTATGAATTTCCAAGTTTGACCCAAAAATCTGTCAGTTTTTGGAAAACAGTGAAATTACACTGTATAGAATTCTATTATGCAGAAACTAATATAACTGCTTTAAATAACCAACATAATTTGAATTAAAGACAGTAATAGTGCAAGTAATAAATAGTTACTTGTAACTCCAATTTTGATAGGAACTAGGACTTGCCCGAGCTCAAACCAACGGTTGGAAATTACTCAAGGGAAGCAACCAGGTAGTAATTTGTCTTTCATATATTATATGATGCATGATGTGTTGTGTGGATTCATTATGAGATATCTAACACATTCTGATTATGCGGAGTGGTCGCCCGGGGCCTATTAACATGCCTAGCGCTATGGTTGTTTATTATGAACTGCATGTGATGCACTGAATGTTGTTGTGATAGTTTTGTTGTATGATATCTATATAGCATGCTTTGTGATGATATATATGCATGATTGGCATTATGTTACTACTGAGATTCTTTTGAATCTCACTCTTTTTCATATACATGCGCTAGGCATGTTAATAGGCCCCGGGCGACCACTCCGCATAATCAGAATGTGTTAGATATCTCATAATGAATCCACACAACACATCATGCATCATATAATATATGAAAGACAAATTACTACCTGGTTGCTTCCCTTGAGTAATTTCCAACCGTTGGTTTGAGCTCGGGCAAGTCCTAGTTCCTATCAAAATTGGAGTTACAAGTAACTATTTATTACTTGCACTATTACTGTCTTTAATTCAAATTATGTTGGTTATTTAAAGCAGTTATATTAGTTTCTGCATAATAGAATTCTATACAGTGTAATTTCACTGTTTTCCAAAAACTGACAGATTTTTGGGTCAAACTTGGAAATTCATAACTAATTCTAAAAAAATCCAATTTGACTGATTCTAAATTCAAAACAAAGCTCTTTCCTTGTACATTCGAGTAAAAATAGTTGGGTTTGCTTACTGTGCTCATATAATTTCTTGTGAATTGTTAAACGTTACTGTTCCAGATGCAATCCATAAAATATGACATAATTCAAAAATTCATCATTAATTCTAGGAAACTCTGAATTGAGTGGTTTTAAATTCTATGTAAAGCTATTTCATTTTAATTTCACATAAAAATACTAAATTACAGCCATTACAACAACAAAATTCCCAGAATTTCGCCAACTCAACCTGTCCAAATCACATTCCAGAAACAGGGCAGAAGTTCACAAATTTATCTAAATCCAAAAAAATCCAATTGATCTGGTTCCAAGTCATAATTGACCCTTGTTAAGTATAGTTTCAAAGAAAAATATAGTCATTAGCTATATATAGACAAACTAATAAAGTATTTTAACTTTCTTCACATTGTTTCAGAAAATTTCAGTTTTGCATGCTCAAACTTTGAGAATGTAGAACTTCTAGCACATAAATCCAATTGATCACTATAACCTATCAAATTAAAGGTCTATGTGTCTAATTTCAAACTGGAGATTTTCAAAAAAATTTGATAAGAATTGGCTCTTGAAAAAGCACGCACAGTAATGGTGCTTCAGGCAAGGCAGATCAACACTATGTATAATCTAACTTCATAAATTCCCAAATTCATATACAAGCATCCAAAAATCATGAACACTTGTATACCTACACAATTTTGCCTTATAAAGTTAGTGGAACTATCAAAATGGTCAAATTCCCACTTCTCCTACATGGAACAATACAGGGCAGGCTTATGAATTCTCCGAAAAGTTGTGTCGGTTTCTCGTTTTCTCATCCTTAATCACTTCATTGCTACTCCTAATCAAATGATTAGCTATTTAAACAATCATTACATATAATTAGAAGCATGTTTAAGCATTAGGACTCCTTATGATTTTAACATCCAAACTTCACAAATCAACCTAATCCCAGACAAAAGCAACAACAACAACTAAGGCACTAGAAGCAAGTTTTGGAAGTTTACCGTTGATTTCTTATTGCTTCTCTCTCTATGAAGTTTTTTCCTCTCTCTCCACAGCTCTTAAACCAGCTGGAAATCCATGGAATTAATAGAGGTGAAGATATTAGAGGAGATTAGAGAGTTTTTGGGAAGCTCAAACCTTGAGATCACAAGTCCCTTATCTTAAATTTTTGGTTGAACCCTAAGCTCTTCTTCTTCTTAGCATTCTTTCTTCTATTCTCAGACTTGGTTTACGGGAATGAGAATGATGAAATGAAGTAGGTGATGTCTTAATGAATCAACCAAATGTCTTTACACATGGCAAAACTCTATTGGTCCATATGTTTTCTTTTCTTTTTCCTATTATTGTGAAAATAATGCCATTTCTCTTTTCTTTTTCTCTTTAATCAGCCAAATTTCTTGAGAAATAGGAGAGAAAATATTGCTTTGAACTCCTAATATCATCTTGCAATTTATTGACCAAAGTTCTATATCTTTGTTTTTCAACTTCTTTTCCAAGCTTTAATATTTTCCTTGATAATAATATTCCAAAAATGGACTTAATGATTACCAAGTGGCCATTTCCTCTTTTTAATTCCTATTTAATTGAAATTATTGGGAATATTAGGGAAAAATAATTATATCCCACTTTATGGCAAAATTACCGTTTTGCCCTTACGTTTTTATGATTTATCAAAATAAATCATTTCTTGTTTATTCCTTTGGTCTAGTCTTATTTTTGACACTTGAATAAAACCATTATTTGTGTCATCTCATGCTCACATTTTAGGATACAATATTAGGCCTTCAAGTGGGCATTAATTGCCTCTTCGTGTTCCAAATTGGCCAAATTATGTGTAACCGGCGATTGGAATATTTCCGTAAATTTATACGTGCCTCAATTCACCATTTGATTCCGCTAAATATCACAAATACATACAAGGAATATACATTGAAAAAGTGGGGTGTTACAGCCTCGATCCTTAGTATAGAAGCTATTAACTTAGTTTTGAGAAAATCGATAAATATAAATTTTTTAATGTAATTTAAAGTTAACAAGCTCTTATATTAAAGACCGGAAATGAGTATGAAAAAAAAAGAAGGATGGACCATAAAATTTAATATATAATATACATTTGTGTTGAATATAATATTACATAATGGCAGTTTTCAGATGTAAATACAAAGAAAGAATGACAAAATAAAGAGGGGCCATCAAGCAGATTCTGAGCTATCAGAAGGAAACTGTGGCTCCATTTCTGAGTTGGAATTATTTGGCAGACCATTGTGATACTGTTGCATCACCAATACTGAAGCTGTTGTATTAAAATCCAGGGATGAGAATAAACCACCAATAGGACCAAGTTCTGGGCATTCACTTTCACTTCTTTGCAAAGCAAGTGCTACTTCGCTGTTTGGCCTTGCACCCACAAGAAACAGATTGCAGCAATTGAACTCACGGATAGCAGCAATTATTTCTTCACTATTTCTGACGATCTTCTCTGTGTAGTTGATTGAGCCATCATTGTCATTTTTGTGCTTTAATTCATTCAGAAGTTCCTCATCTTCTGGGAATGAGTGGTCGTCCACATCAACTCTAACAATCTCTTCTTCAGGGATTGGTTCTGAAACAAAGCGAACAACCCCTAATCTTATGCCGGGGTGCTCTGCCATACGACGTCCATAAGCAAGGGCTTCACGGTCATCACCGCCCCCAAAGAAAAGTACTGTGACACTGTATGAAACGTTACTTGCAGATACTTGACATGCACCGCCGAGGCCACGGTCAACAAAAATTCCAACTGAGCATGGAGCATGGTTCAATACTCTTTTGTTAACCAATCTGAAATCACTGCGTGTGGTCTCCAGTGAACCATCTAATCTTTGATGTTTATGGAATGGAAGAATAATGACTGCAACTCTCTTTCTCTCAGCAGTTGCGCAAATGTCTTCGTGTATGTTAGACATGGATGATATTGCAGTCATTGGCCGGACAGACACTCGGCTTAGCTGCTGGTATGCCTCGAACGCCACAACAACATGGTCAGAATCAGCATTATGTGCCTTGTTCCAGAAGGGCAAGCCGTTTTTCCTCGCCTTATGTACCATTAGTATAGATGATGACCTTTCAGAAAATTCTTTAAGGTGCATTGCATATACACAGAGTGCATCACGTTTCTGACTTCCTCTTGAAGACTCGATCAGATTTATCATTGATGGAATATTTCTCGAGCTATGGAAACAGGAAAGAACCCTGAGTTGGCTGTTAGGATTTTTCCTCTCGATTGTTCTGTACTTGTAACCATCCTTTCTTGCCTTCCTTGCTGGCTTATACAAAGAAATGACAAGAGGGGTAGTTATGAAGGTAGTAAAGAGTGCCATAAGAACCATGATGGCAAAGGTCTGATCATTCAATACCTGCAAATGCAAATCATAAATATCCATCAGAACAATTGATATGAAGACGCACTGCATTAAACTCTATACTGATAGCAAGGAAAAAAAATTGAAATACCTTCCTATCTTTGCCAATGTTGAGGACAATTAATTCAACCAAGCCTTTACTGTTCATTAAGAATCCCATCACCAGAGACTCATTCCACGGTACCTTAGAGAAACGAGACACGGCAACAGTCCCAACAATCTTCCCCAAACAAGCAGTAACTATGACTAAAACCAGAAGACCCCAAGATTGCAGCCCCTGAATGCTGGCTACGTTAGTCTTCAATCCGCTTGACACAAAGTACAATGGGAGAAAAAGACCTGATACTAGATCCTCTACTTTCTCCACAAGAGCACGGGTGAATGGTCCATCTTTTGGAATCAAAACTCCGACCACAAAAGCACCAAACATTGCATGGATTCCAATGGCATCTGTAATAAAACCTGCAGCCAGAACAATGGCTAATGCAACACATATGTATGTCTCTTCAACTGGCTCGCCCTCGGGGCATCGTCTGGCCATCCATCTGAAGACTGGTGGGACAATGATGATTGAACAAATGACAAAAGCAAACCCACATAAGAAGACCCACAATGGCACCAGTGCAGATTGGCTCTTGCCAGATAGCGCAATAGCCAGAGCAAGCAGAATCCATGCAGCTACATCGTTAACCGCAGCAGCCGACATAGCGATTCTGCCAACATTGGTGGTTAGGAGCTTCAACTCGGCCAGAATACGGGCTAATACAGGAAAAGCAGTGATGGAGAGGGCCACACCCATAAATACAAGAAATGCAGTTCTGTCTACACCTTTAGCAATTGTGTCCAGGAAAACATAAGATGTTCCGATTCCTAACACAAAAGGGAGGCATATTCCAGCGACCGCAATGCCAAGGGCTTGCTTTCCGGTTTGACGAAGAGATCTAGGATCTAACTCTAGTCCGGCTAGGAATAGGAAAAATATAAGTCCAATGTTTGCTAGAGTATCTAATACTGTCAGACTTCTGGTTGGGAATACTGCTTGCAGAAAGCTTTTACTCCGTCCCAATGCTGATGGTCCAAGTAATATTCCTCCCTGTTGATGAGCAGACACAAAAGTATTAGAATCAGGCAACATCAAATTTTTGTTCTACATTCAAATTCAAGTTCTCATCTAATCAAAGTTGGACAATGCAAATCGTGTGATTACATAATTTCTCATGTGGGATCATGTTTGGGGAAGTATCTTGTTCTATCATCTATAACAAATTTACAAATTACTTTAGAGCTACATGGGCATTTTACATCTTATACATAAAGAACAAGACTCTAAATAGTTAGACCGCTTAAGAAATTTTATAAAATGAAACACTAAAGGCTCTTATCCATATTGGCTGGAAGGGGAAGAGATAGTCCTACATCTTTTGATGCATTTTAAAACTATGAAGAGTGGCGAGACCCAAAGGCAACAACATCATGTTACACTTATAACCCCATAATCTATTCTATGGCGAGAAAAAAACATCATTAGATCAGAAAAAGAGATTTAAAGAAAAGAGAACTTACCGCAACTTCTGCAATCACACGTGGCTGCCTTAATGGCCTGAAAAGATATGCCAGTCCCCTTGTGACTAGAACGACAAGACATATCTGCAATATAGCCAGAGGAACTGCAAAATCAAGAGGATTATCTCCTTGAAATCCTCCATTTGAAGTGGCTTTCATTGGTAGTGGGCAAGAACTTCCGTTTGTGGTGATGTTAGCCATTTACCTAGTACAAAATCCTTAGCTTGTTAGAAATGAAGTTGGGAAGAAAGCCTTAGAATATCGTTGAATCCTTGAAGGAAAGATACTACAAATAAGTCTAAAAAAGGCAGGGCAAATCATAAACTAATAGACTAATCCTAGATTATAATTAAATCTTATCAAATATTAAATATAATAATATCTCAAATTTATACTTTAAAGATATACAGAATATATCAAATATCAATATAAAATATGATATCAATATATAAAATATCAGTATAAGATATATAATATTGTAATACCCTCCAAACTCAAGTTGGCTTGAAACTTTGAGTTTGAAGACACAGCAAAACTCATGAAAAATATATTCCAGATCATAATAACAATTCCGATTCCAAAGCAATGGCCAGTCTCAGCTGTGAAACGATCATAAATCAAGATTTTGAGTATTCGACAAAAAAAATTAACTATTGCAAACCATATAAACACGTAATGAACTAAATTTATCCAAAAGTCTGAACGACAAGAGTAGCACTCAAACTTCTTCGCAACCAGAGAAAGCGGGGAATGTAACAAAAAGTAATAGTTATTCATATGAAGACCCCAGAAAATTTGACGATACCTAGGTGTGAAAGCAAAATAGAGGAGAATATCTCTGAAGAAATAAGGATGACTGCACTAATATTTTGATGAGCGTCAAGCGTCCATGAGTGTACTTTATATAGATGGGACAGGGGATTTTGGATAATTAAAATTAGAATTTAATTAAGATTAAGATATCTAATTTATCCATTAGCGATATGTAATAAAGATATTTATCCATTAGAATTAGGATATATTATTTAATATCTGCAAAATCTAAATAAAATAGGGAGAATTAGTGTGAAAAATCAGGGAAACAAATATTTATTAATAAGGGTCTTAAAAATTGTAATTATTTTTAAGGACTAAAAATTAAAATATAAATTTTCAATTACAAAATGAACCTTCTCTAACCCCATTTCAATCATTTGACTGTTATATTATCAAATTTGATGATATCTCTATGTATATTTTGATAAAAAAAAATTTATACAACTCAATATTTTTATGATATTCTCTCCGGCACATACTAGCTGAATTATCTTAGAAGTTAGGCTTTTATTTTTTTAAAAAAAAATATATATATGATTTTCCATGGGGAAAAAAAACCTAAACGGCATGCACCCTAAAAAGAATATTATAAAAATGAAAATACTGAAATTTAAAATTCTTAAACAATAAATTCATAAATAAACTGTCATGGGAGTATCACTACAAAAATAAAAGTCAATTCAATTTAAAAACGCGTTTGAGGAGAGAATACCAATTGATAACTATCCGTCGAATAATTAAGATGGGATTAGAGAAGATTTAGGGTGTTTGGTCAAGGTTGATTTCATAATTGAAGATTTATATTTTAATTTTTGGTCCTTCAAAATAACTAAAACTTTTAATGTCCTTATTAATAAATATTTCTTTTCCTTAGTCATCTCCCTAATTTTCCTAATAAAATATTATATCTAGTATGATATAATTTTATTTAGGAATTATATTAGAATTTAAATTTTAGTTTATTATTTTATAATTTCTTAATCTCTATAAGTAGATTGTTAGAGTTTTCAACTGCATTAAGCCCTGAATAATTAAATAAACATTATTGAGTTTATCCCTCTGATTATTCTCTCGCCCCTCTAAATATTCCTAACAGTATCTTTTATTTGTTTGGATTGGATAAAAATTTATAGAATATGCCTTTTAAAAAAATTTTCTGAGAAAAACTATATTTCTTAAATTTTTGAACTGAATTCCGGATACAGGGTGATTGAAAATCACAAAATCACACTGTTAGTCTGTTGTAACAATTCTATAAATATTGGAGGTATTGGTAATTTAAAATTAATATTTTTTTAAAAATTTGGTATAAGAAGAATTTGATTAGTCAATGTTTTTCAGAAAATAAAATTAATTAAACTACAATAATTGAAATAATTTTAATCAAATAAGGGAGGTTCTAAAAACATTAAGCATATATAATTTTTTTAATTTCATAAATTTTTTATGAATTTTTATTTTCAATCAAAGAGCATATATAATAATAATTTTTTATCTAATAATTAAAAAATATTAACTTACATGAAAACATAGTATAAAATATCTAATTTTTTTACCTTATATAAACTATATAAATGAAATTTATGTAATATAAAATAAATTTATATTTCATATACAAAGGAAAAAAATAATATTTCATATATAACGTCTATCTTTATCTGATATAAAAATATAATTGTGTGTGTGTGTGTAGAACACAACAGCCAGATAAAGAATTGTAATATAAAATCGTGGCTTATGGAATTCAAGAGTATCAGAAAGTATAATAACTTTATTATAAAACTCGTATTTAAAAATATCATTTCTAGTTTATAAAGGGGGAGAATATTCATTATGAAATATAAAAAAAATTAATAAATCATGTTATTTAAAAATTATAAATGACCCACAATTATGTACTTGCACCATGCTACAACTTACGTCATGACCCGTATTTAATATGAAAAAAATAAAGGATGGTGCATGTAATTTGCATGAATATAAAAACACACTTCTCATGTATGCTTTTCTTTCTGTCAGAAAACACTATTCATGTGTATGTTCTTTTTAAGATAAAAGACGCCCAAACTAATCAAGCCTCTTTGCACGGAAGATTATCTAACTCAAAAAAACCTAGAAAAGGGATGAAAGCCAGGCACACAGGATAATGCCCACGTTGCCAAATGCTGCTTCGTTTGCATTCCTCGACGCTTACTAAAGAGTTGATTGTTTGCATCCCACACAGCTTTAGACTTATGACCTGGATGGATTCAATAATAGGCATAGTCTGAGCATAAATAGTTATGTTTCAAGTTTCTTTATGCTCGAAAATCCGCGTGTTTCGTACTTTCCATAAAAGACAGAAGCAAAAAAACTTGGCCAATTAATAGGATAAGATGGGTCAAAGAACGTTAAATTCTTCACCCGACACCAATCTAAAAAACTGTCTTTCAAACTTGATCGGAATGACTTGAGCCCAAGGCGTGGGTACAATTCTCAACCTTATCATTGCAGTCATCATGTTTCTCTTTCGTCGTGTCTCATGGGTTAGAAGACGATTATGATAAAGTAGCTACACAAAAATCTTGCATCTCTGGGGACGGCACTGAAAGTTTCCTAATATGACCCCACGTTCTGTAACCATTAGCTGAGTCATTGTGAAGATAATGGAACACCGACTTGAGAGTAAATGAACCATCCTTGGATCCTTTCTAGCACAAGTCACTATTAGTAGAATTAGGAATCATATTCGATTCAGTAGCTTCCCATGATAATTTGATAATAGTTCCGTCTTTTGTCAATCACAGTGAATAAATCATCATCATAGCCATATTTGCTACCTATGACTTGTACCCATAGAGCCTCCCTCACTCCCTCCTTTGGACTTACTGGTCCAGCCTTTTTCCCAACCAACTAAATGTAGCTTCCTCCGTTCTTCTGTAGAGTCCCATAAAAAGTTTATGTTCTTTTTCTCTAGGTTTGCACACAAATTATGAGGCAAAGCCAGAAACACTATAACAGAAATCGCGATACATAACAATTATTATCTACCATACATCACAGTTCCGAACCATTATATATATGTGTGCTATATTTGCTTCGCACAGATAAATTACGGTTATGAACCGTTATTGATTTTAGACCTATATAACGGTTATAGGATAACACTCATTAAGTATTGAGGATTAGTGAGACCATAATATATGCATTGCTATGGTAATAATTAAGATCACATGTAAACAACCGTAATAATATATGGTAATGCGCAATATTACATAACGGTTCCACTTTAACAATATATAACAGTTCTTTCAAAACAACCATTATATATTGATAGTAATGCTAACGAATTTATTTAAACAACATTATATATAGTTGAAATAAATAATGGTTGTTAAGTAACAACCATTATGTAACAAAGCTATCACCGGTACAAAAATCACTTTTAAGACCAGTTAAAAACGATATTTTAGACCGGTTCTGGATCAGGTCTTGATACAGCCGGTCTAAAAAGTATTAAACTTTTTAGACCGGTTAAAAAACCGGTCTTAAATATGAACTTTTAAGACCGGTTCTTCAACAACCGGTCTTAAAGTTTAACTAAGGAAGAAAAAAAATAATTTAAGACCGGTTCTAAGAATAACCGGTCTTAAATATATATTTAAGACCGGTTATTCTTAGAACCGGTCTTAAAGTGTAATATTTTAAGACCGGTTCTCTTAATAACCGGTCTTAAATATATATTTAAGACCGGTTATTCTTAGAACCGGTCTAAAAATTTTGTTTTTTTTCGTTTTATTTGTTTCAATCTTACCCAGGCCAGTAAGCCATATTCAACAACATCCCCCCTGTGCTACATTACATACACATGCATATATGTATATATTGACAATCAGAAGCAGTGACAACAACATTTTTATTTTCAGAAACAATTGGCCCTTACAATCCTCGACTCTCAACAATCAAAGAATGAACATTATAAAAAAAATTCCTAAGCTTTACAGAGAAATGAAAAAAGTGGAGGAAAATTTACAATAATGATCCCCTGCCTGAATCAACAGCCAACTAGTATCGCCAATATCCAAGAATTTATCCTAAACAGAGATATAAACCAAATTAGATATATATAAAAACCATAAGTATTATTAGAACAACATAAATCGGATTCAAAAACTTACTAATCTTGTAAAAGCTCATAAATGAATTCAGCACAACAATTGCGGATGAAATCAATATCTTCTTCAGGAAAGGGATCAGCAAGATCAAACATCTGTATGTGTAACACTGAAGCCAAACAAAACATTAACTTACTAACTTAAAAACAATAAAGTAATACAAAATATTTGAAATATACATTTATTACCTCCTCGGTAAAGTCAGTCGTGCCTAGGCTGATAATATTGTAAATAACTATATATATAATCTGCATATAAGTTATAACGATAATGACTTTAAATAGATAGCTAACATTTAAAGTAGATTTATAAAGAGATATCCTCCCATATCCCTTCACGATGATCATTTCTTGTGCCGTGTTCATTATCAGCTTCATCTTCTTCGTTCAATGCAGGAAGACCCCTAGAAAAAGAAGGGGTCTCGAGAAGATCATAATTTGAATGACTTTCCTCTTCAATATCGATGACCCTTTTTCCTTAGAGAGCTACAAACCACATTTTATTTGCCTGATCAATAATATAGAACACTTGTTTCGCTTGATCGGCCATAATGAAAGGTTCATCTCCAAAACTTTTGTTGTTCAGATCAACTAATGTAAACCCTGACTTATCGATCCTCACTCCATTATTGACATCAACCCACTTACATTTGAAAATGAGAAATTTAATTTTAACATAGTCAACCACCCAAATCTCGTCAATAACCCCATAATAAGGTATGGCTGCCAATGTAGGGTTCTTATCTTTTGAACTAGAGAAGTGCATAGATTCAGCTACTAACATAACACCGCTGTTCTGGACAGTGCTCCTATCATCCAAGGAATTTGTGTAAAAGGTATACCCATTGATCACAAACGAAGTCCAACTTATGACATCAAACTCAGGACCACGTGCTAGCCATTTAATTGTATCAGAAACACATTATTCTCTGTCAACCTTGTGTTTAAACCAATGTGCAAAGGTCCTGGTATGCTCCCTAATTAACATTTGTTCAGTCAATCGACTGTTCGCTTTCCGTACAATTTCTTTATGAGCATTTATGTAATCTTGAACTGCATCAACATTATTCAAAATGTACAAGTGGACTTGTTGTAATTCATCAGGATCCACACTCTTGATGGTAGCCCCGCGCCTACCCCCTTCTTCATCATGTCGTTTAGGAAGGATGATATGTCCTACATTTTCTAAATAATGTGGACAGAATTCCATGGCTTCTTCAGAAACATATTTCTGAACAATAGAAGCTTCAGGCAGGTTAGGGTTCTTCACATATCCTTTTAGGATTTTCATAGTTCTTTCAATTGGGTACATCCATCGAAAATAGATAGGCCCACACAATTTTATCTCCCTCACTAGATGAACAACTAGATGTATCATGATGTCAAAAAAGGAAGGAACAAAAAGCTTCTCAAGCTGGCACAAGATCAGGTAACCTTCATCTTCCAATTCATCCAACCTTTCTGTCTCAATGACTTTACTACAAATCGCATTGAAGAAGAAACAAAGTCTGGTCAATATGTGTTGAAGATCATATTCGGCGATGCCTCGAATAGCCACTGGGAGTAGTTGTTGCATCAAGACATGACAATCATGAGACTTCAGCCCTACTAACTTCAAGTCTTTCATAGACACAAGCTTCTTAAAATTTGAAGAATACCCTGAGGGAACTTTGATGCCATGTAAACACTCACAAAAACTTCGTTTCTCATCCTTGGACAAAGTATGAGAAGCTGGAGGACAAAAAGTTCTCTTACCATGTGGCCTCGGATGTAAGTCTGCCCGTATTCCCATTTCTTGCAAATCTAATCTTGCCTTAACGCCATCCTTAGAACTTCCTTGTATGTTGAGTAGTGTCCCAACAATACTATCACACACGTTTTTCTCCACATGCATGAAATCAATACAGTGTCTGACATCAAGATTCTGCCAATATGGAAGGTTAAAGAAAACAGACCTCTTTTTCCATATATTTTTTTCATTTCGACTCTTTGAAGTCTTACCGAAGATGACATTGATATTTTTGACCTTTTCATACACTTTCTCCCCATTCAAAGCCTCTGGAGCATCTTCAAACTCTTGGCCACCAAAAAAGGCCTTCTTTAATCTGCGATATGGGTGGCCCCGTCTAAGGAATCTCCTATGACCAAGATAAACAGTCTTTCTTCCATGTTGAAGTTGATGGTAGCATGTGCCTTCTTCACAAATAGGACAAGCTTTGTGGCCTTTAACGCTATATCCTGACAAGTTTCCATAAGTAGGGAAGTTGTTTATAGTACAAAAGATCAAGGCTCGCATTTTAAACATCTCCTTCTTGTTCGCGTCAAAAACGTCAACACCTTCATCCCACAACTCTTTCAAGTCTTCGATCAGGGGTTCTAAGTAAACATCTATGTCATTTCCGGGTTGTTTTGGTCCCGAAATCAACATAGACAACATGATGTACTTTCGTTTCATACATAACAAAGGAGATAAGTTGTAAATTACCAACAGAACAGGCCATGAACTATGTATACTGCTTAGGCTACCGTAAGGATTCATGCCATCCGTGCTAAGCCCGAGCCTAAGATTCCTAGGCTCTTTGCCGAAGTCAGGAAACAACTGATCAATTTTCTTCCACTGAGAAGAATCAGCTGGATGTCGAAGCTTTCCATCAGAAATCCTCTCATCTGCATGCCATCTCAAATTTTTGGCATCAATTTCATTAGCAAACAGCCGTTTGAACCTCGGTATGATAGGAAGATACCACAACACTTTTGCAGGGGCCTTATTTGATTTGTATCTGGGGGTTTCACATATCGGACACTGCTCTTTCTCTGTATGCTCTTTTCTGTACAATATACAATCATTAGGGCATGCATGGATCTTTTTATACTTCATCCCTAGTGGACACAATATTTTCTTCGCATCATAGTATCGGCAAGGCAGCACGTTATCATCTGGAAGCATGTCCTTGAAGGCTTCAAGTGCTTCTGAAAAACTCTTGTCGCTCCATCCATGCCGTGCTTTCAAGCTTACCAATTTCAATACAGCTTTCAACAATTGGTATTTTGTGCACCCCAGGTACAGCGGCTTCTCAGAATCACTGCACATATTACCATATGCATATGATTGCTCAAAAGCCTCTTCTCCAACATCACGAATAATATCTTCTATCCGATCATTCAGAACCGTGTCATTATCATCAAAGGCGACCCCCCCTTGTTGAGTTGCGCTTGGAATTTCTATTTCTTCACCATGCCATACCCATACTGTATAACTCTTACAAAATCCTTCACAAATTAAATGTGTATATATATCTGCAGCACTAAGTCGCTTCTCATTCAGACATTCTACACAAGGACAATAGAACATCCCACTATCATCATTACCAGAATTTCTTCTAGCAAATTCCAAAAAATCCCTCACCCCATTATCATATTCAACACTAGTCCGTTTAGCGTTTATCTAACTATGATCCATATATTTCAACACCTTTTTTTCTTCTCTTCTGTATATTAACTGCCCTGGAAAAGGCAGGAGTATGATGAGAGTATGAAAAGGTTACACTCATCAATTTATCTAGTTTAACAGAATTCTTCATTAGAATTCCGCATAAGATATAATTGCAGTCTGTTCCATTTTCTTCAAGTAATATGGAAAATGTATCAATATACACTAGCAATTTCAGGACTTAAATTAGACATCGTTAATTAAGCTTCACCAATTAATTTCCATCAGAGTAAATGTCATTTTTTCTCCATTTCTATTTTAATTTCTAGTTCAATTATAGTACAGATTATATTCTTGGACAGACAGTAAATACACAATGTCTATTTATACGGAGTATTGAGACAGGGGACATTACCTGTTTGAAGTAACTTGGACCGTGGCTTGAGGCACAGGAGGAGAGGGGCAGCAGTGGCTGGAAAACACGCCGGAGTGAGATAAAGGCTGGAGAAATAAGATGCTCAGCCGCCCTTCACGATGGTACTCACGGTGACTTCTTTGCAGCAACGGCAAGTACGAACGGAGAAGGAGGGAGTTTCAAACGCCGACAACAGAATATGGGAAAGAAGGTGGAAGTGACGGTTGCGATTGGAAGGGTGGCAGGAGAATACGGCAGAATATCACCTACTGCGTTGGACTTGAGCAGTTCGCGGCGGTGGAAGCAGAGGGGGAAGTGAAACGTAACTGATGAAATGAACTTTCGCGGCCGATCTAGGTATGAATATCAGACTTTTAAGACCGGTTATTTAGACAACCGGTCTTAAAAGTACTTTTAAGACCGGTTATTTAAATAACCGGTCTTAATAATTACTTTTAAGACCGGTTATCTAAATAACCGGTCTTAAATTATTGAAATTTAAGACCGGTTATTTAAATAACCGGTCTTAATAATAAAATGTTTTTTTATTCATTTTAATAATTTATTTTTCAGACCGATTTTTTAAATAACCGGTCTTAAATTATTGTCTTTTAAGACCGGTTATTTAAAAAACCGGTCTTAATAATATCGTGATTTTTTTATTCATTTTAATAATTTTTTTTCAGACCGGTTGTTTAAATAACCAGTCTTAAATTATTGACTTTTAAGACCGGTTATTTAAACAACCGGTCTTAATTTGTTTTTGAGACCGGTTGTTTTTATAACCGGTCTAAATAATAATTTTTTAGACCGGTTTTTTAGACAACCGGTCTAAAAAAGTGCTTTTAATTACGGAATTGCCACCGCGTGTTTCTTTTAAACCTTATCCGCAATAACCGGTCTAAAAATGCTATTTTGCACTAGTGTATTTTAAAAAAAACATGGGGTTGAGGGGTTCTCTGATTTCGATATCCCCCTACAAATACATTTATACTAAATAAATCACAATATATATTTACATTAATTCATATATAGAACAATGCAATAAATTAGAATATATTTACAGTCATTCATGTACATGTATACACTATTAAAACCAAGACATTAAAACAAACAAATCATGCTTCATTGTTTAGAAATTTATAGTCACTTGATATATTTGCTCTCCCACGTACTGGTGTTGCACAAATGACACCAACTCTTTAGACACTTCTTCTATTTGTGAGTTGCTAAACATCGTACAGGAGATATTAAAATATTGTACACAAAAGGGAAAAAAATAGATGAAAGTTAGATATTATAATATATTATGACCAAATGTATATATATGACCGAATTGAGCTATAATATACCTTATTTGGATCAATATTTTCAGGACCATACGTGTTTATGACCTTAATGTACTACATCATACAATACCACAATCATTACTCATGTCTGGTTACTTTAGGCACTTTAAAGAAGTAAGAAGAAAACTTTGTCAGTCAGTCATATATATAAACTATACACTACAAAAAAAACAGGCAATTTCTGACGGATTTTCAAACAGAATTTGCGACGAAACGGAGGCTTTTTTCTACGGAAACCGATTTTGC
This sequence comes from Albizia julibrissin, assembly GCA_037074505.1. NCBI lineage: Eukaryota > Viridiplantae > Streptophyta > Magnoliopsida > Fabales > Fabaceae > Albizia > Albizia julibrissin. The sequence goes on along the minus strand of CM073484.1, from coordinate 33,653,758 downwards.
GACGGAATTTCCGACGGAAAAAATTCCGTCGGAAATAGTGCCATCACAAATTAATTTGCTACAGAATATGGCTTTCCGTCGCAATTTGAGACAGAATTTTCCGTCGCAACTTGAGAGGGAATTTGCGACAGAAAAAATTCCGTCTCAAATTGCGAGGAAATTTGCGATGAAAAAAAATTCCGTCTCAAATTCTGTGGCAAATTTGCTTACGTCATTTTTCAATAAAACCCTCCGGCCAGTAGCCGCCACGTGTACCCACTGCCGACCACCGCCACCTCACCTCTGACCACGTGTCCCAGTTAACCGCCACATGTCGTCCTCCGTCGCCCGCCATGTGTCGATAACACAAATTGGTTGCATTTATGGTCAAGGTAGGATTCAAAGCCATGACTTCTCACACGTGTGCCAATGCCTTTGCCAGTTGAGTTAAGAAAAACCTATGTGATTTAAATGTAAAATCATATATATATATATATATATATATATATATATATATATATATATATATATATATTATAAAACATTACAATTTATTTTCCTTATTTTTTTACGTAAATATTATATCTAAATTTTTATTATTAATATCTTTTTATTCATTTTATTTATATTTTATTTTTATTGTATTTATAAAATTTTTATTTTTATTTGCATGTGTATTAATTTCAATAATAAATATGAATTAATAGTGTTTTTATTTATATTATAATTTAATAGTAATTTAAATTTTAAATTATAATATAATTAATATATATTAATTAGATTAATCATTCATTAAATAAATCATAATAAAATTTTTTAAAAAAATTAATAAATAAATATTTATGACAGAATTTGCCACAGAATAATTCTGTCTCAAATTCCGTCTGAAATTTTGATTTGTGATGGAATTTCCGACGGACTTGTTCCGTGGGAAATTCCATCGCAAATTCCGATTTGTGAAGGAATTTCTGACGGACTTGTTCCGTGGGAAATTCCATCACAAATTTGAATTTGCGACAGAATTTGCAACGGACTTTTCCAAGGGTAATTCTGTTGAAAATTTCTTCAAAAAATTTCTGACGGAATTTGGATAACTTTTGAGATGAAATTTTTTTCTGTCTCAAATTCCGTCTGAAATTGGCTGTTTTTTTAGTGATATGCGTGCTTCAATTTAATATTATAATAATTAGTGAACAATATATATACCTTTGGACTTAAGCATTGGATGACGTATCTAAAGCGGCCATTAGTGAGGTTGCAATTGTTGTAGTCAACATCATTTTGAGTGCAATACTTGTATACCATTCTAAGAATATACAATAAAAAATTATATATATATATATATATATATATATATATATATATATATATATATAGAAACATGCAGTATGAACTAAATTATAAGAGATGATGAATGAATAAATTACTGATTAAATGTCTCCTACATGTATGGTCTCCTATTTGGAACCCGGCCCATAGAGTCACAATACCAAATCCTTTTATGCATTGGATTTACCACTATGAGCATCCAGTAGTTCATAAGTACAATAATAGATCACACCATCAGAATAATTACAAAATAAATAAAAACTAATTTAAGATGAGTAAATGATGTTGCCACCCTTGAATGTATGACATAAAGAAGTAAGTGTCTATTTTATTTGTCATACTCCTAATAAATTGATCCCCCAGAAAACCTTGCGTGTTGTTGTTTGGCATCTTCCTTTATGCCATCACCCTGGTTATTGAGATTTTTAGGGTGGATAAACTTGATCTTATCCTGGAGGCTACGGAGGAGGATGTAAGTGTGGTACCGGTGCCTGAAATGTCAAAACCAAAAAATAAAAATGTATTCAATGTTCTAAGTACTCAACCATTTAATCACAGTTGAAGAAATACCTTATAAAGAAGTTGAAAGAGCTTGTACTTCCCATCTCTTTGTCTAGGACCTTAGAAACAAACTCTTTGCTTATAGCATCCTTTTGGCCTACTTGTTCGAAGACGTCTCTCTCAACTTTGATCATTGGATATGCATCTTTAGTGAAAAGCTTATCAGTGAACTCTTGGGAAGGGACTTTAGGCAAATTGGCCAACGAGCTTATTGTGTGAGGAAGACTTCTTCCCGAATTGATTATTAGTAGTGGGATGCTACCTCTTCTTGGACTAAGTAAGGGACTTGGACTTAGTGGGTAGCTTCTTTTTAGTGGTAGACTTCTTGGTCAACTTGCATACTCTAGATGGCAAGGCCACACAATGAAGCCACCTATAGCCCCTCCCACTAAGAAGATCAAGATGGTCATGCCCCAATGTCTCAACTAATACATCCTCATTCGCAATGAGGCAACCATATGTTGTAACTTCCTAGGATATGACTTATTGTACATTTAACAATAATGTTAATATTGACAGTTAATTGAAGACATTACTTCCATGAATCAGGGACTAACATTAATGCTTATCATTTTATTGACGTCCTCCTTCACCTGAGGATCGTCATCTTTATTTTTTCTAGCCACTAATCAAAGTTCATGATGGGGAGGTCTATTGCTATCTCTACTCTTAGCAGCCAACTTTTAAGCAATCCAGACATACCCCATTCGCACTCCCTTGTTAGGATACTTATTGTACTTCACCCTTTCCCTATTCACCTGGCTTAATTCCTATGAAAACGCACAACACTCTAGTTAATATTAAATAGATACATACAAATCTTATGAATTGTGAGTAACAATTACTTGGAATATTGGGTCATAACATGATATGACAAATTCTCTCCAATCATCCAGTTTGATGGTGAATCAAAGATCCTCAAGAACTTCTGCCATATACAAGGAACAAAAAATCGAATCGAGCAATGAACCGGTCACAGCACATGTTCAAAGGTCAATGGTTCAACCGGGGTTGGACCAGTGGTCGAACCGATCATATTAAAATATTATAATTTATTAGTGGTAATATATATATTAATATATTTTTAAATTTCTATAGATAAAAATAAAGATCCTTAGAAAAAAAATGCTTAAAATCTATTAGTATTAGTTATGGTGCCTATATTTGTGTAATAATATCTCCTTTCCTATAATTAATTAATTATTATATCCCAATCTTCTTTTCTTTTTTAGATTTGTTCTTTCTTTACCTATTTTTCTCTTTATCTTGGTCTTCAAACTTTCATTTTTCCCTAAAAAATAGCCTGAAATAATAGTTAGAGGAATAAGAAAAATTTATTTCTAAAAAAAAGTAAAAAAAGTTGACCGGTCGAACCACCGGTTCACCAGTCTAGCTCATCAACCGAACTGGACCACTGACCGGTCACCAGTTAAACCAGTTGGTCCGGTCTTGTTTTTTATTCATTGGTCATATAAGCCTCTTTAGGATTCTGCATATACGCATTCATCAATGTATGAAGGAATGTGTATAGTGATTACCAGCCTTATTGAGGACAAATTTCTTGGAAGATTCATCTAGATGATATGGATATTGTAAAGCACATAATTCAAGTTAACATTTTCTATAAATACATAGCAAGTAATTAGCAAGAATATATACCTTACCCTCACATTATCCCAAATAATGTCTGCGTAATTTCTCCCTACCCAATGCTAGTTTCCTACCATGATAGGAATGTTAGTCCTTGTCGTTAAGCCGATGTGGATGACAAAGTGTGATGGCTTAAGAGGTTGATCATCATTGTTCCATATCATGTGAACTTTTCTCCCCAAAGACTTTGCTTCATTAACAAAAGTTAATGCATACCGACCCCTCCTTATAATATCCCGCCCTTATTCTAACACATCTTCTGGGCTCATTTCTGGTTTGCATTGGGATAGCATCAGTATGATGGGCATTCTCAAAACTAGGGGCAGTTTTGGAGGAAGTAGGACAGTCCATTTTAACTGGAAAAAAACTTATTCAGTCAAACATAAGGAATAGAGCAATGAGTTTTCCAGAAAAATATGATGCACAACAAAGGTCAAAACCTAACTAGGCAAGACAAAGTGAAAAATAAAGAGAATGCAGAACGTAAAATGTAGAAGAGAAATCATATCTTAAAATAAAGATAACAGAGCACGATAAGAAATGTGGCCAAGCTAGGGCTCTGAAATGAAAATACAAGTTAAGGCAATCGAAGCAACTCACATGACTGTCAAACTAAAGTTCAAAGAAAGCAATGGAGGATGTGGCTCGCCTGAAAGTGACTATCAATGGCTGGAAAAAGTCAACTAGAGTTATGGGGTTCGGAGGATGGTGGGTAACATTCAACCAAAGACAAGTGTGTTAAGTGTAATAACTTGAGAATGTGAAGAGGCGCGAGATAGCGAGTGTTTTAAAAGACGAAACTTGCTCACAGTTATAAATGTAGAACCATTATGAAATGTGGCTTTTTCTTACGGTTCTTAATTTACAACTGTAATGAATATCTAAACAAAAATTGTTAGATTTTATATACAATATAATGGCATATTTTTCTTAACAACCGTTAGCTATTAAACATGGTATTCTAAAAAATGACGAGTTTTACTCAACAATTGTTACTTATTTGACTTTTTTTTTAATAAGTTTTGAAGTTGATTATTCAACCCTATAGTATAAACAAAAGATTTAAATAAAGAAAAGAAAATGAGAGTGTGAATAAATAAACAAAAAATATAAATTTATAAGGATGAGGGATCTACTGCATCATCATATTCATTATTCTCCAGTAATTTGTCCACCTTCTCGATCTAGAGAGTGAACAAGAGAGGTTAATTCCTTCAAACTTGTCCATGTGTCCTTGTCGAATGCGTCCTTTAAAGATCATTTCTTGTTAATTACATAGACATGGAATGGAAAGGGTTTCATAGGTTATCAAGTAGAATGTGTCCTTTGAAATAGAAAGGGTTACATTATAGAGCCAAATGTGTCCTTATAAATTGCCACAATTAACATAAGTAATGGTTATTTGCTAAAAACTATGAATGTGTCTCCTAAATTAGTAACGATTGTTCACTAATAACTGTGAAGTATCGATTGTTTTTTTTAAAAATATTTTTGGGCTACATTGACCTAACGATTACTTTTTTTAATATTCACAAATAAAAAAACAGTAGTTATTTTCATTCACCACTGCTTCTGTCCTCCTCCTGCGCCTCCTCCTCTCTCGACACATCATCAACATTTGAGGAAGGAGATAAAGGGTCTAACTAGAAGTGATCTTGTACAAGCTGATTGTGATGAAGGCTGAGGTCCAACTCCCAGCTTAGACTGAAGGCGTATCTACCAAGATGCCTTGTGGAGTGACTAAGGCTGGCTAACTTCTGTAGCAGACCTTCCATTTGAGGAGAAGGAGAAGGAGGAATTTGTGGAGGTAATGATGGTGGAGGAGGCGGTAGTGGAGGATACGCGGGCCTATGAAGGAGGAGGGTGAGAATGATGAGGAGAAGGAGAAAGAGGGTGAGCATGTACCAGAGGTGGAGCATGATAAATAAAAAGAGCTCTCTGGCATTTGACGATGATGAGAAAGAGAAGGATGGGGTTATGAAAATGTGCTTTTTAGAAAAATACTAAGAACCAAATAAATAGATCAATATAAATAAAGTTGAATACTTTGCTATAAAGTATTTAACTTATGACAACTGATACTTAATGTCAGACTGAATGAGGTTTTTAAAGGGTTCATTTTTCATTTGTTCTTTACATAACATTGTTTATTATGAAACGTGTTTTTGTCATTCATACTTTATGGTCAATAGATATAACCAGTTTTTGTGTTTTCGCTGATATAAGGTTGGAAAAATAATCATTTGTAAGTGATAAATTAAATGAATGTTGGTTTTTAAGAACCATCACCTTTGTAACTAAATAAATGACAATTCTTAAGTACAACTGTTAATTTTGTATTCTCGCAAATTTCACCTTGCAATATGATGATACACATGAATAACCGTTACTTTTAAATATTATATATCTTTGTGCGACCTTCATCTTGACATACATAACATTTATTAATGGTAACTATTATGTATTAAGCGTTATAAATGAAAAAAATTGTAGTAGTGAAACTACGTAGTATAATTCGGAATAGGTGCTATCACATATGTAATTATCTCATTTTATAATTTAATTTAATTTTTTTAACAAACATATTTTTAATGGAATATATTTGAAAATATTTAATTATAATATATCAATATAAGGTTCTCAAAATTATATCATTTTATAATTGTATAATTTAATTGAAATAATATATACATGATCACAAAATATTTTAGCCAACCTATATATCTAAAAGATTGCATTATAAGTAAGTTTCAATACTAGATGGGACTAAACATTTGAATTTGTTGAAAAATAAAAATTATATATAAAAAATTCATTAAGCTTGTAATGTGGTAATCAACTTGACGGTATGACAAGATTTTGAAAATATATATTTAAGTTATTTGTTAATTTTGGATAAAGAAATGTGATTAAATGATTATTATATAATTTATATATTATGTTGGGGCATTTTGGTCAAAATGACGGGTAAATATTATGATTTAATAGTCAACTAACGATTGGATAGATGAAAGTTGAATATCAAAACTTAAAGAGAGGTTTATATAATATATATGTTGATTTTAAATAAAATCCACATAGATTTTTGAAAAAATAGAAAGGTCTCTTTAATCTAGAGTAAATAGTTCGCAGTTGACGTTGTGACACTTTTTACCCGGTCATTGTAACAGCTAACGAAAACACCCTATTACAGATTTTTTTTTATTAGAAATTTTTCAATTAAATGTTATTGTATTTTTATGCTATTGAGTTCATCATCTGGTTATAAAGGTGTTTTCCATCGGGCACACTATTTAATAATTTGATGCTGCCATCTGATGGACGGTTATGGGTGATGATAGGTTTGATTTCACAGTTGAGTATTTGGAGTTATGTTTCTATTGGCATCCTACTTGTGGGGTGCGTACAATTTTGAAGAATATATTTAATAGTCCATATTTATGTGATGATTTTACTAATTAATTTTGTTTGGGAAACAAACTTTGAATTTAAAATTGGGGTATGTAGCGTCAAGCACTATGAAGTTTTTTAAGTAGAACTCACTGTAACATCCAAAAAAAAATATATCTATATATAGATATAATAATAAAAATAATAATATTATGAATAAAATGGGCACCCTAATTTGATTCTCTTTTCACATTCGGATGTAGAGAAGCAAGTGCTCTTCTAGGGTTTTATTCCAAGAGTGCTTTAAGAATTCTAATCTTTAGTATGCCTCTCTAATCCCCGCTTCTCCTTCTTCTTCCTCCTTAATTACAAGATTTTAAAGGCTTTAGGCTAGGGATTGAAAATCCCAATTTAGGGATTTTTTTCATAGAACTGAATTTTAAGAGTTTAAAACACAAATTGAAGATACTAATATAGTCTAATAGTCCATGAGGACGGTTCTTGCCTAGATCTCTATTAGTGGTAAAAAATCGTGAGAATCTTTGAGTAACTATATATCAAATAAATTCTTGGGTAGCTAGATATTTGTGATTTAATTTAGTTTCCCTTGCTCTGTAGCTTGAATTCTTGCATTAGAGAAAGATCCTTCTTGTTTGTAGCTCAGGTACTATACATGCCAAGTAACGTGGTCCTACTCATCTTATCTGCCGATGTCGCTCATGGGAGTTCTTAGAAAAACTCTATAAGCCTAAGATGAGTATATTTATATGATCCTTACCATTTTTAGACCAAAACTTGCCTTGTGAAACATATGTGCAAACCCTACAACTGGATAGTTTAATATGTTATGACATTATAAAAGATACATGTACTTGTTAAGTGTTGAATTCTTATTTATGATTGAGATTGATGATGTATGAGAAAAGATTATAACTCCTGAGAATAATGAGATTAAATGACGGAGTTAGTGACCGGGCTATGATATAAAAAAAATGAATACCACGTGGCAGCCGCTAGTTTAATTATTGTGCACTACTAGCTGGTATTTATTTACAGGGCAATATTCCTTAATACAACATCCCAATGGCTTCTAGGTAGTATCTTCGAGGCCTGAGCAGCATTCTCGTATGCAATAACCCTACTGGAGGAACCCTTAGGCCCTATTTGGTATGAGACATTAGATTTTGACGGATTGGGATTGAGACTGGTATAGGGATTGAGACTAGTATTGGGACTGGGGCTGAGGGTTTAAAATTACGTTTGGTATGCGGTAATATTTAGATGGAATACTTGAACTGATTTTATTTTATAATCCTCCATAAATTATGAAAAGGCTAAAATATCATTATTATTAAAAAAATAACAAAAAACAAAGTCACGGGATTTAGGTTAAAATTAATAGAGAGTATTTATGTCTAAAAAAATATTATAAACAAGAATATTTTTATCTATGATATTTGCAATCCCGGGATTGAAAACGCAATACCAGGGGGGAGGTGGCTTTCCAGCAATCCCACTTTCATGGTACTCTCAATCCCTGGTTATCCGTAGTCCCTCATACCAAACGATATAATATAGCCTAATCCTTGGTCCAATCCTAGTCCCTACACCCCAGTGCTTCGTACCAAACAGAGCCATAGTCCCTTGAGTGCTTTGTAGTACTCTGTCCGGTCTACACTACACTTGTGGAGAGCTCGTGAGAGTTACCAATAACATGGATTAGGACTTAGGCCATGGGTTCAGTCGAAAGAAATAAGAATGATATAAGGATGGTTATGGGTTAATGAAAGGTAAGGAATGAATGATTGCTTTATGATGTGTTGCGATGTAGCATGTCTTGATATGATATAATATGATATGTTTACTTATTCTTTAAGGGTTATAAATTCATACTTCCTGTTTCTGAGTTTTTTTAACTATTATTCATGTGTGTTTCCTAGTCCCACCTGGCACCCCACGAGTGGTGCTAATAGGCAAGTTGGGTCATGATTATATTACTGAGATAGTGGTCTCACCCTATTACTTTTCACATTTTTTTCAAGTGAGGGTTCGAGGAGCGACACAACTAGTAAGCATCAGAGGCCTAAGGCAGTTGCAATAAAAAGCCGCTTTGCATTTGTCTGTTTTTACTTTTATTACTACAATTAGAGTTGCAATTGAAAGTTGGCATTCTATTTAATTCTCATTGATTGTCTTTTCTGGATTTTAGTAATGGACAGCCTGAGGCCTAAGATTTTTATGGAGTTGTTTTATTATAAATTCCCATATTTCTTAATTGAGTCATGTAATTTGAATATGGAAGTATTATATCTGCCTAAGTATGATTTATGGGGTGGGGGCTTAGAGCGAAACTCACTTGTGTTGTGATGCTTGTAATTGGTATGTGATAATTATGTCCCATGCATGTGATTTGATGAAAAACCATAAGTTGACTTTAATAATCCATATTTGAATAAGAGTGATATCATGTTGATGCAAAGGAAAATGTTTTAAAAATGCACATTATAGTGCTTAGTGCAACTTAACCTTTTAAAATTTGGCTAAAATATACAAAATCTTTCCTAGTCAATAGCTAGAGACTAATCCAATCAAGGAACAAAAAATTGGACCAGGTAATGAACCGGTCACAGTACAGGTTCAAGGGTCAATAGTTAAAACGGGGTCAAACCAGTCATATTAAAATATTTAAATTTATTAGTGGCATTATATATATTAATATATTTTAAAATTTTTATAGAAGAAAATAAAGATCTTTAGACAAAAAATGCTTAAAATCTATTAGTATTAGTTATGTGCCTATATTTATACAATGATATCTCATTTCCTATAATTAATTAATTATTATATCCCCTCAAAATCTTTTTTTTTAGATTTGTTCTTTCTTTACCTACTTTTCTATTTATCTCGGTCTTCAAACTTTCATTTTTCCCTTAAAAATGGTGTGACATAGTAGTTAGAGGAATAAAAAATGTAATTCTAAAAAAAAAGTAAAAACCGGTTGACCGATCGAACCACCGGTTTTGACCGGTCCAACCAGTTTACCAGTTTTACTCACCAACTGGACCGGACCACTGACTGGTCACTGGTTGGACTGGCCGGTCTGGTCCAGTTTTTCATTCCATGAATCCAATAGATCACTAAAGTGGCTTTTGCCCCTCCCAACAAAGTATTTTCCATGTACACATCATGAATCGAATCTAGGACATCACATTTAAGGGACTCAACCATCTACTAACTATACTAGACTTTTATTGGTTAAATTTAACCTCTTTTACGTATATAACTTTTAACATTGTATGCCCTGCTGTAACTTTTGCCGCCAGGTAACAATGAAAAACTACGATGTAAAATTATTAAGGATGACATGGCATTTTATGTGTATAAAATATTTAAATAATAATATAAAAACCCTCCCTAAACTTTAGGTTAGTTATATATAACCTCTTAACATTTTAAAATTTAAACCTAACTACTTTAAAGTTTTAATTCTCAAAAGTAAACCTAACTACCAAGATTTTCATCCTTGCTATTTTTGTGATGAATGCTTCTCTCTTCTTCACACAGCAGAGGATGGCTATCTTCAATATGCAGAATTTCATGAGTATGATTATCATCATGATTAGTTGCACTCTGCCCTGAACAACACACGACGTTTAACTACATGGGGTATCATCAACATTGCTTGGAATTTTTATTTGATGACAAGCATTTGATGGTAAGCTATAAGAGTTACAGTCACCTGTTTTGCATTTCGTACGAGTTGATGAAATGATTTCTTTTGGCTTGCTCAATCTGAAGCATTTATTAGGGGGGGAATTACTATGAGGTGCTAAGTAAGGGATTTAATTATCAAAAGATCCCGATAACAAGTGAGCAACATAAATTTATTGTCATTTCCTAAAACTTGTTATTACATGTTTCTCTATTGTTATCGAACGTTTGGCTGATTAAATCTTTTCTTTGAGACATTATAGTAATTTCCCCTTTATTCAATTGCAAATTGACTGGATGCTCACCGCCTCTAGCTATATTCACATGCAGATTGCTTGTCATTTTGGAACCTCTTTTTGTTGCTTTGGAAAGTAACTGCATTAGAGTTCCATTGAAATGGAGATGATATAGCTGCCTATTTGAATTATCTAGCATAACACTGTCTGGACAGAGCCTCTTATTGCAAAAGATGGAAGTCATGCCACCCATAAACATGTGGATCCTTGTTACTGAGGTTTTTGTTCTGTGTATATGAGAGGATATTAATAGTGTGTTTGAAACTTTCTGTATCATTTTTCATTTTTGCTTCCATTAATTATTGGTTAGTATCATTCTTTCAATTATTGGTTAGTTCTTTTCCGTCTCCCTCTCTCACTCTCCATAAGTAAGTGTGTCTTTGGAAAATAAGTTGCATTTTTTACATATTGCTACCTCTGGTTCTAATAAGATATAGTTATTTTTTTGGAAGAAATTGAAGAAGCTAATTAAATTACTTCAAAGTATTTATATTTACTATTTTTTCTCTAAAATAATTTATCTAACTTATAAACTAATATATAATTTAATTATATACAATATATGATATCACTAAGTAATTTAATTAGTTTTCTTAATCTCTCTAAAAAAAAGTCAACTAGTATTTATTATCTTTAAGCCATTTTTAATAAACTTTTTTATTTATGTAATTTGGTTAGTTTCTCTAATTCTCTTGCCATTGTATCTTCACTTGATGGATGATTTTGAGTTGTAGAGGAATGAATATTGGGCACCACAGGTTTCATTATCCTTTTAAAAAAAGCTATGCTCCAATAAATGTTAGATATAATATAAGAGGCTAATCTTGTAGTAAATTAAGGTTTGAATACCTATTGGGAGAGATACCCACAATTAATACTTGACGGTGCCTTGACGGTGTCTCAAAAAGGATTGTCTATAATAGAAAAATACATATCCCTATAAAAAGAAAACTGCTATGCAAACAAATTTGTTACTTTTTGTCTTTGAAGGTGTTATTTCTTGAGCTGAAATGGATGTTTATATATAGATCAAATTATGTGCAAGAGGACTGCCGCCACTTACGAAGTGGCTTCAAAAGTTTGAATAAGGTTCCTAGTGCACCAACGTACCAACATTGTGAAGAATACATTCAGGGGACACGGACTCGCCATTGAAAATACAGTTGTTCCAAGTGGACCATACTTTCCTGTTGGAATTTTGAACAATAATTCTATGGGTTATAAATAAGAAATATGTTGGAAGAGAAGAGGGAAAAGGAAGGAGAAAATAGTGTGTGGATAAAAGTCTCACATTGGACAAATCAAGAGAAATAAGAGTGTATATAAAACTCTTTTCACCTCTAAAATGGGCCCTTGGGCCAATCCATTTTTGTGGAGGAGTGAGGACATACATGGGCCTTGGTCCACCACACGCACGCCGCCGCCGCCGCCATCCGCCCGGCTCGGTTGCACGTGTGTGAGATTTAAAAATAATTTTTTATTAAAAAATAAAAAATTATTTTTTAGTTTGTCCGAACAATCGCGTTTAATTCCTTTTTACCTCTCCGTGATTTTCCAAACAGTGCAGATGTGTGTGACCGAATGACTGAACCAGTGCATCCGTTCTGGTGTGTTCTGATGTGTCTGTTCGTACGACACACCAGTTCACCAACAAAGAGTCACCATTCGCTTCTGTTCGCTCCGTTCTGGTATGTCTGTTCGCACGACGCACCGGTTCGCCTCAAGAGTCGAGTCAATCTGATCAATTTCTGTCAGCTATAAATAGGACGTGCTCGTGACAGGAAAAATCACTCAAACTCTCGAAACGAAACATTCCTCTCTTCTCATATACTGCATAATGCATTCTGTAATCATCTCAACCTGTGCGATTCTGAAAACAATTTCATTGTGTTCGTTCGGGCTTCTGACTGATAGTGCCATCATTCTGAAGACACAATCCGTTCTATCCTGGGAGACAATTGTTCCAGAACCTTAGGCATCCGTATAGAGGGAACAAATTGTCTTAAGGAGACAACGTACGTTGGGCTCGGATTTTTTCAAAGTTCATTATTATTTTCGGCAGTCTTGTGAGTTTTTATATAGTCTTCATAATTGTTCTGTAAATTACATCATCTTAGTTATACAGATTCTTATTGAATTTTCTAATTTATAAGTACTTGGAAACAACATTTCCTACATAAGGTTCCGAAGAAAAGCTTCTATTGGGTGCTTTGACTGTGAGAGTGAAGGTTATACAGTAGCCAAACTGGGAGGAGTGATCTGAAGAATTCCAAAGCCTGGTTATGCGGGATTACTTTCAACCAGCAACTTTGCGTAGTGGAGCAGCGATGAAGGACACGATTGATATACCATTCCTCTCCTCATGCGTTCTGCATTAGTTAGGAGTCTATTCTTAACCGTTAGCCAAAGAAACGTTTGAATGTGTGGTAGCCCCGGCCATTTCCATAACCATGTCCAGTGATTAGATGGTTCATCCCATAGTAGGAGCTGTCGAGCCTGGTATGCAGAAGCCACCGTGAAGGTTCCGTTGGGAGTAAGGTTCCAATGACGTGTGTCAGGCGGGTTCAAATTACTTGGTGAGTTGGTTGCTGTAACTTGTAGAATAATTGCCTCTGGGAGAAGGTGCTGGAATTGAGTCAATTTCCAGCCCCTTGAATCGTCAATGTAGTCACATAGGGTCCTGTTTAAATCTTCTTCAGGAACATCAGCAAAGTTTAGAAATTTTAATGGCCCCATTTCCCCTACCCAGTGATCTGTCCAGAAACGAATGAGTTTTCCATCGCCCAAGTCCCAAGTGATATTGAGAGAAGCGTCTGGCTATACTAAGGCAAGGCTTTTCCAAGTGTATGAGGACACCTTGGTTTTGAATTCATAGTCTGTGTTTCTACCCCCAAGTGATAATAACGAACAATTACAGAGTATTATAAGAAGTTGGACAGCGAGTAAATCTAAATGAATCAAAAAAGAGGGTGGGGGAGCTAAGAAAGAAAAGAACACAAGAAAAAGATCTAAGCATAATATTGATATCATTATAGACAACATTGTGTTGGTCACGAGCAATGCTTTGGATGCTTATGCTCATCTGGTTAGTGCAACTGATGTTTTTAGTGGCTTCTGTTCCAAAATCAAGAAATCACAGTGTTAATGAATCCAATTATTAGCAACAAAATTTCTTTGTCGCAAAATATTTTGTGACAGAAATTAGTGACAGAAAAATTCCGTCGTTAATGTCATTACAAAACATTTAGTGATAGAAATTAGAGATAGATTAGCGACGGAAATCAGAGACGAAAAATTTCTATCGCTAATTCCATCACAAAATTTAGATGGAAATTAGTGATAGATTAGGGACAAAAATTAGTAACGGAATTTGTCTGTTACTAATTTTCGTCGTTAATTTTTTTATGATGGAATTCAGCGACGAAATGTTCTTCCGTAACTAATTCTCTATTTTTTTGTAGTTCTAATTCAAATCAAATAAAAATAACATTTTAGTTCAAAAAACATCACATGGCAATACAACAAATCTCTTTCAATAACCGACTTTTAATGTGCATGTAGATTATGAGGGGAAAAAAACTCAAGAAAAGCAAAAGATGAAAAGAAGAAATGTCTGCCATTGAATTTGCTACCTTGCCCCTCATATTGGTCAATAACCATTGAATAACAGTGTTTTCATATCTAAGCTGTTTTGGAATCCTTATATTTTTTGACTAAGTTGTTAAGGGTACTTCAATTCAAATGGATGCATCAACTTTCAATATAGCCTTCTGATTTTAACTTACAAAAACATCAACAGCTACAGCTTTTCTATTGTGCAGCTTTTACATAGAATCTTTTCTTTCTTCTATGAATATATATACAAAAGATAGCCAACATATGGAACTTAGGCTCACAAGTAATAAACACCCTCCTAGCCTTGAAGTAAAATTCCCACACAGACTACTCATGAGTGCTATTTTTTACCTAAAAAATAGCTCCTTAAAAATAACCATTAGACATAGCATATAAATAATTTAAAATAACATAAATAGTATTGAGGATCAAATACTTTATTGATAAAAACAACATATTATAAGAATATAGGTGAAAAAGGGATCGACTAAAAAAAGTATATAGTTGGATAAGCTTTTTGTGAGCCTTCTCTATGCAAGCATAAAAATGTTAACTTGCCATTTTATGCATTTTTGAAAAAGCTGATACATAACCTTTCAAAGGATTACACTTTTTCAGGGTCGACTGAGGATTCAGAAAAGCTAATGATAAACAATAAAGCTATAAAGGATCAGGCCTAAGAAATACATAAATACTTATTAGGCAACATAGAATTTATTAAATGCAACAGTAAGGAAACTCTGACGATGATAAGGACTCAATACACATGCGTAGAGAGAAAAATTACACGACAAAATAACCCCATAGACACAATGCCTGAGGATCTGCTTCAAACGAAATACATGATTGGAAATAAACTCTCAACCATAGAACTCCTTACCTCTCTGATGTGACTATACATAAACTGTGGCTATGAGCATGCTGACTCACCGCCATAACCTCATAAATGTGTTATGATATGCCCTTTTGAACGCCACCAATCATATCAAAAATTGGCTTAGATTTATAATAGAATGATTACCTATGCATGATATCTACTTTGCTGTTATTTGCAACACCAGCAAACAAAACCCTAAACCTAATCAATTCTAGGATCAAAGGATTAAAAATAATAATTGAAAAGGAAAAATACTTAGACCTTGTAGAAGGCAATCAACATTTTCCTTCTTGTTGGATGACAAATGGTTCACATTTCTTTGCCCAATATATGCTAGAGTTTTATAAGATGTATGACTTTCAAACTAATTGCAGTGGAAGACATACATAAACTGGAATGATGTTTTTTTAATATTATACATTAAGTGTTGTATGATTGAGAGAAACACATGCAAACCATAAAACAATGTCTATATAAGTAAAAAATGTTACAAATTACAAAGTGAAAAGCCAGTCAAAGTTGAAACACCATATCACCAAAATGGAATTAAGAGAAGAGAAACAGAAGCATACCAATTCAAAAGTTGAAATACTATCACCAAAATAACTGGCCGAAAAATGTTTTTGAAATTTAAAATTCAAATATTTTCGTTGCTGTTACAGGTGAGAGAGATCTAATGGGGTCATGCTAGCAATACAAGAAATGTTACTAGAATTTATAATTTTGTAAATATTTTTTATTCTAAAAAATGATTTTTCATTAAGACGAACTACGTGAATTAAATCTTATAGAAAAGGCCTTTTTATGCATGTTCACCTTTTTTGTTCTGAAAAATGATTTTTGATTAATAGAGCATATGACAAAAGAGAGGCAGAAAGGGATTGAAGTTAGAAGGACGAACACCAATCACACACCATAAAAACGGAGAAGAAGCAAAAGTCTCACTGCCATTTCGAAGCCATGAAGAAAAATGGAAGAAGGTTTGGTCCAAAAGTGCTACTACAACAGTGATGAATATAGAATCAAATCCTGAGCCAAAGAACAAAAACAAATCCAGCACCCAGGCAAAAAAATGAAGCAAAATGGAATAGATGATTAGGCTAAGAGGAGATTTTAAGAGTTACAAAATTCAATTTTTTTAGCAGCCTTACAAACTTCCCCTACATTTTGAAGTGATAAAATTTAGCTCCTTGATTGTAAGAGTTGATTAAATAGATCCAAACTCTCAATTTTGAGCACAAAACTAAAGATTAATAGTTAAATTGTACTTGTTTTAAGTTGAATGAGTTCTTAGAATTTTGGCCATATAAGAAGCACTATAAAATTTTCACATAAGAATTAAGATATCACCATGTCACTGAGGATCCTCTAGTGGGCAAGTTCATTACAAGATCACAAACTCTCAAATAATAGATAATTTTGCACAAACGTTAATTTTCAATGTGTATAATTCTTTGAATATAACTTTAAATTTGGCAAATGACATATTTCCAAAAATATTTTAAATATAATTTTGACGAAAATTGGAATTGATCCCAATACATTGTATTCCAAAAGCTATGATCTAATATATAATGTCTGGTCTGAAACATAATGTTGATTTTGAGTACCAACTTTTAAAATTCATATCTCTTTTATCTGAAATTCTTTCAACACAAACTAGATGTCCAAAAATTATATTAAAATTCTAGTTTTCTATTAAATAAGTTTCATCTTAATTAGAGTTATAGTATAGGAGATATATCTAAAAATCATTTTAAAAGTCTAGTTTTGCCATCATTTTTCTTTTCCTGTCTTCATTATTGATGTTGGAGGGAGAGGGTAGACTAGATAGGATGAAAATATAATGTAACACACACATGTAATAAGAAGAGAGAAGGTGGGACCCACCAATAATAGAAAACTTTTCCAATTTTCCCATATATTTTTAAAGATATCCTTACAAAAGTTAAAGTCTTTTTTAATAATTTGATCATGAAAAAAGCGATTCAAATGCACAATACTTAAATACTATTATTTTATTAAAATTATATTTTTTTAGAATCTATTTTACTTAGAATCTATTCTCTAAAATTATTTTTATCATTTTTTTATACTTTATTCTTTAAAAACTAATCTAAACACAATATTATTCAAAGATTGTAAAGTAAGGAGACATAAGATCTCTTTGCCCCAATCCACTTGTGTAAGCTCAATCAAACCAGCTACCGTCCATTGAATTGAACTTGATATTGTACAGTAGAAATACATCGTTAAATCAAGTTACTGTCGAAAATTCATGAGTTTTCTTTTTTAGAACTATAATTGAATGGACGGCTATGATTACGTTTGAGATTTGACTGCTGAAGATATGGATGTTCATGGACCGGACCGGGTTAGGCCTCAACCCGAGGTCTGGTCCTTATAGGACCTCGGGCTAGACAAGTCAGCCCGAGGTCCAGTCTGGTCCAGCACCAGCCCGAGCTCGGGCTGGTGCGGACCGGTCCAGTGGACTGCGTGGACCAGTCCAGGCAGTCCAGGACCTATTTTAATTTTGTTCTACCTCTTGTTTGGATTGATACAGAGAGCTAGGGACAGTGGAAAAATGCATAATAATACTTATAATTAGGAAAAATATATCACAAAATATATCACAAAATATTAAAACCCATTCATAAATCTATAATAATCTCCAACAACATTGAACATGAATAAAAAGCAACAACATTCAAGTTACTTTAATATAATCCATAACAATCAATTAAACACATTAAATCTAATAAGTATAAAAAAATTATTTGAGTTTTGAAGATTAAAAAAAATTATACAAGATTTTTTTTTATAAAAAAAATCGGGTCGGACCAGACTAGACCGAAGGGTTTGAACCCTTGACCCGATGTCTGGTCCGGCCCGATCAGTCTGGTCTGGTCCGATCTGTTTAAAGTGTCTTGGACTAATTTTTTATCTTCCAAACTGAATCAAGTCAGACCGGATTGGATCGGACTACCCAGACCACGGGTTTTTTTTTTTGGACATCTCTGGAGGTTATTTCATTTTAATTGAGAACGTCACCATTGGACAGATCAGCCAGGGGGCGAAATTGGGAAGCCAAAGTCACAGGTTGTGGACCCAACGGCGGTTGGTTGAAGCGGAGAGCCTCCAATGTTGCAAAGAGGTGGCTCTCGCATTCCGCATCATCTCCGAGAATGCGATGGCCATTCTCACTTAAGCTGCAGATTTCGTTACTATAGTTCCCAAATTGTCCAGCTTTCGTTTCCATCCCCTCCGAATCCTTCTTGGCCATGTATTGAGAAGCAAACCAGACTGTCTTCGTCTTCGTCTTGTTCGTCATCATCTTGTTATGCCAGCATCCCACCTGAGTCTCCTCGAGAAATTCCACTCGTTTTTTACTCTTTCAGGTTCTTTCTTATGATCAAACTTTTTTGTTATACTATTCTGTAAAGTTTGTTTGTTGTTAAAAAACCGGGGGGGGGGGGGAAACGTTGGGATTGGATTTTTCTTTATTTTTTGAAATTTGGTATGAACCTGGTAAATCTGAATAAAGTTCCCAAGCACCTATGAATTAATCGATGAAAACACAGATGCAACAACTCTCAATTAATCGATGAAAGCACAGATGCAACAAGTCTCAATTGACTTTGCTGCTTCTTTAGTCATGACTATTTATAACTACAATCACTCTTTTGTGATCCATGTCTAAATAACCCTCTTAGTTATTTACTTAACTTCTTAACTAGCTAACTAACCTACTTATTATCTCCTTCATATTCTATGATACCCCCAAAAAAAAAATCCCTGTATCAATTGTTTCCTTCCAAAATAATCCTCGCACTCAAAGTTTAGAGATGAAGAATTCTGATATAGCTGCCGCTGAGACTTCCATGTAGCATCCTCGAGAACAGAGCACTTCTGATTAATTAAGATTTGTGAGAGGCTTGTCACTTAGTTGTCACTTAACATTCCCAGAATGTAACTCGTGAGTAGGCATGGATCCAGCGCCAACTTTCCTGATCATCAACCTCTGGCTGCCCAGTGCTAGTTCTTTTTTTTTTGGTTGGCGGAGAAACAAGCTTCTTTAGATAAGAAGGGGATTACAAGAGAGGAGTGCGGGATAACCTTCTACAAAAAACCCAGAAAAAGATGACAAGATGATGTTTTTGTGTGTGTGTGTGTGTGTGTTTTGGTGGTGGTGGTGGGGGGGGGGGATGAACTTTAGAAAATATCGAAGCCCTTTGATCCTTACTCCTATCATTCTCAGAGATTCGAACAAGTCACTGAAGTGAAATGAGAGATGCAAGTTCAGCGCTTTACTATACTACAAGGCATTTAGCATTATTACAGTTTTTAGCATTCCTTTCCAACCAAATGCTCCTAACCACAACCAAGACTGTTTTCCCATTGTCAAGTGTGTAGTGTGTACCTTTCAGGACACCATTAACAAAGACCCTTCCTTCTCTTTTTGTTCATTTCCCTCCTGAGATGGGTGTTTCATAATAGCCCTATTAATTCCTTGTGTGGATGGTGCTTTGGTTATGCTAACCTCTAACAGCTGGTAGGCCATTTGTTGTAACTACCATAACTACCTTCTAACTCCTAACTTCTTTACACATATACTACCTAACATAACGACCAATCCTGTATTAATCACAATTTGTACATCAGAATTTCAGAAGCAGCAGAGGCTTTGAACTCAAAGAAAAACGCATGGATGAATGAGTTTTTTTGGGAATATGAAGGAGAGTTCTTATTCATGGCAGTTTCTTGTACTCCCCCTGATATACATGTCATTACTTATTGCTCTTAGATTAAGCATCCTCACAGGACTTCAACCTTTATTTATTTATTTTTTTAAAAAAGACAGATTGTGCTAAGCCCTCTGGAAAGAAAGCTATTAGCATGGTTGTCTGATACCTCCAGTACCCTGTTTTTAAACTTTTCTTGGTTCTAACAGTATTTCCTTGTTTCAAATTCGCTGGATGATAAGTGACCCTTTTCTGATGAAGGAAAAGTTACATTGTTGCAAATAATCAGGGAGAAATACTCTCGGGCTCCAATTATGACAGTTATAAACTCCAATTATTCACCTGCTATTTATCTTCAAGGGAGACTGTTCTTGTATCCCAGTAGTTTAGAGCCCTCATGTTGCTTGTTTGCATTTGAGAGAGGTTATTTGTATTAAGGTTTTGCATATGTGGCTGCTCATATTTGAGGTTTAAATTGTTGGACATAAGCTATCTGAT
The DNA here is from genome assembly GCA_037074505.1 of Albizia julibrissin. NCBI lineage: Eukaryota > Viridiplantae > Streptophyta > Magnoliopsida > Fabales > Fabaceae > Albizia > Albizia julibrissin. The sequence continues at coordinate 33,633,110 of CM073484.1, read as the reverse complement.
TACTGATCAAGTAGTCAATTTACGTGTTCACTGATTTTTTGCCCTTTTAATTTGTAATGCATTTCATCCTTTCTTTCTTTTTCCCTTTTTAATCAAGAGCCTGTTTCCTTTTGTTTTTGCAAAGCCAACAAGAGGATGATCAAGAAATTATCTTTGATGGATTATCACCAATGGCAGGTTCTTAGTCACTTTCACTGTATTCCTCTTTTGCCATTTCTCTCACACATGTATATTTTTATAATTAACTAATTTGTTTTTTTGAATTTGCCCCCATATTTGGAAGAACATGCTGTTCCTAGAAAATTATGTTTGATGATGAACTTAATTGGTTGTTTTGGGCTTGGGCTTGCAGTGATCTTTTCTTACAATGAGACATTTCCTTGGGCTTTTTTATCTTTTAGTTTAATATCTGTTTTTTTCCATCTTTTAAATCTTTAGGATTTTCAATTACTGGCCGCACTGGCTACATAAGTGATGCAGGGGTGCAAAGAAAGGCATGTGGGATCTGTAGTTGCATGCTTGAAAGCTTGCATGCATGCGCTATTTTCTTAGCATTTGATTGTCTTCCTCTTCTTGAGAATATCAGAAGTTTATCTTCTACTTGTGAGGAAACTGCCTTTTTTTTTTTTTAATGTGGCTAGGATTATTGATTTGATGAAACAATAACTCATAATGTTTTGGGCCAAAAAAAGAAACTTAAGGAAACTTCCCAAACACTTTCTAGCTTCTTTGAGACACTGAACCCTGAAATTTTCGTAGACAATACTCAATATAGGATGACCTAAGATTGCAATTTTGTGTATGCTTCTTTAGTTGGGCATAGTAGGTTAATCTCCTTTTAAAGCAAGAAAAATTTCCAATGTTCACTACGTCCTTAAAAGAAGAAAGCTGAGTGTTATATTTGGACTTTAATCAATGCCAATATTGATATATCTATGAAACTAATCTCGGACACTGTGTAAATGCATTGGGCCCACTCTGGTTATAGGAATTCATACAAGTATCTGGTGAGTATTGGTCCTATTATGACTACAACAGGCCTATGCCTAAAATCTGTAGGTGGAAGAAAGAAAATAGTAGAGAGAGGGGTCAGTGGGAAGTGAACTAACAAATGGTGTCAAGCCATTTTCAAAGTGTCAAGGGATGGCAGTCAAGAAGGTAAAAAGGGAATAGCTAGCCCTGTGCAGCAGGGTTTAAATATGCTTTGTTTTTTCTCGAGGGAGGTGTTAATGGGAAATCAGGAGTAACAGTGGCAGAGATCCCAGTCTCTTTAAAGCTTGGGAGTTTTATGTGCTGCTGTATTTCTGCTTCTGTCAATCTCTTTCTGTTGCTGTTTTGGCTTTGATAGATGCTCTGTACTTGAATTCTGCTCATTTAATGTGGTTGGATTTCCCTTTTCTTTTCTGTGATCGAACAATATTTTGGTAGAGTTTCCATCATATTATTGTTATGAATGAGAATTGCTGCAACTGTAATTATGTTTGGATAATATTTTTTGTAGGAGCCCACAGTCACCTCATATTTGTAGGCAGAAGAGGGGGCAAAAAAAAAAAAAAAAAAAACAGTATGGCACAAAATCTTCAGATGCTGGTCTTTAGTGCTGTTGCTTTTTCTTCATATTGCCAATAATTAGTAGCTATTCCTTCTACCTACTCACCGTTAAACATTGTACTATTGTGGAAATTTTTATGCCATCACTGCTTTTTTTTTTTTCCCCAGTATAATGATTTATATCATGATAATTTTCAAAATTATTATGATTTCCTCCATATTAAGGATTTTGCTTTTGTGATAACCTTTAGGGAAATCAAATATATAAGAGTAGTAAATTTATACCGCTTTTGTTGGGGTTAGATTCTGTAATTATGGCTTAGCAGTAATAGGTGGTTCTGTTGAACTTTAGTCTTCTATCGTGGTGACTATTTTGTTACAACAAGTCTTATTACACTATATGTGAGATCGGCTACATAGATATACTTGTTATGATGAGCCTATTCATTTGTTAGCTAAAACAAAATTGACCTAGTATTTTTTTTTTAATTTCCATTTTTATTTTACTTGCTGGATTTTAATTCAAAAGGGAAGAGATGTGAGGTTGGATTCATCAACTTAATATTGGTTGTAATGGTTCGTGCTTATTGTTTTGCTTGAACATTCTCTGTACTTTTAATGTTGGTCAAAGGCCTAGGATCTACTAGAATGGCCCTTGTAGTTGGCTCCTTAGCTTAAAGCTTTTTTCCTTTTATTTCTTTCTAGAACTAAAAATTTTATGAGTTAGTCAGTCCCATAAAACTTATCATGCTTGTGACTTTTTTTTTTTTTCAAAAATAAAGTCCTCTAGCCCATTGTAGTTGTCGATTAGGTGAGTACTTTCAGTTGTACCAGATTTAGGGTGGCTACAATGCTCTTTTGAAAATCGCTGGAACTTGAAGTTACAGTTACATGCAAATGTTAATTCCCTCCTCCGCTCCCTGACTATTGACTACATGTTATATATAATGCACTATCTCAATAAGATATCTATGAACCTATCATGATCATTTCAAGGAGGAGTTGTAGCATTGGGAAAGTTTGATGCCTTGCACATTGGTCATCGAGAGCTTGCCATTCAAGCATCAAGGGCTGGGCCTACATTTCTTTTATCATTTTCGGGAATGGCCAAAGTACTTGGCTGGGAACAAAGGTATGATCCAGTACTACATTCTATCAATTCAGTTTAAAGGTTTCTTTCATCAGTTTACATAAAAAAAATATGATGGTTTGTTCCAGTTCCACAATCTTACAATTTCATTTGGTAGCAATAACTTAGCAATTGAGAACATGAAAAATTTTCTGCATGGACTAGATTAAATATCTAGTTAGCCATTGCTCTCTGTCTGTTGGGAAATGGACCAATTTTTTCATGTTACCTGACTAATACTAGCATTCCAAAATCTGCTCTCATATGTGGGCGTACAAAAATATAATTTCATGAGAATTTTCTTAATACTACTGTGCTTTGAATGATTAGTGGTAGGGAAATAATATAAACTCGGATAAAATCTGAAGAACTACCCTCAACTTGGATCATCTCCCTATATTCATCTTGAAATCTTGAAAATGAGACCCCTTGAACTTTCATTTGTATGCTCATATCACCACCATTCTGTTAATAAATAAATCATTTGAATCATTAGAGAAGTGCCATTTCAGGCATCATAAAGCCATGTGGCATTTGGCTCAGGAATATTGTAGAATCCTGAAACTTAAGAAGCAAAATCAGAAAATTAGGGAGCAAGTTCAGATCCAACATTATAGGCAGTGATTGGGATAATTAGTCTTGATTTTTTCCTTGAATGTACAGTGTCATGTCGGAACCTAATTAATGCCCGATTCTGTATATATATATTAATCTGCCAGTGTGAATATATGAATTTCAGTCGTCCAATCTCTTCATGGTATCAAAGATTTGGAGAAGAGAATAATCGAGACTGAATAAAACCCACTAACAGTTGTGTTTGGTTTCCCTCTGTGTCGTTAATATTAGCACCAGCATTGGCGATTTCTGAGTTTCTTCGTTCCTGTCAGAACCAGAATCGGCACCCTTTGAGTTCTTCTTCACCAATTGGCGGGTTTGCCATCTGAAGTCCCTGATGCACCCAATCTTGGCTGTCTCTCACCAACCCACTTCCTATCTAGTCACGTAGTCTTGGCCAGCTTCACCATATTCAAAGCTCCGGAGTGCTCTACCTCTAAACGGAGAAAGGGAAGGAAGGAGATGAGACCACCATACCTCTATCGGTCTTCATCCTCACGGTGTTGCTTCTGTGTCCAGAACCTCTAGTTCTCTCTTTGTGCAACTCCGACCGGTGCAGCGGCGCTACTACTTTCCGCAGCGCCCCTCACACACCGACCCCAGCTTTCTTATCGCCGAGTTCCACCACCGTTCTCTGCTCTTCAATACCACCACCTTCTTCCTTCTCTCCGTTCGACAGACCCGACACTTTGGGAGCTGGAGTTGTGCGGTTGTGACTTCCGACTTGTACGGCACTACGGTGGTGGTGTATGGAAAAGGTGAAGATCCTCTTAGTCTCGCCACGGCTCTCTCTCTTGTCTCACGCTTCTCAGCTCTCTTTTGGTTCGGACTTTGGCACGCTCTCTCAGAAGTTCAATACCTAGAGATTATAATCTTAGGCTTTATGGAATCTAAAAAAAAAGAAAAAGAAAAAAAAATCACACCATGAAGAGAATTGGAAGACTGGAATTCATATATTCACACTGGCAGATCACATATATATACAGAATCGGGGATTAATTAGGTCCCGACATGACACTGTATAATCAAGGAAAAAATCAAGACTAATTATCCCAATCATTGCCTATAATGTTGGATCTGAACTTGCTCCCTAATTTTCTATTTTTGCTCCTTAAGTTTCGGGATTCTACACTCCCCCTCAAGTTTGACTGTAGAAATCAATCAAGTTCAACTTGCCAATCAGAGACTCAAACCTGTCCTTGAGCAGTTCTTTAGTGAGGATGTCTGCAATCTATTCTTTAGAGGGTGTATACCTTAGATCAACGATACCCCCATTAACTTTTTCTCTTATAAAATGTTTGTCTATCTCGACATGTTTAGTTCTATCATGCTGAACCGGATTATGAGCAATGTGAATCATAGCCATGTTATCGCAATAGACCTTGATTGGTAGATTTATGGACTTCCTCAAGTCTTCAAGAACACGCTTTATCCGTATGCCTTCACAGATTCCTAGTGCAACAACCCTGTATTCAACTTTAGCACTGCTTCTCACAACTGCACTTTTCTTTTTTACTTCTCCATGTGACCAAATTACCCCACACATATGTACAAGGTGTAATAGGGAGTATTTTCATGGAAGGTGACATCACTTGTGACAAACAAACGTTTGAAGACCGGATCATAACACTTTTATCCTTTTTTGGAATGAAAGTAGCCAAGAAAGATACAACGAAGGGTTTTAGGGTCAAGTTTGTTGGTGTGATAGAGGTGAACATATGATGTGCAACCAAACACCTGGAGTGGCAATGTGTTTTCAAGGTATGGGAGATTATAGTATTTGTGGAGGACTTGAAGTGGTGTTTTGTAAGACAGTAGCCGGCTTGGGATTCAGATAATGAGGAATGTGGTAGTAAGGACAACATCATCCTAATGATATTTGGGAACATTGCTACTAAACATGATGGCTTCGGCAATTTCAAGAATATGGCCATTTTTTCGTTCAACAATACCATTCTATTGGGGGTGTATTGGGACAAGTGCTTTTGTAAACAATACCATTTTCGGTTAGGAAGGTGGGCAGGGCCTAATTGAAGTATTTAGTTCCGTTATCGGTGTGTAGGATTTGGATTTAGGTTTGGAACTAGGTTCAGATCATATTGTGGAAGTTAAAGAATGTTTGATACACCTCTGTTTTATCCTTCAACAGGCAGACCTAACTGACACGTGTGTGGTCATCGATGAATGTGATGAACCTTTTGGATTTTAATCTGTTTGTTGTGCGTGATGGCCCTCATAAGTCACTGTGAATTATGGAAAAGGTTGTGATGCTTGGTATGGAATTTTTGGAAATGAGGTACGATGATGTTTAGCCGTTTCACATGAATCACAATGAAAATTAGAAGCAATTTTATTAGAAATGAGAGATGGAAACATTTGAGACATGTAATTGAAATTTGGATGACCTAAACATTTGTGCCATAACTACAAGTCACTAGTCCTAGGAAGAGACACTTTATTGTAAGATTTAATCCTACGACTATTACTTTCATCAAGGTAATAGAGACTATCAAGCTCTTTTGCACTCCCAATCATCATCCTCGTTAGCAGATCCTGAAAAAGAAAGTAAGTAGCAAAGAAGTTAGCTTGACATCGTTCACTATTAGCTAATTTGGTCACGGATAGTAAATTACACCTCAACTCTAAAGTGAAGAGTAAGTGCAATAGAGATTTTGATAGAACCAATTCCAGTTACAACAGGCTCAGAGTCATCAGCAATCCGCAGAGTCACTCCCTTGGTGATAGGAGTATAGGATGAGAAGAAAGCCTTATTGTCAGTCATATGATCCGAGGTACCTGAGTCAACAATCCAACAATTCCCTGTACATAGTCCTTTTATCACAGCCAAGGCTTGAAATAAGTTACCTCTCCTAACTACTGTGCCAGTAGGCTTTGTTGTAGTCTGTTGTGTGGCTAGTATTTCCATGATTTTGTTCAGCTGGTCACCTAGGGATGATTCCTTGGAAGCTTCAGCCATGTAACCTCTTCCTTTTCCTTTCTTCAGCTTCCAGTCAGCAGGTTTACCATGGAGGTCCGAGCAAGTGTCTATTGTGTGCCCCTGTTTCTTACAATGATCACAAAATGAGCCGCCTTTAGAACCTTTTCGTTCTATGGATCGGACAGCAAGTGATGAAGCCTCAAGAGATGCAAGAGTAGCAGCGAAATTAGTTAGATTCTGAAGCATTAATTTTCCCTTATCCACTTCATTGCGCAAAGTGGTGTAGACTTCACGCATAGAAGACAAGGGTTCTTGACTGATAATCGAGCCTGAACATCATAAACCACATTAAGACCAACTAGCAGCTCATATACTCTCTCTTCTTCCTTTACTTTGCGATCTTCTTTAGCATAAATCCTGCAATGATGAGTTTTATTTTGTAAGGCATCAAATTCTTGCCAAAGCGCTGATTTTTCAAGATAATAATCATCAAGTGGCATGTGGTCCTGTTTCAGCTACCTTAGCTTTTTTTTTAACATCAAGTATTCGGGACCTATTTCCTACAGGACTATATGTCTCACACAAAGAGCTTCCCAAATTTCCCAGGCTGAAGGAAGGTACACAAAACTCTTTTTAATTGAGGGTGGCATTTCATTGATTAACCAAGAGGATATCAACTCATTTTTTGACTTCCATTTTCAAAACTCCCTAGTTTTTGAGGTTGGAGGCCTTTGTGCTTCACCTGTTATGTATTCAAGTTTGTCCCGTCCATCGAGAGTGAGAATCATGGATTGAGACCATTATTGATAATTGTCGCTAGCAAGTTTCTTAGAAACAATAAGGAGAAGAGAATAATAGAGAAGAGAATAATTGAGACTGAATAAAACACACTAACAGTTGTGTTCGGTTTCCCTCGGTGTCGTTTATATCAGCACTAGCATCAGCGATTTCCAAGGTTCTCCGTTCCTGTCAGAACCAGAATCGGCGCCCTTTGAGTTCTTCACCGATTGGTGGATTTGTTGTCTGAAGTCCCTGACGTTGTAAGCGTTGGTTTGTCCGAACGTCCCTGTCTCCGACGCACCCCGTCTCAGCCGCGTCTCACCGACCTACTTCCTATCTCGTCACTTAGTCTCGGCCAGCTTCACCATTTTCAAAGCTTCGGAGTGCCATACCTCTGAATGGAGAAAGGGAAGGACACAAGACTGCCGTACCTTTGACGGTTTTCATCCTCACGGCGTTGCTTCCGTGTCCAGAACTTCTAGCTCTCTCTCTGCAACTCTGACCGGAGCAGCTGTGCCACTCCTTTCTGTGGCGCCCCTCACACACCGACCCCAACTTTTTATCTGCTCTTCAACACCACCACCATTTTCTGCTCTTCAACACCACCACCTTCTTCCTTCTCTCCGTTCGATAGACCCGACACTTTGGGAGCCAGAGCTGTGCGGTGGTGACTTCCGACGTAGATGACAGATGGTGGTGGTGTGTAGAAAAGGTGAAGATCCTCTCAATCTCGCCACGGCTCTCTCTCCCCTCACGCCTCTCAGCTCTCTTTCAGTTCTGACTTCAACGCTCTCTCTCAAAAGCTCAATACCTAGAGATTATAATCTTAGGCTTTATTGAGTCCCAAAAAAAAAAAAAAGAAAAGAAAAGTTGCTCCTTTTTCAAACATATCATTTTTTAAGGTAAATATGTCAACAATTTCAGATGCCTCTTCCTCTGTGCCTTGATTCTCATGACATCCCTACTGTCCTTATTGGTTTTGAGAAACTACTAGCGACAATTATCGGGAATGGTCTCAATTCATGATTCTTGCTCTCGATGGACGAGACAAACTTGAATACATAACTGGTGAAGCACAAAGGCCCCTAACCGTTGAAACCAAGGAGTTTCGAAAATGGAAGTCAGAAAATGCATTAATATTCTCTTGGTTGATCAATGCAATGTCATCCTCAATTAAAAAGAGTTTTATGTAACTTTCTTCAGCCCAGGAAATTTGGGAAGCTCTATGTGAGACATATAGTCATATGGGAAATAGGTCCCGCATATTTGATGTTAAGAAAAAGCTGAGGCATCTGAAACAGGACCAAATGCCACTTGATGATTATTATCTTGAAAAATCAACGCTTTGGCAAGAGTTTGACGCCTTACAAAATAAAACTCATCATTGTAGGGCTAATGCTAAAGAAGATCGCAAAGCAAAGGAAGAAGAGAGAGTATACGAGCTGCTGGCTGGTTTTAATGTGGTTTATGATGATGTTCGGGCTCGGATTCTCAATCAAGAACCCTTACCTTCTGTGCATAAAGTCTACACCATTTTGCGCAATGAAGTGGATAGGCGCAAATCAATGCTTCAGAATCCAACTAATTTCGTTGCTACTCCTGCATCTCTTGAGGCCTCAGCACTTGCTGCTCGATCCACAAAATGAAAAGGTTTTGAAGGCCGGCCATTATGTGATCATTGTAAGAAACAAGGGCACACAGAAGACACTTGCTTGGACCTCTATGGTAAACCTGTTGACTGGAAGTTGAAGAAACGAAAAAGAAGAGGTTATGTGGCTGAAGCTTCCAAGGAATTATCACTAAGTGACCAGTTGAACAAAATCATGGAAACACTAGCCACACTATAGACTACGACAAAGCCTACTACCACATTAGTCAGGAGAGGTCACTTCTTTCAAGCCTTGGCTGTGATAAAAGGACTATGTACAGGGAATTGTTGGATTGTTGACTCAGGTGCCTCGGATCATATGACTGACAATGAGGCTCTCTTCTCATCCTATACTCCTATCACCAAGGGAGTGACTGTGCGGATTGCTGATGACTCTGAGTCTGTTGTAACTGGAATTGGTTTTATCAAAATCTCTATTGCACTTACTCTTCACTTTGTATTACATGTTCCAGAGTTAAAGTGTAATTTACTATCTGTGACCAAATTAGCTAATAGTGAACGATGTCAAGCTAACTTCTTTGCTACTTACTGTCTCTTTCAGGATCTGCTAACGGGGACGACGATTGGGAGTGCGAAAGAGCTCGATAGTCTCTATTACCTTGATGAAAGTGATAGTCGTAGGATTAAATCTTACAATAAAGTGTCTCTTCCTAGGACCAGTGACTTGTAGTTGTGGCACAAATGTTTAGGTCATCCAAATTTCAATTATATGTCTCAAATGTTTCCATCTCTCATTTCTAATAAATTTGCTTCTGATTTTCTTGTGATTCATGTGAAACGGATAAACATCATCGTACCTCATTTCCAAAAATCCTATACCAAGCATCACAACCTTTTCCATAATTCACAGTGACTTATGAGGGCCGGTCACGCACACCAAACAAATTAAAATCCAAAAGGTTCATCACATTCATCGATGACCACACACGTGTTAGTTAGGTCTGCCTGTTGAAGGATAAAACAGAGGTGTATCAAACATTCCTTAACTTCCACAATATGATCCGAACCTAGTTCCAAACCCAAATCCAAATCCTACACACCGATAACAGGACTGAATACTTCGATCAGGCCCTGTCTACCTTCCTAACCAAAAATTGTATTGTTCACAAAAGCACTTGTCCCAATACGCCCTAACAGAATGGTATTGTTGAACGAAAGAATGGCCATATTTTTGAAATTGCCAGAGCTATCATGTTTAGCAGTAACATTCCTAAATATCATTGGGATGATGCTGTTCTTACTGCCACATTCCTTATTAACCAAATGCCAAGCCAACTACTGTCTTACAAAACATTACTTCAACTCCTCTACAAATACTACAACCTCCCATACCTTGAAAACACTCTGCCACTCCGGGTGTTTGGCCGCACATCATATGTTCACCTCTATCACACCAACAAACTTGACCCTAAAGCCCTTCGTTGTATCTTTCTTGGCTACTCTCATTCCAAAAGGATACAAGTGTTATGATCCGGTTTCTAAATGTTTATTTGTCACATGTGATGTCACCTTCTATGAAAATACTCCCTATTATGCCTTCTCTGCAATTCAGGGGGAGAGAGATGATGAATTCTAGAAAAAGAGACACCAAAGGATGACTAGACAGTCACATATTATATACCTCTCCTAACAGAACCTCCTCCTGATACCTCTGATAATCCTGATAACCTTACTTCTGATACCTCTAATACTCCTGATAACCTTGATACCCCTGATAATGTGTCAATTCCAGGGAGAGACACAAACAGGTAGGGTAATACCTACATACGATGACACAAAAGAGGCAACGAGCCACAGGCTATTAGCACTCACTAGGAGTCGAAACCAGAGGCAGATCCAAGAGAAACAGTGGTAATAGATGGTTTTGACCGTGATCTTCCCATTGCAGTAAAAAAACAGCCCAACTTGACATCCCATTGAGAGGTTTATCTCCTATAAGGCTCTTTCATCTAAATACAAGGCATTTGTCTCTCATTTTGATAGAATCAGGGTACCGAACACGATTGATGAGGCTATGGCTATACCTGAATGGAGGCAAGTTGTCTTAGAAGAGATGAAAGCTCTTAAGCGAAATAAGACATGGTATGTAGTAGATCTACCTCAAGGAAAAAAGCCTGTTGGATGCAAATGGGTATTCACTTCTAAGTATAGAGCAGATGGAACACTTGAGAAATACAGAGCTAGACTGGTTGCACAAGGTTTCACACAAATATATAGGGAAGATTACACAGAAACGTTTGCTCTGGTAGCCAAGTTGAATACCATTAGAATTCTCTTATCTATTGCAGTAAATTTAGATTGGAATCTGCGTTAACTCGATGTAAAAAATGCATTTATCAACGGAGAACTCAATAAAGAGGTGTATATGAAGTTACCTCCAGGGTTCTTAGGAAAAAAGGCTAACCAAGTTTGCAAACTAAAGAGGTCGTTATATGGGTTAAAGCAATCTCCACGTGCTTGGTTTAACAGATTCACCTGGGTCCTGAAGAGACACAAGTATACTCAAGGGCAGAGCGACCATACTTTGTTAAACATCATAAGGGTAAGATGGTTGTTCTAGCCGTATGTGTTGATGATGTAATCCTTACTAGAGATAACGAGGTAGGAATCAATCAAATGAAGACAGACTTTGGCACGAGAATTCTAGATCAAAGATCTTGGAGAAATGAAGTACTTTCTTGGGACGGAAGTTACCCGATCCAAGGAAGGACTCTATATCTCCCAAAGGAAGTATGTACTAGACCTTCTAAAGGAAACATGAATGATAGGTTGTAGACCTAGTAATACACCTATACAGGTTGATAAGATAGATGGAGAAGCAGATCTCAGTAAGGCTGTGGACATGGGGAACTATCAACAGATGGTAGGCAAACTAATATCCTTGTCTCACACCAGACCAGACATTGCATTTGCAGTACGTGTGGTCAGCCAGCATTCTCATGATCCTAAACAAAGACATTTGAATGAAGTCTACAGGATCCTTCGTTATTTGAAGGGATCTCCAAAACATGGCTTGTTGTTTAAGAAAACTGACAAGCAGATTGTAGAGTTATTTACAGATGCTGAATGGGCATGTGATCGAGATAACAGAAAATCCACATCTAGATATTGCACATATATGTGGGGTAACTTGGTCACATGAAGAAGTAAAAAACCAAAGTGTAGTTGCGAGAAACAATGCTGAAGCTGAATATAAGGATGTAGCACTAGGAATCTATGAAGGCATATGGATAAAGCGTGTTCTTGAAGACTTGAGGAAGTTCATAAAGCTACTAATCAAGGTCTATTACGATAACATGGCTGCGATTCACATTGCTCATAATCCGGTTCAGCATAATAGAATCAAACATGTCGAGATAGACAAACATTTCGTAAGGGAAAAAGTTGATGAGGGCATCGTTGATCTAAGGTGTATACTCTCTAAAGAACAGACCGCAGACATCCTCACTAAAGGACTGCTCAGGGACAGGTTTGGTTTGAGTATCTGATTGGCAAGTTGAACTTGATTGATATCTTCAGTCCAACTTGAAGGGAACTTAGGGAGCAAAATCAGAAAATTAGGGAGCAAGTTCAGATCCAACATTATAGGCAGTGATTGGGATAATTAGTCTTGATTTTTTCCTTGATTGTATCGTGTCATGTCGGAACATAATTAATGCCCGATTCTGTATATATATGTAATCTGCCAGTGTGAATATATGAATTTTAGTCTTCCAATTCTCTTCAAATATTAACATTTTTATAATATACATTCAAGTTGCATAAGAGTCCCCAATAAAATACAAAAAATAAAGAATGGGTCCCACTAAAGCACTCTTCATTAGCATCAAAGCGTCATCATCAGCATAGCAGAGATGACTCTTTTATTATACATTTTTGCCCCTTTGATCCATCTGGACCTTCACCCTCTATGCAACAACTCAGTATCTTCTCCAATCCATCACTTCCATTCTCCTAATGTATGATTTCTTCTTTTCTTCCTTCTATTAAAGTAACTTTCAGGCAGACACTGAGGCTTTCATCCAAAAAGTGCGCTACCAAACTTTTTTTTTTGGGGAAATTGTTGCTGATATTGCTTCCAAGTACAGAACAGCTGCTGTAATAATAGAAGTGAACCCTTTAGTTCCCATCTTAATACATTTTACAGGCTTTTGTATACCCATAGAGGCATGTATGGTTTTTACCTACGGAATCTTAACCTCACTTCCTCTTTGTGTGTTTCCTTTTGCCCCCCTTAATACTGAAATTGGTACTCAGCCAAACTTCATGGGTCATCTATAATCAAACCAATGCATTGGAGATGGAAGTTAAGAAGAATTTGTAAACTGAGAGCATGAAAGTGATGGATCGGAGAAGGAAGAGAAAAAAATATTGAATGGAGGGTGAAGCTCTAGATGGATCAAGTGCCCCAAATGGAGAACAGAAGAGTCACCTTTGTTTTGTTGATGAAGACATTCCAGTGCTAATGTAGTCCCCCGGGCCTTTTTTATTCTTTTGGTTTCATGGACTCTTTTGCAGCTTGAGTAAATATTTAAAAAATGTCCATATTTCCATGTTAGATACTGCATAATTTTATTACGTCAGATATAATCCTTTTCCGTTTATGATTGAACAGAGTTTTAACAAAAAGTTTTTTATATGCTCACAAATGAAAATTTAAGGGACATTATTCTCAGGCTTTAAAGATGATAAGGGTTCTGTGTAGATGACTCAAAAGTTTATGGGAGTTCTTTATATTTTAACCTAAACTCAGATGAACCTGATATTGTGGTCCGCAACTGGGTACTAGTTGAACAAGTGTGGTTCCTGATCTTTTCATTTTGAATAAAAGATAAAGGAACTCTGTTTTATTTCTTGGAATGAAGTTATCTTTCAGCAATGGAGACTAAATTGATCGATACTTGAATGATTTTATCAAATTGGCTATGGTGCACAGTGCAAAATACGTACTTCCTCAATTTAGCATCATAAACCCCTATCTAGGTCTACCTTGGCAATAACTTTTACATGGCCTGAGTAACCATGCAAATGCAATGGTATTTTTCAAATTCATTTGGAGAAACTTACAAGAATAAGTGTATAATCTAAAAACTTCCTCAAGATTTTTGTGTTTGCAGGTCTCATATATGAAAGATACATAATTTGGGTAATCATGTTTCATATTTGATGAATATCATTTGGGCATTATAATTTTAGTGATCTAAAGTCCTCCTTTCTAAAGAGCAGTTTCCTTTATTCTAGCTGGCTATGTTGTACTTCAGATTTTTTAGTAATAAATAGATGTGCTGTGATTAAAATGAGATACAGTATATGACCATCATTTTTATTGTTTCTCAAACAGGGCTCCTGTAGTTGCAAAATGCGACCGGAAGCGAGTGCTTTCTTCTTGGGCTCCTTATTGTTGCAACACAGTCCCAAAAGAGTTCCAGGTTGAGTTTTCAAGAGTGAGACATCTCAGTCCTCGTGAATTTGTTGAGAAGTTATCAAAAGAGCTTAGAGTGCGTGGAGTCGTTGCGGGTAAACTACATTTCCACTATTACTAAATTAAGGAAAACTCCTATTAAAAGACAGTTGAAATACCCAAATTCTAATTTGGGTCGTAAACTTAAATCATCAATTAGGTTGTGACACAATTCACAGTCGTAAACTTAAATTATGTTCATATCCCTTGGTTATTAAAAAAGTAAAATTGAGGACATAACCATTCGTGTGCTATGTAGAAGCCTAACAGTAACAAATTTATGTTGACGACAGCGAAGGGGGCAACAATAAGTTGGTTCTAATGTTAAATCTTCCTTAATCTCATCTTATAAGCAAATCATCTCTTAATTAAAGGGACTTCTAAATTTAATCATGTTCCTAATACTCTACGCTGTAGCATTGGGATCAAAATGGTGGTGACTGAAACAAGAGAAAGAGTGGGTATGTCTTCTCTTAAACGGTTGAGTCTTCTTCTATCGCTATTTTTTAAGCTTCAAAAAAATATTCATCATAATGCTGCAGAATTGAGCAAATTCCTGAAAAACAGACAGGAAAACAAAAGTTCAGTCAGAAAGTTAAAGAGTAAAAGCAAATAAATCTGCAAAATTAAAAACATTCAGTTGCAAATATGGGAGTCTCAACCAATAACCTTCACGATTATGCCTTTCAGTAGGTGGTGCAGACGAACTCAGGTAAACACTCAAGGAAGTACAATCGAGCAGTGAGAGGAATTTTTCCTCTGTCGCTGAAGTTAAGAATTTTTTTTGGTTTTCCCTTCTCTTCTCTTCTCTTCTCATGGGTATTATCGACTTCTCATTAAATTTTAAAATCTATAATTGTGTCATATAATCTAATTAATGATTTGTCAAGTTTAACGACGCAAATTATAATTTGCGTAATTCAACTGTCTTTTAATAGGATTTTCCCTTAAATTAATCCAACACCCTTCTCTTCTGCATTTGATATGGTTACATGCATATTGTTTCTTGTAGTATATAGAAAAATCCACTACTTCAATAAGTGGTAATTACATTTTCTAATAGTGTGTGGTTCTTGTACGCACCTGTCGACTAGGATACATTTTCTGGTAAGCACATCAGTTGGATACATTCTGTTGAGTACCATTGTCCACACAAAAGATTTCACTTGCAGGGAGTTTAAGATTTCTATTGAGAGAAGTATTGAGGAATTGAGATTAGGACTTACAAGAGAAAGTACTAGTTAAATATAGTCTGTTCAAGTAACATTGACATACTCTATCCTATTATTGATTGCACAATTCAGATTTAAATGAAGCTAAAGCTTTGTAGTATAATGGATATCTACTTTGTGGCAGGTGAGAACTACCGATTTGGGTATAAAGCTGCCGGGGATGCATCAGAGTTGGTAAAGTTGTGTGATGAATATGGCATGGAAGCTTACATAATAAAGTCTGTTATGGACAAGAATCAATACTCTGCAACTTTTAGTACAGGAAACCCTAAAGAGAGAGGACAGGTTTCATCTACTCGTGTTCGACAGGCTCTTGCTGTAGGAGACATGAGATATGTCTCTGAGCTTCTAGGTCGCCGACACCGTCTAGTATTGATGGCCACTGACTCGGAAGGATTTAGTGTTAGTGATTACAAGGTATCTGCTTCTAAATCATGCTTAGTGAATCTAGCACCAAAAGAAGGTTTATATGAGAAATGTTATCTTTTCATTGATCAAGAGAATGTAGTGCAGTGTAGAGTAGTTATTGACACCAAGTTTGTCCATGTAGAAATAGCTCATGACTTAGGTCTTAGTGACAATTTCAGTACCCAACATTTTCAGTTCTTGCAAATTGAATTTGCGGGTTCCAGCTCTTGATTCTGTTAAAAGTTTTAGCCTTTATGCTCATTCTGATCTTAGCTAATGGTATATTTATATCATACTCCCAAAATTCTTGGGATTCAAATGCTTTACCATGAGGTCGATTAAAGTAAGTTGAGGCTTCGTCTTTATTCAGTTCCTTTCACTCTACATTTATTTGTTATATTCAAATGGCTCAATTGTTTGCTAGGTTAAGTTGGATTAAGTACCCAGAAGTATTTTTCTAGGTACGTCTAGAATTCTAAAGTATTTTGTGATACGTTCAATATCTTAAACCACTCAAAAGTCCTAAATGACTTTGAAGACCACCAACAAATCAATAAGAAATTAAGTAGCTCTAAAGTACCCCATTGGCAAAAAAGTTTGTTTGGAGGGAGAATGTGCCAGATTTGATAATAAATTTCGATTATGCTAGCTCATTGGAGGAGACAAGAACAAAACAGAATTGAAAAGCCTCTACGCGTTGATCTTTTCCCCCCTTTTATTTTGGTGTATAATTTACCCCGTGTTCATTGAGAACAAAATCTATTACTCTTTCTTGTAGTTAATTGAAGGCTTCGCTTTGGTTATAACTTATTATGAAACTTTAGTTTACTTTGTTTCATAAATTTATAATTTTTTTTTTTCAAACTACTATATTGAGCACATATATTAAAGCAAGTTTTCATCAATGATGTTAGTTTTGAAAGTAAAAAAATACGTGGATATGTTAGCTACACATATTTAGTAGTTAATCTTAACCTTGAGATTACATTATTACGATTTGGAAGCATCTGGGATAATATTAAATCTAAATAACTTTTAAATACTCAATACTTAAGAGTGAAAACTTGAGGGGCACGTACATCAAATATATTGGACTTGAAAATAAATGAGGAGATCTCAATAATTGACCAACATATTTTGTGTTCTTTAGTGATCTCTTTAGGCTTGCCAAATTATTTCAGATTCTTTTAGTTCCTTTATGCTAATATATGGCTCCAGACATCACGTTCTCCCATAAAAATAGGCGGCTGGATCCGTCGCTAATATATAAATTATACACTAAATATAAGGATCTTGTCATTGGAGGGAAGAAAAATAAGTGAAAGGGCATTTATTTTCAACCACACAATAACGAAGAAAAATTTATGATCACTTTGTCTCTCATGCCAATTTCAAGTGGCTATTTATTCCGTATTCCTTTGGGTCACAACCGTGGATGAGTAGTTACGATATCAATCTTCGAGGATGAGTCTTAATTGGCACTTGTCATTATAACGAGATATGGGTGGTCGAAATTAGATGTCGATCGCTCCTACACACAATCGGTAATCCTCCGATCGTATTAAATATAGTACCTAGTTTGAAGGTGAATTATGGTTTTAAATAAAAGATTATTTTATTTTATTTTTTATATTTATTAATTTTTTAAAATTAACTTATATAACTTATAAATTGATATATAATTTAATATTATATATAAATATTTTAAAAAAATTATGTCACATATGCTATAAACTTATAATTCAGTAACTTATGAGTTTCTTTAATTTTCTCAAATTAGATAAATAAGTGCTTGAAGGGTAATACATTATTTTTTTAGACAAGAGTGATTGCTAACAACTTATTTTATTTTAAATTTTATATATACTAAAATTTTTAAAAAAAGTTACCATTAACAGGTGTTGGTCGGGTCCTAATAGAGTTATAACTACTTAAGTATAAGACATTAAATTCATAAATGTAAAATTCTCTTTTTCGGGAAAAAAAATTCATAAATGTCAAAAAGGTGTTCGTAATGACTCAAGTTTGAAAGTTTAGAAGAAGCGTGAGAATATTGGAAAGCTTATGAGGGGGGAGGGGGGGAGATTCCGTGTTAATACAAAACATAATTTCAACACAAACCAATAATTTAATATTTAAAACTATTGGAGAAATATTGCTTGTATGACATGGTCTTGTTACTACTTATTAGCGATATGTATATAGATATGCATATTAAAAAAGAAATAGATAGCTGTGTTGCCTTCAACAAGACTAAAAATTTCCTTTATGTTCTACACATTACCGAGATCATATTCATCATGTGGATAAGAACAGATCGAAACATATAGAAAAGGACGAAAATTTCAAGCCATCACACTGTGACGCTGTCTCACCCCATTGCACAAGTGCCACTATTTTGTGTATGTTTGGAATCTTTAAAAGCGTTTATTTACGTAAATTAATACAATACTTTCTTCATATATTTACCTTAAATACTGTAAATCATGATTAAAAATATATTTTTGAAATCTCTAATCATTATTCTAAGTAAGCACGTTACCACCATTGCACAAGTTTCCTCAAAAGAAGTATTAGTGACCTAATGCTCATAAATATAATGTTTAAAGAACAGTAGGATCAAATCTCACCTTAATCACCCTTCGCCTAAAATTTCTATGGTTGCAGCGGTGGAGGGAATTTCTTGTAAATGAGGGTAATTAAGTCATTTTATAATGAACTTAATTTCAGAATAGTCAATAAAGACTTTATAAGAATTAGGCTATTTCGAGAGTATGCCATTTTAAAATTCTCATCTTTCCATGATCCTTGTATATTTTTCTTAAAAAATTGTAGTCAAATGGGCTAAAATAAATGAGGGATTTTGGGTTAAAAGGCAATAAACGGTTGATATTAGATGAAAACTTTGAACGGTTCATGTTTGATTACATTAAATGACCAGAAGCAGAGGGGAAGTCCATTAGTGGATGCAGACATTCTGACCATATTTGATATATGAGATTGGATTTGGAGAAAGGCCCAATTTAATCCGTTCGGCATGATTGAGGATAACTTGAAATCAGTTAAATGCCCAAACATATATTATAGGGGGAAAAAAAAATACTTAACTACCTTATGAACTTTCAAAACCTCAAAAAGTTTGATAACATATGAAAATAACATAAAGTTGATTGGGGAGGAATTTGGGTTTTTGAAGTTTGAATTTTTTATCAAAATGCCCCCTCTTCATGCTTTCTCTTCACTCTCATCTCTCTCCTCTTTTTCTCTCTTCTTTGCTCACTTCTCTCCGATCCTCTGATCGCCAAATCTTGCTCTCACTGTCGGGGCTAAACGTGGTGACTGGGGTTGTGGAAGCCGTTGCAGGAGAAGAAGCCCACTGAAGAGAAGAAGTTGGCAGTGCTCGAGAAAGCTCCTCCATGAAAGTTCAGGTCTTGCTTGACGGATCCGAAGAAAGTTTGGGTCTTGTTTCTTTTGGTTCCATTTTGGCTTCTATTAGTTGATCTTGGCTTGCAATGGTTCAATTTTGTAAGGATTTTCTGGTCTTTAGAGTTCTAGCTTTATTATACATCATAATAACATGAATACAAAATTCCATTCTACTTTTCATTATGTTCTTTGGTACACTTCTTTTTTGTGATTTATCCTTTAATTTCCTTATTTACACTTGAATAGCTTCCAAGCTAATAGTTATCTTTTAGCCAATTTAGTTATGGTTATCTTGAAAGTGGTTAAAGAAGATAATTCCTTATATATTTTTGGTTTTGACAAGAATTGTAATGGTTTTGACAAAAGAGTTTGCTAATGAAAACATGTAAGTAAAGATTCACCAACATTTGTGGCATTTCATCAAAATTCGTAATGGGATTGAAAAAGTTTAGTAATGGTTTTCGTAAGAATTGTAATGGTTTTGACAAAAGAGTTTGTTGATGAAAATATACAAATTAGGATTCACCAACACTTGTTGCATTTTACTAAAATTCGTAATGGGATTAACAAGTATAGTAATGGTTTTGACTAAAGAGTTTGCTGATGAAAACATGAAAGTCAAAATTCACTAACATTTGTGGTATTTCACCAAAATTCGTAATAGAATTGACAAGTTTAATAATGATTTTTAGAAGAATTGTAATGATTTTGACAAAATCGTTTACTAATAAAAACATACAAGTTAAGATTCACCAACATTTATGTCAATCTTATTACTTATTTTGTCAATTTTATTACTCAATTGGTGTCAATCATTTCACACATATTGTCAATACTTACAGATTTTGTCAAAATCATTATTAAACTTGCCAATCCCATTACGAGTTTTGTCAAACTCATTATTGTTCACTGTCTTCTATTATTCACCTTCTTCTTCCTCAGCCTCCTGGCTTTCTCCAATATCCTCAACCAAACTCTTTCCTGAGCTGCATAAATCTTCTCTCTTAACTCTACCTCTCAGAACCACAACACCCAACCAATTCCTTCCTGCTTCAAATGCTTCTCATTTCTATTTTGGAGACACGTAGAGAGAGAGAGAGAGGGAGGAGAGAGGAGAGAGAGGGAGGAGAGAGGAGAGAGAGGGAGGATGTCATTGATGGAAAGGAGAAGGTAATCTTCTTTAGTGAGACGCAGTGAGGACGCGATCTTAGTCAGAGGAGACACCATTGGAGAGCTATATTGATACAAAAGGCCCAAGTTTTCCAACGGCCAGCCGGAAGTGTCAAGAAGAGGAAGAGGAAGAGAGGGTGACCAGAGACAAAGAATATGTGAGGGACATTTTAGTAAAAAAAATTTAAATTTTAAAATTCCAAATTCCTCCCAATCACCTCTATATCTTTTTAATTTTTTAACAGACTTTTTGGGGTTTTGAACATTCATATGGTATTTAAATGAAATTTCCCCTATATTATACCCAAAAAAAAGGAAAATGACAAATAAATACTATTAAACTTTTAAAACCCTAAAAAGTCTATTGAAAAAGGGAGAGAGAAGACCGAGCCTTAGCATATATACCTCTATGGTCATCTCTGCTATAGCAAGAAGGAAAGGAATCAAATGGGAGTAAGGGGAATGTGACACCTTATTTCCAATACCTCACCGGCTTTTAGTTCCATTAAATCAGAGTATGCGAGCGTTTTACTTTAAATTAAACTAAAAGTCATTCTCTACTTAAACTAGACGATTCTCTGCTTATTCAACATTCATACATGCGTTTGTATACATAGAAATGTGTAATCGCATAAAACTACTAAACAATTACACCAAATACAAATGGTAATGCCTCGCACTACGATCTTCTCTTCACCTTTGCAATTTCTCCTTCGAGCATAACTCCATGCATCCTTCAACCTATCTAAAATGGTTGTTTGGGAAGAGTGAGATTCTCTCTCTTAGTAGTAAACATACTAACATATGCATATAAGAAATGTTAAGTACATGACATGCTAGCTCTCATAAACCCATGCCAACATAATGACATATATACATGCTCAATGCTTAACACTTTATACTAATGGCCATAGTATAAACAAACATAGCTTCACTCATTCAATATGCTTCATACAATTCATCAAAGCATACGACACATCATTGTAAAAGCACACATATCAAGATATGCAAGTTAGAGATGTTCACTACCTCTTGGATTTCACGTCTGTCCTCAAACCATCATCGTCTTTGCTCCGGCTCGAGCACCATCCGTCGAGTCTTGAATTCCAAGTATATAAGAAATGAGTCACTACTCATCCATGTATCATTCTAGACTCATTTTAGTTGATAACTTAGCCCAATTATGCTAAATTACCAAAATGCCCCCGGAAACCCGGCCCAACTGTACTTCATCAAAAATTATGACATGGGCTAATCCTACACAATTTCATGTGTAAAATCCATTTATGACTCCATATCAGCCAAATTCAGGCCCGAATGATGGAAATACCCTTGAAAGTCCTTACTTATAGCCTTAAAGGGTAATTTAGTCATTTTACCCTCTAGTCCTTTTCTCACTTTTTCATCAACATGAACCTTACAGAAGTTTTCCTTCTGAACCCAATGGAGTCATCCAATTGATGAAATTTCAACTCTTTCCTCATGCCACATATAAGGCAGCCATTTTAGAGTTCTCAGAAGAGTTGTGTCAGTTTCTCCTTTTCTTTGGCTTAATACCCTCATTTTTATTTCTAATTACATGATTAGTTGTTTAGACATCCATTGAACATCCTTTCGACCTCTAAAACACTGATTGAATGAGAGATGAACAGTACCCAACTCTCATAATACTCATCCAAACAACAAACCAAAATATTCAGAAGGAAGCTTACGCTTACCCCTACACATTTCTGAATTTGGTTTGGAATTCCGGCGACACTCCAGCTGGCGAGACGGCACCAACCACCTCCAAATGAGAATTCAAAACCACAGAAATGAAGCTTGGAATGAGTAGAAGAAGGTTTGTACTAGACACTTTGAAAGAAAATACCGTTTCAGTAGAGTTTTGGCGATCATAAGTTTTCTCTCTCTTCTTTCTCTCCTCTTTTCGATTTCTCCATTCTCGTTCTCTCTCTCTCTCTCTCTCTTTCTAATTTTTCTCATTTTGATTTCTCTTCCCTTCTCTTTTCTGATTTAAACGAGAATGAGATATTAAAGGATGAAGATAATGGTTAATTCATTTAACCAAGTGGCCATACTCCATAGTCCACTTCTTTAGCTTTCTTACATGATAATCCATCTCTTTTCATGCTTCTTCATCCACTGAAAATAATGAGATTAAAAGAGAGAAATATTGCTCTCAAACTATGTCATTATACCACCTTAAGTAGTCGACCAAAACCTTAAGTTTTTTGGCTCTTTGACTTTGTTTGGTAATAATTCACCCACTTAGGCTTATTAATTATCAAGTAGTCATTTACCTCCTTTTAAATTTACATTCAACTCAAATCATTGGAAATATTAGGAAAAAATCATCATTTCTCTTCTTATGGAAAAATTACCATTTTGCCCTTACCTTTAATGATTTATTCAAATAAACCATTTCTTGTCCATTTTCTTTTATTTCCCTTCACACTTGACTAACTTGGGCATCAATAATAGGGAAATAATGGCTGCTAACCTCTCATTAATCAAATGACCATTTTTCCTCTACATCTTATTCCCTTTTAATATCCAAGGATATAAAGGAATTTTGAGAAATAATAACTTGCCTCACTAGGGAAATTGTTAGACTAGGGTCTGTTAAACCAAGCTGACACCCAAGAGGGGGTGAATTAGGTGTATGATAATAAAGTCTGACCTTTTAAAATCTTTTCACAACTTATCAAATCAATACATATGGAACTATAAAATCATATGCATATATATAGATCATATATGCTGGAAATGTAAAAGTTTAGGGAAGAGAATATGAAACTGTGATTTATCCTAGTTCGGTCCAATCCACGATGACCTACGTCCAGTCCCCAGGCTCCTCCTGAGATTTTCAATCTACTATCTTCTTGTTTGACCGGGCACAAGAAAAGCCGCTACAACACACAAGTTTAACCGTGCACTTGTGTAGCCCACTACGGAGTTACCTTCCCTTACACACTGTAAGGTTCACTCCCCCTTACAGTAAGTCTTACGAGCAGAGTAATCCCAAAGACCTTTCTCTCCTGCTTACCTGTGCAAGTCTTACGAGCAGAAAGTCTAACCGGCAATTCTCTCTACAGCTTCTCCCATAAGAAAATCAACCCTCTCAAGGTCCCTTTACCTTGAGATCAATACAGAAGTATATATGCAGTGTTTACAGACTCTCTTTACAGAGTGGATAAAATACTCACTGAAGTACAATACAAATAATCTCACTCTCACAGATACATGATATATAAAAAGATAAGAACAGAGAGTGCAAGAGGCGGAAGACTCAGGATATCAACATGCTTATGTTTTTCTTTCTTCTGTACGCTGTGTGTTTTTATCGCAGTCGCATGCACCTCTAATGGCTTTGAATCTTTACACATATATATAGATGAGTTATGGAAGATGACCGTTGCAACATCTGTCCGTTAGAGTCTGTTGATTCATTTGACCATTGAGCCCATTCAGATATTTTCCTGTTGCAAGCATTCTTTCGTTAAAGTCCCACTGCTTTGTTCGACCGTTGAGTGTATTTGAAGATTTGGCCGTTCGTTGCATTCTCACATATGAGTGTTACAATGTATCCATTGTGGAGAGGTGTGGGCATTTGAATTCTTTACAGGTTGTCAGAGCGTGCGAGAGCTACTTGGTGTTGGTCGGACCCATGTGCAGATGACAGTTACCCATTTCATTGTGTCCGTCGCATTTTGCTTCTTTATGTGTTTTGTCTATCCAAACGTTGCAAACCTGTCTTACTCTTGGAACAATCATTAAATCAAGTTTAAGAGTTATAACAAGTGAAAGCATAATCATTGGATATCATTTAAACATGTTCGGATTGATTGCTAGAAATCATTTTGCTTCTGCGTTTGCCAAACTTGAGTTCTCATTATGAAACTCGAGTGCACACAGCTGTTTCAACATCTCTAGGTAGTCTCGGACATGAACTCGCAAGCATGCACTTCTGGAACTCGAGTGCACTTTGCTTCAGAACTCAAGTGCTGAACTATAAACTCGAGTGCATCCTGAGTTTTCAAGTTTCTGCAAGGTTTTCTGATGTAAACTCTTGTGAGTGCAATACAGGACTCGAATGCAATTTACCATAGAACTTGAGTGCATGTTGTAGGACTCAAGTGCACAGCTTGTTCCTCTCATCACAAGACTCTCGGGTATAAACTCTCAATGAAGAACTCTTACAGCTCGAGTGCAGAAGCAATAAGAACTCGAGTGCGTTGTTGGGAACTCGAGTGCTACTCTCATACTTCACGGCTTCAATTCTCTCGGACATAAACTCTCTTCTCAAAACTCTCAAGACTCGAGTGCAAAGCTTCATAGAACTTGAGTTGTCCTCCTCAAACTCGAGTGCACTTCATATTAGCTGATTCTTGTGAACTCTCTGGAACAAACTTTCATTCCAGATCTTCCATCACTCGAGTGTATATCAGATGTTTGTAGGAGTATGAACAGTGGACTCAAAACATGATCCATTCATTTTTGACTCCAAACATGGTAAATGATTTATCATTAGAAAGCTCTTATCATCTACATTCCAATGCAAAAGGAATCAGCTCCAAACTCTTCGTATTCTCCAAGTTATGATCCGATGAGTGTAGACAACATATATTTTCAAGCATCAACTTCCAGAAGTCATACCGCAATGAATATAACTCCAAAATTGACATATTATATATCTATGGAAATATCTTTGAGTCTAATTTCAAATGGAACTGGTTTGAACTCATTTGGACGTATAGTTTGAGAGATATGTCCAAAATACGAAAAATGTTCCTGAATATGATGGTGATTTTAATTTCAACTTCAAACGTTCATATATGATTCCTTTAAGCTCCTTTTATGTTATTTCTTGTGTCAAAATGATGCATTAGGAGTCTCATTTCATATGCCACTAGTTTTGTATCAATCGGAGCTGTGGTTTGGGAGATATGATTGAATTACTAAAGCTCGCCCAAACTGAACGTAAAACAGGGATGAATAGAGTACACTTTTGTTCATACCAAACTCGAGTTCTAATCCCCGAACTCGAGTTCTAGCCCATTTATGCAGCTATGAATAGTACCAACTCGAGTGCACAACTTGGGATACATTCGGAGATCGTTTCTGAGCAAAACTCTCAAGGAGAACTTTTTGAACTCGATACTACAGTGCTCATAACTCAAGTTCTACTATTCAAACTCGAGTGCTATAATGTTCTCGCTGCTACAGTACCTGGTTGCTACAGTGCCAAACAATACCAACAGCTACAGTACCACTTGAATTTCCTTATGAGCATAGAAACATCCAGTATTTCTTCTAGGAGCTTGAACCTTGATATTCCCATTAGTTTCTTCAAGCTCTTCTTTCTCCAATCTCTTTCTTGTTTTGCTTGACTAATCTATAAGATATGTAACATGAAGTATAGTAGTTAGTCAATATAAAGAGATTAATATATTAAGAAAACTTTTTACTTTTAATATCTTATATCTCTATTTGACATCATCAAAACTAATCATATCTAATAGGGTCTAGCAGTCCTCTTAATCTAGGCTTAATCTTAAGCCTTTTGTCCCAAAATTAGGGATATTACGGGAAAGGTGTGGTAATCGGAATTTGGCCATCAGAGAAGTGGTATGTGAACGGATTTGGACAACGAAAATGGTGAAGAAGAGAGGATGGAGCTAAAGCACGATAGTGGAGAGAGAAGAGAAGAAGGGAGGAAAGATAAAAAGGAATGAGATAAAGACCTAATCACCTCTTCATCCTTTCCCCTTTTTCAATGGACTTTTTGAGATTTTATAAGTTCAAATAGTATTTATTTATCATTTAAAGTCTTAAGAAGAGAACATCTCCATTTTCCTTTTTCCATTTCCTCTCCCCTATTTTATGTTCATCACTAAGTCGACTCTGAGTGGTTGAGATTTAATATAAAATATAAAATATTTTAATAAAAATATACATATGTAAACTATTTATATCAAATTTTAACCATTCAATTTTAGGGAAAATTAACTTTTTGATTCCCCTAACTTAGACTAAGTTATAATTTAATCTAGCTCTTATTTGAATTAGAGTATGCATTCACCTCTTATCTATTTTATTTATTAATATATCCTTTTAATTTTAAATCCTATACAAACCTGCCCTAAAATTAATTAGTTACATAACACAAACCTCTCATATAATTTAAAGATTTCATTTTCATTTATCCAACCATTAGTTCACACATTTTGGACTAAAATAAACCTATTTGATTATAAATGTCATTTGAAAATCATTTAGGTTACCTAAAATATTTAGTGCATATCTTTAAAAACTTATTAATCATATTTGAAATATTTTTAGTTATGTATACTTATTTACTATATAATTTTCAAAAAGTTTTAATTACTTAAGTTGGCTAAAATAATATTTTAAATACGTATGTAGAAAACCTTAATAAGATAGGGATTTAATATGATAAGGGGTAAATAAGTAAATAATTCAATATAATTTCTGTTTATTTTTCTTTAACTTTTATTAATTTCAATGCTATGTTTTTATAATTTTGATTTAAATATTACCAGAATTAATTATTTTAAGTTCTTTAAATTAGAGAGAGAAGAGTAAACAATTAAAGTACGAGGAAACACTAATTTTAAATTATTTTTTGTGAACATAAATTTTAAATTATTTAACAAGTTAAAAATTGAACCAAAATGTACGTTTTGAAGTCATAGAAGATTTTTTTTTTTTTGGTACAAAGAAAAACTAAAAAACTATCCATTATGCACTATTCACATTAAGAAAATTAGATAGCATATCTGGCCCAAGTAAGGTCAATCCCGGGGAATCATTAAGAGCCCTTGTAGCCAGGAGATCCGTCATTGTGTTGCTCTCTCTTGCTATATACTGCAAGTTCACCTTCCAGCCATGACTCAACATACTTTGGACTTCCAAAATAATCAATCTGTCCTCATGAAAGTTAGAAATGTCCCTCTGAATTAGGCTTAAAGCCTCTTGAGGATCGCTGCTTAGTTTGACGTTCCGATGACCACCGTCCTAAGCTCGTTTCAAACCCATAAAACAGTCCCATAATTCCGTTGTTAAAGAGTCATCATTTTCTAGACAAAAACGAAAGCCCTCTGATCTATAACTACTCCTTGTGCATCCTTAATAATCCTTCCACAAGCAACTTTTGGATGTATGTGAGAAAAGGCACTATCCACTTCAATCGCAATCACCGGCTCTGGAATCCTAGTCTCTAGTAAGCCAGTTGGTCTCTAGTTCACGCCCAGATTAACGCTACAAAGTTTCTGGGGAGCGTTAGTTGTGCTTCCTAAAATTGAGTGTGTTAGTTGTGCTTCTCAAAATTGCCGACGCTCTTGCATAAACTTGGTCAACACTGATGTTGATCCTCGAGTGCACCCATTCATGTCAGTCTCGCTAAAGTAACCAGCAAATGACAAAAAACAGTTTTTTCCAGCGTCCTTTTTTAGGCTCGATATTGTGCCGCAAATTTAATTGCACCAATCACCAATGGTCCCAGAGTAGAACATACTATGGTGCTTTAGATGAATGATCAACGCCCAAAAATTCCTGGCAGCTCCACAATCTCGAATGGCATAATAAAGATCATCTTCTATGCAGGAGTTGCAACACTCGCACAAACCGGAAGGATGAAGATTCATCCGACACTTCATTGTATTAGTGATAAGTCTTCCATGCATCATTAGCCATATGAAAGTCTTACATATTTGCAGTATCTTGAGTCTTCATATATTGTTCCAATGACTACTAAGAGTATCAATAGGCTGGGATAGGGCACGGTAAGCTAAGCGAACTGTGAACATACCACTCTTTTCCCATTTCCACTTCACTCTCTCATTCCCATTGTTGTCCTTGTAATTAAAATAAAGAAACCAGGATTGTTCATTCGTTGTAAATTTGGCCTAAACGGAAACAACTTTCTTTTTTTGGAATATATTTTTAAAATTTTTCTGCTAGTATCTTGTGTTATTGTATATTACAGCAGGTAGCTAATAAAAAGTACATATGGAAAGCAGCATAAATTAATGAGAGAATGAAAATAAAATTATATAAAAAAATTGGGACAAAATATCTGTCGGCAACAGTGACATGGCATGATCCTTTGATTCTCACGTTAATTTTTTTTTTTATTTTTTATTTTTTTATTTTTGAGACCTGACTAAGGTTTGGGATGATTGGGGGTCAAGTGCTTTTCACTTTTGTCCTGATTGTCTCGACCTTTATCTTGTAATTATCTCCAATAGTCGTAAACGTATGGAATATTATAAAGGAAATTATTTAAATTTAATTAATATAATTCATATTTTTTTCCTTATTTTTTTTCCTTATAATTTTTGGGCAAAAATACTTTTTAAATTTTATATTATTCTAAAAATTTAAATAATTCCTATCAAATAATAAAGTTATATAGAATGAAATTAGTTTATTTGAAGAAAACTTTGGAATAGCGATTAGAACATTCAAAAGCAACTTTTCAATTGTAATTTACATTATACGAGGTAAGTATGTGAGAGTAGTGTTGTCTCGACTTACGTGTATAAACACTTTTGAGATCTCCAATCATTATCCCAAACATGCTATGTTTATAAGCTTCTTGAACCCTGAAATTAGTTGATTTGAAGAAAACTTTAGAATAGCGATTAGAGCCTTCAAAAATAACTTTTCAATCGTGATTTACGGTATACGAGGTAAGTATGTGAGAGGCGTGTTGTCTCGACTTACGTGTATAAATGTAATACCCTGAATTTTGAGACAAAAAGTTTGAGATTAAGCCTAGATCAAGTGGACTGCTAAACTCCGGTTTAGCAAATGTCCCTTTGAGTCATGTTTAAATTCTGTAAAATTTCTTTATATCCTTGAGATTATTAAAGAGCTCGGGGAATAACAAAATAAAGCAATTAGAAGTCACACATAATATAATAAAGTGGAACACAAAGTAATTTTGCTACCGGTGAAATTCACAGTGTGGCAGTTATGATTGTGTGATATTTTTTGATGAGTAAATGATGGTAAAAAATTATGAACCTTTACAAAGTGAAAGTATACTTATTAAAATTTAATTTGATAGGTCATATATGTCATTTGAAGCTGTACACAAAGAGAAATGAATTTCTGAAGTTAGCCTAGGGAAATTAACTATTTTCTAGGGCAGCGTCCAAAGATTAAAATTATGGGATGAGTGAGCTTCTAATTGACCAAAAATTATATTTTTCCTTAAAACTAGGTTCAATGAGGGTCGTATAGCCTTTAGAATCACTCTAATTGGACATTTTTACAATTAGATATGAATTTTCAAAATTTAGTGAAAATTCTGCCCAGTTTTTCACTATGTGCGAAAATTACAAAAATATAAGGGCAAAATGGTCATTTGACCAATAAAGTCAGCAGCCATTTATTTTTCCCTTAATTGGTATAAATTATGGCTGAAGTAGGGAGCAAGAAAAAAGGGAAATGGAATTATGTGAAATATTGAATAAAAAGAATCAAAGTGGACCAGTGAGAATTGAGCATGTGTAAAGTAATTTTACCATGCATTAAGTCATCATCTTTTCTCATTTCTTCATCTTTCCTTCCCCATACCCTTGCAAAATGAATCAAAAAAGAGAAAGAGAGAGAGCTGGGCGTGAAGGTGGTCAAGGAGAGCACTAAGAGCTAGGGTTTCCAAAATCCAAGATAAGAGCTTGAAATCTTGGTGATTATGCCTCCTAATCTCCTTAAAACCTCCTCCAACTTCTTCTTCCTAAAATCCATGGTTAGCAAGCCAAAACAAGGGAGAAGAGAGAGAGTGCAGAGGAGTTTATGGAGAGATACAACCAAGAAATCAAGAGGTAATTATCAAAACTTGATCCTCTTACCTTATACTATGTTGTTGTTGTGGTTGTTGGTGGATATTGCCTTGTTTTCTCTTGATTTTCAACAAAAGGGTTTAAGAAAAACCATGGGGAAATTATGCTCAATTTCCTTTAAACATGTTCATTTAGTGTTTAAATGGTTAATCATGTGATTAGAAGTGGTAAGGGGGTGATTAAGTAAGAGAAAACAAGAAAACAATATAAAACTCTTAAGAACCCTAACTTACTTCCCTGTTCATGACGTGATGAAGGAGTGGAAATTTTGGTAATTTTGATGATTCTATTGGCTTTAGAAGGCAAAATTGTATAGGTATGCAAGTTCTCATGATTTTTGGATGCTTGTATATGAATTGGAAATTTTTTTGGAAGTTGAAGAGTAAATGCTGTGAAATTCATTTTCTAGAGGCAGTGTCACTGTAATGAGTGTTTGAAGAGTCAAATATTATCCAATAACTATGAAATTTTTCAGCCTTAAAATAGACATGTAGAGCTTTAAGTTTCTGGTTAGCTTGTAATTTTTGGGCAAGCATGTTGGAAGATATGAATTTTTAAATTTCTGCTCTTTCTTCTGGAAAGTAATCTGGAACAGTGAGGTTTGGAAAAATTTTAGGAACCTTGTGGTTGTGGTGGCCAAAATTTAGTATTTTTATGTGACATTATATTCAAATAGCTTCACATAGAAATTGGAATCACTCAATTTTAAGTTTCCTAGAATTAATGGTGAATTTTTAAAATTAATCGTGTTAACTGAAATTCTGAAACAGTGATTAGAAATGGGAAATTCCATGTTAAAGTATTCACATATAGCTAATAGATATATGTTCCTTTGAAAGTAGACCTAAAGATGGCTGAATAGAGTATTGAATCATGGCTCTAATAATGTGATTGGTTATATTGGGCCATGAAGTGACAAAGAAGAAGCAATGATAGGAAGATCAAGGGACAAGAGAAGGACACAAAGTCCAAGAGGTAGTGAACTTACCTTTTCTGCATATATGTGATATGTATGTCTTGCATTGATTATGTGACTGCTTTGCCTATTTGTGTGGAACATGTATAATTGGTTGAAGCTCTGTTATATTTGTGCAATAGTCATATGTATGTCATCATCGAGCATGCATAATGTCATTTTGTTGGCATGAAATAATGTAGGCATAATGGTAATGTTTGCTACTGAGATTCTCTCGAATCTCACTCCTCCCAACCAACCATTTTAGACAGGTGAATGATGCATGTAAAGATGTACGGAGGAGATATAGAGGTGAAGTGAAGATCGTAGTGCAAGGCACTACTTTTGTATTTGATGTAAATGTTTTGGTAGTATTTATGTGATTATACATTTGACGTATATGTATATGAATGTATAAATAGATCGGCAGAGAACTGCTCTAGTTTAACTAAAGGAGAATAGCTCTTAGTTTATTTAAAGTAAACACTAGCATACTCTGATTGTAATAAAACTAAGAGCGATGAGATATTAGTGACGTAGTGAATCTTGTGGAAATGTATTCAAGTGCTCTACCCTTTAAAAACCCTCTCAGTCTTATATTCAAATCCTGAGTTGAGAGTGAGGATTTATGAATGTTTTGAAACATTGGGTAATCCGGGGTCAAATTCTGGTTCCGCAACATATTTCACTAGTCACTTATACTCATTTATGAGTATTGGAAATAAGGTATCACAATAAACACTTTAGGGATCACCAATCGTGATCCCAAACATACTATATGTTTATAAGCTTGTCGTCATTTCAGTTTTAACATATAGATTGAGAAATATACAATAATTAATAATATGTTAAAATTCTTGGCACTTATGGAAAGCGATATTAGACTCTGTTCAAATACCAAATACTGAAATACATAAAACCTAATATTTCTGAAAATTTAATTTATAACTTAGAAATAAAAAGTAGTATTTATAAGTTATAAATATTGTTGTTTATTTTAAAACTTTGAGCATTGCTTAAAATTCACATATAGTTAAATATTAATCTCTAACATTTTTTTTCATAACTATCTAATTAATAGATTATATCAATCGTCTGATTCAAGCATTGGCATATTTGTCAATACTAAATGAAGAACATAATTTTGTATTCACACAGTTCAAGTCCACATTTTTTAAGATTTAGCCCATCTTTTCTTAAAGGTTAATTATCGTATTAAATATGAATGAAGGTGATTAGGAAAAGTTCCAGAAAATATGAGTGAAGCATCCACTTCCAGCTCTGCAAACTCTCTCTCTATTACTCTTGTTTCTTCTTTTGTTCCCAGATATCTTCCTTCCTATGTAAAAAGAACCTTAGACTAATGAGATTGATCTGCCTCTTTTTAGCCCCTACAGTGTCTACCATCAATCTAACCGTCTTACCAGAAATATCATGACCCTTTTAACCACTCGAAGACCTCATGTCAAAGAAGTTGTCTAGACCACCAGTCTGCATTAGTGTTCCCTTTCTGCAACTACAGAAGAACAATACTCTACCATAGAGATACCACATCCTTTGATTAACTAGTGGAGATATGAAGGATATACTCATCTTCACTTTGGTGCAACTCAACTGATCCTTAACCTCCAAGGAAGAAAAGGCATCCCAGCTGCTACTAGAGTTGTTCTTGTTGACTCTACTTTTAAGCAGTACTCCAATGCTCTTATTGGTATCATCCTGACTACTTTGAACAGTGTAAGTGTTATTCTCACCATCTAGCCAGATTTCAATATCAGCTTAAATGATCCTACCATCACCAACCGAATCAAAGTACAGATCCAAATTGTTGGAGTTGAACATGATCCTAAAGCTATCATGGTTACCCTACATCACCAAATCATCTACAGACTTCAAAACCATTCTCTTGATTTACAGCTTCCAAATTCCACCAGAGATGCCTTGTTTTCCATATCCAATAGATCTGATAATACTTTTATTACCCAGATCCCCAGACAGATTCCTAGAGAAGAAATTTCCTGATTGATGCCACTTGAGTGGATCAATAACTATGAAAATTTTTTTTATGGGATTCAACCTGATGTCCATACAACCACACCACCTATTATCCAGAGACTCCCAGATGGTACTGTTAAAACCATCTTTACCAGACCAAGCCAACAAGGACCAGATGTCCTTCTTGGCTGAATTCTCACCCTTTCACCAGCCTATACACCAGTCAGAAAATACCCTCCTATAGCTTGGGTTGATCAACATGCTAAACCCTATTATATTTCTCACCTAAATGGTCATTTCTTATGGGATGTACCTAGTTCAGGCATGGGTGACACTGACTATAAATTTGATACCCCAGAATGGTAGGAAGAGTCCAATGATGATGAACAAGGACTTTATCCATACAAATATGCCATCAAGCAGGCCAGAAAAAAAAATCTTTCAAAGGATCTTCTTGTTTCCAGAAAAGCTGCTATAGTAATAAAGATGATGATAATCATAACCCAAAGCAGTCTGTTAAGAAAAGAGGATGGCAACCTCCTCCTCCTCTTGAAAGATCTTCAAAAGATATGTCTCTTGTTGAATTGATGATGGAGATAGGATATTCAAATCTTGTCAAGAAGTTCTTTCTAAAACCAAAACTTGTTATTCCAGCTATTCCTTCAAGAGCTGCTCAACCGATTCCATGCATAGGAATGATCAGAAATCCTTATGATCAGGAATTCCCTCCGCTTGAAAGAAGAATAGACAAAAATACTAAGGTCTCCTCCCGACCTTTTGTGACTCCAAACATTATTGATTCTCAAGGCCATTTCAGACCAGCCTCTACAGCTGATGAAGTTCTAAACTTGCATACCCAAAATGTTGTTTGTCAAAACACATCTTTAACTAGAATATACTCCAAGCTTGATTCTTTAGCAATCAAAACAGATGGCCTGACTCTTCAAATGGGACAAATGTCTAAAGAAGTCTGAAGACTTTATGCTTTTTAGACAGAATAAGCACATAAACTAATACAGAATTAAGAAGATTTATCGCCACAGGATACATGGGACCAAAATTCAAGCAGAAAGAAAGAGAATTATCAGCCATACAGAAATATTTGTAGAGAATAGAACTAGACATGGCCAAAAAGTAATCTCAAGTCATATATGAGTCCTATCCCTCATACCCTTCGATTCCACAACCTATTTACCCAACTTCACCCATAGTTTACCTAGAAACAGTTGGTTATAGCAAAGTATTTCAGATGAATTACCCTTTGTTCTAATAAATTCAACCTCAACCTCAACCTAAACCCATATCCATCCCTTCCTTTAGAATACCATAAAGACCTACCTCACATTGGCCTTCTCATTCAACATATGAAACATGAACTTTTTCAGGAACAAAAAAGCATGTCCATACATGTATCAAAATAGGTGAACCTGTTGACCCTCAGATTACCCCACAGTCAACCATCTCTCCTGATAAGTAAAAACAAAAGCAAACTAAAGACCAAATTCCTTAGCCTTCCCAGACCTCTCAGCCTATCATCCAACCATTACCACCGCAAACCATAAATCCTCAAGATTTCACTATGGCAATCCTTCATAATCCTTTTGAACCACCTCAAGACTCAACTCATCTAGTTCACAATCATATGATTCTTTTGTTTCTACTTATGATGATGATGTTTCAGAGGAAAATTTTGCTAATATCTCTAGAATTGCAATGGTTCAACTTGATCAGGAAAATTAAGATGAAGAATTTAAGGAATCTTATGTGGAACATCCATCTGATCCTTTTTAGCAACATGATTTCACTTATAAACCATCTATTGGCCCTTGGTTTACTTTTTATAATATTCCCCAACATAAATGGAGAGATAGACTTCATGAATTTGGTGTATGGGTTGATTTATAACTAACTGGACATCAAGTAACTTTTCAACAAGTTCTCTAAGAATTTGTTTCAAGATTTACTGGAACCCTGGGA
Organism: Albizia julibrissin; assembly: GCA_037074505.1. Classification (NCBI taxonomy): domain Eukaryota; kingdom Viridiplantae; phylum Streptophyta; class Magnoliopsida; order Fabales; family Fabaceae; genus Albizia; species Albizia julibrissin. The sequence continues at coordinate 33,597,932 of CM073484.1, read as the reverse complement.
GACTAGTTTTAGCACCTCAGCGAATATGAGAAATAACAAGCAATTCAAGTCCAGAATAACGGTCTTCTTCTCGGTACAATTCATAAAGAGTTCATTAGAGACTTCAACATAATTGAGAAAAGGGAAAAACAAGAATTCTTTAAGAAGAAATGCTGCTCCCTTGATAAAAAAGATCTGCAAGAGCATTATCAAAGAATGATTGGCAAGTATTATCTCTTAAATGAAGGTAATGATGTTAATCTCCAACATACGTTCATTTAATCCATTCCTGAAGAAATCCAGCCAAAGCTACATAGGAGTATTAATGCTCTTTGTAGAGATATCTCACAAATCTCTATCAGAGAAATCTATCAACTAGCCCTTACAACTGTTGATAAGTTCTGTGAAAAACAAAAATACTTCAAAGATATGCTTCAAGGCATGATAAGGCTAAAATATTCCTACAAAAAGCCATATCTAAAGATCAAATGCAAGGATCAAAAGACTTTCCATTGCCCCATAAAGAAGAAGTCTCATTATCGACCTCATTATGCAAAATTCCCAGAAAAGAAATTTATTTCCAGAAGAGGATCAAAGAGAAAATCTAGGGTTTTTAAGCCTAGAAAATCTTTCATCAGAGGATCAAGATATTTTACTTGCAGAAGGAAATGGCATTTTGCAAAAAATTGTCCTAACAAGACTAAAAAAGGATATCAAGATGATCCAGAAACTCCATAGCATCCTAATGATAACAGATAAGGAAGTAGACATTGAAAACTTCCTTAAGGAATAACCCTTTAAAGATAAGGATACTCAATTTGTTATTCCATTCTCTGAAGAAGAAGATTCATATTTCTTTGACTCTTCTAATATTGCCCCTAAATCCAGTACTGAGTCAGAAAAAGAAGGTTATCCATTTAAATCCATTAAACTTATCATCCCAGCCTTGCCAAGTCAAAATATCCGCCCAAAAACTTTATCCTTCCCAATTCTAACAAAATTCTTCATTGCATGTCTTGGATCCTTGAAATCCAATCCAAAATAGAACCTTAACATTCTTCTTCCAAACATAAAAGTCCAAGTTCTTCCTGATAAATACTCCAAACCCATTTCTGCTATTGCCTTTTTTGATACAGGATCATGCAATATAGTAATGAAACCTCATATTCTTCCTCCTGAAGCATGGGTACCTCATGACAATATTTCTTCACCGCTGATGTAAAATTATTCAAGATAGATCTTATCTCCAAAAGAAAGATTGGAATTAAATTCTTCCCAGGATGCACTTTGAAAATTAAGGTGTTAGGAAGTGATCTTTCAGGAAAAGATATCCTCTTAGGATTTGATGCTTTCTACCACACTCAAAATCTCATGATTCTACCTAAAGGGATAAAATGGAAAGGAAACTTCAGTCCCCATACAAAAATTCCTATTTTTTTTGAGCTACAACAAGCTCCTCCTTAATATTCAGATATTAAGGAACGATTGCTTCAACATTGTGCAGATAGTCATGATCAATTTCCACACTCTTCTCCATGATGGAAAAACCAGGAGTTTTTCATCAGATTGCCTTTCAAGAAGAATGAAGATATCAATCATACTAAGGCCTCTCATCCTGAAATGAATCCTAATGATTTGAAGCAAGCCAGATATGAATGCTTAGCCTTGTTGAAATAAGGACTTATTGAGCCTACTAAATATGATTGGGCTTGTCAAGCTTTCTATGTGGAAAAAAGGTCAGAAATCAAACGAGGTAAAAATAGAATAGTTGTTGATTATAAACCCTTGAACCATTTCCTTCAAGATGATTAGTTTCCATTACCAAAGCCCAGTACCTTGTTTGCTCATCTAAAAAAAGCCCAAGTATTTTCAAAATTTGACTTAAAGAAGGATTTTGGCAATTAGGTATACACCAAGAAGATAGGCCTAAAACTGTTTTCTGCATATTTAATGCCTAATACCAATGGATTGTTATGTCTTTTGGTCTCAAAGGAGCCCCGTCCTTATTTCAGAAAGCTATGACCAAACTCTTTGAACCCATCCTTTATAATGCCCTTATCTACATTGATGATATTCTTCTTTTTTATGATATTGAAAAATATCATAAAATCCTCTTGGCCCAATTTTCCAAAATTGTGGTACAATATGGCATTATGCTCTCTTCAAAGAAAAGTGAAGTTGGTGTTCAAAAAATTGAGTTTTTGGGCATGCACTTCAAAAATGGTCATGATAATTGAATATTTATTACACTCATTTGTATCTCTTGATTAATGAATTCAGATTGTTTAGTAATAAATAATGGGCTTTTATGCTTATTTGGGCTTTGAGTGTTTTATTGGATTTAACATATTTTAATAATAAAAATTCCAGATTTACAACCCTTCTCTATTTTGATCATAACTCTTGAACTAGATATCCGAATGATCTCATTCTTGTCTCATTCTTTCGATGATTCAGAGGGAAACAATTGATATGAAGACTTGAAGGGCAGATTCGGATAAGAGGATAGTCAAAACTGCAGTCAATGTTATATGTATTTTTCTAGATTTTTCTTGGGCCCAAATTTTGTAATGAAGCACCATTTAGTATTAATTTCTGTTTTGGGCTGAACTGATGGGCTTTAACCCATGTGAAAATTAGGTTTTTACTTTGGATAGCTGAAACAATAGGTTAGAACGGATTTTGGACATTTGGTGGATTGAAATCAAAAGTTCTTGATTCTTTGAAAAATGTTCTTTGTGTTCTTCGCGTTCTTTGTTCATTTTTTGGATTTTCCAGCCATGTCCGGCTAAGTTTCTGTGATTGACCTATGGATTGAGGATTCACGTTTCCAATCAGAGGACATACTTAAACCGGTAACGTAACTCGTTTCTATTTACTCTAATTGGATGCGATTTCTGGAATAGTTCGAATGTTTATTTTAATATTCGGATTGGTATATCCCAAGGACACAGTTCGAATCGGGTTACAGTGATACTGTGCGATCACACAGTAGCACGCCACGTATACGAACAGAACCTAGATGATTGTCTAGTCGAGGGATTTTCTGGACGAATACAGAGATTTCGGTTCGTCCAGAACCAATCACGAGTTCGTGTTAATCTTCGTCCGATGATGGTAGGAAACGATGAATCCCAATTCTAGGTCAGTCGTTTTAATCTGTTTGGTCTAGTTCATTTTCAATTTCTGTCTTTAATCTTAGTTTATTGTTCGTTAATAGTTTGATTAAACCCCCCCATCGATCATTGTTCGAATGTCTAGACTGCATGTAAATTCTGTGGGAAACGATCCAGGTTCTCTATACTGCAAATCCTTATTGAAACTGGTTATTTTGTGAGAAATCGACAATTCTCGATCAAAATTTGGCGCCGTTGCCAGGGAATTTGCATCGGTCTAGCAGTAACAGTAGTGTAGTGTTTGAGTTAAGTGGTTCTGGTGGTTTGGCAGATTTGTATCTCAACCAAATCACTCAGCCCCAGGTCTTTTCGAAGGAATTGTGCATTTTGAGAAAAATTCATTTCCTTTAGGAAGTGAGATCACCCTTAATTTTCCCAAATTCCATCATCTAGACCACTTTTTCACTGTTTTTTGGTCTCGGTGGGACATAGCCGGTATTTCAGAAATTGTTCTAGGATTTCTACTAGAATTTCTGACTTGCTCTGATTGGGCTGATTTTTAGTGAGCTGGAAGAAAATGTGCCTCTGAGCATAACTCATAGCTTTGTCATGAGCACCCACCTAACTTTTTCAAATTCCATCGTTTAGACCACTTTTTCAATTTTTTAGTTTTTTTATTGCATTTTTGGGTTCCCGGATAGTGTAGAAGTTGTTCTATGCAAGTCCCATAATTTTTAAAATTCATTTGGTAGTGTTTTTGAATTTGTTTTGTTCAATTTCTAGCGTGGGCTTGCCATTTTGTGTTTTGGACTGTTCTGGTGGTTGTCCTGATTTTTCCTTATGCTGTATGACTAGGAGCAGCACTAGTGCATCTGATCTGTTGGACAGAAATCCTAAAATAGAATGCACAATTCTTACTGCTAGAAGGGCTGTTAGGCTAAGTCAGGGGGTTATTACTGAACCTGTTTCTGATTCTGACACTGATTCTATGGCAGCACTTCTAGCCCCTCAGACACTATGGCAGATAAGGGAAATAATAGGACTTTAAAGCAGTTGACTGCACCTGGTGATAATTATCAGCTACTGTGTATCCAATACCCTGCCCTTGGTGCTAACCTGGAACTTAAATCTGGACTTATACATTTGTTGCCCAAGTTTCGTGGTCTTGCAGGTGATGAACCGCACAAGCATCTGAAGGAATTCCATGTGGTGTGCAGTACAATGATACCACATCATATTGATGAAGACCACATTAAGCTGAGAGCCTTTCCTTTCTCCCTTGAGGATGGAGCGAAGGACTGGTTATATAATCTTCAACCGTCATCTATTGGAAGTTGGGCTGATATGCAGAGACTGTTCCTAGAGAGATTCTTCCCTTCTTCAAGAGCTACTACAATCAGAAAAGAAATCAGTGAGATCAAGCAAATAAATGGCGAGAATATGCATGAATACTGGGAGAGATTCAAGAGGTTGTGTGCTAGCTGCCCCCATCACCAGATCACTGAGCAGCTCTTGATCACTTATTTCTATGAGGGCCTTCTACCTAATGACTGAAATCTGGTGGATGCTTCTAGTGGTGGAGCCTTAGTTAACAAGACACCCCAAGAGGCCAAAGATTTAATATCCACTATTGCAGCTAACTCTCAACAATTTGGCACTAGAGCAAATTGTAGTGTTGTGTTCCAGATCAGCGGATCTAATGATTCTCACCATCGATTGGAGAATAGAATTGATGACCTGACCTCCTTGGTGAGGCAACTGGAAGTGACTCAAACGGTGCAGTCTTCCACTCCACATTTGGGCTATTCATGTGGTTTCTATTCTGACCCCTCTCATCCTACTGATTCTTGCCCCACCTTGCAAGACAACACATATCAAGATCAGTCGGTGGCTGCTGTGGGCGTTTTTCCAGGGAAGCCACAACACCAGCAGCAAAATAATGCCTTCTCCAGTACATATAACCCTAGCTGGAGAAATCATCCGAATTTTAGGTGGAGCCAGACTCCGAGTCAGCCTCAGAACCATAATAGTCATGTGCAGCAGAATTCTGGAAATTACCAACAGAGACAGTTCCCACAGAACAGACAGAATTTCCACCAATTCGCACCTCCACAGCCAGCACAACAACAGCCGACCAGTAGCAGTGGTTCCTCACTAGAAGAAATGATGAAGCAACTTGCAGCAAATAGTTTGCAATTCCAACAACAAACTGAGGCCTCTATCCAGAGTTTGCAGACTCAGATTGGGCAGTTGGCAACATCATTGAACCAACTCCAGCCTCAAGGATCCAATACTCTCCCTTCACAGACAATTCCCAATCCGAAGGGGAACGTTAGTGCTATCTCCCTACGGTCTGGTAAGCAATTACAAGGGCATAAACCAGCTGCAGATGTGACTGAATCCACATCAGAAAAAGAGTCACAAAAAGTGAAGATTGACTCTAGAAATAAAGAGGCAGTGAAGCAAGGTGAAGAGGAGTCTGGAGTTCCTATTCCTCTTCCTTTCCCTCAGAGAGCCCTTCAATCCAAGAAGTTGGCAGAAAAAGTGCAAGACAGTGATATCCTTGAGACATTCAGAAAAGTTGAGATTAACATTCCTCTCTTAGATTCCATCAAACAGATCCCCAAGTATGCCAAGTTCCTAAAGGAGTTGTGAACCAGTAAGAGGCGACTGAGGGGGACTGAACGAGTGAGCTTGAACCAGAATGTCTCAGCGCTTCTCCAACAACCCATGCCTTACAAGTGCAAGGACCCAGGTACATTTTCTATCCCTTGCATTATTGGTAATTATAGATTTGATAATTGCTTGGCTGATTTAGGTGCTTCCATTAATGTTATGCCTGCATCTATTTATAAGTCTCTTGGTCTTGGTCCCTTGCGACCTACTGGTGTTGTTGTCCAACTAGCTAATAGGAGTAATGCTCATCCTGCTGGTCTGATTAAAGATGTTTTAGTTAAGGTCAATGAATTGATATTCCCTTCTGATTTTTACATTTTAGATATGGAGGATGAATCTTCTAGCAGTAGGTCCCCAATCATTTTAGGGAGATCTTTCTTGAAAACAGCTAAGACTAAGATAGATGTGCATTCTGGTACTCTTTCCATGGAATTTAGTGATATTATTGTGACTTTTAATATCTTTGATGCCATGAGACATCCTAGGGAAGAGCATTCTGTTTTGTGCATTAATGTGATAGATGAGACTGTTGATGATGTTCTTTCTGCTTGGTATGCTGATTTTCCTGATTTCGCATCGGTGGGAGATTCTGTGATATGTGCGTGTTCTGACACTGAATGGTGCCCTGTTTGCACTGAAATTGATGATGTACTGTATGGGGATATTGAATTGATTTCTGATTCTACTTTACTTTTGGATCATGATATTGATTGTGGTGAAGCTGAGCTTCATTCTGATGTTTGTTGTGATTATGAACTGAACCCTGATGTTAACAGTGAGCTGCCTAGCCATAGTTCTGCTTCTGTGCATGTAGTTTCAGGCATTGCAGGTGTATACACTTCTGAAATGGTCCAATCACCTAAGCTCCTTCCTTCCATTCAGCAGCCGCCCAAGTTAGAGTTGAAGTCATTGCCAGCTCACTTGAAATATGCCTTTCTAGAGGTAGATGAGCAACTTCCAGTCATTGTGGCCAATAACCTTCTACCTGATCAAGAAGAGAAGCTGCTGAGCTTGTTGAGGGCCAATAAGAAGGTAATTGGGTGGATGTTAGCTGATCTTGTTGGCATTAGCCCTTCTATGTGTATGCATCGGATTCTGTTGGAAGCAGATGTAAAGCTAGTAAGACATCCCTAGAGACGTCTTAATCCTCTCATTTTAGAAGTGGTCAAGAAGGAAGTGACTAAGCTTCTACAGGCTGGCATCATCTATCCCATCTCTGATAGCCAGTGGGTTAGCCCGGTCTAGGTCGTTCCCAAGTAGTCCGAAGTAACTGTGGTAGCCAATCAAAGGGATGAGCTCATCCCTACAAGAGTTCAGAACAGTTGGAGAGTATGCATAGACTACAGAAGACTCAACCAAGCTACCTGCAAGGATCACTATCCTTTACCTTTCATTGATCAGATGTTAGAGCGTTTGGCTGGTAAGTCTCACTACTTCTTTTTGGATGGTTACTCAGGGTACTTCCAGATCCATATTGCTCCTAAGGATCAGGAGAAGACGACCTTCACATGCCCCTTTGGAACCTATGCTTACCGAAGAATGCCTTTTGGCCTCTGTAATGCACCTGGTACCTTTCAGCGTTGTATGGTAAGTATCTTTTCTGACTTTCTAGAGGATTGCATGGAGGTTTTTATGGATGATTTTACTGTGTATGGGTTTGATTTTGATGCATGCTTGGCTAGTTTGTCTAGAGTCTTGAATAGGTGCATTGAATCTAATCTTGTGCTAAATTTTGAAAAGTGTCACTTCATGGTTGAGTCAGGGATAGTGTTGGGCCACATTGTGTCTAAAGAGGGTATTAAGGTAAATCCTGCTAAATTGATGTTATCACTGCTTTGCCTTATCCCACATCTGTGCAGGAAGTTCATTCTTTTCTTGGCCATGCAGGTTTCTACCGACGCTTCATTTAAGATTTCAGCAAGATTGCCCGACCCCTGTCTAACCTTCTCCATAAGGACACCGAGTTTGCATTTGATGTTGAGTATAAGATAGCCTTTGATCACTTGAAGCGTTGCCTAACCACCACTCCAGTTATCCAACCACCAGATTGGTCTCTTCCATTTGAGTTGATGTGCGATGCTTCCAATTAAATTGTTAGGGCTTTCTTGTCTCAGAGGGTCAACAAGGTTTCTCATGTCATTGCATATGCATCCAAGACCTTGGATCTTGCCCAATCCAATTATACCACCACTGAGAAAGAACTTTTGGCTATAGTGTTTACTTTTGATAAGTTTAGGTCATATATGCTAGCTAGTAGGGTAATTGTTTTCTCTGACCATGCTGCTTTGAAGTTTCTTTTGAAAAAGACAGATGTTAAGCCTCGACTTATTCGGTGGATGTTATTGCTCCAAGAATTTGATGTCAAAATCTGAGATAGGAGTGGAGCACAGAATTGGGTAGCTGATCATTTGAGTCGTGTCACTCATTCCTCTTCCCCCTCTGCCATTCAGGATGATTTTCCTGATGAGCAGCTTTTACAGCTGCAAGGTAAGCTTCCATGGTATGCTGATTTGGTTAATTACTTGGTTGCTGGTGTTTTACCTTCTGATTCCACGAGGACCCAAACTCTGAAATTAAAAAGTGAATCTAAATATTACGTTTGGGATGACCCTTATCTGTGGAGATTTTGTAGTGACCAAATAGTTAGGCGATGTGTACCTGATCATGAGTTTGACTCCATATTACATTTTTGTCATGCTTCTGCCTGTGGTGGTCACTTTGGACCCCAAAGGACTGCTAGAAAGTCCTAGACTCTGGTTTATTTTGGCCAACCCTATTTCATGATTCTCATCTGTTTTGTAAGTCATGTGATAATTGTCAGAGAGCAGGTAGTCTTTCTCGTAGGCATGAGATGCCCCAGCACCCCTTATTGTTTTGTGAAATTTTTGACGTTTGGGGTATTGATTTTATGGGTCCATTTCCTGTTTCTCATGGTTTCACCTACATATTGCTTGCTGTTGACTATGTTTCAAAATGGGTTGAGGCGAAGGCCACCCGATCTAATGATTCTGCTGTGGTGGTAGATTTTATCAGGTCTAACATTTTCTGCAGGTTTGGCATCCCTCGAGCCATCATCAGTGACCAGGGTTCTCATTTTTGTAACCGGAGCATGGGTGCTTTGTTACGGAAGTATGGAGTGATTCACAAGGTGCCCACAGCATACCATCCATAAACCAATGGTCAAGCTGAAGTCTCGAATAGGGAGATTAAGCAAATCCTTCAGAAGACTGTTAACTCTACCCGGAACAATTGGAGCAAGCGATTAGATGATGCTTTGTGGGCTTATCGGACTGCCTACAAGACTCCAATTGGGATGTCTCCATATAGGCTTGTTTTTGTAAAGGCATGCCACCTTCCAGTTGAATTAGAGCATCAAGCTTATTGGGCCATTAAGCAGTGTAACATGGATTTGGCTAAGTCTGGGATGGAACGGAAGCTCCAATTGCAAGAGTTGGATGAGCTTCGATTGGATGCCTATGAGAGTTCATGGCTGTACAAGGAGAAGACCAAGGCATTCCATGACAAGCAAATCCTAAGGAAAGAGTTTTCTGTGGGCCAAAAAGTTCTTCTATTCAATTCCCGTCTCAAGTTTATGCCCGGTAAGCTTCGATCTAGATGGGATGGCCCTTTTATGATTGCTAATGTTTTTCCTTTTGGTGCTGTTGAGTTGTGTGATCCACCTACAGGGAGGACCTTCAAAGTGAATGGACATCGACTCAAACCATTTTATGAGGGATCACAACAGCAACCTGAAAAAGTGGACCTCATACTCACTGATGCCACTTATCCTCCGTAAACACCTGGAGAGTATTCTTCTTTCCCTATTTCCTTTTTCTTTTATTTCTTGTGTTTCTTTTTCATTTTTCTTTTCACACTTAGCGTAGATTTTCTAAATAATACACTTTCTCCTTCTATCATTGTTTAGCTATGTATATTGTGGACCTGGACATATTGGTTTTGATGGATCATGCTGTTTGGGCTGAATTCCTTACTTGCTTTTTTGGTAGTTGATTTTGGTGATGCTGATTGCATGATTTGGTATTTACCTTTGTGAGATTTTGGGCCTACATGAATGGAATTCATCTTTACCATTCTTCCTTTTTCTGTGTGTCTCTGCTCTTGATTTCTATTCTCTAGAACTTGCTCTCTTTCTTTTTAAGGCTGCATTTTTCACTTACATGAATAAATATGATGGAGGCTTGTTTAGTTTCTTTCTTTTATTAGCCACTTTGACCAAATAGCCTTCCCTTAAACTATAAAATTCCCTTTGTTAGCCCCTTTGTGCCTTTTTGACTCATTCTTTTTCTTCAACCACATTACTAGCCAAAGTGTAAAACCATGTTATACCACACCTTGGAATTTACTGAGCATTGGTTTCACTTTAGTTTTGTGTTTACATGTGGGGGTTGCCCAGGAGTGCCACAATTTAAGTGTGGGGGGATGTTTGATTTGGGAAAACAAAAAAAACAAAAAAAAACAAAAGCAAAACAAAAAAAACAAAAAAAAAGAGAAAAAGAAAGAAAAGAAAGAAAAGAAAAGAAGAAGAGAAGAAAGAAAAGAAAGGAGAATGAGGGATGTATATTCGAAAGGGGATATTCCATTGAATTGAATGTTATTATTGTCATGCTCTTTCAAATTTCTTTGGTGCTTAGCCTCACATATCCATACTTCTACACACCTTCACCTTAACCCCATTACAACCTTGAATAATAAGCTCTCTTGATTTGTGCATGTATTTGATATGAGTAGTGGAGAAGTAGAAATTGAGCAAGCCTATGGTAGGACAATTTCTTGAGTAGAATCTGAGTGATACACTTGTTTACCCTATACACTTTAGAGAGTTATTGAGAAAATCCGTGTTTTGTAATTTGATATACGGGGATTTCAGTTTAATTGGTTGATCTTTTGAAGCTCTGTGTCCATTGTTTTAATTTTACATTGTTGGAAATTGTTAGAAAGGAGAAATTTTTCTTTTAGTTTTGCTCAGGAGTGCAAAATTATAAGTGTGGGGGAATTTGATAATTGAATATTTATTACACTCATTTGTATCTCTTGATTAATGAATTCAGATTGTTTAGTAATAAATAATGGGCTTTTATGCTTATTTGGGCTTTGAGTGTTTTATTGGATTTAACATATTTTAATAATAAAAATTCCAGATTTACAACCCTTCTCTATTTTGATCATAACTCTTGAACCAGATATCCGAATGATCTCATTATTGTCTCATTTTTTAGATGATTCAGAGGGCAACAATTGATATGAAGACTTGAAGGGCAGATTCAGATAAGAGGATAGTCAAAACTGCAGTCAATGTTATATGTATTTTTCTGGATTTTTATTGGGCCCAAATTTTGTAATGAAGCACCATTTAGTATTAATTTCCGTTTTGGGCTGAACTGATGGGCTTTGACCCATGTGACAATTAGGTTTTTACTTTGGATAGCTGAAACAATAGGTTAGAACGGATTTTGGACGTTTGGTGGATTGAAATCAGAAGTTCTTGATTCTCTGAAAAATGTTCTTCGTGTTCTTCGCGTTCTTTGTTCGTTTTTCGGATTTTCCAGCCATGTCCGGCTAAGTTTCTGTGATTGACCTATGGATTGAGGATTCACGTTTCCAATCAGAGGATATACTTAAACCGGTAACATAACTCGTTTCTATTTACTCTAATCGGATGCGATTTCTGGAATAGTTCGAATGTTTATTTTAATATTCGGATTGATATATCCCAAGGACACAGTTCGAATCGGGTTACAGTGATACTGTGCGATCGCACAGTAGCACGCCACACATACAAACAGAACCTAGACGATCGTCTAGTTGAGGGATTTTCTGGATGAATACAGAGATTTCGGTTCGTCCAGAACCAATCACGAGTTCGTGTTAATCTTCGTCCGATGATGGTAGGAAACGATGAATCCCAATTCTAGGTCAGTCGTTTTAATCTATTTGGTCTAGTTCGTTTTCAATTTCTGTCTTTAATCTTAGTTTATTGTTCGTTAATAGTTTGATTAAACCCCCCCCATCGATTATTGTTCGAATGTCTAGACTGCATGTAAATTCTGTGGGAAACGATCCAGGTTCTCTATACTGCAAATCCTTATTGAAACTGGTTATTTTGCGAGAACTCAACAATTCTTGATCAGGCCACTACAATCCAAGACCTCACATCGCACAGGAATTATTAAATTTTCTTGATGATAATCTCATTCCCAAACAAGTCCAACAATTTCTTGGTATCATCAATTATCTCAAGGATTTTATCCCTCATATGCCTAACTACACCAGCCGGCTGGCTAAGCTACTCAAAAAGAATCCTTTACAGTGGGGAAAAGAACAACCAGAAGCTATCAAGTTCCTTAAAAAATCACTTAAGATCCTCCACCATTAAAAATCCTAGATCAAAGGGCAAGGATCTTACAAATGGACGCTAGTGATGAATTTTGGGGAGCAATACTTCTTGAATAAGTAAATGGTAAAAGATACTACTGTGAACATGCCAGCGGATAGGTCAGAGAACCAGAAAAGAATTATCATGCAACATACAAAGAAATCCTTATGTCAAGCGAGGAATTGAAAAATTCAGCTTCCATCTGAGCCCCTACCACTTTATTGTGGAAATGGACAACACGTCTTTTTCAAAGATGCTTGACCCTAAGAAGAAGATCTTGCCTGATGCTCAATTGCTTTGATGGAAAGATTGGTTCTCTCGCTATAAATTCACAGTTCATCATTTGAAAGGTAACAACAATATAATTGTAGATTTCTTATCCAGACTTCAGAAAGACTCTACCTCTCCAAAAATCCTTTCTTCAAAACCCCTATACATTTTTACCATTTCAAATAACCTCCCTGCCATAATTATGACTCACTTCATAAAAGCTTCTCTTCTCCCTTCAAATACTCACATTTATAGTAAAGAAGACTTCGTCCACTATCCCAAAAACAATATGTTTCATTGGTTCCACCTTCTCTTTATAAAAACCAATCTCCTTCCAATAGCCTAACATTTCAGTCTTGATACTCCCTACGCCACTTTACCTTTCATCCAAGGTTTTATTCCTGAAGAACTACTCTGGTATATCTGGTCATTGACCATCCTCATACAAGTGCCATAGATCTTACACCTCTACCTGTTTATCACTACCTCTGTGACAAAAAACATGAAAATTATCAACTCCACCAGCTCCTTCAGCTCTTTGCTCATCTACCCAGGAAGCTTGTATAATAAAATAGATGAATTTAATCTTTGGAAAGTTGAAAAAAAGAAACAAAAAAGATTTTCTTGTATTTTCTTTCTTAACAGGTCATATTTTCTTAACTTTGATGGAAATGTCTACTTCAAAGGTAATGCTAATCCTTGGCATTCTCTATTTGATTGGGTTAGACAAGATGCCCAAGAACTTCAAGAATTAGGAAATCTTTTGGCAGAAAGCAACCTACAGGAGAAAAAGGAATACAAGCCCCTCAGACCAATTCCTTCTATCGGATATGGTTATGAAGACTTGTATACTCCTCAGCCTCATTATGTTTCTTGCAACATGTACTCCTCTGAACCTTCTCAACCAAATCCCACATATCCAGTTTTCCAGGACTTACAAGATCTTTATGAAGACTTTACTCAGCTGAGCTTATTCACACCAGGAACTTCAACTCAAACTTTTTAAAATCCTCAACCCAAAGGACTTCATCTGTCTCAGCCCACTTCCTCTCAAAGTTATCCTTCTTACTGTATACATAATCTGGCCCAAGAAGCCCCAAAGTCTCCATAATTCTTTCAGACTTACTCAGACTCTGTCCATCACGCTCGTACTTTGCTTTATGATATAGATAATGAAAACTTGTCTCCTGACGATGACCATAAACCAACCTTCAAGTGATGAGTCATCAAGATAAGGTGTCAGCAGAAGATAAAGATAAAAGATATTGACAAGGAATCTACTTTACGTAAAATTACTTTATGTAAAGCTGCTTTTATTTTATGTAAAGTTGCTTTTACTTTATGTAAAGCTACTTTACTTTATAAAAAGCTTCTTTTTCTTTATGTTACTTTATGAAAAGTTGTCTTTTATTAAAGTATGCTTTTTTACTTTTTAATAATTGTACTATTGGTGTGTCTTTAGTTAAAAGTTTCTGCTTTACGAGTCACGAGCTGTCCTTATTAGGCCCATGTGTATGTATTCTCAAGAAGCGTGCTTTGTTGTTTTCCCAGTGTGTTTGTCTATATAAGAGATGTTCCTCCTCACTTCAGGATCATTGAAAGTTGTATTCACTTCTATGAATATAAGTGTATTTTTTCAAATGACTTCCTTCTAAATTTATCTCTTCTCTTCTGAAAACTTGAGTTCTTAGCATGATGCTTCCGTCTCTACGAAGATTCAAGTATGCTTTGCACTTGCCTCTTTAAGAGGAACCTGTGCATAGAAAGGAATATGATCATGATCCAGTGATAAGAGTACTGAGAAATAGTTAACTGATAAAGCTAGTATATGTCCTTGAGCTAAGATGAGATGATAAAGCTTGGAGTTACCTGAACTAGAATCTTATTTTAGGGTCAACATACATCTGGTATAGTTCAATTTTTTATTTCTCAGTTCATCATAAACACCAGATGGGATTGATCTAGGTCCCAATGACTTTGTTGGTATCTGTGTTTGAGATCTTCTGGTCTCATTCATATAAGGTACCACTAAAAATTTTTGTTCAAGTCAGTCAAATTTTTGTATTTTTTTTCTTGCCCTTGCTAGCTTGACATTGTTCTAAAATTAGAAAAATAGCATTTTTTTTCATATTTAAGATTTGGTAACTCTTTTTTATTTGATCAAATATGGTTTATGAATTAATGTTGTATTTACTTATAGATTAATGCTTTTTATTTTAATATTAGCAAAAACTAAGATGCAAGTCCGTTAAATTTCTCTAGTTAAAAAAAGTCCTTATAGTTTCATCTAACTTTTAATATTGTTTCAATAGTTTATCCCATTTTTATCAAATCCTTATAATTTTGCTTCACTCTTAATCATGTTTCGATATATTTTTTTACTAGGCCTTTATAGTTTCATTTGATTTTCAATCACATGCATGTAATTTTTTATCACCAATAACTACAATGACCTAATTAAAAATCAGATAAAACTATTGAAACTTGCAAATTAATTTTCCCTAATTATATTACTTTTGTTAAATAATATTATTTTAATTATAATTGAGTTGACCTCAATTCAACCAGTTATAGTGCTAACCCTTAAATCATAATCTAGACCGGTTTAATCAACAAAAACGAGCCTTATTCTACTATATAGGTAGGGTCGCCTATATAAATCACACAATGCCATTATACCTTATTAATCACCAAATCTTTAGATATATCGTTAACTACATTGACCGGTTTAAAATTTGATTTTCAATAGTATCTCTTACTTATATAAGCTGATAACTACCAACCGATGGTTAATCTCTAATATTTTCACGTATGACTTTTTGGAGTTTCGTAGGTAATTCATGAAAAAGAATTCATGAAACCCAAAAATTCAAGACTTTTAACATTGTTTTCACTATCTCCGTCATTTTCATTTTGCGCCTCAGTTGGGTAATGATGGAGATGCACTATTTATGAGTCATCCTTATCATGTTTAATTCACAAAAACCTTCTAATTTTGATACAATTAACAAAAGCTTTTTAAATAGTATTCTGTTCACAATCACGGGTTGATATTGTGATTTAACTGCCAATTAATAGTTGTTTAGATGAAAGTTGAATATCAAAATTAGAAGAGAGTTTATACAATATAAGATTAAGGTGAAAAAATATCTATAAGCTATTAATAAAAGTGCACACATACACCACTGTTTTTTGGAGGTACAAAAGTATCCATTAAGTTTGAAAATAGGAGCAAAAATACCAATATCGTTAAATTGCATTAATAGATGTTAAATACAATATGAAAAATACCAAAATGCCTTTCACCCCAAAAAATCCTCTCCCTTCCAACCTCCGGATTAATCCTTTGTTGATTCAATCCCCCATAGAACAAAACCATCAAATACTTTCTTTTTTTCTTCCTAATATTTTTTTCTGATCCTTTCACTTTCTCTTTTTCTTCATAATCCTTTTAATCCCCTGTTTCTTCTTCTTCTCTTCCACTCAGAGGAAAAAGCCTCAGCTCCAATTTTGAAGCATACACATTTGAGGAAATAAAACTAAGTTCAAACTTTAAGGGGTTGTTTGGTATGAGGGGAGTGGAGGGAAAAATTTTGGAGTTGAATTTAAAAAAATTAAAAAAGTGGGGTTATAAAATTTTAATAAAGAGAAGATATATGATAAAAGAGTAACAAAAATTAATTAAAAAAATTTAAACCAACTTCTCC
Source organism: Albizia julibrissin (assembly GCA_037074505.1). Lineage (NCBI taxonomy): Eukaryota > Viridiplantae > Streptophyta > Magnoliopsida > Fabales > Fabaceae > Albizia > Albizia julibrissin. The sequence continues at coordinate 33,581,790 of CM073484.1, read as the reverse complement.
AATTTTTTTTAAATTTCACTCATAAAAATTTTCTCTTCCCTCCCTCCCCCTCCAAATCCCTTAGTACATAAATAAGGAGGAAAGGGAACAAAGTGAGAATGCCGAGGAAGGAAAGGATAAAGCAAGTGAAAAACAGAGTTGGAAATATGTGGACCAACATAGCAATAAATGTTCTTTAGCATATAAGATTTTGTCAGAGAAAATATAATGTAGAAGCTGAAAGCAAGCACCCATTAATACAAATAAAAGAAACTTGTCTTTGTTGTGTTCCTCATTCAATAGAATAAATTTGGAGATAATTTTTATTTGCTTATCGGTCACCATCATGAATCTCTATGGTTCCTCATTCAATACAATAGAGCTGGAAATAATTTTTGTTTTGAATGAACCACCGGAGCCACCATGAAACACAGTCATATAAGGCAGATAACAAACAATAAATTGAAGTAAAAAATCAGGGCGTGGAAATCTCCCTTCCAAAATTGATCCCTCCATGTCGTAAAGAAACCCACCACTTTCGCTCTTTTAAAATTGATCCCTCTATCCTCCACCTATTATATCTCCCTCCAGCCTTCTCACCACTATGGCATGCACCCTTTTGTCGTAGTAGTTGTTGTGGTGGGTCGGATTTGGCCGGATCTATAGGATGTTGGGATAGATGAGAATCACCGTGATCACTCAACGCAAAAAAACTGTCATTTAGTAGCGGTTAAAAAGGAATATTTGTAGCGGTTTTAACCGCTACAAACGACAGTAGTAGCGGTTGCAAAAACTACTACTAAATCCAATGTTGCAAACATACTTATAGTGATTGTACTAAACCGCTAATCACGTAAACCAACTGCTACTGAGTTTGTAGCGGTTAATAACAACCGCTAGAAGAGGCGTATGTAGATAACACATTATTTGTGTATATTGTAGCAGTTAAAAAATCGCTACAAATGTTGGCGACAAAGCGGGAAATGAAAAATGAAAATTTGGCTTTAATTTTGTAGCGGTTACAAAACCGCTACTAAGTGCAAATTTGAATTTAAGGAAAAAAAATTGGCGCCTAAACTTTGTAGCAGTTATAAAACCACTACAAATATATGAAATTTCAAGACTAGCGCCAAAAATTTAATCCAATTTGTGTTTAAATTTGTAGCGGTTTTAAAACAGCTACAAATTATTGAAAAAATTAAAAAAATTTATACAATAATATGAGTTCATTGTTCTAATATTGTGTTAAATAGTTTATTTTTGTACCAAATTAAATGATAGTAATTATTATTTGAGAAGAATATTAAATTAAGTTAAATAAGTATAAAGTTTATATATGTAATATTAAGAATGTGTAGGTAAAAATGACTTGTTTTGTTGTCTACTAGAAGCTGGTCATTATAGAAGAAATATAAAATATGTTGAGGAAAAGTGGTTAAATTTCTGGACAAAAAGTAAAAATAATTAATATCAGTATTATAAGAAGGGAAAAAATGTTAAAATTAGAGAATTAAAATAAATTTTACCTTATTTAATGACCTTGCTCAGCTCTTGAAATAAAATTCTCAGATGAGAGAAAACGAGAGAGAAGTAGAGGGGAAAGAATTTGAGGGTTGTTTGAAATAAGGTGTGGTAGGGATATTCATAGGGATCTGCGTAATGCTTGTAGCGGTTGTTGTGACATTATTTGTAGTTGTTAATCTCTTTGTAGTGGTTTTTTTGCTATTTATAGCGGTTGATCACTTTGTAGCGGTTTTGGTTGGTTTTGTAGCGGTTATAAAACTTCTACAAATGTTGGTTAGAGTTTTTTTTAAAAAAATATAAATTAAGATTTACAAGAACAAAAGAAGAATTTGTTTAATCATTCTTCATTGCCATCCCTACAAAAAGTTTGTCAAGAAAATGTTAGTGTGGTATTATTTTTTAGAAAAATTAAATTTAAATTATGTGAACTTATAAAAATGTACCAAACTATAGGTAAATTGTCATCACCGTCAAGGAAGAGGTTTTCAAAATTGGCAGGTTGGAACGACTCACTTCGTAGGCGATGTTATCCCCATCACCCATGTTGTAAAGGTCTCGAGGCTTTAAGTGAACCAACATGTTCCAATCCATGTGCCTCTCATCCTTGACATAATAAACCTGGTATGCCTCTTAGGCAAGAATATATGGCTCATCATCTTCATATTGACCAGTGTGAATTAGCCAGGAGAAATTTATTGATGTGATTCCTAAGTCGTCAGTTGTGAGTCCTTGGGATGTAGAGCTGGTATTACGGGCTAGCTCGTAGGTTGCGGGTTGGTCTGCACTAGCCCGCGAGCCTATGCGGCCTATACTTTCGTAGGCTAGGAAATCACCAATCTTAACCCGCATGTCCTGGTTCGTGGGCCAGTCTGCAGCCCGCATAAATTTTTTTTTACTTTTCTTTTTTTTAACAAAATTGAGAATGAGGCAAATTGTTAACAAAAAAAACATGTTCCAGACCCACTCACATTATGTTATATCCAAACTCAAAGGTCCAAGTCTAAAGTCCCAAAAAAATGTTCCAGGTCCACTCACATGTCATGTCCAAGCTTAAGTGTCAAAGTCCAACAGGCCAAAGTCCAAAGTCCAAAAGGCAAGTAGGCAACCATGTTATAAAAAACAAAATTTGAGGGCTAACTCGCATCAGCCTACGAGTTGTGTGGTGTGGGCCTGTGTGGCCCGCATTTTTTGGGCTTGAAAAACCATAACCCTAACCCTATTGAAACCCGAGGGCTGCAAATTGAGCCTGCGGGTTGGACTTGTTTTACCGACTCTATCGGAAAGTAATGATATTTGCCTACAAACACTTGAACAACATCACGGTGAAACGACCTTAGTAATTTAGTTCGACGACATCAAGAAGCTTTCCATAGTAAGGGACGCCTCCGAACTGCATGTTTTCGTCACTGCTACTCGCATAACTCCTTGTCCCAAAGGTGCCATAAACACCCAAATTTTGAGTTTGCAATCCTTGATCTCGTAAAACCATATAAAAATTGAAACCATTGACATTGTATGCTATAAACCTTTTTGCATGGTCAAGAAGACCGATTGCGAGAGCTCTGAAATTTAGTGAGTGTAGGTTGTGGTCATTTAGTATTCGGCGCTTAAACCAGCTTAGGAATTCTCTATGGACCTTGTTGTCAACTTCAGAGGATGTTTGTGTTCAGATCCTGAGTTGACGCTTCACATGACTTCTGAATTCCCTGCAATTAATCATAGGAAGGCGATCATGAAATGTAAGGATAGATATAGAATAACATGAGTGTACAATTCTATTAGAACCGGCTAACACCCAAAAGGGGGGGTGAATTGGGTATATGATAAAAACTTAAGAACTTTGAAATTCTTTTTGCATCTTATAAAATCAATAAGTGCTAAATAAATGAATTATAAAACTATAATCAGTTAGTTAAATCACATATGCTAGAAATATAAGAGTTTAAGGAAGACAATATGCAAACTATGTTTTGTCCTGGTTCGGTTCAATCCACGATGACCAACGTCCAGTCCCCAGGCTCATCCTGAGATTTCAATCCACTATCTCCCTCAAGTTTAACGAGGTACTTGAAAACTACTATAATCCTATAAGTTTAATCTAGGCACTTGTGAAGCCTTTACAAATTTCGTCCTAAGACAAGAACTCTCCCTTACATATTGTAAAGATACAATATGTTTCTCACTCAAGATCCCCCAATCTCAAGTAACTCTCATAAATATTTAATGATTACAATGAAAGCATACTTCTCTATATGAAGTAGATGACGATTAACACTGAAGTTCATGATAGGAGTTTGACTATGGAGCTTTGATCGGGTAAGATTCAAAGTAATAGCATATCAACAATGTAAGCTTTGGCTCACATATTTGTTCTTGTTGAATTTTTCTCCTTTTATAGTTGATGAAGATTTATGACCGTTGAGCTTTTCTTCTTCTCGTTGTGGCTTATAAAATATGACCGTTGGAGTAGCCGTTGGAAGCTTCTAACACAAATTGCCTTTTGGTCGTTGATCTCTAATCCAAGTTCAATCATCTATAATCCTCAAGTAAACTTGATTGGTGATTATTAGGAATGATTAGAAGCAACATAATCAAGGTTTAAATGAGTTTGCAAGATTATGGAGAAATCTGAGACGGTGATTTTCAAAAGACGATAAACCTTCACTCGAGTGGGATTCAGTATCAATCAAGTGAATACCCATCATTCGAGTGCTTTGCAATCCAACTTGAGTGCCTGAGTTCTAGTAGAGTGTCACTCTTGATTTATTAGAGAGTGACTTGCTGAAACCTCACGAGTTGCTTGTCATCACTCGAGTGACAACTTACTAACTCTAGTAAGCTTTGTTCATAACTCTAGTAAGTTGATATCAATACTTTTATCTAGAACTCAAGTGCTTATTGAGCACTCGAGTTCTCCATCAGGTCTGCATAACACAAAAACTCTCAGTACAAAACTTCCAGGACTCGAGCTCACTTCACATTAGAACTCGAGTGCTCCTCCATAACTTGAGTGCATCAGTTTAAAGTTACTTCTTGCAATGTTCATAACTCAAGTGCCAACTGATAAACTCAAGTGGAGAGTTATAACTTTCAAAAATATTGCGAGTGAACTTGAGAAAATTGTGCAAGTGATCACTGTCACTTGAGTGACCTGAACATAACTTCCAAAAAATCATGTGAGTGACTTGCTGAATTCCTGCAAGTGAGGAAGGATCACTCGAGTACTGACTTAGCTACTCGAGTGATTTTGCATTACCTCTCATATTTTAGCGAGTAACTTGCAAAATCACTGGAAGTTAGAATCATCACTCGAGTGGTCACTTTGAGTGACCTATGCATTTTTACTCCAAACATGGAAAATATCCTATCATCAGAAAGCTCTTGTCATCTACATTCCAATGCAAAAAAGAATCAACTCCAAACTCATTGTATTCTGCAAGTTATGATCCAAAGAGTGTCTATTGTACTAGACAATGTTTGAAATTTTAAGCATCAACTTCCAAAGGACATACTGTTTTGAATATAACTCTGAATTTGACACAAAACCTATCTATAGAGATCTATTTAAGTCTAGTTTTATATTTCTCTAGTTTCAACTTAATTGGAGATGTAGTTTGTGAGATATGTCTAAAATATCGAACATATTTTGAAATGCAGCGATGATAATAAGTGTCATCTTCCAACATTCATATATCTTTCATATGAGCTCCTTTTAGCATGATCTTGGTGTTCATTTTATGAATTCAGAGTCTAGTTTCATATGCAACTAGTTTCAGATCAATCGGAGTTGTGGTTAAGGAGTATGACCAAATTACTGAACCTCACTCATGCTGAATGATGAGCAGAGCTGAACAGAGTAGCTGGAATAGTGAATTTACTTGAGTTACTCATGTTCCACTTGAGTTAACAATGTTATCACTCACATAGCTCACTAAAGTGATGTTCTTGTAGCTCAAGAGTGATTTTAATGTAGTATACTGTAGCTAGAGAATCACTATTCATCGTGAAGCTTAAAATAGCTCATTTTAACTCCGAATTAAGCCATTCCAACTTCTATTTGATCATACAGACTTCCAATATCAAATCTAAGAACTTGAATATTAATATTCCCATTATATTTTACAAGTTCTTCTGTCTTCAATCTCTTTATTCATCTTCCTCTTGATCAATTCAACTCAATAACTTCTTTCTTAATTTTCTTCTTGATCATTCTCTATAATTCAACTTGATATCTTCTAATCTACATTAAATATAGCAGTTAGTCAATGTAGGAGATAAATATATTATGTAAACTTTTTGCTCTTAATATTTGGCATCTATATTTGACATCATCAAAACTAATCATATTTAATAAATTCTTACTGAATGAAGGGTTCAACTTGAGTGCAATTAATCATGACATGTCTATGTGCTTGTAACTTCTCAGTTGTTGTTAGTTTGAAGTTCTCACTTCCTCCAACTAGTTTACCGACACAAGAGATTAACAACTCTCTTAATGTTGGCTAAGGTTCAAAATAATCATCTACACGAGGCAGTCAGTTGAAAGCCGTCTCAATGTCATCAAAATACCTTAAGCAGAAATACAAGATCTCATCTCATATATAACCTTTAGCTATAGAACCTTCTGGCCATGCCTTATTCCTTACTTAATATTTCAATTTCCTAAGAAACCTATAAAGTAAAGAAGAAAAAATGATACTAAATGTTGAAATGGTTGACCAGCAAACATAGGAACTAATAATGACTTGCTCATATGTAAAATGAGTACCCCTCAATAAGATACGTCCATCGATATTAAATTGAGCCAGTGATTTTTGTTTCATGAACAAGGTGGACTGTAAACCACCATAATGAAAAAGGACAGAGGAAAGATCGTCTCCAAATGAAAAATAGTAAGAATGATTTTGTACTACAGCTGATCGAGCTCCTCAACGATCAAAACCTTGGAACACAACTTCTGAAAGAAAGAACAAAGCTCGACCAAAACGATGGACACATCAGGAGGAAGTACATTCTTTATAATCAGTGAAAGTAACTGTTGCATAAGAACATGTGAATCATGACTCTTCAGGCCAACAACCTTTCGAGCTTGCATGTCAATACATCGTGAAATGTTGCTTGAATACCCATTAGGAACTTTTATTTTCTTCAAATCCGCGAGAAAGACTTCATTGTTTGGTTTTGTGAGGGTGAACTTTCCTGGTTGAAATTTTTCATGCTCATCTAGACACACGTCTTCACAAACTCCCATGGCCCATAATTCTTTCCTCGCTTGAATATGATCTTTTGACTTGCCGAGTTTATTAAGCAGCGTATATAGCACATTGTCGTATACATTTTTTTAATGTGCATGACATCAAGATTGTCACGAAGTAAATTAGATTTCCAATATGGAAGAGTGAAGAAAATGCTTCTATTCCGCCATTGTTGAGGTGTAAAATCAGAAGTCATGGCAGTCTTTCGCCTTGCTTTTGCTACATCGTCATTTTTTCAGAACTCGAATTCAACATCTTCAAGCTATTGTAAGATATCTACACTGGATAAATTTTGAGGAGGTCCTCTTTTTTCTAGTTTCACATTGAAATGATTCCATTGCAATCTAAACTTGTGCTTTCCATCAAGAAACCTCTGATGCCCCATGTGTAATATCAAAAATTTATTCACCAAAATTATTTTGTACATTTAATTGTATTTAATAGAATAAAATAGTGAATTTTTGTGCACTTGAAGTAGACAAAATATTGAAGTTAGTGATTATATGAAATTTTTGGCCAAGAAAGACATGAAGCCCAATTTTTATCTTGAATAGGCTTAATATTGAAGCTTAAAATTTAGTATGAAAGAGCACAATTTTTGGCCCAACAAGCATTGAAAATTTTGTCCAAAAGAAAGGGGAAGAAGGAAATGGCAATTGGTTCCAAAAATTCAAAAAAAATGTAAGGGTAAAATAGTTATTTGGCTAATAAAATAAAAAGCTAATATTTTTCCTTAAATAAGAGCTCAAATTCGGCTAAGAGACAAGACAAGGAAAAAATGTGATTGGAACACCTAACTTGCCATGTGGTTGGCTAAATTGCCATATGGAAAAAGGAGAAACAAAATTTTCCAAAGTGTAATGTTTTGCCAATAAAATAATATTAAAAATTAAGAAGGTAGAAGAGGGATTTTATAAACATAATTCAGCCCTCAAGAGGCCATATTTCGGTCAGCCATCAAGACGAGAAGAGAGAGAGAGTGCAAGAGAAAATAGAGAACAAGAAGAGAGGAAGAGGATTCAAGAAGGCAAACAAGGTAAGTATTAGTTGGAATTGATTGTTTTTGCCTTCAATCTCTTGTAAACTCTCTCTAATCTTCGTATGTACCTTGAAATCATATAAAGCAAGAAGAAAATCAAGTGAAAGAAGATGAGGAAGGGATGGCTAGAGAGAGAAAATCAAGAAGAAGCAAGGTAAGCTTAAGAACTTGTTTCTTGATGATTCATGCTAGTTCTTGATGATTTGGTTGGTTGTTTGGCTTATATTGGCTTGGTTTTATGATTTAGGATGATGAATCCTAAGGGGAGATACTGTCTAAACTTTGATTAATCATGTAAAAATGGTGTTTAAGTGGTTAAATAAGTGATTAGAAGTGAAAAGAAGATGTTTGATTAGTTGGAAATTGGAAAACTTCAATTCCCTAAAATTCTCAAACTTTCAGCCAAGTGCAGAATAGGATGTTAGGGATGGAATTTGACAAATTTTATTATTCGATTGTGTTTAGAATTAAAAATTTTGTAGGAAATATGTGAATTATAAAGTGTAAAGGCTTTAGAGTGTGAAAAGATAATTTTACCCCTAAAACCCTAATTGGTGGCTGTTAAGGTTAAAATTGGAAATGCAGTGTGATTTTGTCAAAACTAAGGTCAAAAATAGATTCTACATCCAAAATTGTGTAGGAATAACTCGGGTCATAATTTTTTAGGAAAGTACAATTGTACTGTGTATAAAAGGAATTAGACTGGTTTTCCTAGGGGCATTTCGATAATTACACATTTTTAGTAAAGATAACCAACTTATGAGTCTTAAAATAAGATATGAATTAGTAATAACTAATTTTTTATCAATTTGGAAACTTTAGGACTTGATATTTGCCGAGCTGGACAAAAAGTTAAAGACCGACATTAGCTAGGCAAAGAAAGGTGTTAAGGCAGTAACTCTATCTCTCATATTTTATGTGATTGTTAATATGCATTGTTTGCTATGTTTTGTATAATAACATGTGAATGGCAGTAAATCCTATAGTTGGGTGTGGGCCTAATGGTATTCAGTCTAGGTAGGCCAATATGATTGACGAGATTCCTCGTTGTGGTATGAGAAAAGCACAAGTACTACCCTATGGGAACAACATAAGTACCATGAGGCCAGTAGGACCCAGCTGAGGCGAGTATGGACAGGTTTTTGCCTGCTCTGAAACATTAATGTGGCAAGTACGGACAGGTCGGTGCCTGCTCCGGAATATTGATGTGATCACAATGTGGCAAGTAGGGACAAAATGATCATTTTGATCATGACAAAATTATCACTTTGATCCTAAACATTGATTGGCATACATGTACACGACATTATTATTTGTTGCATCATATACTGTATTGCATGTTTATCTTTTGCATTTTATATGATTGATTGCATGTTGCTACTGAGATTCGTTTGAATCTCACCCTTTCCATAAATAAAATTTATTCAGTAAGAAGTAACGGCTCAAAAGGCAAAGAGGTGGACACTAGCAATTGAGGGTTTCAGTTTTAAAGAAAAATTTTATATTGGTTATCTTTATATATTTTATGTATTTTTTGGGTTTTGTAATATACTATGTACAAACTGTTGGAAATTGTGCCCTAGGGGCCAATCATTGTACTTTGAATATTGTCATTCAATGAATTTCTCCATTTGGTTATCACATTATTCGCATGTTCACTGTGATAATTGTATCCTTGGATAAATCATAATGATTGTCCTAAATGTCCCTGGTCGGTCATCTATGTGGGAGCAAAGATGAAATAAGACCAGTATGACTTTGATAAGGTATGGGGATACTAATCAAAGTCTTAGGCACTTGTAGGAGTACAAGGTGCTGGACCGACCCGCTATGAGAAAGCTGCATGGATCAAGTCATAAGCTTATCTCATGTATAACCACGTCACAATGCCCTTTGACCTGAGATCATCATGGATTCCTATATGAGAGTTACTAAGCTTTGACTTAGTCAAAAGTCACCTTTAACCGGGTGATGATAAAGGCTACAATCGGGTTTAGTGGTTTTCATGCAGAGGAATGTGAATGGTCAAGATGGAATTTGTCCCTCACATTAGTAGAGAGATATTACTGGGCCCCTCGATGAGTGAGTCTGAGAAATGTATGGCCATACTACGATGGAAAGGAGTTTCCATTTCTATAGTAAGACTACTCAGGGATCGAGAAAGTAATGGTCAGGAATAGGAGGATGACATTCTCCATGCCTCATCCTTGACCGAAATATCGTGTGACAAAAGGGACGTGATATGGTTATACGACAGGTTATATCGTATTGTCGATCCTCATATGAATTGGGTAGTCATAATGTCTTGCTAGAGGCCGCTTATGACTTGTGGGTTAGTATAGTCATTGGCCCACTGCCAACTTCGTTTGGGCCTACAGGGTCGCACACAAGAATAGCCCAACACGAGCTATAATGTCCAGATTCATTGAATCTAAGATGCGTCTAAGATTCAATGAATACAATGTTTAATCTAGGGTGAATGAATTTTAAATATATATTTATTATATACACATGTTGTGTGAATATTTATTTGATAAATATTTATATGTGTGTTATATATATATTTATATTTGGAAAGGAATATTAATAATATTATATACACATATGTATTTTTGAAATACATAAATACATATATAATATATATTATTTGATAATATATATTATATATATATGATAGTATTATATTATATGATCATATGATAATATTATATTATATATATAATATATATTATTTGATAATATATATTGAATATATGATAATATTATATTATATGATGATATTATTATATTGTGTATATATAAAGATATTATATGATAATATCTCATATTTAATTTATGAAGATAAATTAAATTCCATTGGCTCTTTATTCTAATTAAATAAATAGGTTAAATTAAAACTGTTGGACAGATTTAATTAAACCAGGTTTATTTAATTAGCTTATTAAAACAATTAAATGTTAATTGATATGATAAGGATTTTGAAATTAATTAAGATTAATTTTAAAAATCCAATATCCATCATAAAATAGATAACCCTACTAGTTATAAAATATGAGAGCTAGGGTTTTCTACTGATGATGAAAAACTAGAGAGCCACAAGAAAACCCTAGAAGGGTATTAGAGGCGCTAGCACGCTGCCGGTGTTGGGGTCTTATTCGTGTGGATACCAGTAGAGGGAGTTGATATGAGTAGTTAGCTCCTCAAGATTGAAAAAGGAAAAACTCCAAGAAGAACTAGTTGACATGTTGATGTTGGGGATGGTTAATCTCATACTCATAGAGATTGATGCTCTTTTAAGAAGAATTAGCGGACATGTAGATGCCGGGGAAATTATTTCAGGAGCAACCAAACATGGAGATTTGTGAACTCGCAATACGTTGATGATTGTGGGCATTCAAACAAACATGAATAAGGTACGACTCTTTCTAACTTGATTTAAATGCCGTTGATAGATCCGCAATTGGGATTGGTAAACTTTTGCAATTTTAATTTTTTTTTAATTCTTCCGCTGTGTGCCTACCAATCCCAACACAAACCTTATGGGGACTTCTTGTAATGTAATCAAAAATTTTATATCAATATGTTTATGCTATTTTTGTATGCCCATTGAACTATGCATTAGTACCTTGTTAAATGTCGACTTACCGAGGGGGTTTGACACCATGAAGCACTATTTCGACTGTAGGGAAAGCACACTATGTCAGAGTCAAAATTGCAAGTTGGACATGCCGACCCAGTATGCATATTCCACCCAGATAATGTTTCGAGCCTAGGAAAGTCACTAATCATCTATATCAACGTTGCACTCAAGTTGCACAATGTCTTCTTGTATGCGTCATATGTCTCAATGCCGATATTCCACAAGTCTAGCAATTCAGCAATAAGTGATTGGAGATACACATCGATGTCATCACCCGGTGCTTTTTGCCAAAATGATCATGGATAAAATGAATGAGCTTTGTTTCATACACAGCTAGGGGTTAAGTTGTAGCGAACTAAGACTACCGGCCAAATACTATAACTTATACTAAGATTCGCAAATGGATTAAAATCGTTGGTTGCCAAAGCAAGCCACACATTTCTAGGGTAGCCGCGAAAGATGAAAAGTCTTTGTCAAATTTCTGCATTCTGAAAATGTCTTAATTTACCATCTTCATTCTTATCAACCTCATGCCACCTTATGTGCTCTGTTGTTTTGGACAACATAAACAATATTTGTAACAGCGGCTTCAAAGGAAAGTACATGAGAATCTTTGTAGGTTTTTTCTTCTGCTTTTTCCCCTTCCGAATTGTCTTGTACCTCAATGTGTGACATCGCTTACAAGTCTCTCTACTAGCATCATCTCCCCAAAACAACATACAATCATTGGGGCATGCATAAATTTTTTGGTAGTTCAAGCCCAATCTGTTAATAATCTTATTGGCCTCGTAGAACATTGTGGGAATCTTCACGTTGGGCAACGCATCTTGTAATAATTCCAGCAACATCAATATTCCTTTATCTGTAATTCCATACAAGTACTTTATATGATACAATTTGATCAAGAAAGATAATTTCGAGTATTTTGACAACCCTGATTATAAAGGACGATCTACTTCATCCATTAGGCTGAAAAAATCCCGAGCTGCTTCATTCTTTAAGAACACAGGGTTTGAACCCTGCAGTTCTTCGTTGAAGTTGTTGTCTTGAAAACCAAACGCATCATGCACAACATCATTAACAGGATCATCTTCATGTACTTGAACTCCTACTTGTGAACTTTAAGGAAGAGGATCATAAATCTCATACCGACCTTCTCACTATAAACTCCCCAGAAAGTATAGTCTTCCGGGAAAGGCTTCACAATCAAATGTTCCTTTACAACTTGTCGTATATGCCACTTTTTGAACTTTCATTTCCAACACAAACATATGATCTTACCATCATAGCTGGCGTAAGAGTATGTGAAATCCAAGAAGTTGTTTAATCGATATAAATAAGCTGGAGAATTATGTGGCAACTTGATCCATGACTTATCCATAGCTAGTGAAAAAATTTGACACAGAAGATAAGTGAAGGAAGAATGACGTATGCCTGGAAGCTCAAATTCAAATTCTCTAACGTTCAAAAATTTGTAGCGGTTAAAAATCGCCACCATATCCGCTACTAAGTGTGGCTTTATAGTGGTTACTACTACCTAAACCACTACAAAGTGTGAACATTTTGAAATTTGAATTCCAAATACCGCCAACGATCATACACCTTTGTAGCGGTTTTACTAGTAAAAACCGCTACAAAGTTGCATGATCGTTTTCGGCATTTGCAATTCAAATTTCAAAATGTTCACACTTTGTAGCAGTTAACTGGCGTAAACTGCTACCAATTTTCATAACAACTAGTAGCGGTTAGATTAATAAAACTGCTACAAAGTTTGTGTATTTTGTAGCTGTTAGTTTGAATTAACCGCAACCAATTTCATTCAAATTTGTAGCGGTTATTCTTAAGTAACCGCTATAAAAGTGGCGCCATTTGAAATTCAAATTTAACATATTCACAATTTGTAATAATTACTTTGAGATAACTGCTACAAATATTCATGAACGTTGGCGGGATTTGACATATTCAAAATTTGAATTAGCGACATTTTGTAGCAGTTATTATGAATTAACCGCTACAAATAAACTTGTAGCGATTTATTGGTGATAACCGCTACAAAGTGCAATTGTTTATTTTTTTCAAATTGTTTATTTTTTTCAACTTTGTTTAAGCATGTCTAATCAGAGGATTTTATCTCTTTATGCTTTGTTTGTAAATTGTTATGTACCTAAAGGATGAATCTTAAACATTTAGGGTATTTTCATTTTAATTCTTTTAAATTTTCATGATTTAAAAATTAGCGATTTCAAATATGAAACATGATGCAAACAAAACTTTAAACCAAGGGTTAAGGGGCAAAAATGCCCATATGCTTTTTCCAAAGGGGCATCCAGCACCAAATACTTTCATTAGGTGCAAAAATGTCCACGCCGTTAAAATGACAATAACGTCCGTTATGTGGGACCCACAATACTATTTTTTAAGGTGCAAAAATACCCATGAACTTTATTTTTGGGTGCAAAAATGCCTATGAACTTCTCAAAGTGGGGTAAGAATGCTTATAAACATTATATATATATATATATATATATATGTATGTATGTATGTATGTATGTATATATATATATGTATGTATGTATTTATGTATATGTATATGTATTTAATTTTTTAGATAAAATAATTTGGGCAATATTAGACAAATTGTAATTAAGCGTGACTAAGTTATTACATTGCCCAAAATATTTTATCTACATCATGAGAGTTGTAATTACATATTTTTTTAAATAATAATTATTTTGAAACTTCTTTATTTACGTAGATATTTTTGTTATTAAGTTTGATCAATGCTTTTAATTACTAAAAAAATTTGTAATTTTTTTACCAGTAAAAAAATATGTAATTACAACTTTCATGATGTAGATAAAATATTTTGGGTAATGTAATAACTTAGTTACGCTTAATTATAACTTGTTTCATATTGCCTAAAATATTTTATCTAAAAAATTAAATACATAAATACATATACATACACATACATACATACATACATACATACATACATACATACATATATATACATATACATACATACATACATATATATATATAAAATAAAAAAAATGTCCATGAGCATTTTTGCCCCATTTTGAGAAGTTCATGGGCATTTTTGCACTCAAAAACAAATTTCATGGGTATTTTTGCACCTTACTATGGGTCCCACATAACGGACGTTAGTGTCATTTAACGGCGTGGGCATTTTTGCCCCCTTTTGAAAAGTTCATGGGCATTTTTACACCCAATAAAAATATTTGGCGTTGGATGCCCCTTTGGAAAAAGCATATAGGCATTTTTGCCCCTTAACCTTAAAACCAAAATAATTAAAATATCACTCAAATAAAAAAGTCTAAATTTTTATACAATACAAAAACTACAACTAACTAAACTAACTGTCAAGAGCCTAATTATCAGGTCCTCTCTTAGGGGCAGGAGGAGGAGGAGGAGGTTGATTGGAGTTAACAACACCATCATCATCGACGGAAGGAGGAGTAGACGGCTGGACGATGAACTTAGGGATAGGGGGACTTATGGATGCTCCTCGTTGGGAAACAACTGACTCCAAGACCTAGACAGCATGTTGTTCCTGATGTCCCTCCCTTGGGTCTACTGAGGGTAGAAGTAGTTGACCTACACCCAAATCTGCCTGGAAACCTCCTCACGTATGTCCTGAACAGTCTCCTCCCTTGGCCATCTGAAGCCTGAGGTCTGCACTGTAGAGGTGTCAACCTCAGAGGCTTCACTCCTACCATAGACCATCTAGGTCTGGTACCTAACCCCATACCCCTGACATGTCCAGGGTGCTCAACTTGTCCTAAACCAACTTTCAATGGTGTAGTGGAATCCATAGACCCATGTGACGCCTAGGTATGGGTCTCTCGCAGCTCAGTCTGGGACTGCTGAATATGCTCTTGCAATTTTATAAAACAAATTATTATCATTAACAATAAATTAAGTGTTATAAAAAATAAATTATCTTACAATAGCCTCCTCTGCCTGCTGAAACGTTGGAGTCCTGTCCCGATGTCTATGTGTGACCGTGAATAACTCTCCGTAGTCCATTCTTTGGTTCTCTTGCTGAGCCTTCATATCCTAAAATAATAAAAAAATTAAATTAGTATTATAAACAATTAATTGAAATTAAATTAGTAATATTAAGCTAAAATTAACTAAAATTGTAAAAAAATTACCAATTCGCTGAAGTCACAACAAATGTCTTTGATCCAGCTGTGTGATAGATCTTTTGCTACCCTCGGCTCTTAGTATTTCTCTGAGAAAGAGCCTGTAAAAAAAACATTAAAATTATGAAAAAATATAAACAAGTAATAATTATTAAAAAAATTAAAAAAATTACTCAAACATTACTAAAATTATAATTACTTAAAAAATACTTGTCCCTTTGGGCTCCTCTTGTACTGGACAAAACTCACCCATTCATTAGGTGGGACACCGTCCGGGACATTCTCGATCAGCTGCTGTAGAGGAATCATCACATCCTTTTTCATGATGTGGAAGAGATGATTGCTCCTGTTCTTCCAGCCATCGCCCATCTTCATTAACGTGTACCTCTTCCTGTTGTCCTGGACGACAAACCTATCCTGTAATACAATTGAATAAAAAATAATTAAATACGATTATTTAGAAATCAGACAATTAATAAATAATAATTAATTACAACTAATTACAAATCATTTAATATAATTGAATACAATTAGTTACATTCACCGCCTCATCCCACGCCAGATCCTTTGACCCCTTCGGGACATTCTTCCATGCCCTGAAGTGAATGGGGAACCAAATCTAATTCAAGCCTAGCTCATTTGGGTAGCAGTTGAACAGGTGACCCTCATTCTTAATGGGCTTATCTGTGGCCTCATTCCACAGAACTACTACTCATACTTCCTGGTCCAAGCTATTCAGAAGCCTCTTCGTGGGAATGTTCCCATGCTCATCTGCACAATTTACCACATATATTAGTTAGATTTAAATTCACATTTAATAGATCAAATTTAAATATTAAATTTATTAAATAAAAAATTACTTTTACCTTGGACTTGCACCTCAAACCCAATCAACCGGTAAGATGATAGTCGTGGGTTGTTCTGGTCCCGAGCCTCCTCCTCATCCAAGAACCACTCCATGTCACTAAGTTGAATCTGGATGTCAAACTCCTTGTTCTCGTCATAGTTGCTCAGACTCAGATCAGCCTCATCTCCCTGAAAAGCAAGAGGCACCTGTGGTGTGGTCGCCTCCTATAGGACCGTTTGTTGTGGCTGCGGTGGGGCCAACTCCTGTGGCTGCTGTGGGACCATCTACTGTGGCACGATCACCCTCCCTCTATGCTGCCCCCTCCTCTACTGCTGCCTCCCCGTAGAAGAATTCTGAGGGGAAACTCAGACTCCTTCCCCTTTCACTTGTCTCTCCTAGAAGCCATATTAATTGAAAATTAAAAAAATTGGTCACATTTATATAAAATATATATAATAATAATAATAAATGGAAATAAAATATGTAATTTTCCTACCTCAAGCATCAAAACTGTGTAAACGCTACAGCATAAATTCATATTTGAAGGAAAACTCACAGAGAGACGTCAGAAAACAAAATGACAAAACAAGATAAGTGAAGGGTCTTGGCGCTTTTATAGTGCTACATTTTGTAGCGGTTTTTGAAAAAACCGTTGCCCAAACTGCTACAAAGTCAAAAACCCTACCTTGGCTTACAGAACAGTTTGTAATAGTTACTCATAACCGCTACAAATATACAGACCCTTGACATTCTATAGCGGTTATACTCAAAAACCGATATAAACATCATTAAGCTTTGTAGAGGTTATTCAGAACCGCTACAAAGAGGCGGCCGTTTGCATTCAATAGTTGTTTATGTCAATATAACCGCTACAAAGTAATTGGCACAATTGTTGAGCCTGCTTCACGCCTTTTGGTGCCAAGCTAGCATCACATTTGTGGTGGTTTACATAACATAACTACTACCAATAAACCGCTACAAAGTTTTGCAAGAAATTGGCGCTAAATTTGTAGCGGTTTAGTTGTGTAAACCACTACAAATAACGTTGGCTAACCGGCATGCCACTTAGCGCGAGAGTTACCACTATAAATTTGTAGTGGTTTCCCTTAAAACCGCTACAAATCATGATATTGGTAGCGGTTAAATATAACCACTACAAATGCACCGCTATGAAATGTCATTTTTTTTGTAGTAACTAGTAGAGGATAGTTGTTGTTGCTACTATGAAGATGTCACCGTCCTTGATGAATGCCACCGCCACTGGCCTCTAAGAAGAGACTGGACAGATCAAGGGAGTAAGGGTCTAAGGTCGTCGAGTGATAAGGGAAGGGCAATAAAGGAATTTAAAAAAATAAACATTTTATTTTTTTAAATAGTGTGGGTCCTACTAATAAAGTTAGTCCATTTTAACGACAATGTTATTTTTACTCTAATTTTGTAAGTTCATGGGTACTTTTGCACCTCCAAAAAGCATTTAATGTTGAGTGTACTTTCGGTAAAAACTCATGGTATTTTTCCATCTTAACCCTACAATATATATTTTGATTTTAAGGAAAGTCCATATAAGTTTTCAAAATAAAAAGGAGGTCTCTCTAATTTAAAGTAAAAATATGGAGAGGTTGATATATTTTACTCCAATTTTTTGATTCAAACTGAGGAGGCTGGATGGGGTTAGTTAGGTTGGAATTTATATTATTTTACTCATGATGAGTTTGAAGCGATGTCGTTTTGAGTGAAAAACCTAGAAGTCCATCATATTTGTATTTTTTAAATAACTCTATTTTATTGAATTATACATGGTTTATGCATGAGTATTCCATTTACTTGTGAGTTAATCCTTTTAAAAAATAAATATTGTTTTTTTATTGTTATATATATTATTTTTAATATTTAAATTAAATTATAGTATGTTAATTATGATTGAGTTAATGTGATTTAACCATGTTAGCACATTTAAACCACTACTTTGACTGATCTAATCACCGTCCTAAGTGCTTTCTATCTACTCCTCTAGTTCTATTTATAAGGAAGAGAGAATAAATTTTACCATTCTATTTATAGGATATAGAGAGAATTTTTTTTATATGAACATATAATTTTACCATTCATTTATTATTGTGTTGATTTTGTTCTTATTGAGTATAATGTAGATTAAACAAAGGTAAAGTTAAAAAGTTATTAAATTTTGAGGCAGAGTTAATAAAATTTAAAGATTTTTTTTCATAAGAAATATGTTAAAAATAATTTATAAATACGTTTCCATCGGAGTATATAAGCTGATAACTACCAACCGCTGGTTAATCTCTAATATTCTCATCATGCATGACCTTTTATAGTTCGGTAGGTATTTCATGAAATCTAAAAGTCCAAAGCTATCAACATTGGTTACACAATCCATCCTTTTATCTTCGCTCAGTTTTGTGTAATGATGGAGATGCATCAATTATGAGTTATCCTTTTCGTTTTTAATTCACCAAAAAACTTTGTAAATAAATATTATAATTTTCTAACGACATATCTCCATCATCACAAATAGACTTGAAAATATCCACTTCTAGGTTTTAGTGTGATGTGGTCAGAAAGGGTAGGTTGAGATTTCTTACAATGCAAGGAAAAACCCAAAGATAATTACACCCTTTACAAAAATAAAAATAGTGAAATTATAGAAATTTAATTTTTTTTTATTTTCAAATTATTTATTATTTATGTGAAATGAAAAAATTATTTTATATTATAACATCAGTAGCAATAAAGGCTTATTCCACTATGTGGGCTCAGCTACGAAGATAACATGATACTATTGTACTTTATCAACAATTACATCTTTGAATAAATTGTTGATCAAGAGACATTGCACAATAACTTCACTTATTATTCTCTTCAATTATTTTTAAAAGACTCCATACTGCCTAATAAATCCTCTTTACTAACACATCCAATGATTTTCTTTAAGCGTATCTACATCTGATGGCCTTCTTTTTAGATTATAGTCTGATTTAATTTTTTTATTGAAAATTTTTCCATTAGAATGTATGTTAAATTAAAAAAATTGAGTCAAAGTTATTTTAATGAAAATTAAAATTTTACGAAATTTTAAATTACTATTATTTTTTAATAATTTTTTTATATATTCTAGAAAATTATTTTTCATAAAATGAGTTCAATTGAAAAATATAAGCTAATAAAAGAACAAAAATATAAGAGAAGTTTAAATAAAAATTTAAAATTATACCTTTCGTATTATCCAAAATACAAAATTACAGATGAAGCAAATTCAAAAAGTTGAATAATGATATTATATTATCCTTTTATTCTCAGGCAAGAACTTAAGTGCCTGAATATTATTTTTTTCGCCTTCTAAATGGAATCATTCCATGTGATTAACTTTTTTTTTTCCAAAATTAAATGTATCTAAGTTCTTCTCTTCTATTTTTTGTAAAGTAAAGGTGATTAGATTGAATGTGCTTTTAAAATGAGGTTTCGAATTTAAATCATGAAGATAAAAAGTTACAATAGAAGAGCAATTTCTTTTTAAATTAATAAATTTAATAATACTTGAATTATTTGTACATTAAAATATGGATGGAAAAAAATATATATGTTGTCCACTAAAGATCTCACTTTTTTCAGACCAACAAAAATTTACCACATAATCTGAGTTGTAAATTATTGAATGGGAATAAATAATGGTATATATCCATAAAACTAAAAGTAAAAGATTTGAGTAATCTAAATACCTTTTGGAAACACCAATATGAACGTCCTCTAGCTTTTTTAAAAAAGCCAAAAAAGAAAAAATTGTAACACCTACCACTTTATCATTTGAGTAGTATCAATGATCAATAAAGTAGTATCTATAATTCAATATGAATCATCAATATATCATTACTCCGGTGGCAAACAAAAATCAACATACACACACACATCATTACCCCGGTGGCAAACAAAAATCAACACACACACATATATATCATCATCATTCAATCATTATAAATCTTAAATATAAATTTTATAATAAATTATTGACTCAAGCCATAACTTTTACTTATTAACAATGTAATTTATTTTCACCAGGAATAAAAATTAGATTCTAAAATATCAATTTAATGATAGTTGGGTCTAAAAAATTGTTTGTATAACTGAAATATCTATATGACTATATTTACAACTATCTAGATTTATATTTACAACTCATTTTTTTAGCCAATCCTTGTAGACTTATCACTAATGAAATTAACTTTTGGAATGCCTAACTTTTGTTCCCCTTAATTTTCACCGAAAAGAAACACAATTCGTAGCAATCCATTTGTAGTGGTTCATTTTAACCACTACAAATATTGGTATTTATAATGGTTCTGAGCTAAACCGCTACACATTTGCAACGATATGCCTCGCGCCAAGTGTTTGTCACGGTTTACAAGGCTTAACCGTTACAAAATTTGTATATTTGTAGCAGTTGATGTACTATAACCACTACAAACTTGGCGCCATCTGGCACGATGGCGCCAAGCTGGTGCGCCTATTATTGAGATTACTACTAACAAAACCGCTACAAATGTGGCGCCAAGAGCGCGAAGGTGGTGCATCTTTAGTGACTGTTATTTTGTAGTGGTTTATGTTATGTTAACTGCTAGAGAATACAAAGAGCCGTCTATTTATAGCGATTACTTTTAAAACCACTACACAATTCAAAATTTGTAGCGGTTATTGCCTAAAACCGCTACAAAGTTAAAGCCTTTATAACCCATGCGCCTTGTGAAAGAATGTACGAAGAAAAGGAAATATAAAGGATCAGTGAAGAATTTGCAGCATGAGGCTAAGCATTGGTTTCAAAATAGTTGCCAACACATGAAAGAATGGAAATGGCTTGTGATTAGTATAATGTTACGTACCACCGGCGATATAATAATGAAAACTCATACAACTAGAGCTTTCCTTGTTATATGGCCCGTGATATGTAATATGATACCAAGTATAGGAAATTTTCATTTTTTCATGTGGTTGGTAACTACTTTCAAACCAATGTTTAGCTTCATGCTGCAAATTCTTCAGATAATTGACCGTTAGTAGCGGTTATAAATACAAACCGTTACAAAATGAACAGAATGCAAAGAGTTGCATCTTTGTAGCGGTTATGGTAGCGGTTATAGGATATAACCGCTACAGGATGCAAACGATCCTTAAGTTGGTAGTGGTTATTTTGTAATTGCTACAAATTGTATGTATAGTGAATCTCAACGGTTTGTATATGTGTAGCGGTTTTGGTGTCAAACCGCTACAGAAAGTCAAGCTACTTAACATTTGCAGTGGTTAAAACGTATAACTATTACAAATATTTAACCGTATTAAATTCTTACTTTACTCGAGGTGATTTTGTAGCAGTTGAGGTAGCAGTTTTTCCCATAACCGCTATAAAGTTCACCAATATTTAAACCCAACGCCTTTTCCATTATGATATTTTGTCATTTTTTTTCTAACGCTTATCTAAGAGCTTTCCTTTAAATTTGAGATTTCCATATGGCTTCAAGAGATAAGGGGAAGGGGAAGGAGGTTGAGCGTCCCCAAAACCCTTTTTACGTGGTAGTGGCAGTAGAGAAGGGGTGAGTGACAGGGGTTAGCACGGAGGGAGGGGGACCGCACCATAACAGATACCCCCACAGCACCCACAAGAGTGGGCCTCAACACAGCCATAGGAGGTAGCCCCACCATAGCCATAGGAGGTAGCCTCACCACAACTACAGCAGACAACCCCACAGGAAAAGACCACACCACATGTCCCTCATGAGGGAGAGGGAGGTGAGCTCAATCTGAGTGACTTGGACGAGAATGATGACATGTTCAACCTCCATATTCCCATCAGTCAGTTAGAGCGGTTCCTAGATAAGGAGGATGCATCAGAGCAGAACCACCCACGAGGTTCATCTTCCTAATCGATTAGGTTTGAGGTGCAAGTGCAAGACAAATGTAATTTTTATTTAAGAAATTAAATATTTAAATTCATTATGTTATTTGTGCATTATGAATTATTAATTTTAATTTATATGCACTCAAATTAAAATTTTTAAATCTTCAGGAAAAATTGTGTATTATATTATAATCTAAATTGTAAAGAATTAATTTTATAACTCACAATATTTATTGAAAGCTTGTTATTTATTATTTAATTTAAATATTTTTTATATTCTTTTTAATCAATTTAAATTAACCAAATCCCAATTATTAGATTTAATGGCAACTAGGTCCTTTAATCATTAATTTGTGGGAAAATCTCAATGAATCTAGGTGCAATTCATTCAAAACGTGAAAATACAGTTTTGGCCTTTCTTGAATTTAAAAATACAGTTATGTTAAATGTAAATTTAAATTTAACTAACGTATATAGTAAATTGTGCAGATGAGCAAGAAAACGTTTCTACTAGGAGGCTTGACGTGACCGCTCTGAACAGCTTAAACCGGAGACTACAAGTTGTTGTTCCGTGGAATGAGACCACAGACCAGCCCATCGACAATGGGGGTCACCTGTTCAACCGCTACTTGAACGAGTTGGGCTCAAACTGGATGCAGTTCCTATCACTTCAGGATGTGGAAGCACGTTCTAAAGGTGCTGAAGGATCTGGCATGGGATCAGGCAGTTAAGGTAATTAATAATTGCATTTAATTATATTAAATGATTTGTAATTATCTTTTTTTAAATATTATTTTTAAGTTTTATGTTTTTGAAATAATCGTATTTAAATATTTTTTATTTAATTGTATTACAGGATAGGCTTGCCGTCAGGGACAGCGGGAAGAGGTACACGCTGATGAAGATGAGCGACGGCTAGAAGAACGGGAGGAATCGTCTCTACTACATCAAGAATAGGGATGGGGTGATTCCTCTGTAACATTTGATTGGGGACGTCTCGGATGGCATCCCACCAAATGACTGGGTGAGTTTTGTCCAGTACAGGAGAAGTCAAGAGGCGCAAGTATTTTTTTTAATAACTATTATCTGAGCTTTTTAAATTTTTTTTAATTATTATTACTTTTTTCAATTTTTCTTAACTTCAAATTTATTTTTTTAATTGTAGGCTATTTCCTAGAGAAACGCGAAGAGTCGCGCTCAGTAGATGATCCACCACAAGGCTGAATTAAAGACATTTGTTGTAACCTACAGCAAATTGGTACCTTATTTACAATTTCGGTTAATTTTACATTAGTATTCATAATTTAATTTCAATTAAATATTTATAATATTAATTTAATATTTTCATTGTTTCAGGAGATGAAGGCTCAGCAAGAGAACCGCCAAACGGATTACAGACTGGCGGCTCTGAAGCAGTAACCTCTTGAGCACGGACGTCCGAGGGAGAAGACTGTTGAGGAGATCCGCTCAGAGGTTGTGAGGAAAATGCAGGAGCAGGCCGATTTCTACTACATGCAGCGGACACAGTAGCAAGAGATCACGAGCTCCGTGCTCAACAAGGCGTAGAGTCGCTTGTTCCCTGATGAGGCATTCCCAGAGGTCTCTCCCATCCCTAGGTTTGTTGTGCAGCTACCTCCTCCTTGATCCGATAATGATGCCGTTGACTCTAACCAGGCCTATCCTCCGTACTCCCCTAAGATAAGACTTGATGGTCAGCTCGGTAACGATGCCCCCCTCAGACAGGACCTACTAATCAAGCTCCTGATAGTTAGTTTAGGTTATTTATGATATTTTTTTCATCTTTTAACATTTGAAAAAAATGTTTAGTTAATTTAATGTTTTTTAATTTACAAAGCTGTTTTATTTTTATGTTAATTCTGTTATTTAATTTTGTTTGAAAAAACAATTTTAGAAAAAAATAAATAAATAAAAGCTGACATTTGTAGCTGTTATATTATAGAAAACCGCTACAAACAGGCAAAAAGTTGTAGCGATTTAACTTGGTTTAACTGCTACAAAATGTTATTTTGAATTTTTGATTCCCACCAACGGTCATATCAATTTGTCCCGGTTAAGGATTTATAACTGCTACAAAGTATTACAAATTTGAATTTTGAATCTGTCATGCCCGCCAACAGTCATCAATATTGGTAACGGTTAACTCTGTTTAACCGCTACAAATTTTCATGTTAATTTGTAGCAGTTTCTTAATTGTACCTCTAGTAATTATTACAGATTTGAATTTTGAATATGTCATTCAATCCAACGGTCATGAACATTCGTAGTAGTTATATTATTGTGACCGCTACAACATGTTTTTCTTTTGAATTTTGAATATGTTATTCGCCAAAGCTCATTAATATTTGTAGGGGTTATGTTTTAGTAACCGCTACAAATGATAATGATCATTACATTTTGTAGCGGTGTGTGAAGCTAAAACTGCTATAAAGTATTGTTGGAAATTATGCCCTAAGGGCCAATCATTGTACCTTAAACATTATTGTTATTTAAGAATTTATCCTTATTGTTATCATATCATTTGCATGTTTATTATGATAATTGTATCCTTGGATGAACTATAAAGATTATCCTAAATGTCCCTAGTCAATTATCTATGCGGGAGCAAAGATGAAATAAGACCAGTATGACTTTGATGAGGTATAGAGATACAAATCAAAATCTTAGGCACTTGTAGGAGTATAAGGTGCTGGACCGACCCGCTATGAAAAAGCTGCATGGATTAAGTCATAAGCTTATCTCATACATATAATCATGTCACAGTGCCCTCTGACCTGATATCATCATAGATTCCTGCATGAAACTTGCTAAGTTTTGACCTAGTCAAAAGTCACCTTTGACCGGGTGATGATAAAGGCTACAATCGGGCTTAGGAGTTTTCATGAAGAGGAATGTGAGTGGTCAAGATGGAATTTGTCCCTCACATTAGTGAGAGATATTACTGGACCCCTCGATGAGTGAGTCTGAGAAATGTATGGCCATACTGTAATGGGAAGGAGTTTCCATTTCTAATTTCAGGCTACTCAGGAATCGGGAAAGTGATGGTCAGGAACAGGAGGATGACGTTGTCCATGCCTCATCCTTGACCAAAATATCGTGTGACAAAAAGGGACGTGACATAGTTGTATAAAAGGTTACATCGTATCATCGATCCTCATGTGAATTGGGTAGTCGCAATGTCTTGGTAGAGGCCGCTTGCGACTTGTGGGCTAGAATAGTTTTTGGCCCACTGCCAAATTCATGTGGGCCTACAAGGTCGCACACAAGAATAGCCCAACACGAGCTATGATGTCCAGATTCATTGAATCTAAGATTCAATGAATACAATATTTGACCTAGGGTAGATGAATTATATATATATATATATATATTTGAAAAAAAAAATAATAATAATATATATAGATTATAATATTATTATAAGATGTTAGTTTTATATTTAATTTATTTGATAAATTAAATAATTAAAACTAATACAGATATCATATCTTAGATTTAATTTATAAAGATAAATTAAATCTATTAGCTCTTTAATTAGATTAAATGAATATGATAAATTAAATCTGTTTGACAGATTTAATCAAGTCAGATTTATTTGATTTGATTTGAATTTCAAATTAATTAAGATTAATTTTGAGATTCCAATACGGCCTACATCAGATATAAAATTTGAAGGGCTAGAGAACCCTAGGCTGTACGGAGAACTTGGAGAGCCGCGAGAAACCCTAGAGAGGCATCTTGGAGGCGCTAGCACGCTGCCGCATTGGGTCTTGTTCGTGTGGATACCGGTAGAGGGAGGCGACCAGAGGTGTTGACTCCTAGAGATCGAAAGCACGAAAAATATAAAGGTACTATTCTAACTACTCGATTTAGACGTCTTTGATAGATCCGTGATTGGGATTCAAGGTTTTAAAACGGTTAATTTTTCCACTGCGTGTACGAATCCCAACAAGTATGACTTAGTAGTGGGTTATGTAGCGGTTGGATAACCACTAAAAATTTGTGAACGTTATCAAACTTCAATTTAAGCATCTTGTCACGCGTCATTTGCTCTTCACTCATCTTGTTTGCTAAATTTTTCCCTCTTGCTATGAATAAATCATGGATCAAGTTTTCATGTAATTCTCCAACTTATTTATATGGATTAAACAACTTCTTGGATTTCACTTACTTTCACGCCAGCTATAATGGAAAGATCATATGCCCATGTAGGAGATGCAAGTTCAAGAAGTGGCATACACGAGAAGTTGTTAAGGAACATTTGCTTATGAAGCCTTTCCCGAAAGAATATATGTTCTAGGGAGTTCATAGTGAGAAGGCTGGTATGAGATACGATGATGCTCTTCCTCAAAGTTCAAGTAAGAGTTCAAGTAAATGAAGATGATCATGTTAATAAAGTTGTGTGTGAGGCGTTCAGTTTTCAAGACGACAACTTCAATGAAAAAGTGCAAGGTTCAAAGCCTGCCTTCTTGAGGAATAAAGCAGCGCAGGATTTTTTTAGCCTCATGGGTGACGCAGATCATCCTTTATATCAAGGTTCTCAAAAATACTCAAAATTATCTTTTTTGATCAAATTGTATCATATCAAGTGCTTGTGTGGAATCACAGATAAGGAAATGTCTATGTTGCTGGAATTATTACAAGATGTGTTCCCTAACGCGGAGATTCCCACATCATTCTACGAGGCCAAGAAGAGTATTAACAAATTGGGCTTGAACTACCATAAAATTGATGTATGCCCCAACAATTGTATGCTGTATTGGCAAGATAAAGCCAGCAAGGAGGATTGCAAGAGATGTCACAAATCGAGGTATAAGACAATTCAGAAGGGGAAAAGTAGAAGAAGAAACCCACAAAGATTCTAAAGTACTTTTCTTTGAAACCGCGGTTACAAAGATTGTTTATGTCGTCCAAAACAGCTGAGTACATGAGGTGGCATGATGTTGATAAGAATGAAGATGGAAAATTAATACATCCACGAGATGCAAAAGCCTAGAAAGCGTTCAACTCTTAATTTCCATCTTTCACGGCTAACCCTAGCAATGTCCGACTTGCTTTAGCGAACAACGATTTTAATCCCTTTGGGAATCTTAGTACAAGTTACAGTATTTGGCTTGTAGTCTTAGTTCCATACAACTTGCCCCCTGGATATGAATGAAACAAAACTTCATTTTGTCTATAATCATCCCAGGTAAAAAGGCATCGGGTAATGACATCGATGTGTATCTCTAACCGCTTATTGGTGAATTGAGACATATGACACGTATGAGAAGTCATTGTTCAACTTGTGTGCAACTTTGATGTGGACCATAAGTGACTTTCTTGGGCTTGGAATGTTATCCGGGTGGAATGTGCATACTGGGACGGCATGTCCAGTTTGCAATTTTGACTTCAACGCAGTCCGCCTTCCCCACAATCGAAAGTGGTGCTTCATGGGTCATCGGAGGTTTCTCAATAGCAAGCACAATTTCATATTGTAACGGAATCATTTCAATAGGAAAATAGAAAAAGGAGAACCTCCTCATACTTTAACTGGTATAGAAATCTTACAGCAACTTTAAGACGTTGAATTCGTGTTTAGAAAAAGTGACAATTCAGTAATTGCAGGGCGAAAGAGGAGGAGGACTACTTCAGCTTCTGCACTCATCAGTGGCAGAAGTTAAGCATCTTCTTCAATCCTCCATATTGGAAAACTAATTTACTTCGAAATTGTCTTGATATCATGCATATTGAAAAAATATATACGACAATGTGCTATACACGTTGCTTAACGAACCCGGCAATTCAAAAGATTATCTTCAAGAGAGGAAAGATTTATGGGCCATAGGAGTTTGTGAAGGCGCATGGCCTTATGAGCATGAAAAATTTCAACCGGCAAAGTTCACCCTCATAAAACTGAATAAGGAAGTCTTCATAGCTACGTTGAAGAAAATAAAAGTTCATGTTGGCTATTCAAGCAACATTTCACGATATATTGACATGCGGGCACGAAAGGTTGATGACCAGAAGAGTCATGACTCATATGTTCTTATGTAACAGTTACTTCTGCTGGATATAAAGAATACACTTCCTCACGATGTGTCCATCATCTTGGTGGAACTAAGCTCTTCTTTCGTAAGTTGTGTTCTAAGGCTTTGATCGTTGAGAAGGTCGATCAGCTGCAGTCCAAAATCATTCTTACGCTTTGTCATTTGGAGATGATCTTTCATCCCTCTTTTTTCACTATGACGGTTCACCTGACAGTCCACCTTGTTCATGAAATAAAGCTCGCTGGCCCAGTTCAATGTCGATGGATGTATCTTATTGAGAGGTACTCATTTTACATATATGTGTCATTATTACTTTCTCAATTTGCTAGTTGCCCATTTCACTATTTAATATCATTTTTCTCTCTTTACTTTATAGGTTTATTGGCAAATTGAAATCTTACGTAAGGAATAAGGCGTGGCTAGAAGGTTGTATAGCTGAAGGTTATATATGGGATGAAGTCTTGTATTTCTGTTTAAGGTACTTTGATGACATTGAGACAGCTTTCAACCGACCGTCTCGTGTAAACGATTGTCCTGAGCCTGAGCCAACAACATCAACAGAGTTGTTAATCCCTTGTGTTGGTAAACCAGTTGGAGGAAGTGAAAACTTCATACTAACTGCAACTAAGAAGTTGCAAGCACATAGATTTGTCTTGATTAATTGCACTCAAGTTGAACCCTTCCTTCAGTAAGAATTGTACACTCATATGTTATTCTACAACTATCCTTACATTTTTTATTTACATTTCATGATCGTCTTTCCATGATTAATTGTAGGGAATTTAGAAGTCATGTGAAGCATCAACTCAGGATCCGAACACAAACATCCTTTGAAGTTGACAAAAAGGTCCATAGAGAATTCTCAGACTGGTTTGTGCACAAAATATTAAATGACCACAGCTCATACTCACTAGAGTTTAGAGCCCTCGCACTTGGGCCTCTTGACCATGCAAAAAGGTGTACATCATACAATGTCAATGGTTTCAAGTTTTGCATGGTATCACGAGATCAAGGATTTCAAACTCAAAATTCGAGTGTTTTTGGCACCTTTGGGACAAGGATTTGTGCGAGCAGTAGTGACGACAACATGCAGTTTGGAGGTGTCCCTTACTATGGAAAGCTTCTTGATGTCGTCGAACTAAATTATCAAGGTCATTTCACTATTACGTTGTTCAAGTGTTTGTGGACAAATACGACAACTTCCCAGGGACTCACAAATGATGATTTAGGCATTATATCAATAAATTTCTCTCGTTCAATTCACACCGGTCAATCTAAAGATGATGAGCCATATATTATTGCATCAGAGGCATATCAGGTTTATTATGTCATGGATGAGAGGTACAGGGATTGGAATATGGTAATTCACTTAAAGTCTCAAGACCTTTACAACATGGGTGATAGTGACAACATCACCTATGAGAGTGAGCCATTCCATCCCGCCAATTTTGAAAACTTCTTCCCTAAAGGCAATGATAATTTACCTATAGTTCGGTGAGTTTTTATAAGTTCACATCATTTAAATTTAATGTTTTCTACACAATAATACCACACTAATATTTCCTTCACAAAATTTTTGTAGGGATGATGATGAAGAATGATTAAGTTGAAACATGTTTTTGTTCTTTTAAATTTTAATTTTCTTAAAAAAAATTCTGACTAACATTTGTAGCGGTTTTATAACCACTACAACTGCAATAAAACCGCTACAAACTATGACACTTCAACCGCTATAAAAACCGTGACATTAATCGCTATAAAAGTGACGTAGATCCCTATAAATACCCTCACATCAACTCTTTTCATATACTTCTCCATTTCTTTACTCACTTCTTCTCTCTCATTTTTTCTCGTTTAGGATTGTTTTTTTTAAAGAGTCCAAGATCTAAGTAAAGTGATCAAATATGGTAAATTTTTTATCAATTCTTTCATCTCCACATTTTTTTTATACTTATAGTATTCATACTAATTTTTTTTTGTAGAAATTAACGGGCTATTCCTCAACATTTTTAATGTTCCTTCCATAATGATCAACATCTACGAGACAACAAAATAAATACTTATTACCTATAAATCCACAATATTACCTACACTTTCTCAATATTATGTATATAAATTTTATATTTATGTTACTCAATTTAATATTTTTGTTTGCCAACGTAATTCAATTTAATCATTCTTTTCAAATAATAACTACTATCGGTCCAAGTCCAGTTATATAATAATCAACTTGTTAAAATGATATTATGGTAATTGAATTAAATTATTGGATAATTTTTTTTCAATTTTCCAAATATTTGTAGCCGTTATTAGAACCGCTACAAAGTTAAAAGTGAAATTGAAAAATTGATTACATTTTTTGCGCCACTTTTAAAATTTCATCCTAGTTTAGTAGCGGCTTTAAAACTGCTACAAATATTTTACGCCATTTTTAAAAAATTCATATTTCAACTTAGTAGCGATTTCATAACCACTACTAGAATGAGTCAAAACTTTCATTTCTCATTTTCCCGCCATGGGGAATATTTGTAGCGGTTATATAACCGCTACAAAGTTATTAGCACCAATCTTAAAAAATTCACATTTCAATTTCGTAGCGGTTATTTAACCGCTATAAATTGCGGCTCAACTTTTGTATGTAATCGCTACAAAATTGTCAGATAATGTGCTGACTTCATTCAACTATTGTAGCGGTGTGCACAAACTGCTACTGACCGCTACTAATTCAGTAGCGGTTTTTCTCCTTGAATAAGGGTTATTTTAAACCACTACAAAAACGCTTGAAACAGTGATTTTTGTAGCGGTTTTGTTAACCACTACTAATGTCGTCTGTAGAGGTCAAAACCGCTACAATTATATCTTTTTAACCGCTACTAAATTACAATTTTTTTGTAGTGTTTCTTTAATTTCTTACAATATCCAATGCCACCTAATAATAATGTATTAAGCATAGAAGATTTCAATCAAATATAATAATAAGAAGACCAACTAAATTGAATGGTAAAAAGAAAAAGAAGACAAACTAAATTAATTTAGATACAA
The DNA here is from genome assembly GCA_037074505.1 of Albizia julibrissin. Taxonomy (NCBI): domain Eukaryota; kingdom Viridiplantae; phylum Streptophyta; class Magnoliopsida; order Fabales; family Fabaceae; genus Albizia; species Albizia julibrissin. The sequence goes on along the minus strand of CM073484.1, from coordinate 33,550,343 downwards.
GTAGGGGTGTGCATGGGCAGGGCTGGGCAAGGCCAAAGCATCATCGGGCCGTAAAATGCAGCCTGATGACCAGCCCTGCCCGATAAAAGCCCTAACATTATCAGGCATGGCAATAATGGGCTGGGCAGGGCGGGCTTTCCTGTCCAAGCGGTGATACTTTGCCACACATTGTGTGGAAAAAAACAGCTCCAATCATACCTGATAAATAATATTGTAAACTTCAAATATAATACATAATTCCACACTTTGAAATATTTAAAAATAAGTCTACAACTTAAATCTTGAAATTAAAAAGACTACCATATGTCTTAACAAATAGTCAAATATTTATGAATATATATATATATATATATATATATATATATATATATATATAATTTATTACCGGGCTGGGCCTAATGGGTATAGCGGCATACCCTGCCCGATGCCTAGCCTAATTGTACCCAATTTTTTTCAGGCTGTTTTTTTTTTCTTTTGGCCGGGCAGGGTGAAATTTTGTCAGGCTCGGGCAGGCGCACCGGGCACCTGGGCTTCATGAACACCCCTAAGTACAAGTAGTGGAAGAATGTCAAAGAATTGAACCCAACCTACCCTGATAATTCTGTTTAGAAAGTGACAACAATACCATCTGTTGTTATATTCTGTTTAATTTATGTTTTTTCTCAGTGCTTTAAAAGTATTACTGTTAAATATTTGCCCAAAAAAGAATCCATATTTGCCTACGGGTACAAGGTTTAGTTGGAAGTAATATATTAAGAACTTCGCCAAGAGAGCATATTATGGAATATATTTTTGCCAAAAGATTTTTAGAAGATAGTGGAATTAGCACATCTATTAAATAACGCGTCTTCAATTAAAAGATATACCTTATCAAGATTTAAAGCATTAGATTCTTCACTCTACTAAATAAAGATATATACATATATTGAACTTGTAGAATAATCAATGTTCAAGTGATAGCCAATGATATAACAACTTATTTTGATTGTTTCTTTCTAATTTTTTTTTCATGTAATACTGCTAAATATATATAAGTTCTACAATTTAACTTCTTGAGGGTTCAAATTTTGAGTTTTACAATTTTCTTTATGTTATATATATGACTTTTAAAAAATGAATTTATTGCTATTAGGGCTGCAATTTTCATTCATCTTCCATTACTTTCAAACAAAACTAAATTTAAATATTGAATAACCATATTAAAGTTAGATGGTTTATGTTTGATAATATGTTGAAAATTGGAATTAATATCTCCTCAAGTAAGGGATCAAGTGAAGAAAAGTAAAGTTGTTCACTTTTTATTATGCCAATTGAGGATATAGATAAAGAGAAGGAACATGCGATTCCACTATATAGTTGTAATGGCCCCGCTCCCCGCAACCTGGCCTGAGAGCGGTCCGACACACACTCCCCATAACCTGGCCTGAGAGTGATGCAAAACTCTTCTAAAGCCTACCCAGAATATCCCCTAAGGGAACCCCCCATGGATCGAACACGAGGCATGAGGCCTTTTTATGTAACGGCCCCGCTCTTGGTAATAGCCTTATGCCTCGTGTTCGATCCCTGGGGGGTTCCCTTAGGGGATATCCTGGGTAGGCTCCAGGATCTGCCTTACTCTCAAGCCATGTTGCGGGAAGTGTGTGCCGGACCGCTCTCAGGCCAGATTGTGGGGAGCGAGGCCGTTACAATATAGTTCCTAGGTTTTTTTTAGGCTCAGGATATCTATCATTGATAGTAGTGATTAATCTCCTCATATTATAGACTTCCCCAAGGGATTTTATTACTGGCCACGAGACCTTCTCCATACATACCACTAGGGATCGAATCTCTAACTATATGCATAAGAAATCTAGCTAAGTATCAACTGTGCTAAGCCTCATAGTTTTCTTTTGTAAATTGAAAGATGTTGTGAGAGCTACTTCTAGTTAAGCCCAACAATAGTGTGTGTGTGTATCGTATGCCTATCAATAAGTTATTAGTTAATGTGGTAAAAATCTTTCCTTCTGTGTCATAAGGAAAAGAACACAAGTTCGAGAAGCACACTTAATGAACAAAGCAAAAACACTTAATCAAACGGCTTAGGGATACCCTTGATGAAATGGGGAAAAAAAGGGATATATATATCATAGGTTTGGAAAAAGGGGACATAAGAGAATTTAAGTTGACCTCCACCTATGTGACTTTATTTCAAATAAAGGTTAAAAAATTATGAAATTATGTTGTAGTACCAAAGGACTAAAATAGAATTATGTTTTAATAATAAATGACCAAAATATCTTTATTTCAATAGGAACATTTGTTATTTTGTTATTGTTGGTTGTTAAAATATTTAGAGAGAATCACTATGTGATCCAAATAAAAGAATGTAATCAATATGAGTTTATGACTCGGGTTTATTTTTTGTCATAAGTTTGCATAAATAAATTTGTAAGTTTGATATCCTCAGTGATACCCACTAATTTTTTTCCCGTTAGAAGAAAATCTATATTAAATGTTTTATTTAATGATAGCTCATTATGGTGATTCAATTTGGTTATCATGACGAATCAAGAACAAACAGAATTCAAAAGAAAGAATACAAAGCATATTTGGAGAAGCTTTCCGTTGAGCAATAATTCATTCATTATGAAAATGACTTCATGACGCATAGTTATGAGGACCCAAGTTGGGAATAAGCTCTCTCTCTATCATATCCCTTTCATTTGTCTTTGAATTCTTTCATTGTCCCGTGACCAAGCGGCTATACTCTGCATCTGTCTGGTCAAGGAAACGTATTATATTTGAGCAAGAACAATTTTTTTTCCCAAAAAAAAACGAAAAGTGAAAAATAAATAGAAAACATGAAGAATTAAAGATACACATAGCAGGAAATAATAACAATAATAATTCTACAACAAGAATAAACTATTTTCTCACTTAAGTGGGCTTAGTTATATTGATCGCATCGCTCTATTTTATCAAGTGTTCGTTTTGATTTTTGTGTACCTATGTTTCTATAGAAAGAACTATGGGGTTTAACCATGAGGATGAGGACTAGAATTTAAGTCCTCCATGGTTCAAAATATGAGATTAAAACAACCGATTTGTGTTTAACAAATTATTAGTTAAAATTTGTTTAAAAGCAATAAATATGTAAGATAATTATTTATCTTTATTTATAAAGAGAATAAGTGAGAAAAAGGATGGGAAAAAATGTATGAAAAAAAAAAGTAACGAGAGAGTGCGTGAAAAAATTAGAAAAAAATGATTAAATGATCAAACAAATCCATACTTTAGCTTATACAAAAAATCAAACCCCATTCACAATTTTTAACCTTATACTTTGAAAAGGAGAAAGTAAATTCTATAAGATATCAAATATCAAATACTGTGGATATAGATAAAGGAGATCGAATGAAAACATTAAATAATAAAAAACACACAAATTTAAAATGGAATCAAAGCATTGAAATCAATCCTGTGTGAGTGTGTGTGTAAAAGAGCAATACTTCTGCTCTGCCTATAGAGATATTCCTAGTTTTAAAAAAAAAAAAAAAAGGAGGTCCATATGCCCACCTCAGAAATCACAAAATAGGTAGACCCGCCAGTTTGTTTTGATAGAATATAGGCCAATATATGCCCACAGCCAGAGAGCTTTTGAAACTATATACTTCCAAAACATATACGGCACTCACATGCCTTCAAGATTTACTCCTTTAGTCTTCAACCCAATCATCAATACCACAGGTGGAGTCTGGATATTTCCATTTATAGATACACCAAAAAGCTCATTATTACACACAAAACTTATCTTCAAACTCTCTGGCCTTCTTCCCCATAGTATAAGAGCTTTATTATTATTACCTTCTTTTTAAACCAACACTTTCAAAAAACCCAGATCAGAAAGCATGGTAAGCTAGCTAGCTAGCCAGCTCATTTTTCACTTCAGGAATGCACACACATGAACTGTGTTATTTTTTTCAAGCTTCTTCAAGTTTTGGTATTAATAATGGGTTTTGTTTTGTTTGTCTATCTTTGTTTTCAAAATTTTCAATCTTGTAGGTGTTGGTTTCCAGCAATCATGGAGGCAAGAAAAATGCAGAAGACAGTGTTGCAGTTGATTTTCGAGGTCAGCCGGCTGACAAATCTCGCACCGGTGGCTGGTTGGCTGCCGGGCTTATCTTAGGTGATGCTCACAGCTTCAAAAATCTAGAAACTCACAGTTCCATTTTTTTTTTTTGGGATTTTTTTTGAAGAAAAATAGCTGATATCTGATATTACCATAATTTGAGTATGATTTAGTTAGCCCCCAAATGGTAAAAAAGGCTCTTCCAACATCACTTTTTTCTATCTACAAAGCTTAAATTTAACATCTTTCTTAATGGGGTGTTAAGTTTTTTTACCATTGAGATGGTTCTGTTTTTTATTTTATTATTTTAATTTTTGGGCAGGAACTGAACTGTCAGAGAGAATATGTCTGATGGGAATAACTATGAACTTGGTGACATATTTGGTGGGAGATTTGAACCTGTCATCAGCAAAATCTGCCACAATTGTGACCAACTTTCTTGGAACTTTGAACCTTCTTGGGTTGCTTGGTGGGTTTCTGGCTGATGCAAAACTTGGTAGATATCTCACTGTTGCTATCTCTGGCTCCATAGCTGCTCTGGTATGTTTCAAGCTCTGATTCTGCAGATTCTAAATTGGTCCTGTGATTCCAACGGTTTAAAAGAAAAAAAGGAGAGTACAGAAAATGTTCGGTTGGATAAAACTGGTTTTTTCAAACCAGATTTATAGTTTATTTGATGATTCTTCGTTTTCAGTAATTTCCAAAATGTTTTCTGATAAGCGACAAATTATTTGCTTTTGATGGAAAATATTCATTTAGCTGATGGGCTTTACAAATATATATACAAACAAGCCATCAGTATTGAAAATTTTGTAACGGCAAAGAAAATGATTTTTTTTTCTTTTTTAATTCAGCTAGCACCACCCTCATAGTCTCATAAAGAGCAAAGTCAAATTTTCTTTTGTTTTTATTAAATAAGAAAAAGAAAACAGAATACACAAGACAAGTTACAGCACAGATTGCACTCTCACACAATCTTCCCCAATCTTCTTCAATATTTCCCAAAAGTTATTCTTTTAAGCGAATAGGCCACTTGCAAAAGAGGAGGGAAAGGAAGCGAAGACGGTCAAATTCCCTTGTTTGATGCCAAATCTTTAATCAATCTTTTCGGGAACCCAACTTTCCGAGCCCACCATTAAATATGGGAAGATGAGATCCCACCAAAATTAGTGGGATCTCAAGTTTCCGCGGTAGGATCTCAAGTTTCGAATAAATTTGTCCCTTCATCATCATCAGCACGTCATGAGAAATCAGAGGGGGTGATCGGAGTTGAACCAGAGGAAGCTATTTTCAATGGACGACGAAAATCAAGTCACAAGGAGATTCATCTCCTCAAGCTCCGAACACAAAGCCACTTCAGTTTCTTCGAACAACATCTCATTCATGTCCTTTCTGAACAGAAGCTTCCAATTCTGGGTGGATCTCGTCCCAAACATGCCACTCTTCTTCTAAGATCAAAACCCAATTTTTCCAATGCAGCTGCAAAAGCATTGGCTCTTCTTCCCACCTTGCAAATTCAAACAGCCCAATTCTTTTTCAACATCAACAGAATGCCAACGGGTTTATGGAGGGCACCCATCCCTGTTTTACCGCTAAAATGGTCGCGAAATAAAGCTTCACCATCACATTGATTTTTTTTTTTTTTTTTTGGCACTAAGCCATCACGTTCAAATTTGCTCCTATAAATCCAAATGTGATGCAGCAAATTGTATCAAATTCGAATTTAAATTTCTTGTTATTTTCCTTTTCATATTGAAATTTAAATCTAAATATGTTAATTTAAATCTAAATTCAGTAAATAACATATTATTATTAAACTCTTTGAACCAAGTTTCTAATAAAATAATACCCATTGAGAAAATATTTATATTTTAAAAGTTGGGATCAAATTGGTAAACAAAGCTCAAAACATTTGAGCTTTGTTGATTTAAATAAAATAGAAAATATCTAAAACTATTTTGAACATTTTTATTTATTTATTTAAAGTAAAAAAAATTATTCATTATTCCATAAAATTGAAGACGGAAAACTCATTCCTCCCATCTCAGTTTCAATTTCACTTTTAATTATCTAATATCTATAGCTATTTTTATTTGATTATTCAAAAGGGTCTTCATTGATGAGTATAGTTTTTAATGTAAATAATTAAATGCCGTATTTTCAAAAAAAATTAACATATATTTATTATAAATACATTAATTAGCCAATTTTATTAATTTTTATGAATTAGTTATGTAAGTCATATATCTCATACTTAATACAGAGAGTATAAGATATCTGAAACCTGAATTATTGAAGGAGCCATCTCTAACTAAGTTCTTGTGCCATTTCTTATGCACTAGGGAGTGTTTCTGCTCGCTATAGCCACAACCATCCCATCCATGAGGCCACCAAAATGCAGCCAAGTCCGACGACAGCACCACGAGTGCATCGCGGCCTCCGGCAACCAACTAGCCCTCCTCTATGCAGCACTCTACACCCTAGCATTAGGAGGAGGAGGAATAAAGTCCAACGTGTCAGGTTTTGGATCAGACCAGTTTGACACAACAGACCCAAAAGAAGAGAGGAAGATGATCTTCTTCTTCAACAGGTTTTACTTCTTCGTAAGCACAGGCTCTTTGTTTGCTGTGATAGTTCTTGTTTATGTGCAAGACAATGTGGGAAGAGGTTGGGGATATGGAATCTCAGCAGGAACAATGGTGATTGCTTTGCTTGTGTTGCTTTGTGGGACCCCTATTTATAGGTACAAGAAGGCTCTTGGAAGCCCTTTGACTGTTATATGGAGAGTCTTGATTTTGGCTTGGAAGAAGAGGAATCTTCCTTTGCCTTCACATCCAAGCTTTCTCAATGGATTCCATGAAGCTGAGGTTCCACACACACAGAGATTGAGGTATGTGCCTATCTTAATTGCTAGAAAATAGGAAGAATGATAGAAAAATCATTGTGAAATATGTGAATCACTTGTGGACTTTAAGTTGGTCCAATTACTGTCAAGTCTATGGCCGGTGGTTTAGGATCCATTTTCTTACAAAATTATGGCCTTCAGCAAGTAATAACTAATATATTGAAGGACAACAATAATTAAAGTAATGACAACTAATTTCATTAAATTTTTTTGTTTAATATCAATGACAACATCAATTTAACAAGTAACAACTTTAACTTATCAAATGTCAGTATCAACTAAGGCAGTGGCATATGGTTTCACTGAGGGCAATTATGTCATTTTACCAAAAAATTTAATTCCAAAATAACCCTTAAATATGTTATATGAATTAAATAATTTCAAGTGACCATTTTGAGATTATCATATTTTGGTACTCTTGACAAAATCTTTCTGCTTGATAACAATGCACAAAGTTCTAAATTCTGGAAAGTGAAATCCCGTTAAACTAATATATTAAAGGATAACAATAACTAAGGCAGTGACAACTAATTTCATTAAAATTTCTTGTTTAATATCAACGACAGCATCAGTTTAACAAGTAACAACTTTAACTTATCAAATGACAACATCAACTAAGGCAGTGGTAGATGGTTTCACTGAGGGCAATTATGTCATTTTATCAAAAAAATTAATTCCAAAATAACCTTTAAATATGTTACATGAATTAAATAATTTCAAGTGACCATTTTGAGATTATCATATTTTGGTACTCTTGACAAAATCTTTCTGCTTGATAACAATGCACAAAGTTCTAAATTCTGGAAAGTGAAATCCCGTTAAACTAATATATTAAAGGATAACAATAACTAAGGCAGTGACAACTAATTTCATTAAAATTTCTTGTTTAATATCAATGACAGCATCAGTTTAACAAGTAACAACTTTAACTTATCAAATGACAACATCAACTAAGGCAGTGGCAGATGATTTCACTAAGGGCAATTATGTTATTTTATCAAAAAAATTAATTCCAAAATAACCCTTAAATATGTTACATGAATTAAATAATTTCAAGTGACCATTTTGGGATTATCATATTTTGGTACTCTTGACAAAATCTTTCTGCTTGATAACAATGCACAAAGTTCTAAATTCTGGAAAGTGAAATCCCGTTAAACTAATATATTAAAGGATAACAATAACTAAGGCAGTGACAACTAATTTCATTAAAATTTCTTGTTTAATATCAATGACAGCATCAGTTTAACAAGTAACAACTTTAACTTATCAAATGACAACATCAACTAAGGCAGTGGTAGATGGTTTCACTGAGGGCAATTATGTCATTTTACCAAAAAAATTAATTCCAAAATAACCCTTAAATATGTTACATGAATTAAATAATTTCAAGTGACCATTTTGAGATTATCATATTTTGGTACTCTTGACAAAATCTTTCTGCTTGATAACAATGCACAAAGTTCTAAATTCTGGAAAGTGAAATCTCGTTAAACTAATATATTAAAGGATAACAATAACTAAGGCAGTGACAACTAATTTCATTAAAATTTCTTGTTTAATATCAATGACAGCATCAGTTTAACAAGTAACAACTTTAACTTATCAAATGACAACATCAACTAAGGCAGTGGTAGATGGTTTCACTGAGGGCAATTATGTCATTTTACCAAAAAAATTAATTCCAAAATAACCCTTAAATATGTTACATGAATTAAATAATTTCAAGTGACCATTTTGGGATTATCATATTTTGGTACTCTTGACAAAATCTTTCTGCTTGATAAAAATGCACAAAATTCTAAATTCTGGCGAGTGAAATCCCGTTAAACTAATATATTAAAGGATAACAATAACTAAGGCAGTGACAACTAATTTCATTAAAATTTCTTGTTTAATATCAATGACAGCATTAGTTTAACAAGTAACAACTTTAACTTATCAAATCACAACATCAACTAAGGCAGTGGCAGATGGTTTCACTGAGGGCAATTATGTCATTTTACCAAAAAAATTAATTCCAAAATAACCCTTAAATATGTTACATGAATTAAATAATTTCAAGTGACCATTTTGGGATTATCATATTTTGGTACTCTTGACAAAATCTTTCTGCTTGATAAAAATGCACAAAATTCTAAATTCTGGCGAGTGAGATCACATTAATTCCTATGTTTTATATTATAAAGGTATGAGATATATGCCTGCAAAATGAGAATACTCATTCTATTTTAGCATATTGGGTAATACTCAAGTATGATTAAATACTCGCAAGTTTTCGTGTAATCAAGTTAATTTAGGTGCAATTATAGTTTGGTGATAATATGGTCAAGTTGAGCTAATTAAAGTCAAATTTCCATTCAAAACGAAAGCATGGGTAAAGTCACAAGGTAGCAAGTAATTAAGTGCATTAATAATCTTTTTTTTTTTTTTTGAGTGGAGTGTCTTAATAATCTTAATTCAATTATTGGACACCAATTATGAAGATATGACATGTTTGTGTTTGGGATTTGAGTGATAAGCTCTAATTTTTACTGTTAATTTTTCAACTGTGGTTTTAAAATTAAGTGGTCTCTAGATCTTGACATTTGGGGACAATTTAAATTCAAATTATATACATAAATATAAGTGAGACAATTGAATAGTTCGAAAGGATGGAACCTTCCGAAAAAGGTTGCTCATGACTCTCGGGTTAAAAATTTAAACTTTTGCTATAAAAAATTTTAATTTGTTAAAATTTTTATTTAAATTTTAATAGCTATAAGGAATTTAATATTTAAAAGTCAAGTTGCATTATTTACAAATTAAATTTATAAATTCACAGAATATGTCAATTAGAGCGCCTAAACTACCCACGCGTAACGGAATCATAAGTTACTTACGGAATCATAAGTTACTCATCAAATCTCACCAATATAAGAAGAGAGTTTGTAAGTGTGTGTGTGTAAGATAATAGGAAAATTTTAAAAAAACATACTTTCAAGATTTGGGAATTATTTTTTATCAATAAGTTATGAATTGCTAATCAAATGTAAATAATACATAATCTATAGTAGGCAATAAAACTAATTTGATATTTTAATAATTTAAAGGCATTTTTCTGAAATTTGTCTGAAGGAAGATTCGCTTCCTTTATATAAAGGGGTATATTACACATGTTTATCCATGGTTTTTCTCATTTCCATTTGTCCCCCCGCTTATAATGGGCCAGGCTTATCCATCAAAGGTCGACCGGTATAGACCTTTTCCTTTTTAACCTACACATATTTTGTGTTAACATTTTCATGAAGCTGCCAACATATGTTGGCCCTAATAAATAGGTTTTATCTGCTTAAGCATGAGATTTTAGTTTGAGTTCGTGTAAATGTATAAATAATGTTTTTGGGATAGCTACTTCTAACTGTGCCATATAATAAAAAGACATTTTCATGAAGCTAATTGGCGATTGTTTTCCATGTTTGATTGTTAGGTTCCTTGACAAGGCTGCGATTGTAGATGAAAATGATGAGAAAGAAAGAAACGAGAACAATTCTTCATGGCTGGTTTCATCTGTAACACAAGTTGAAGAAGTGAAAATGGTCCTTAAGCTCATTCCCATTTGGTCCACCGGTATTCTCTTTTGGACAGTCTACTCTCAAATGACTACTTTCACTGTTGAGCAAGCAACTTTAATGAACAGAAAATTTGGATCCATAGAGATCCCTTCAGGATCATTGTCAGCTTTCCTCTTCATCACCATCCTCCTCTTCACTTCCATCAATGAAAAATTCACCGTCCCATTGGCCCGAAAACTCACTCACAAAGTCCAAGGACTCACCAGCCTCCAGCGAGTCGGGATAGGCCTCGTGTTCTCCATTGTTGCTATGGTGGTTTCTGCAATTGTTGAGCAACAAAGAAGGCATGAAGCCCTAATAAGAAACCATGGCTCCAAGCTCAGCGCTTTCTGGCTAGTTCCTCAGTTCTTCCTCGTTGGCGCCGGAGAGGCCTTCGCATACGTCGGACAACTTGAGTTCTTCATCAGAGAAGCACCAGAGAGGATGAAATCCATGAGCACTGGTTTGTTCTTAAGCACACTTTCAATGGGTTTCTTTCTGAGTAGCTTACTGGTTTCGATCGTGGACAAGATAACGAAGAAGACTTTGCTTCAAAGCAATCTAAATAAGGGCAAGTTAGATTACTTCTATTGGTTGCTTGCTGTTCTGGGAGTACTAAACTTCATACTGTTTCTGATCTTAGCAAGTAGGCATCAGTATAAAGCGCAGCAGAACTTAAACCCTAATAATAATGAAGGTGGAGAGAGAGAGAGAGAGAGCTTGTGAGTGCAAGTGAGGTGATGATTGGTGTTGATGGAAAGGAAGAGGCTTAGATTATATTTTTATTTGTTACATATTATATTTGATGGTTTGGTGGTTTATTATTTATATATATGTAATGTGTAAGAATAAAATATTGTTGCAGTGATTTTTATGGTGAAAAAGTATTAGATGAATTGCTGTGCAGTGTAAAGTGAAAAATCGTGTTTAGCAAATTATTTTTAAGTTATTTGTAGAAGGTAGAAGAGGTGCTGTTGTGTGCGTATCCAAAGGAACGAATTGGGAACTGGTTAAAAATTGTTAGATTTAAAAATCAAGCAGATCGATTGGTTGCTTGATTCAGAGTTTCTTTTATGGTTGGTTCAAAATGAAGTTTCTTCCAGGTATTTTGTACACACACATAGATTTAAATATTATACTCCAGTTTCTTAATATAAGATATATTAGGAGTTAAAAATTAGATTTTGATCTTAAATATAAAATATATTTATGATATTGGTCAATTTTTTCATAAGTTACCCATATTGATGTTTTGTCAATAATAATCAAAGAGGAGAAAGAGAGAGAGAATTAAGAAAGATGATTATGGTATTTTATAAAATAAATATCATATAAACTAACTTAATTAACTTATTCAATCTAATCAAATCAGGTGACCATATCCTAGGAATATTACTTTTTGCGCATATTTACTAATAACTTTAATTAAGTGATAAAGATAGAGATATTCTATTCCTTCAAATTATGGATCACTCCATGAATTGAGGGTGCTTTAATTTAATGATGAGGGAAGAATACAAAGACTTTTGAAATAAATTAAGGAAAAGTCCCAGTTAAAAATTGGTGAGGACCTAAATCGGAATACTAATACCTATGTGTACAAAATTTACATAATGCCAGCACTTTCTAAGAGTAAAAATTTAATATGTTCTTATCACCTATAAAATTTTAAATGAGACATTTCCCCAATTTTCCCAATATAAAATAGTCCAATAAAAAGGTCAAAAAGCTATACCTATAAATTTAACAACTGGTGAATCTCAATTTATTCGTTTTGAACTATCTTCATTAGGAAGAGTTTAATTCATTTGTTGAAACTGCAAATAAACTCGCTTGTTGGTTTAGTAAATTGTTCAATCATTTCATAATGATAGATTTTAATACCTCAATTTCAAAATAAACGTCATTTAAGTTTCATGTACATAAACTAGGAAATATTCTAAATCGCAATTCAATCTTTTTTTGGGCAAATAAGCAAACTGATATTCATTATACAATTGTGGTAAAAAAATTTAAAATATTATCATATTGATGAGAAGATTTAAACATTTAATTCCATTAAAGGATACTCATGTCCATTGGACAAGATCTATAGCTTTAAAATATGCGAGGTAAATTACACAAATTAAGTTCATAGAGATCCTGTACATTTGAACTGATGTTAATTATGTCAAAGCTGTACCTGGAAGGAACTCAATAACTTAGGGCATCAGATGAAACAAAATTTTAAAACTAACGCCAGGACATGGGATCAAACAAAATTTCAAAAGTAACGCTAGGGCAAGAGATCAAACAAAATTTTAAAACTAACTTTCCCAGATATTATCTATGCCATCAGTAAACTAGCATTTCTCTTCATCAAAGCAATTTGTGAAGAAGCATACTAACAATAAATATTTTTGGAGAATAAAATGTAATCATAAACATGGTGCCTTCAATGTTGGCCTGGAAATGACACACCAGGGGCAAACCTACAATTTTTGAATGACAACTGAATTGGCTATACCTGCTTGCTCTATTGTCTGGTCCAAATCAGTGAGTTTTGTGGGAGGGAAACCCATTGTCTGAAGCTGGTAACTTCTTGCTCCACCAGGTCTTGACGCATCAATGAAAGCTCGAACATCTCTGATAGTATGGTGGTGATTGAAGCGAGAAACCATGCGAGTACCGTCAGCTAACCTCAGCTGGATTGATGTCACTGGCTGTGATTCATCTACAACTAGACCCATTGATGGTAACGGAGCAGTGATTGGAGCAGTTCCAACTACAGTTGTTTGAATGGATTCTCCAGCAGCTTCACCGGTGGAACTGCTGCTACCTAAAGTTCTTCCAACCCCACGGAAAGGAAGGTGCCGGGGCTTCACAGGTTCCTGCATAGATAAGCACAAAGAAAAGTGATTACATAAAAACCATGTGCAGATACAGAACAAAACTCACCCCAGGTGAGGGAGGAGGCGTGGGCATATGTACAGGGTAGTTTTCATCCCGCCGAATGAGATCAACATGGACTGAAGTCCTGCGGTCTGCTGGTTCAAGTTCTTGGGGACACTGAGAATTCTTTACACTCTGTATCAAGATAAAACTAATCATAAACATGGTAGTACTAGAAAAGAGATACTGATACAATTCATGATAGACAATAGAATCGAACTCAGTCCATATAGCTAATAGAGCAATACATAAAAGGGGCTTGAAAGTGAACCTACACCAGCCATAAATTTAGAAACAATCTAAATCAAATTTAGGTTTGAAAATCTCATGGAACTGTAATAATTAAATCCACTTATACAAGGAAAATGGGGGGAGAATAAATCTCAACAAATTTATCGCACAATATAAATTTCGAAATCATGGATAACAACCATCGAGAACTTTCTAAATCATTCTTTATTGCAAGTTACCTCAAGAAAGGATGCATTTTGTGGATCATCCAACCGCCTCAGAGGTCCATTATCAACAGAGAACCCATTCCTCCAAAAAGTGATTGTGTGAGTAACAACTTCTGGTGGAGGAGCTGCAGAATGTACTGTCTCTCCAGAAAGCAGTCTTGCTGTTCCAGTAAAACTTGTAGACCTTGGATGGTGTTCAGGAGGGGCATCAACAGCAGACTGTCTTGCTCGGTTAAAAATATCATCTACATTGTTATCTTTCGTGGGATCTTGAACAAGCATGCCACTATAATGATGAGAAAAACAAATCAATTTCAGCTATATACGTTAAAAGCCACATTCCTGTGAAATAAAGAATATTTCTTCTAGCCAAAACACATTGCACTCATTTAAAAAACAATTGAAATGAAGCCTTTCCCATGCATTCTATCCCATTCTCTTGAGAATATCAATCTTTTATTCAATACAAGAAAAATTTGACAGTACAAATTTGTTTTTGGATTCAGATTAATGTGACATCATACATCACTCTTCAAAATGATGTCATTCCATTAAGTGCAATGGATAATGTGGCACGACATGTAATGGATCAAAATAAAAGACAGGTATCTTTCCAACGAGTGCACTCAGTCCCCGTGATATAAAACAACTTAATGAAGTACGATTCATGGTTTAGATAGTTTCCACAAATATAATCAGAAACGAAAAATTTTAAAACTAAGCAACCTGGAGAGCAAGTTTCTTATTCACCTATGTTGTTAGAAGTTCAAATTGTAATTAATAAATTTTCAAATCACAATAATTTGGGTATCTAGAAAGAATTGGACGAAAATTCAGGGTTTCCACTGTCAAGTAGCAACATTTGCCAAAATAAAGCTCGAACATAAATCCCAAGTCACAAACCCATAAGAAATTCATACCATTCAAATAGAAAAAGTGAATTAGAATTATCGATACCTTCTCTCCCCTCCAGTGTAGTACTCTTGGGTTTCATCAGATTCAGAATCAGAACTATCACGCCCGGGCCGATCCAAATCAGAAAGCGTCCGAATTCTCTCTGAACGGCTTCCGGAGGGCTTTGAAGCAGCCTTACCCCGATTACCGCGCGATCGGAGTTCGTACGGAACGCGAGACGGAGTGGGAGAAGCCGACCGAGATCTCGAGGGAGATTGCGACGGTGAGAAATCCGGGGAGTGTGATTCAGACGGAGATTCTGGAGTCGAAGCTCTGTTAGGGTTAACGTTCACAGCAACGTTGGGATCGACAAGGTTGTTGTTGACGCTAGCGTTGTTGTTATTGTCGAAGAAGGTGGAAACAGCGGCGTCGAGGTCAAAGTTGTGGCTTTCCAAGAAGAAGATGGCTTCTTCCTTAGAAGAAGAAGTGATCTCGCAAAAGGAGTTGATGAGAGAGGCATTGTCTCCAACCGATTCGCCTTCCATGGCAGAAGAAGATTTTTGATCCGAGCTCTTGGCTTGTCCTCTCAGTTACAGAGAAGAGTGATGCGTCCAGTCACTTTTTCCATGGGGAGGGACATATCTGGAGTTTTATAGGTAGCGCCACAGTCGCCGTTTTGTTATTGGCCAAACGGCAGTGTCGTGTATATCCAAATCGCATTTCGTTGAGAATCTTTATATTCTTTTTTCAGATATATTCTTCAAGATGTTAATAAATCAATTATTTTCCATATAATAATTAGGGTGGAAGGTATAAACATTTTTTAAAAAAGTTACTGGCATCATAAATATTTTTTTAAGTATAAAAATATTCATAAACATTAAAAAATATATCAATAATATCAATTCGATTAATTTGACCTCATGATGTTACTTTTTTGTTCATGTGACCCCACCTATTGTTGCAACTAAAAAGTAACGTCGTTAGGTGAAGTTAACGGAATTGGTATTATTAGTCTACTTTTTAATAATCATGATATTTTTACACTCAAAAAATATTTACAGTGCTAATAGCTCTTTCGAGAAATATTTATGAATAAAATTATACATTCGCCCTAATAATTATATATAACGAGAAATATCTACAAGTTCATATAATTTCATTCATCTCATTTTTAATTAGCTCCTTATAACCTTTTTTTTTATTTTAACAGGTCCCTATTATTTTATCTGTTTTTAATTAAACCCCTATAATTTTGTATCAAGTCTTAATAATTTTAGTTGACTGGTAAAAAAAAATTATAGAGACGTGATTGAAAATTAAGGAGTTAGTATTATTGTTAAACTTTATAATTTAGTTGTATTTTAATTTTAATCCCTATAATTATAAATATGGTTTCTATCATGATATAAAACGTTAATCTGTATTATTTTTAATATTTAATCTCAATATTTTTATAAGGATATGATATTAATTTTAGAGTAAAATACTCTAACAATCTTTTTAGTTTACTTTAATTATATAGACTTCCAATCTATTTCTTTTTGACCTGGTCCCCTCTATTTTAAAAATATACATTCTAGTCTACATCAATATTCATTAAAAAAATATTTTAAAAGATTCTTCAAGTATTTTTTAAAATAAAAATCATATTAAAAAAATATTGTTTACTACTAATATTTATTAATGATCTATCTAATATTTCTACTAAATTTAACTTGCAAAACGTTTAAGTAATTTTTTATGTGTAAAGTATTAACAACTTTTTCTAAGATTTGAGTAATTTTTTTTTTAAAAAAATACATGCTTAATAAAATATATTTAAAAATTTTGAATTATAATATATTAACATGTGAATTCCAAAATCATATCATTTTATAATTTTATAACTTAATATATATATATATATATATATATATATATATATATATATATATATATATATATAATTGCAAAACGTTTTAGGGAAAATTTCACTTAGTCTCAAAAACCATAAAAAATATTAAAGAAGTTCTAGTGTTGATTCCTTTATCAAAAAAGTTTTTGCGGATCTCAGTGATATAGATTTCAAATGTGAACTTATCTTATTGATATAGATGAGCTAATCAATAGACACTATATGACTTATTAATATAGTAGTCACATATACTTATTAACGAAAAAATTTTAGCTAACACAGATAGGCTTGTCAATGGCTACTCTATAATTTGTCAATATAATCACGCATACTTTGTTAACTGGAACTGGTTTAATTAACATAGATAAGATTGTCAATTGTCACTCTATGACTTATTAATATAATCATATATATTTGTCAACGGAAGCTACTTTAATTAACATATATGACTTTGTTAATAGCCACTCTATGACTTACTAATATAGTCACATACACTTATAAATAAGATAATTCCTATTTAGAATCTATATCAATGAAGTCTCTAAACGATTTTTTGAAGAACTTTATATATATATATATATATATATATATATATATATATATTTAGTCCTTGTGACTTGAGTGAGATTTTCCCAACATTTTATGTATTTAAGAGATTAGATCATAAGTAAGTTTTAATAAATAAATGAGATTAAATATTTAAATTTATTGAAAAATATAAATCTATATCTTTTTCTAATTTTTTTTTTAATTTTGGTTCTTGTACATTTTTCTAATATTTCTTTGTCTATACTCGTCCAAAAAGTTAATCCATATGGTTTTATAAGAAATTGGATATGATCTTAACATTAGAGACCAAAAATCAAAACTCATTAAAAAGTTTAGAAGTAGTGGAAATCCGGCCTCGCCCCCCAATAGATACGTGGTATCAGCACTTTTTTTGAAAATATTTTGCTCCCTAAAAATATTTATTTTTTAAAATAAAAGTTTATTTAAGCTTACCGAAAAGTCTCCACATTTTGGAGTTTGAAAGTTTGTAACCCCTCATGACTGAAAGCTGTCAACGGTTAGGCACTTCCCCGAATGTTCTTTTCGTTGTCAACTTACAGGCCTCTCTATTAGTGGTGTCTATCCAGTCTCGAGGGACGTATTGTCCGGATTATCTTGTAACTGTTGGCTCTTCGTGAAACATGCCTATAAAAGGGACACAAATAAAGTGGTCAGTATCAACATTTTGATCTCTTCTCTTCTGCATAATATTTTCTCGCTATGATTGCTATAACTTTCGCCAATTCTGATGTCTTGACAAATTCAAGAAGTGTTTGTTTAATTTTGGGGAGTACTAATTTCTCTCTTCCGGTGATCACAAAATAACTCTACAGGACAGTGTCCTCAGACGCAACTCAGACCATCCATTTCTTTATTCTTCCAAATTGCTCCTGGTATACAACAACTTCATCATTTTTTTCTTCCAATTCTGCAATCACGAATTCCACACCTAATCACAGAGTGCACACGCCCCAACCTACCATGACCACCAGTTTCTTCTCGTCTTTGTTGAATGCTATTAAACGCACGGAGTTTTCCATGTTGTCAAACAAGCGAACTAGAGAACTATCTTCTTTAATATCTCTTTGAATTGAGCCTTCACCGTAGTTGTGGTCTTGAATATTCACACACACACACATACATATTTCTTCATTATTTAAATTGTTGTTGTTATTATGGATTGATTGATTGTTGTAAATGATTAAATTAAAACTGAACCCTATTCTTTAGGAGTAGCTTTTGGTGGTTTTTTCTGGTGGTGAGTGGTGGCACAGTTGTCCAGGTTAGACATATTTTAATTAATAAAATTTCATATTTTTCTCATTGTCTATATGAATTGAGGTAATTTCAATTTGTATATCTTTTTCTTTACGGGAGTTTTAATTTGTATATGAATAATTTATTATTCCGATATATTTCATAATGATTGTTGGAATCCATTCCATACAAATATTTTTATGTCTTTGCATCACCTTTGCTTAGTGCTGTACCAAACAAATTCATGTAGTCATAATCACATTAATTATATAAGTGGTTTTTCATTTATTAGGTTAAATTTCTTCTATTAACATTAGGATAGAGAAATATCAGTTAACATTTTTGAATATGATAAAAAGGGTTTTAAGTGGGCAAAAAATAATACATTAATTCCCTGCCATTTAAAGAACCAAATAGGCTGTCCGTGATTTTGCATTTATTATGTTTGTTAAATTTTTTATTGGCTCAATTTTAATTACATCACATACTTGTTTATTTATTTATTTTTTCGCCAACACATACTTGTTTATGTATTGAAGAATATACACTTGGGTTGTTTTATTATAAAATTGCGTTAATGTGTTAAAATAACCTTCAACTTTTATTAAAAGTGTAATAATAACTATAAAATATTTTTTGGAGTAAAAGTAATGATAAACTTTTAAAATTGAGGCAAACCATTAAATCTAACTAACTTCCATTTATTATAATAGGAAAAATTAATCTTTTGACCTTTAAAGTTTTGACTCACTTTCCCTAGAGTTTGATTTGGTAAAACTCAGTCTCTGAACTTTTGACTTTCTTACAAATCAGACTTTGATGTTTATGAGTCATCCTATGTGACCAAAAAATGTTAAAAATACTGTAAACAATTACTTATATGGATTTTACATAATTTTTTTCAAAAAAAACCAACATCCCCATTCCCACCAATTCGAATTTTCCTCTACCTCTGTTTTCTAGAAATATCATTTTGATAGATCTTTCAGAAACTCCTTTCAAGCATAAGGGGAGAATGATCTTCTTATATTAAAAGGCCTTCAAAATTATGAGCATCATGTAAATGATCAGTAGTTTCATTTGTTATTAAAATGAGGGATTGTGCAACAGGTATGTTACGAAGTGGGTGTGCTTCAAAATTATGTTTTTATGTGAAAATGTGAGTTATTTGTGGGCATTATTTTACTTTTGATTATGAATTAGTAACTATATTTGTTTATTATATAAGGCGTGTAGCTTGTAAAAATGACTTCCAGCCCTGGCCCGCATGCTCTTGGGTCGAATTTTGAAAAACAATAATTTTTCTTACCCCAGGTCTAAAAAGGCCAACCCTTTTAAACTCTGCCCCGTTAAGAGCCGGCCCTGATTCCTAACTCTAGATTTACCTATTTCTTCATTTCACCCAATAACGATGGCAAAAAAAAAATTTTAATGCATTATTCTGGTTAGGCTCATTGAAATTAAATCCAAATGAACCAAAATGCAAAATATATCAATTTGCAAAAACAGAACCAAACTTCTCATTTTAGCCCAATCAAATCAAAATAGTTTAGTGTAATCAATCATAAATTCTTTTCTAATACTCATAGTAATACTGTTAAATCGTTTTGTTTTAAAGTAACATTGTTTAATTCTGTTAGCCCCACCCAAAGTCCTAATTAACGTCATTTGTGCTTTGCCTATTATTTCTCAAACAAATCACCAAATCGAGATATTATAATTCAAAATTTAAATATTTATTTTACAAAAAAAATATAACAGATAAAAATATTTATCTCCATGAATTAATATTTTTTTTTCATCTTTTCCCTCAAACAAGTTGAAAAATCTGAATTTTGTTTTATCCCCATAAAGGAGTTATCATAATTCAAAATTTAAATAAAAATATAATAAATAAAAATGTTTATCTTCATAAATTAAGGAGTTAAAATAAGTCATGTTTTATGATAGATTTTATATTTTATTATATGATAAATGATATCATCACACAACTCCTAACAAGTGCGCTTCAAAGGATTTAAACTTGTATTCTCCTCCTTATGGGAATGAGGTCCCTTACCACCTCAACCAACAGCTTGTTGGTAGACATCCTCTCTATTTTGAAACATAAATTTTAGTCTAAACCATTAATATCATCAAAAAAGATTCTAAAAGGATTCTTGAAATATATTTTTTGATTAAAAATTACATTAGAATAAATCTTGTCTACTAATTTACCC
Organism: Albizia julibrissin; assembly: GCA_037074505.1. Taxonomy (NCBI): domain Eukaryota; kingdom Viridiplantae; phylum Streptophyta; class Magnoliopsida; order Fabales; family Fabaceae; genus Albizia; species Albizia julibrissin. The sequence continues at coordinate 33,529,532 of CM073484.1, read as the reverse complement.
CTCATTATAACAAATACATAAGTTATCTTTCAACATTAATATTTATTAATAATCTATTTAATAATTTTTATAATTTTAGAAAATATTAAATTTTTATGGGAAAAAATAATATTAACAACTCGATCAAAAATTTGATCATAAATTTATTTTTACCCACATTTTTAACAATTCAATGCTGAAAACAATTGACTGGATGTTGGCTGGATGGAAGTTAAATCTTAGTATTATAATGGAGTTCTATGCTGCATATATTTTGATTTTTTATGTGTTATGATATGTTTTTATTATGAAAACCATATGACTATTGTATTTTGATTTTAAAAACTAACAAAAAATTGAAAGTAATACTCCCCCAGTCCGTTTTATAAGATCCTTTTATCTGAATCACACAGTTTAAAATTTTGATTAAAATTCATTAAAAATAATAAATATACAAGAAATAATTTTTTTTAATATGCCTTTATTTATAAGGAGCTAATAAAAAAGAGAGAAAGAATGAAAGAGTATATATCAAAAAAAGATAATGAGAGTAAACAAATTAATTATGGGTAAAACTGGTAAAAATGTATTTAAGATTTAAACAAGCATATTATAAAAAAGACCAAACCACTAACGATGGTTGAGTAACAGAAGGGCTTAATCCCTTATAACGTGGTCAATCAAGGTTCGAATTCTCATTAGAAAAGGTGCCTACATTTAGTACTTGACAATGTCTCGACTATGATTGCTTGTAATAGGAGGATAACTAAATATATAAAGGAAAGGAGGGACTAACTTATTAAACTAGGACTGAACATGTGTAACGCGCAATCACTTATTATGTAAGTTATATAAGTTTTTACCATTTACATTTGTAATACATAAATATATGACAATATTTATTTTTATCAGGTATGAAGAAGAACGATATATTTAAACATTTTCTTTCATATTAATATATAAGAAAGGTAAAAGCTCTATAAATATACTTGCTGGCCCATTTTCACTATTCACACTTAATAGCCACATATATTCAATGCAATATTTTCTCTACAAGGAAATAAATATAGTAACAATTTAAAAAGAATGAAGAAAAGTTTAAAGATCAAATGTATGTGTAATAAAAAAATCAGTTCTACATTAGAAAATTCTTGACAGGGAAACGTCCAAAAATAGTTTTAATGTTTAATAGTATTAATTGAAGCTTACAACTATTTTAATTCTCTTTGTCACGGGCTTAGAGTCCGGCGTCTCAATAGTACCACTTTTCTCAAGGACTAGCCTTATTAGATACGGTGTCAACTGGTTTTGCCCTGTCATGGGCTCATCAGGGGGATGACATTAGCCCCCGACCAGTTGAATCCTTAGATTGACTTCAGTCTCCTCACAGTGAGACCTTAGCGTCTAAGGAGAACAATGTCCAAATACTAATGTCATCCTCCCATCACCCAATGGTAATACCAGATGGCCCATATTTTATTTGGTCTTACACAGTCATGCCAAACAGATCGTGACACCTTTCTGCCTTCTCCGATCTCCTTAGAAGCATAAATCATAAGTAATAACTACTAGCCTACTACCTTTCTTTAGATTATGAAATTCAACCTTTAGGGCAGAAATGAAACATTTTTAGTAAATGTTACCCCTTTTAGAATAGAGTAAAAGGCCAGAAATTCAACCTTTTGGATTACTCCTGTCAGGAATTAGATGGAATATCATGAGAGGAATCACAACAATTCTATAAAATTAATTCTTCTCTACCTAAAATGAAAAAATAAATAAATAAATAATTTTCTAAATAAAATCAAACCAAACCAAATTCAAAATATCCAGATGCAAGGGATTATGATACTACCAATGCAGTGAAACAAAACCTCAGTGAAGACCTACCCACTATTCTTTATTTCACACTTGTCATTTCCTTTGTAATTCTCAATTAATCTGTACTTTCTTTTTAAGGATTTTAATAGGTATAATCTGGTTTCACCATTTCAATGACTTCCTCCACCTAAAAAAAGAAAAGAAGCAACTCTACTATAGTGGAGATTGGGTGAAATGATAGAGAAATTATAATGGAAAGGAAATTTGATAAGGAGAGAAGATTGAAGAGGCATGATAGAGAAGAATAGGACAAGGAGGAGATAGCAGAGAGGAGTTGAGGAGGGGAAGAGAGGCTGAATTATATGTTAGAAAGAGACTTATCCATATTTAAATATATTGAAGAGATAGCACCACACCCCGCTTTCATGATTACCCATAGACGCATGCCCCACGTTTGACAAGTTAACATTACAAAATTTACATTGAGGTAATACTCAATGTAATATATTAAATATGTTATTTTAGGAGATATATTAGGATATTATCAAATTTGTCAAAAACTTTGGGATTATGGTATTATATGAATATAGTAAATATTAATTTAAATAAACAAGTACAAAATTTTAATTCAAAATTTATAAAATATATTTCAGTTATAACATTATCATTTAAGTCAAAATATATAAATATATAAAATATAAAACCCGTTAGTGGGAATAGCGTGGTTGTTACCCATATATTGTAAGTTATTTCTTTCAGTTAATTATTTTGAGAGATATTTTAAGACATTATCAAAATTTTCAAAAATTTTGGAATTATGGTATTATATTAATATAGTAAATATTAATTTAAATATTTTAAATAATTAAGTACATAATTTTAATTCAAAATATATAAAATATATTTTGGTTATAATGTTATTATTTAAATCTAAATATATAAATATATAAAGCATAAAAATCAAAAGACCATGACTAAATTCTCCACTATTTTTTTCTTATAATTTAAAGTAATATAAATAAATTCTTAAAATAATATAAAGAAACAAATATTTGATTAAAATATTTAGAATGTCGTTAGTGGGAGTAGTGGGGTTGTTACGCATATATTAGAAGTTATTTCTTTAAGTTAAATATTTTAGAAAATATTTTAAGATATTATCAAATTTGTCAAATATTTCCGACATTATAGTATTATACCAATATATTAAATATTAATTTAAATGTTTTAAATAATTAAGTACATAATTTTAATTCAAAATATATAAAACATATTTTAATTATAAAAATATATATAAATATATAAAATATAAAAATCAAAAGCGTATGACTAAATTTTTCGCACCTTTTCTTATAATTTAAAGTAATATAAATAAATGATTAAAATATTTAAAATAAAACTATTTAGAATGCCATGAGTGTGAGTAGTGGGATTGTTACCCATATATTAGAAATTATTTCTTAAGTTAATATAAAATAAAATATGTAAATAAAGAATAAGCTAGGTGAAATACTTACATGGCAACAGGAAGGTGGCTTAGACTATTGCTTTTATATAGTAAGATGTTAGAATTGGCTGACACCCAAGAAGAGAGAATTGAGTGTACGATAAGAAATTAAAAAACTTCAAATTCTTTTTGCATCTTATTAAATCAACAAGTATGGAAGTATAAAACCATAAACAATTATTTAAATCATATAAGTTGGAAATATAAGAGCTTAGGGGAAGAGAAGATGCAAACTGTGATTTATCCTGATTCGATCTAATTCACGATGACATATGTCCAGTCCCCAGGCTTCTCCTAAGATTTCAATCCACTATGTCCCTCAAGTTTTAATTGGGTACTTGAAAACCACTACAACCCTACAAGTTTAGCCAGACACTTGTGAAATCTTTTACAAATCTCTCACCGAGTTATTCCCCTTACACACCGTAAGGATACAACTTTGATGATGAAAGATTATAATCAATCTTCTATCTCAGAAGTAAATAAAATGAACACTGAAGTATAATACAAATAATTACTTTCTCAAAAGTAAATGATATAGAAGCTAGAGAATAACAAAGAGTGTTTGGGTCGAGGTGGATAACTCATGATATTAACATGTTAGGCGTTGTTGTGGTATGTATTTCTCTTCCTTAAATGCTTCCATATTTATAGTTGAATTATAGTAGATGACCGTTGTAAGCATTCGTCCGTTAGAGTCATGTTGCTTCTTTTGACCGTTCTTTGTATTTGAAAAACTAGCTGTTACATTCAGTGGACGCTTCGCTCCTGTAAAGTAGCTTTTCATCACTTAGCATGATCTCTTCATTGTTTCCCTCAAAAAATATTTAGAACATTAATACAATGAAGTATTAGACATAAAGACATTAAATCAATGATTAACAGATGATTATCATGCATTCTGGAATTCATCACTCGAGTGATCTGGGGTCATCACTCGAGTGATCACTTCCAAAACTTGGCAGAGAGTATGAATAGCTTTTCTAACTTCATCACTCGAGTGATCTCTTCTAAATTATGACAGAGAGTGTTTAAGACTTTTTCAACTACATCACTTGGGTGGTCACCGAGTGATCCTGGGTCATCACTTGAGTGATCCCTTTCACAAACTGGTAAAGAGCATCACTTGAGACAGCATATCATATCTTACTGCATCATTCGAGTGATCACTCAAGTGATGGCTCTGTATGCCTCAAAAAACTTTATTTCTTTGTTCAAAAACATTTGTTCAATTATCAAATCATTTATAACACATTTTGTTATCATCAAAACATAGAATTTGACATAAGAGATATGAAAAGCATGAATTCAACTACCAGCACGATGGATTTTAAAAATATCCGAAACAAAATAAAAAGAAGGGAAATTTATAATAAGCTTAAGTAATAATAAAATATAAGATAAAGTAACAACAAAACCTAGAATAAGTAAATAATAGGATTTGAGCTATATAAACACAAAAACAAAATAAATAAAACCATAAATAATATTGCATAATTAAATACCATAACAATAGATATTTTTCCAATATTACATTGGCACAGTATTTGTAATGAGAACTATACAATATACAAACCTAAAAGTTGTGATTTTGACAAAATTTGTTAGATATTTTTGATTTGAGATTTTTTGTATTGTGTTTTTTAAATTTAACTAAATATTATTATTTTAATTACATATAATGAGTTAATTTATCAGCATGAACCACGGGAAAGTGCTCGAAAAGTTATAAGAAAATCTAATGAGAAATAATAATAATAAAAAAATAAATTAACTTTTTTGCTTTTAAAAACAAAATTGAGGGAGTGCCTCTCCAAATACTGTTTAGCCACATGCCACTTAGCAGCCTCACAGGAGTTCAACTTTAGGCACTGCTTTTATATATTAATTAAAGATATTTTCCTAATAATACCTTTTTAAAATATTTTTATGAGACTTTTTTGATATTTTTTTTTTATTGGAACCTTCCTATCATTTTCCCTTAAAATTATACTTGCGGGCTGACTTATTGATATATATGGGGGAAGTTACTATAAAGTCCTAAGAGAAATAACAACAAAAAAGTGCCTTTAAATCTTCACATGATTAGGAAGTCCCAAGAGAAATAATAGCCAAAAATTGCCATAAAAAGCGAAATTACCAGTTTGCCCTTGTGAATTTTAAAGGGATACATTCACCCCTCACACTCACAGCCATCATCCGTCTCTTATCGCTCATTGATCATAGTCCTCGTCACTCTCACCGTGTTCATTAAATGCATCTATGAATATCTAAATGTATTTATGAATATTTAAGATATAATACTCCCTACAGTCCATAATGTCCACAAGGGTACTTCCAAAAAAATTCCTTTGTCAAAAAATATAAATCCCTTATAAAATAATTAATACTCATCTTATATTCTTGTACCTATAATTAATAATGATTTACAATTTACACAGTCCTTAAATTTTTCAATAATGATGATTGTAATGTGTTCACTCATTAAATTTTCAAACATATTTCATTTTTACAGTTAAATCGTCCTGTATGGATCGGAGTATATGTTCTGTCAATGGCTCATTTGTTACTAAATGAGAACAAAATTTGATCTATATCCTACATTAAAAATGAAATGGAAGAACCAAGGTAAACTGGATAATGATATTCAGAATGTATAAAAATGATATATATTACGTCCAGCCCTATCTTTTCTCATCGTACCAACCAGTACAAGTTTGGTTTTCGTTGGGGCAAAATGCAAGTTACAGTTATCGTATCATTTTTTTTTTTTTGAAAAAACAAAATCACATTACATTTCATCCAGTTATAGATCAAGTACCGCGCCTATTTATGTGTCCAATATCTGAGATCCGAGGAACTACAACAGGTCCCCCACGGACCTTCTCAAGAGCAAAATTTATTCTCAAGGGCCTTCCTAAGAGTGCCTGCATGTAAAATGTTGCCAACAGAATGAATCTTTCAATAAGCACTAATAAGATACTCCCTTTGGTCCTAAATGTAAAAGTTAATATAGAAGTTTATTTTGATCCTAAATATAAGACTCAATCCGCTTAGTCTCCCAAATTTATAATTGTTTTTCCTAAACCCTCCCTATTAATTGCACATAATAAAGGGTGATTTCATTAAGGGAGTTGTTTTTTATACTAATGATTAAAATGAGTACTTTAAACCGCGTAAAAGAAATGAGTATTAAGAAAACCACTACACATTTTTTCAAGGGGGAATTCCAAAAAAATATCATTTAAACTTCAAAATCCCAAATAGGTGATTTAACAATAAAATGATTTGTTAATTGCATTACCATTCTTGTTAATCCCTTTACTAAACTTATTAACGGGATTTTGAAGTTTAAATAGTATTTTTTTGGCATTCTCCCTTTTTTCAAATAACTAGTTTAACTAGATTCTACTTTTAAAACCAGTGTATAATGTACAATGGCTTCTCACCTTGCCATCCATTGCGTCTTTTGCAGTTTTGGCATTATCTTCATCTGAAAATAAGACAAACCCAAACCCTCTAGACCTACCACTGTCTTTATCATATGCTATCCTCACTGCAAGAAAAAGAAGCCGGTGATGTAGAAACTACAGTAGGACTAGCAAAAATCAAAACTAATTTTCTATGAAGCATTGCAAAGGAACACTTTCAAAGATGTAAAGAAAGCTAGTGACCCTTATTGCGTCAAATAAATGTTTGCACCTATAATGTAATAAACCCGTCCAATTCTTGTAAAGTTTGCACAGGCCCATAATTAGGCAATGCAGAAAACAGCTGTGTTCTTTTCTGTTTTCTCAGTCCGTCACTTTTATTCATGGAATTGGCACATAAATAGATGTCTGGGGTAACAAGCCTGCCCAGCTCTAGGTTTATGAAATCTAGGCTAAACCTAACTAAAATCACTAAAGGATAAGATAAATATAAACAGAATGGATAAAAGGACCAAAGGATAACTAGTAATTATAAAATAAGATAAAAAAGAAAAGTAAACATGCCGAAACCTTAGAGGAGGCTCCGAATTCTCTCTTAGGAGATGAGACACTGTTGGACCAATGTCTAGTGCGCTCTTATTTGATGGGCCAAGCGTAAGTCACATGAAGTATGTGAGGTGCTTGACTAAGAAATAAGGGGCTATTAGTTGTATATAATGGGGAGTGAGGCTTAGTGAGGATTTAAGCATGCAGAACCTGAGTGGTATATGGGAGAGTCTCTAGCCTCTCGAATGCTAGAGGTGGTTTTAGGTTACTGTGTTGCTTTGGTTATTTCTTTCTATTTTCATCACTGTTTGTAGCTTAATCTATTAGACTTACATTCTGTGGATTATTATCTGTGATTTTATATCAATTCTGGAAGTGGATTCCACCCAACATGTGGCGTTCAACAGGCAATATACATTATTCCAAGCCCTAATAGACCAAAAGGCATACCAGAGCAAGAGTTGTTTCTACGCAAGGAAGTAAAAAAAGTGTCAGTAATGGGAACCAATTACTGAACATTTGTAAATTGTATGCACCGCCTAACCAAAGCAAGAATACTTAACATATTTTTTAGTTGAACAGCCATATTCATGTGGTCCAGATTTAACAGGTTTTTTAACAATAAATTTAACAGGTTTTAAGAGGTGTAATCTCTTAAATGACATGGTTCCTAATCTAATGAATAACAAGTGAGCCTAAAATCACTGCACATAACTTCATAATTCTAGCAGAAACAAGAGATCCGAGAGTTACCCAAATTTCATGCAAATATTTTGCTTCATTCTAGTGTACAAATTGCGTAAGTTTGAAATCCTAAAGTCCAACTTGATAAATAACAGCAGCAGATTCTCCGTGTGATGAAAAAACTAGCCAGATTAGCAAACTGGAGCACTGAGACTCCATAACGATGCTATGCCAGTCAGATCCATTATCCAATATGTAGACCCATAACGGCAATAAATTAAAATGAAAAACTACACATACACATATTACCTTCAGTGACTTCACCAAATGAAGCGAAAGCATCTTTGAGGGACTTCTCATCCACAGACCATGACAACCCTGAAACACCATAAGCCGTAGACAATTGCTTAAAAGCTCCATCATATTCATAACAAGACAAGATACAAAAAAAATGAATAATGAGAAAAACCTCCGACAAAGAGTTTATTGCTGGAAGGAGGAGAAGACTCTGAGGATGATGAACAATAGATTCGCAATGGAGAAGGACTATGAAACTTTGTTGCAACAGATCTTGCAAGAAATGCCAGATTGTTGTTCATAGCAGAGATCAGTTGTCAAAATAATCCAAAAACCAAGCAGGCTACCTTATTCCTTTCCTGTTTATTTCTGAAATGAAAATGTCAACTTCTATTATGACGTCAAGTCACTGTGATATGTAAATGTAATGAATAAATAATAATATAAATAAATCATGCGGGATCTGAGTCCATAAGACCATGGTTGTAGGTGTTGCTACTAAATTTTAAATAAGCACCGTAAGTGTACGGGCTGTGGAAATAGTATAAGACTAAAAACATGACACTAATCGAATAGAAGTTATCCACCAAATAAGCCCTTATAGCATCTTTTTTCCCTTCAAATACGAATGGAAAGCACCAATCATATAATGCTGTGACAATCTTGTACAGAGGAAGACAGAATACCACATTCACCAAAATGATCTTGTTCCCATAAATTCCTCTTTACTCCTATATATATACGTGTAACTATTTCATACTAGCGGATAAAAGAACAATCACAGAATGGAACAACGAGTCAGGAAGTAAAGCAGCTAAATCTAAAATGCATCATAATATGCAACAGTAATCCACAAAGAGAGCAGACAAACTTTTGACGGGAAGTTAAAATCAATCCAGGCGTCGCCCTTTCGAGGAAAATGAATGGTAGTTGATGGAGCTGACAGTTATGGCAGTTCCGAGTACAAAGAAATCGGAGAAGAAAACAACACACTCATCCCTCACAATAAAACAACAAAGAACAAAGAGTTGATTATGTAGCTGCCCGCCGGTATTACCCCTATCGTACGACTTGCTGAACCCAAAAGATAAGATGAAATGTCTTTATGCGCCTCAAATGAATCCTTCAATTTTATATTTATATGATTCAGTCCTGAAAATTTTTACCATAAAAATAGGACAAATGTGCATGCTCTAAGAAGTTGAAGGATCTACCAAAAATTTTCACGAACTAAGACCAATAAGTTGATGCGTCTAACAAAAAATATATATTAACATTCAGGTTAGCAAAATAATCATTGAAGAAATTAAATAAAAAAACCTACATCAGACAGTCGGATTGAGCTCGTTCGGCGGCCGGTGGCAAAGCAAAACTGCAACTCCCAAGTTCGACGAGACGACGAAGGGAACACAGTCAGGTAGTAGTGTACTTCGGGGGCAAAGGCAAAATGGATTTTAAACACTTGAATATTGAAAAATTAGGGTTTTAGGTTGATTTTGTTTTTAAAAATACGAGTACTTTTTTTTTAAAAAAGAAAAAACTTGTTTAGAAAACTCATAGGGTTAATATCATCTTGTTCCTTTTAGTTTTCAGTTATTTTGATTTTGGTTCTTAAAAATTTAAACAGAAAGTTTTGGTTCTTTAAATTTACTCTGTTTCAAACTGTTAATCTTTGAAGTTTCAAAAAAACTTGAGAAACTTACAGTTTAAAATGGAGTAAATTTAAAAGATCAAAAACTCTTGTTTAAAACTTTAAAAATTTAAAAAACAAAATAATTGTAAACTACAAAGCCTAAAGATGATATTGACCATTTTTTAAAAACCAAAAAATAAAAAGTAAACAAAAACAGTTTTCTTATTTTTGTTTTTATATTATTTTGTTTTCTGAAACTGCCACAGTGCCACCTATCAACACTACATTATCATATTACCATCATGTCACCGTCAGCATGACATTTTAAAAACAGATTTAAAGGTAAATAAATTCAAAGCAGAGTAAATGGGAGAATGGAGACATACTTTTCCAAACATCTAGAGCTTATTTGGAATTCATTTACCACTTAAAAAGGTCCATTTAGCATGTAAAAGCTCATTTATTTTAAAAATTAGTATTTAAAAAATCATTGAAAAACAATGAGCTTTTAGATGTAAAAGAGCTCACACACAGCTTTTAAAAAAAAGTCAATTCTCCCACCGTCAATCCAAACACAAATCACATTTTCAATCTGACTTTTTTTCAATTGGGCTTTTGTAAAAGCCCCATTAAAAAAAATCACTTCTCCACTGAATTCCCAAACAGGCTCCTAATCTAGTCCCTCCGAGCTACGCCAGAAAACACCATCACACTGGAGAACTTGATGGCTCCGGCAGTTCAAGCTCTAGCTCCGCGGTGTGTGTATCTGCGGAACGTCGTAAGGCATTTTTTTTCTTTCCAAAAGCATGATGTGAGAATTTTTAGGAATACATACCCTTGAGGGTTTCCAAATTAGAAGCAGAGTCACTATTAGCCAAAACGTTGTCTGCTCCTCCTTTTTCATCGGCCAAAAACTTCGGTAACTTGGTGGACTTCAATTGCACTTGAGTTCCATCCTGAACATAACCAAAATATTAAGAATTAAGATGAATATAACATAACCAAAACATAAAAGGAAGTGTAAAGAAATGGGTAAGTAAGTATCACAAGAGATCTTCGTTAACTATTCCATCAAAGAGATGGTTCCATCCACCCCATGTAACGAGCAAATTTCTCAGATTCGCAGCTTTGTACGGCAAATTTTATGCAATAACGAGATAGTGATAAGAACAGAGCAATAGAGACCATAGGATGCTCAAATAATTTTGGGATCCCATTTTAAATGTGTTGATTAAAAGTATGTTTGGGGTAACTTTTGGATCCAAAAATGCTTATTCATGTAAGTCGGGAGAAAATTTATATCACACACTTATTTTGTATACTGTAAATCACGATTAAAAAGCTGTTTTTGAAGATTCCAATCACCATTCCAAATAAGCACTAAGTCTGTAAAACAAAAGTCAAGATAGAGCTTAAACGACTGGAGCCATGAAGTTTATAGGTGAATTTTGGCTCTCATTTTTTTAAAAATTTTTTATCTTTTATATATATCATTTTTCTCAAAACTAATTTATAATCAAATAATACACATAAGTATTTCAAAAGGATAATGTAGCATATGATATAATTTATAATTTATTTATTTTTTTTATTTCCATAAATTAGTCAATTAGATTTTATATTAAGAATAGAACATCATATAAAAATTTTAAAAATGGTGCAAAAATATCATAAATAACTTCTCTACACATCATGTTGCAAAGCGTTTTCGCTTCTCGAAGCCATGTCCTTCTCTTTGGCTTCTTCATCTTCAAAAAATATTATCAAATGATTTTGACGTGTCAATTTACAATGACAATGCCCCTAATTCACAATTAGTTAACTCCAAGGCAAAAACCATCTACCACAAAGGAAACTAAAGAAAGGGACAGTGGATAAGGTGGCTGGGAGACAGATAGCTTTGGCACTGAGGAGGTGCAACAATTGTGTTGTGTGTAGGAAACAGTCCCCTTCATGAAGGACACATAATTAGAGGTGGGAATCAGGGCCGGTCCAATCCTATAGGACTAGCTCTTGACAGGCCAAGGCCTAAAAGGGCCGGCCCTATAGGGTCGGGGGAAAGAAAAATTACTATTTTTCAAAGCCCGGCCTAAGAGCATCAAGGTCAGGGCTGGCCCGCAGGGTCAGAAGTTATTTTCACAAGATTTAACTATACGTTTACACACATCATGTAATAAACTAAATACAGTTACTAATTCATAATCAAAGGTAAGAAAATATCGTGTACAAGTAATTCATAGTCTCATACAAAACATAAAAAGGCAAAAAACTAAACACTATAAGCAACATAATTATGACAACTATCGTTTTCATCTTCTTCGCTATTATCATCAATTTCAAGGAATTTTGATTGTACTTCACTTTAAGTAGTAGACTCTGCTTAAATGATAAAAGTATCAAGAATTAGTAAATTATCATCATATGTAAATTTAGCAATTTTAAGGTTCTTAGAGAAGAGTCAGCAAAGGCATGAGTATGAGGAGTTCAACTTTCTTTTGAAACTCCATTTTTCAAGCCCGGCCGGTAATTTAAAAAGGTTTAAAAGGGCCGGCCCAACGGGTTTGGGCCGATTTCTCGACTCTACACATAACTACTCCTCAATTGGTTGATAAGGAAGTACAACATTGGGCTTCTTTCATCAACATATATAGACTCGTTTGGATTAGCTTATGGAAGCTTCATAAGTACTTATAAATCGTGATTCACGGAATACGAAGTAACTTTTACGGTCTACGAGGTAGCTTTTACGGTCTACGAGGTAAATATGTGGAGAAGATTTATCTCGATTTACGTAAATCGGGCTTATAGCTCATCTTTCACAGATTTCATCAAAGCCATCTGCAGGTTCTTCTTCCATTTGTTATTCCAAAGTTTTAAATTTTAATTTAGATCTGCTTGGCTAGACTAATACAAAGCATGAATCTGTTACCCAATGTCTTCTCTTCTCATCTGCTTGACATACAATGCAGGCAAACGTTGAAATTTACTGTTTGAATAAGGTTTCGTTTTTTTTTTTTTTTTTTTTTTTTTTTTTTTTTTGCAAAATGTTGGTGCACCAAAGGAGTCTACAAATATTATTCACCATGATATTGTTTAGATGTCGAAAGACTTACATTTTTCTTCAATTAAGTTATCAAACTCTGCAGTACCTAGGTTTTTACATTTTCTTGATGCTTGCCCTGTTTCTTATTTTACTCGGTAAGACTTTTACTAGTGAATTTTTTTAATGCATTTGATCTTTTATTAAAAAAAATGAATAAGAACGAGTTTAACGAAAAATAACAAGCAGAAATTTTCGAAATAAAGCATGCACTTGAGTTTAAATAATGTTAGAATTTTGGGTTTAAATTCTATGAGTTATGAATAAGGTTGGAAGAGAAGATAGAAAAAAAAGAGAAAAAGGTGTGTGAATAGAAGTCTCATATTGGACAAATCAAGAGAAGTAAGTGTGTATATAAGACTCAACTTCACACTTCTAAAATAGGCCCTTGGACCACTCCATTTTTGTGGAGGAGTGAGGACGTAGATGGACCTTGGTCCACCACATGCGTGCCGTCGGTCTGGTCTGCACATGTGTGAGATTAAAAAATAATTTTATTTATTAAATTTTTATTTATTAAATTATTTTTTAGTTTGTCCAAATAATCTCTGAAGTTTTGTTTACATCCTTTTTTACCCCTCCGTAATTCTCCCAACAGCAGCTATAGCAAAATGTTGTGACCAAACCAATGCATCAGTTTACTCCGTTCTAGTGTGTCTGTTCGCATGATGCACCAGTTCGCCAGCAAGAGTCACCGTTCGTTCGCTCCATTCTAGTATGTTTGTTTGCACGACGCACCAGTTTGATCGCAAGAGTCGAGTCCATCTGATCAATTTCTATCATTTATAAATAAGACGGGCTAGTGACTCTCATTTCTCATATACTACATAGTGCATTCTGCAAACATCTCATATCCTGTGCAATTCTGAAAGCAGTCTCGTTATGTTCGTTCGGGCTTCTGATTGATAGTGCCATCATTCTGAAGACACAATCTATCCTGGGAGATAATTGTTCGAGCACTTTGGGCATCCATATAGAGGGAACAAATTGTCTTAAGGAGACAACGTACGTTGGGCTCGGATTTTATCAAAGTTCATTATCATTTTCGGCAATCTTGTGAGTTTTTCTATATTATATATAATTGTTGTATATTTATAGATTATGTCATTTTAGTTATACAAATTTTTATTAAAATTTCTACATTGAAAGTACTTTTGACAACAAATAACATGGGACCTCGGGTTTGGGAAAGTCAGAGAAATAGAGCTAAAGGTAATAGGAGCAAACTAGAGTTTAAACACATGTAAAAATTCGATTTTAACACGTTAACGATGCCTGGTTCCACATTAGCGTTGGAAAATTGAGTTAATTGTCAAATTTTAAAATTTTAACTCGTGCAGAAAGTTTAAGAAAATAATTATATGTACTTTAGCCTTAAAAATTTCTGTGAAACACCATTACCTATTGACAGGTTGTTATCCTTATCATCATAGGCAACGGCAAATGAAATTATCAACACAAGTCTTTAAGCAAAAACCATATTTGAGGTATCTATCTATCCGGCCATCGGTCTATCTTTCATCTGCAGGTTCTTCTTCGATTTTTTATTCCAAAGTTTTAAATTTTAATTTAGATCTGCTTTGCTGGACCAATATAATGCAGAAGTATAGATCTTACAGGAAAGTTTACTACAAAGCATGGATCTATTACCAATGGTATTCTCTTCAGCTTATAATATGAAAGAAATATTGCTCATAGGCATCCCATTGTGGTACCTCATGTTTCAGAGCATGTCTATATTGGATCCGAGGTTCACATTTTTTCTTTGGCACACAATGCGAGCAAACCTTGAAATTTACTGTTTGAAGGATTTTTTTTAATTAATTAATTAATTATTTATTTATTTAGGCCAAATTATGGCAAACCAAAGGAGTCTACAAGTGTTATTCCCCATGACATTGTTCAGATGTTGAAAGACTTTAATTTTTCTTCCATTAAGCTAACAAACTCTAGTGCCTAGTATTTTACATTTTCTTAATGCTTGTCCCGTTTCTTATTTTATTCTGTAAGACTTTTACTGGTTAATTTTTTTTAATTCATTTGATCTTCTATTAAAAAAATGAATAAGAACAAATTTAACGAAAATTAACAAGATAATTATATATACTTTAGCCTTAAAACTCTATTAAAAGTTTTAATGAAAATTAACAAGATAATTATATGTACTTTAGCTTAAGGGTCTGTTTGGTGGGGGGAAATAGAGGGGAGGGGAGAGGAGATTTTTACGGGTTAGATTTTAAAAAATTGGAGAATTGAGGTTATAAAATTTTAATAAATATAAAATATAAAATTAAAAAATTAAAAAAAAATTAACTAAAAACTTCTAACCCCACTTCTTTAATTTTAAATTCAATTTATAAAAATTTTCCCTTCTCTCCTCTCTAAATCTCTCATACCAGACATCCCCTCAAAGTTTAAGTGAAGGACCATCGCCTATTGACAGATTGTTATCATTATCGTCATAGGCAACAACAAATAAATCATCAACAGAAGTCTTCAAGTGAAAATCATATTTGAGGTGTCTGTAGTTTCCTTCAATTATTAACTTGGTACTTGTGTGTTTTTCTCTCATTATTAAATTCTTTAATTTTATTCTATTATCACAATTAGTTTATGTAACAAAGGTAACAGAGCAAAGTTATAGGAACTAGATTTAATAAAGAGAAATAATACTGATACCAAATTAAAAATTGAAGGAAGCTCCAGATACCTCAATAAGTTTCCCAAAATGCACACCAAACACAAACTTCACAAAAGGTGGAGGGCAAAAGGGAAAGATAAAGTCAAATTTGCCTCCAGAAATTCGTATATTGTATCCTCAGCGTTATCTAATTTTATGCACATCAAAAGGTCAAAATGATACAACCAAATGATCATGAGAAATAAAAAATGTATACAACTGTGAAGATCAAATATTTCATCAGGCTAAAGGTTTCCCTCAATCATGATTGACTATATATCAACTGCCCATTTTTGTGACTACGAACATCTCAAAAACGTTCACGTCAATAGTAAAATACACTCATTCAAACAAATACATGCAATCTCCAATTTTCTTTCTTGAATCCAGCATCATTTCCTTGCCCAAAGCAGGTTATAAATCAATCAATACCTATAAGAGAAATTCACCATTAAAATATATATACATACACACATCAATCTTCTACTAAACTACATAATTGGGAGTAAAACGTTTGGCATATTGGCAAAAGAGAGCATGGAGTTATAGAAAAGAGGACAAGTTTACATTGAAGATGGTGTCAATAAGGGTTTGTCAATGGAAAATACTTTCTGAGTTCTCACAATGCTATCAGTATTGCGGTTTTCAATATTTTGAAAAATAAAAATTCTTGTCTAGACTTCAATATCAACTTCAGTCATAATTCAAACTACATCCACAATCTAGTTTTTAAACATCTTCTATCAAGTCCTCTAGTAAAGCTACAAGTAGAAATATTTTTGTGGTTTAGAATTACATGATTGGGTCATCCAAACAAGTTACATGCCTACGGGTATTGTTGGGAAACCTAGAAATAAACACCTAGGAACTTCACCAAACTCTCATTCGTTTTCTCCTTCACCATCAATTCTTTCAATGGCAGGAGGAGGGTAAACAAAATCCTTAAAAGCTGGTCATTGAAAATCACAATTAACAGTCAGGCATTGGGGAAAAAAGGGACTATATTTACCTTCAACATAAGCCCACAGTTTGTGCACAATGAACAAATCTCGAAGATGCAGACAGTAGCAATAACATTGCCAAGTAACTTGCTAGCATTTCCTTTTAGGAGCACGAATATCAGCAGAGCTATTTGATTGCAGATGCTGAGGCAGCTGCCGCCTCTGATATTAAGGAAATAGGTTGGCGAGCCTGCAGGCAGGCACCTATATCGAATGGATGCAAACCAGATCCATCAAAAATAAGATTCACACCAGGAAGGACTACTTCTTTACTGTCATTTTCATCTGGTTCAGTTCTTGTATTATTGCCTTGGGATTCTCCAGTAGGCCTTGCAATATCATCGTAACCTGTCAAGGAATAAGATCTGCATCCACCATTAAAAATTATCCAGTTTTAGAGACTCGGATGGGTAGTAAATCAAATTATGAGCTCCATATAAAGTGGGAAGAGCTAGATTGGGTTTCATACTATTTCTCTATCATCTGAAAAGCTCAAAACAAAGACAAAGCAACATATAGAATGACAAGAATCAAAGATAAGTTTCATAATCTGATTAGCTAACAGAAAGGTCCAGGAGATTATTTAAAAGCAATTGTCCAGGAGATTAATTAGAAGTAATTGATCTCATATTTGTCAAAGTATTGGTAACTACTTGATATGAGAACATTCAGCATTGAAGGAATAAATGAATGGAAAAATTTAGACAAACCTAAGAATGTTGCCATCAAAGCTCAAAATTTCAGTTCGCCCACGCTGTCGATTAACAAGTTTTAACCTTTGATGCTCACTTGATGCCCCTGAAATTGGAGAGGAAGGGTCTAAAAATGGGTTCCATCTTCCACTAGCATAGTTCATAAGTTGTTGAGAAGATTCCTTAGCATGCTCTTTTTGGTATAGAAGCTTTGCAGCAGGACCTGTTGCTTGGTATTCAGCACATATGTCACGCAACTTTTTCCTTAAGCTTTGCATTGCATCGTGATATTCACTAAATGAACCACTTTGAAGGAAATCTGATGAAACCACCTTCTTACATATTTTATCGCACAACTTTGGACTAAATAGAGGGATACCAAACTCCACACTTAGTGGAACCCATTCATAATTTTCTTCAGGTGACAAATGATCTGGTTCTTTTCCATGAAATAATTTCAACAGGCGAATGTAACCAACTGTCCACAATTCCATCTTGTTTGCCAAATCAGTCAACAGAGAATTCAACTTTGAGCTTTCTGCTTCACATAGGCCTGACTCTTTACCTACCGGAGCAATAGAGCCATCAGAATTTTTTAGGGGTAGAGGGATATCAATAGTAATCACATTTCCAGAATCATCAAGATCATATCTACTGAGAGGTTGCACCAACAAAGCTGAATGTTTAAGAAGTGAATTTAAACAATGCAAGAGTATACTTCCCTTCACTAAGTTTCCTTCAAGCTTCCCTCCCAAACCTCCAACAGTGGAACCATCCCAAGACCATATGAGAGCCTTCTCACATCCAGCCAATGGAGCAGGAAGCATACGCAAGCATTGTCCTTTCATTAGCACAACTGACAATGGCCCACTAGCTATAGTTGTATATAATACCAGTTTCACCCAAGGAGTCATGGAAGAATATGAGGGAGGACCAAAATGAACAGGGCCCGAGGGTCCAGGAAGAATTGATGAATGAGGAAGAGGCACTATGGACACAACTATATCATAGTCACGAAGAAATAAGCGATCTAGAGTAGCTGGTGCAAGAGAAGCCAAGCTTTCACAGCGGAGAATATCTACACGGTATTTCTTTTTTCTCTTTAATATTTCTGTTCCAACATCTGACGCATCAGCTGCTAATAGCTTCTCGTTAGTCTGAAGATTTGCATCAGATTCACTGGCTTCTTGCTTGTGATTAATGTCATCTTCCAACGTAATAGAATGTATTTCATCAATTGTGCTGCTAGGAGCAGGTTCAAAGGAAGCAAGAGAGCCCTGATGCTTCTTTTTCTCCAAATTTAGCAGATCATCTCTGTCCTTCCTGGTTTCTGTGATACCAGAATACCCTGATTTATCAGCCAAGGATGTTTCAGATATTAGAGAAGCTGGTTCATCATTACTTGATAACATACCCATGCTGTCAAATTTTTCCTCCACTTTTACATGAGTGGCAAGTCCACCTGATTGTAAACATTCTAATACACATCGCAGGCTAAAAGCATGATTGGCAAATTCCTGTAGTTCACCCTCAAATTTTGCACCTTCCAAGGTGCTTAGATCCTTGCAAAGATCAGCAATGCTGGCATGACCCAATTTTCCCGCTTCATAGAGTGTAACAGCATGAGATTTCAAGCCTTAACAAATTTCACAGAGATGGGATTTTTGTCAGAGACTTCAAACAGTTTTAAAAAATAAACAACAACAAGAAGCTCATATGACCTCATTGACAATGAAACAAAAAGGCTTGCTAAAACTGCTTAGGCATAATAAGAATATGCCCCCTGATGGAATATAAGAACTATAAATATTTTGAGAAACTTCCTATAAAAGGAAATCGGGCTATCTTTTATATTTTATGTTTTTACTAAGCAAGTGGATGTTTTTATTATAGCTGCAAGTTGTTTTTATATGGCATTTTTATTGTTTACTTTATTTAGCAAGTAGGCTTTTTTTCTTTTGGTAATGATGGCACAACAAGGGGAGGCTTCCTTCATGACAAGGAAACCTCAGCTTAGATATGTGTCCCCATTGTATTTTGAAAGGCAGACTATGATGAATGATATTTTGAAGCCATATGATATCTCTCCCCCCCTTTGATTTTCCCCCTCAGCACTCTCATTACTTTCAGATCTGTTTCTCCCTCCCCCTCTCTGTTTCTGAAATCCTTCCTCCTCCCTCTGTTTTTGCATTCCCCTTCCTAAACTCAATCTGTTTGTGTGAAACAAGAGTTTGTGAGTGAGTTTTTCATCAGCTTTGTATCAGAGCTTTGATCCCTATGCTCATTGGCCACTATTGTTGACAGAAAACAAAGAAAACTTGACCGGGGGGGGGGGGGGGAACTCCCCTCAACTCTGTTTAATGTTGTCAGCCTATACATATGTTGTATTTTGAAAGGCAGACTCCGATGAATGATATTTTGAAGCTATGTGATAAATGGGGGCGGGATTTTCCCCCCTCACTTTCGGATCTGTTTCTCCCTTTCCTTCTCCATTTCTGATCAATCCTTCATCCTCCTTTTCTATTATTTCTTTTCCCTTCCTAAATCCAATCTGTTTGTGTGAGAACAAGAGTTTGAGTGAGTTTTACATCACCACCTTTTTTGCAAGCTTTTGGACTAAAATCACAATATAGCAATTCATGGGCATTCATCTAACAGTTTAAGGTTTTGATCTGATGTGTCCGTTGACAATTACAGCCTCAAATTGCTATCTATCCCTATAGAGCATAGTACCAGGAAGAATGATTGGGTACTGTCACGAACTTCAATGTATTCACAAAACAATGAAGCTGGCATATATTGGAAGCTTAGACAGCATGATTGCAGGGAAGCATCAGACACTATTAAGACTCAAGAACAGATAAATTGGCGGACTGGAAAATACCATCTGAAGCGAGTTCTAATCTGATAGAAATTGGAAAAGAAAGCATTCAAGATAAGTGACACCAGACTAAATTTGCCTATGGAATATAAAATAAGGACAGAATAACAAAGGAGGTTTGTAAGTATTTATCCACATATCAAGGAGAGTCACCTAACAGCGATGGCTTTCTTCCAAAGTATCAAAAACAGGTCATCAGAAATCTTAGAATGGGCTTCCTGTGACCTTCCGTTTTCCCACTCAAAAAACTAACTTCCAAACAAAATGTTGAAAACATTTCTCAGAATTTTCTAGAGGGGGCATTTGAAAATGAGCAAACCTGGTGAAACAGAACCCATCATTAGATAGGAAGTAATGTTAGCATCAACTATGAAAGCAACACGAGTATAGGCTAAACGAAGACCATGGTTCCCTGACCCTGAAACATCCGCTTGTTGATTGGTATCATTATCAATAAGCAAATTCTCAGAACCCAGACTAGTATGAGAACCATCTTCATCACTGACTGCACTTCGAGGAGAAGCAGGTATGTTAATGTCTTGAAGAATAGCTGATGGATCAATTACTTTTGTTGCCCATCCCAATCGACATGCAAAAGATGCAGCAGCCTGCAGTTGAGGTAAATCAGCCTGTAGGGTAGCTGCCAATTCAGCAACAGTTGCATTCTCACTGGAAACAACAAAGACTGCATAAAGTAACCTGGAAAATAAGCTTCCAACTCAGACTCTTTCAATAGAAATAACATTTTAACAAAAAGGATGGAATTAAAACAACTGTATTACTCTTCAATAGGATCTTCATAAGACTGCTCCCTGTTGGAAACAAAACCTTCAAGCCTGGAAACTGAACCATTATAAATTATAAATTTAAATGTTATTGAAATCACTTACCAACCTTCACCAGCTCAGATGACAATGCAGAACCTTAAAATTAATTTTGAATATATAAGCTTAGATTTTCTTCATTTATGCTTGCATATATTATATATAAAACCATGCCTAATTGAACATGTCTGTCTAGCTATGAAGCACTGATACTTTGAAAAAGTAAATGTACTTGTATCTGATACGTATTGGATAAGTTATACATACAATACTCCATGATACATATCATATATGCTAAAATTTGTTTTACAATGTTTTTCAAAAAAATATTTTCATATTACTTACAAACTTGAAAAAACTTCAAATTTTTGTTGATTGTTATAAATATCTCTATATTACTTTAGAAATACTTGTTACAAACTCAAGATACTCATACTCATATCCCAAAATTTTGAAAATTGCTATATCCACCATATCATGCCATACTGTATCTGATACATGTACCCGTATAGATGCTTCTTAGTTGTCAATAATCGTGGAATTTTTTATACAGAATAATAGTAAGTTTACTTGCTGCTTTTGCATTTCAGGAGGAAAATAATAAAGCTTAATCATTTAAAGCAAGGAATAAAACATAAATATACAGAACACACCTTTGAACCGGTCATCAGGGTATACAGGAACATCAAAATAGACCAATCCCCGTCTATAAAGACCCTTTACTACGTCAGGATCAAAGAGGATAAATGAATTCGCTTCTTCTTTACAGATTTTGTCTATAGTAGCTGCTTCCTCCTCTGAGAGTTTCTATAAAGGCAACAAAAAATAAAGGTGAGAAATTTCAACAAAATATACCTGACATGTGAAGAAAACAATTCAAATTCCTAAATTAATACAACAATCAACAATACCTAGTGAGCCTTCAATTTATTAAAATCAAAGACAGGCTCACCTTAAATTCTTCCAAGGTAAAGTTCACAAGACAGATTCCCCACCAGGGCTCAATTGGGAAATCCACAGGTTGTGTAGGTAAAAGTTCTCTTGCAATTGACTTGTTCAGTTTCCACATGATTTTCTGGTTACTCCAGAAAAGGAAATGACAGGTGAGATAAGAAGACAAAAAAAGCTTTCATGTTAGCAAGTATGCTGGAAGGCATATACTTGTGGACAGAAGTAGGCTGCATGTCTCTTTATTGAACACATTCATATTGAAAAAGTTAATTTTTATTTTTGACTCCCTTAATTCACCATATTTCATATACCCCAAGATTAAGGTGGGGGAAATCATATAATACTCTTGCAAGTATTCCTATCGATAATGCATGCATTTATCTATGCTATGAGGACCGGAAAACAAAATGACAAATATTATACATCATAGTGAAGTCACCAGACAAGAGATGCAGAACCAAAGATAAAAAATCAAGAATAACTCTATGGAACTCAACTCAACATTCACGGAATCATGAATGTGAAACAAAAGTGAACAAATCAATAAACTAGCAATCCTATCATAGGAGTACATGCTACAATTTTTTTATGACTAGAATTCTAACTGGTCTAAGTGTCTGTTTAGATTAGAGGTAGAAACTGTTTTTTCCAACATGATTTACAGTATACAAGGTAAGTTTGTGAGAGGAGTTTTGTTTCGACTTGCGTGAATGTACTTTTCCACCGCTTTCTCAGTCAGGTCCTAAGACTCCTAACAATAGATATTATGGCTATCACATAAATGGATATCTACCAACTAACATATTATCCAACTAGTTAAATTATTACATGCAAAAAAATTAATGTAACGAATATAATTCCATAATTGTTCCAGCTTAGACTACATAGAGGTAAAAAAAATAAAAATATGACCTTCAATTTTCTCTTATAAGCAAACACCCCCTCCGCTTTTAAACTAAAACTACTAAGCTATCATCTTTTAACATTTTGGAATTTTGGGAATTAGGATTAGATTATTCATTTCCCAAAAAGCCTTTTCCAACATCTCAACCTTCTAATTTACTTTCAATACAATGGGGCCTTGTCATGTTGCAAGGAAAATAGTATGATATGACACCTCTATTGATGGGAAATGGACAAAAATTTAGAATGTCGAAGGTAAAAGTTTAAGGGGTTGACCTCTGGCTTTCAAAGTAAAAGGGGTGTTCACAAACGACCTGAAACTAAAAGTGTGTATTGCATTTTATTTCCCAATAAAATAGAAAAAATGGAAATTACATTCAGATCCCGGACAAGAGAAAAAATGGTCCTTGAAATTTCAAAATTGCCAAAAAGTCATGTGGGACCTTTTTGTAATAAATTCCAATTTCGCTGACAAGTCTAGGAGCGCGTCATTGACAAATCTAGGGACGTCTATTGACAAGTTCAGGGGTGTCCATTAGTAAGTCCATGAATGGAATTTTTTGTAAAAAAATACCACGAGACTTTTTGGCAATTTTGAGATTTCAAGGAACTATTTCTTCATTTTTTCTCTTGTCCGGGACCTGAATGTAATTTTCTCTTGAAAAAACAGTTATCTTCTCCTCTTGCACCAGGAAGTGTCAAAGAAAGAAGATAGCCACAGAAGCATTATTGGTTTGGCACCAATTTCAGTGCCTTGACAGCCCAGAAGAAGTTGCTTGAAGGGTAAAATTGACTGTGTTCTTGCTACAGCTAATTAAACAAACAGAAACATGCATAAACAAACATATATGGAATCCAGGCATCAATTCTACTTTTATATATCAGTGTACAAAGGAAAATCATTGCAGTACCTTTGATCTGCACCTATTCATTATATCAATAAATTCATTTCTCCCAATTCCTGTGAGTCTTAGAGCATCCGCAGCACTAAAATTTGGCATACTGTCATAAGGTTGCTCTGCAAACAATTAAAAAGTGCAGCAAGCTTTTAAAGGCCATCTTCAACATAAACATGCTTATAACTTGATACATATTTACAAAGCTTACAGTAAACAATCAAACAAGTGGAAGGAAGAAAAATATAGGTACATAATACAGTCCATTTATGAGTAATAAATCTCATAGATTATGCATATATCATGATGTTACATATGCAACAAACATTTAAATTAAATCATCAATATGATGAAATCTGACAAAAAAGTTGAAAGAAACTGCTCCAGAAATCTTATCAAGGTAATACTAATTTCACCAGCATGTAGATCTTAGTAAGTACTATGGGCTAATCATACTCACACCTCGGATCTATACAACTTACAGCCCTTCTGTCACACACATCACACCTTTGCCCAAATGTTAATTACATGCTTGGCCCATTAGCTACAGGTCCAACAAAAGGCTTAATGGAAAAAGCAGAGATCATAAAAATAACTGTTGTAATTGCTGTATTTATTGTTTCTTTCCTAGAAATAATAAATCTAGAAGCGAATCCCAAAAAAAGGAGAAAAGAAGAAAAAAGAAAAGACAATGAAAAGGAAAAAAAGAATATTATCACCAAGAGTACCTAGGACAATTGCTTTTGGCAGCATACTTGCATCAAGACATCTCTTTCTTACAGCTTCCTCTCACATTTCCTTTTATTTTACTTCATCATGGTTAATCTATGTCACACCAACATCATTTAAATGCAAGCATGCTTTGAACCAAAGCAGCACAAGAACGAGTTCATTTTGTCACTACTTGGGTAACCATTACCCCCTTCATCATCCTTCTTCAGCTTTCATTAAAACAGTAATTGCTATATGCCCTCAACCCCTGACTAATTCTCATGCACAAATATCTAGGTAGTATGAGATCCCAAATCTTCTGAATATTTCATCTTGTACCTCAAGTGATAGGGAGTAAAGTACTATGGGATGCCTTAATCCACTATTGAATAGCATCTACTGCTCAATGGGATGTTTAAGATGGGTAGTTCCCTCATGTCAAAAACTAACTTTTAGAGAGGATTTGTCCTATCCACTTGAGGCCTATCATTTGGAACCAAAGCTGGAGATTGAAGTCTCTAGAAAATGCTACTTGCAAAGGATTCTGGCAGGTGAGAGGCTGAATAAAGTGTTGTTGAGTGTAGCCGTTTAGGACATCAAGTTTCCAAGGACAGCCAATTGACAAGGACCAAAGTGCTATGAAATGTCAAAGTCTCATATCAAGTCGTATGGATTTCTCAATAGGAGACTTAAATAGGGTAGTTCTCCTACCTCAACAACCAACTTGTGGACAAGAGTTCCCCTCCTCACTTGGTTGCCTATCAACTAGCATGGACCCTAAATGAATTCATTCATCTTAATACTGGATGTCTCACTATAGATTCTTAATATGGAAATAGTAAGCGTTAATGACCAACATAAAAGTACAACTCCACTAGCAACTCAAGAAATAGATGCATGAACAATTCTTACAAACACTATTCATTTGGTAATCAAGAAGCTGTCAATTGTCAAGAACCCTATATGACCAACTAAAAAAATAAGATCTAACATGAAAAGAATCCAATAGTTCAGTCCATGTACATAAAAAAATGGAACAAGACCCAATGGAGAATACAATTCATTTGAGAATTGCGAATAGAGAAATTACCATTTTTCAATACTTCAAAAATTATATCACAATAATATTTGAAAGGAGAGATTCTCATTATGCGGCAAATGTGTTCTGCAAGATGATAAGGAAATAGCTGCAAGTGGAAAAGCAAAAGAAAAAGAGGAACTCGTTAAATACACATGCCCTACAACAAAAGCAAAAGAAATTGAGGGCCTCACCCAACATCCAAGCAGTTCTAGTTATATGTTAACTAATTTCATTTTTTAAATATGCAGAGTCATTGACAAACAGATATTATCCTTTTGATAAGAAGACAACTAGATACAATACATCATAAACTAATCCTAAAAATAAAGAAAAAAATAAGATCTATAATAAAAAATACCATTCAAGGCAAAAAAGAACTTGATATATGACATTGTAATGGTGATGATAAAAAAAATGATAAATGTTTCTATTCACTAAAAAATCCATCATCAAACTTTTCTGATCATCTAAACAAAAACCACAGACACATAACACTAATTAACAAGCATTTGATACACATTTTCAGATATGGAGTCAAATAGAATTTCTATAGAGCACATACAGCCAAGTTCTTCCGCAAGTAACGCATCATATCTTCATAATATTCATTTTCTTTACAAACTTTGCGAGCAAAACAATTATTCCATTGGAGTCTCTTCCTTATGCAGTACTCTATAATCCTGCATTAAATTTCCAGATCCAGCAAAAGAAATAAGGCAATCTAAAAATGCATTTGAAAAAGAAACCCATTAAAAGATGCTGTTTGGACAGTGATGTCTATGTCGGGTAATTAAAACTAACCAAATCCATAGAGACAAGAAAACAAAAGCAATAGATTTAGAAGGAGAGTAATGACGCTGAAATCACCTTCTATGCCATTCTTCTTTGGAAGAAAGAGCTACTTGAAGTCGTTTTGGAAGATTTTCCCAAGGGCATTCTTCCTTAATAGCTCTCTGCAACAATTGTTCCTCCACTGTCACTGGACCACGGTGCATTTTCCACTACCCAGATAGCTCGTTTGCCTCTACACTATAAAACACTTTAAAGTCAATACAAATAATAATGTTATGATCTGGAGCTTGAACCTGGAGCTAAATGTTTAACATATAAAATTGACCTCAATTATGCAGAAAATAACATTTCCAAAAATCATTTCATAAAACTTAGCTTCTAATTTTAGGGATCCGAACTAGATTACGAAGGTTACCAGCTATTATATGATAGTGACAAGGAATTCATAGAAAGTGGAAGAAATTACATGAATGTTGGTCAAAACTGAAAAAGAGTAACGGCCATTGAGCACCTGATCTTCTTTTGAAACGCCGAATTCAGCTAGGGTTTCAAAATTCAAATCCACTGACTCTGTTTCTTCTTCTATGTAGCAAGGATCAAGATTTTCCCACGAGATCTGAAGAATGAAATTCGTCAGAGTTCGTAGCTGAGTTACGTATCGGCGGTCGTTAAACCCGTTGAATTGTATCCGACCCGTTTTATTAAAATAAAACTAATTTATTAATTAACATTAGAATATTGATGTTTCAATATTTTATTTTATTTCAGAAAATGTGACTAAATAAATTTATGGGAAAATGGTTAAAAAATACCATTTAAGTAAATTAATTGCTAAATGGTACCAATGTGCAAGCAAGCATCCATCATGTGCAATCAGCATCCATATGTGCAAAAAGCATCCCTGCGAAAGTGCAAACACCATCCCTTGTGTGCAATATATCATCCGCCCGTGTGCAACATACCACCCACCGTGTGCAATGGTAGCAATGAGCAATTAATTTGCTTGCAAGGTTTTTTTTAGCAATTCTCCCTAAATTTATTTGTCAAATTATACAGAAAAAAATTTTTAAAAAAATATCACTTAAATTTTAAAATCTCAAATTAATCTAGCCGACTACAAAATTATTGGTATTGTTAACTGTATTTGAGTAACAATTGACAACTCATTTAAAGAGGAATTTATTAATTTAGAATTTTAAAGTTCAAGTGTTATTTTTCTTATATATTTTAAATTATATATTTGTATCTTATCTTGCCATTAAATCTTAAAATTTGAATTTAACATTTAAAGATTAATTATTTTATATACTTAGTGTTATAGTGTAGTATTATTTTTTGTTATAGTGTTATCGTTCGATTTATTTCAATGTTTTAAAAGTCGGACCAGATAGCAAACCGGAGAGGCCAAAGGGTCACAAGTTGCATGGTCAGACTGGTCGGACTGATGATCGAACCGATGACGTAATAATTAAATAAAAATAATATTATATGTATATATAATTATATAAATATAAAAAATAAATATAAAATTTTAACATGACTTAAGAATAAACACATACAAAAGTTAATATGTATCATCTTTCTCAAATCCCAAGTTACAATACATTCAAATCAATAAAAAAAAAAAGTAAAAATCAGTCCAAAATGCCTATTCATCTGATAAAGCTTGTGTAGCCGAAATGACTTCTCATATAAGGATCTAATTCATAGCCAGTAGGTGTAGCGTATGGGAGAACGGGAAAAATCTTAAAGCCAAAACCCATTTAATTTTAAAAAAAAACATTAAATGCGAGTTTGCATTTTAGAAATCAAAGCCCATTTTCCTTCTCAAAATGTTTTCTCTCACTTCTTCACTCCCCAAAAGGTTTTGGACTTACAGGGTCAGAACCTCCAAGCCATTTCAGATAAAGGCAAGACGACGACCACGATAAAAGCATATACAAACCATGAAAGAAGGCATGAAGCCTATATTTTTTTCACTGCTCTTATGTATGATATTCATCATTCTTTGTATAAATCAACTCTATTTGTGGTTAAATATTATGTTTGGTTTGATTTTCTCTTCTTCCCTCCTCTACTTCTTCCTCTCAAGTGTTTTCTGGCTTCATTTTGGCTGTTGTCCACCCGTCCGGTTTTCAATTAGCCATTTTCGCTTCCAGCTTTTTTCCAGTTTCCGGCTTAAATCCCAACTCAGACAGCTAAATATGGCCTGACCATTGAAGCGGGTTAATGCTGAAAAACAACCTGCCCCTTCTCCGATCAACGGTTGGACCAGTCCGACCATCCAGTCTAGTCTAGGTCTTAAAACATTGGTCTGTTTTGTTTCTGTGTAGTTTTATTTTTTTTTTTTGTTTTTTTTTTGCCATCAGGTGTAGTTTTGTTTTAGCTTGGATTAGGCATTGTTTTCATGTTATAAATAAGGTTAACAACACTTTTGGTTTTTAAAGTTTCAATTAATTTTAGTTTTTATCCCTTAAATTTAAAACCAATAGTTTTAGTTTTGGGTTAAGGTGTAAAAACATATATGAGATTTTTTTTTTCAAAAGTGCACCCAACACCAAATGTTTGTTTGAGGGGAAAAAGTAATTATGAACTTCCAAAATAGGTACAAAAATACATATTGACCATTAGTTGACCCTTTAATTGAATTTCTTAAGAGTTAAGGTACAAAAATACATATGAGATTTTTATAAAAGTGTGCCCAACACAAATGTTTTTTTAGGGGTAAACGTAACTATAAATTTTCAAAATATATACAAAAATATATATTAACATTTAGTTGACCGTTTGTTTGAATTTTATGAATGAAAATTGGGACATGGAGGATGATGTGGATGATCAGGAAACAACCTAAAATAATAATTTACTACTGGATAAGGGAAATTTATTTCACCTAACCTTTTATTTCCACCTTATCACTTTATCTCCATTTAACCCTTTATCTCCTCTCCATCTCTCTTTTGAAAGAAGTGATGAGATGGAGATAAAAATTAGGTGGAAATTAATTTCCCTTACCCAATCAACAAATTATTATTCCAAGTTGAAGAAATACTTACATACTCTAAGAGTATCACATCATCTAAACTATATCTAATAAAAATATAACAACTTACATCATTTTAATCCTAGTTGGATTATGACTCATCTTTTTGGGAAATTATGACTCATTTTAATCCATAGGAAATTATGACTTATTTTTTCAATTTCTTCAAGGATACCTTTTAGGAGTAGCATGAATTGCATTTGGAAGGAGGGGAGGGTTGAGAGGACTCTTTTAATTAACACCGTTCGACCTACCATAATGAGGAATTTTCCTTTCTATGAAGATAGCTAAGCCTTAACCTTCTAAAGTATATGTCCAAAGGTGTTTTAAGTCACTCTTGAGTAGATGAGAGGACATCCCAAATACTTGTCTACATCTGCTGTGATACCAACCCCTAATAGCTTACTGATGGCACAATTTAGATGAACATTTCTTGATAAAAATACCTTGGATTTTGCAAGATTGATTCAATGTCTAGAAAAATCATATAACTGACTCATCACCCTTATAATAGTACATTAAAACCATGGATGCTTCGGTGAAGAGAACTAAATCATTCGCAAAGAATAGATGAGATATTGGCGGGCTATCACTATTAAAACTCAGGGCCTCCATTTGTTATGCCTGCATTCCTCCTGATGAGATGGTTGAGCCTTTCCATACATAGAACAAAGAGAAAGAGGCTAAGACGATCTCCTTGTCTTACTCCTCGGGAGAGTTGAAAGGTTTCTCCTTCTTCCCTATTCCTTAAGACTTTTAAGGAGGTTGAGTTAACACATGTCATGATGGCATTGATGATATGATTTTAGAACCCAATATCTCTTAGAGTTTTTTTCCAAAAAGCCCTAATCTAGCTGGTCGAAAGCCTTTTCTATGTCAATTTTTATTGTTGCATATCCCTTATGTCCTAACTTAGTCATCATTAAGTGAATAGCTTCATAAGCTATGATAATATTGTCACAACTAGAATGGGAAGCAACATTACAAAATGCTTGGAATTCATGACTGCTTGGAATTTGTTAGCTAGATTTCTTGTAATCACCTTCAAGCTAACATTACATAAAGATATTGGCCTCATCTCTTTCATCATGTTAGGCGAGTCTACTTTAAGTAATAACATAATGTGTTTTTGGTTTATCGTACCTATAGATTGAGGATTAAAGAATGCATCTTTTATCAATTGATAGACTTTGTCTCCAACTTTATCCCATTAAGTTTAGAAAAAGTGAGCTTGAAGTCCATCCAGACTTGAAGTTTTGAAGGTGCCTATAGTAAATGCCACATTTTTAATTTCAAGGTCTGTAACTTCTTGATGGAGAAACTAGAGCTGTTGTGAATTTAATCTTGGAAAAAGATTTGCCCAAGTTGCCATATTTGTAATTGAATCTTTTTCCATAATTCTTTTAAAATATTCACTTGCTATTAGATGAAGCCTTCTAGGATCTCAGATTTAGTTCCCATCATCATCCTTGAGAGCCATAATTCTCTTCTTTTTCTTCCTTATCACTAAGAATGAGTGGAAATACCAAGTGTTTATAGCTCCCCCTTTCACCCACCGGCACCTTGACTTTTGAAACCATATTAGTTCTTCTTGCATTTTTACCTTGTTATACTCCTCCTATAGCTTTTTCTCTAGACAGTGTAAGCCATTTGTAGTAGAAGAGTTTTGTTTCTTCTTTATGCCCTTCAGCCTTCTTAACACTTTATGTTTCCTTTTTGGAATGTTGCTTAGATTTTCTTCATTCCATTTAGTGATTATTTTTTGAAAATTGATCACCCCTTGATTCCAATCTTTGTCCTACCATGATTCATTGATAATATGAGGGAAGTTTTCTTCAAAAAGCTAAGGCAATTGGAAGTAAAACCACTTTGGGCTTGAATTCCCAATTAAAGGTAGGATATCATACTTACCTTATTATCAAAATTATATTTCAGATCATGGTAGACTTTAGTGTTCCTATATGTTGATATCTAGCTTGCATTACACAACACCCAATCTATCCTTTCTTTCAAACCTTCTCTTTCCCATGTGAAGTTTTCAAAAGGATCATTGATTTCAATTAATCCTACATCATCGATTCATTTGTTAAAGTGATGCATAGATAGAATATGTAGAGCATCTCTCCTTCTTTGTTCTAAGAAGTCCTGTATGAGTTAAAGTTGCATGAAATCACCTACTCCTTTGTCATCTCTTCTGCAATTGCCTGAATAGATTGTCACAGGACTTTGCATATGTTTCTCCGTAGACAAATATGGCGAAGAACCAATTGTTAATCCCAAGACCACGATTTGGAAAAGGATGAATTGTTCATTAGAGGTGATGTATTGAATTTCATAATGATTTTTGTCCCACAATATCCATATTCCAATAGCAAATTCGATCCCCTCAAGCTTAATCCAGTTGCTAAAGCCTAGTTTCCAAACAATGTGATTAGCTTTAGCCCTACTTGCCTAAGGTTCAATAATAAATAGAACGGCTATATTATTTTTCCGTACCAAATCTTTCACTATGATGGGGAAGGTTTAGCTATTGGCTCCCCTACAATTCCAACAATAAATATTCATAGATAACTAAATAAAGAGGGAAATGATAGCACTTTATTAGATTCCATATTTTGATGATAATAAAGCTTAGAAAGGTTTTGCAAGGAATTTAAAAGTCAAACAAAGAGTTTTTGAAACAAATCAAAAATCATATTATGCAAGAATTATTAGATCACTCGAGTAATGTGATAAAACTTAGCTAAATCACCATAGTGATCTTTTTGGTGAAATCTTTTTACAAAAGAAGATTACTCGAGTGATATGTTTGAATTCTCATCACCACCATATCACTATAGTGAATTTATCCAGTGATTATTGTTGTGACAAATTTTCAAAGGTACAATCATTTAAGTAAACGCTCAAGTGATGTTCTAAGCTTACTTAAGTAACCACTCGAGCAATGTGTTAAACTTGCATAACTTTCATAGCACCCAAGTGATACTTGGCAGAGATTTGTTTTAAAAGAATTTCTAAGAGAAGATCACTCGAGTGACGTGTTTAAATCTTATCACTATCACATCACTCCAGTGAACTGTCTCAGTGATATTTGCTCTAAAAAGTTTTAAGGATAAAATCAGTCGAGTGACCACTCAAGTGATGTATTAAGCTCACTCAAGTAATGCATTCAAAAGAGCATTACTAGCACAGCACTACAATGACCCCGAAAGTGTTATGAAAGCCCAAAATTTTCAAAGTGTGAGATTACTCGAGTGACTACTCAGTGATGTGTTGAAAGAACATTATTAGCAGAACACTCCAGTGATGTGATCAAGTGATATGTTTCTCTCAAAATCAAAGGAAACAAGATCAATCAAGTGACCCTGTAACCCTTTATCACTAATTGGTCACTCAAGTGATGTATCAAGTGATCTGTTTTTCAAAGAAACAAGATCACTCGAGTGATCCTATTTTATGCATCACTAGCACATCACTCCATTGATCCATCCAGTGCCTTGTAAGGTTTTCAAACTATTAAGAGAAAATCACTCAAGTGATATTTTCCCAAAAAACAGAGCATCACTTCGAAACTTCTAAAAATGATTGAAATGATTGTGCAACTTGTTATTCTTGCTTCTAATCACTCTAATATGCATTATGTTAGTTCTTAAGTGTTTTCCAAGTGATCAAATAAGAATTAACACACAAATTGGAAAAAGAACTTTTGTGTTAGAAGCATTAAATGTGAAGGAGATTTAAACGACGGACATTCTCTCTGCTCTAATGGCTATTTCCTTAGACACAAAGAATGTTTAGAGACTCCAACGATTATAACAATGACCAAGGACACTCTAACAGATACATTCAACAAGGCAATGTTCAATAGTTCACTGTACTTATAAATATCCAGACACTACTACAAATAAACATAGCTGTGATGCTTATTTAAATATTATCTATGGCATTTGACAAGCGCCACATATCCCAACACCACTAAAAGAAGCTGTGGCACTACTTACAAGCGTCACAATATGTATATATTTTTTTTATGTAAATACCACCTATAGTGGCGCTTCCATAAGGAAGTGTCACAAGAAGTTTGAACTTCCTGTAGCGCTTCCTTAGGCTTTCATTTTTTTTAATTTAACCTTAGGTGACGTTTTCTTGAGGAAGTGTCACAGGAAGTTTGAACTTTGAGGAAGTGCTACCGTAGGCTTTCATTTTTTTAATTTAACCTAGGGTGACACTTCCTCAAAGAAGGGCCACCCTAGACCCCTTTTTTAAAAAAAATAATAATTTTTTTATATTTTTCTTTTAGAACCATATAATTATAGTTAATAACATATTTTAAACACATTTCCATATCTACAAAAAAATGAAGAAAAGCAAACCACAATCAAATAATCCCAAAATGATATAAATTAACAAATAACTAATTAACAAAATAACTACTAAGTAAAATATAAGTGTTAAAAATAAATAATTATTTTATTTATTCAACTCATTAATTTTAACAATTACTACAATAACAAAAAATTATACCTACTACATATCTTCACATACAATCTATATATAATAATATTTAATTTTATCTCATTTATTTTTCGGCATATAAGAATGAGAATAATTTTTTTAGATTTCATAATAGATTAAATATAAAAGATATTGAGCAAATTAAACTATTAACTACTAATAAAATTATATTTGTAAGGTCAAAATTTGAAAAAAAATTTACAGTATATAGGAAGCTTGAATTGAGTGGGTTGAAAGCTTGAATAGAGTGAGCTGAAACCTCAAGTACAACATCTAAAAAAAATTAATAAAGGAAAAAAGACAAAGTTACATAGATGTTTAAAAAAATGGTGGTTAAGAAAACAATGTGATGTACTTAGCTTCAAAATATATAAAAAAAAGAAAAAAAAAATGAGTGGACATGACTTACAAGACGAAATTAAACTATAAGGAAAATGAAATGGGACTAAAAAGGAGAAGGGGTAGTGTAACGGCACAGCTTCTCTCGAACTGTCTTTACTCAGCCGGGTTCATGACTGACCGGGGACTTGCGTCTTTACTCGCAATCCCAGGCTCACTCCACCCCATGCGGAATTATCGCCGAAGCGAGCCTCCCCGGGTCTCGAGGACACTACCTGGGGGTAAGTAGTTCCTAACGTGAGACCTGGTACCATTAAGCTCAGGCGTCTTTACTCGCAATCCCAGGCCCACTCCGCCCCCTACGGAATTATCGCCGAAGCGAGCCTCCCCAGGTCTCGAGGACACTACCTGGGGGTAAGTAGTTCCTAACGTGAGACCTGGTACCATTGAGCTCGTCTAAAAATTAGTAGTGAGATTGAGAATGTTAACATGATAAGATTTTAAAAGATTTTGAAACTACCTTCTCATTATCTCTCTATTTTTAATTATTTATTTTTAAAATATATTTTTTTATTTTTAAGGATATTTTATTTTTATCTTTCTTTTTGTTGTTACGATATTTATGGCAGGAGGAAAGCGTGTCACATATTACATTTTTATCTTTATTTTAGTTGTTACGTTCTTAGTAGAAGGAGAGCGTGCCAGATGATAGATGAGAGTCCCTCCCTCATTTTATATAATCAATAGAACGATAGATTTAAAGTAAAGGATAAATCTTAATTTATTTTTCAAATTAGAAAATACAGTGGCTCACTTGAAATTCAAAAGGAATTTATTTATTATATTTTCTAATTAATTCATTTATTCTTATTTTACTTTTCATTTTTGACTTTTCAGTTAGAAACCTAGACACTAAATATAATTTTCACGAATTTATAAAAAACAAAAAAATTATATCTGATGTAAAATTACTCTAAAACAGAATTTTCGCATCCATGTTATTCGAGATATAAACACAAAATAAGAAACAAGTATGCATGTAAAGATACAAACTAAGAGTTTAATTAGCTAAGAGTTCAACCCCTAATTAATGAGTTGTCCAATTGTGATGGTGTCAAATTGATGAACTAAATGATTTTTTTTCCTTCAAAAGCTTCCTAGGCATACTTGCTCCGTGGTTGGAAACTTGGACGAGATCAAGGACTTTTGGGGATTGAACAAATATGATGCATGTGGAATAAAACATTAGCTAGCCACATACACCTTTAACGACGTCAACTTCCTTTTCCAATCACTACAAAAAATAGTAAATCAGTGATATGCTGGTCAATCACCAAAGGCGTGGCGAGCCAGTGTGGGTGATGAGACCCCTGGCTTTGATTTTTGTTGCATATTTTGGGGCCCGGCTATGTAGTAGAGCATCAAGGCATAGTAGATTTTTCTTTATTGAGCTACTCCCACGTGTATATCGGAAGATTACAATTGTCTTGGACTAGATAGGTACGTAGAGATCTTTCTTTCTTGACCAAAGTAGATTTTTCTTATGTCTCTCTGATTATCGATAAAATTTTATTATTAATTAATTAATGACAGAATTTTTTTTTTGTCGCTAAGGTAAAATTTTGCCACAAATTCAGGAATAATATGTACCAACATGGGGACGGAAATTTTTCGTTCCAATTATTCAAGCCACGCCACCACCTAGCCAATATATCAAGCTGAATGGAATTTCCCTTAAATTTATTCAGTATTTTTTAGTTCTCTAAACTTAACATTATTAAATTAAACATGACATGGTCTTTAACCTAGCTCATTTTGATAATGCAAAATTAACTCATAGTTACCTTATTTGAAATGCCCAGATGACGCCATCCCTCTATGGGAAGCATCAGCTAAGATTTACCGAAATAAATGAACCCAATCATGAGTTTCTCATATGCTTTCATTAACATCAACTCACACTTTAATTTTTTTTTATTTTAAAAAAAATAAATCAAGATCTAGCAAAGATGGAGTGTCGTTTTAGGCTAAAGAAGACTGTGAGGCAGACTAATGCCGTGTGAACGACGACATATATGGATGAGGATGAGGATGAGGATGAGGATGAGGATGAGGACAGTGGACCCAATATGGACCTTAATAACAAAGTTTAAGATATTATCAAGTGAGAGTTGAAATTAGTGGCATAGAATTACAGACAACGTTGGTGGTTGTTTTCATACTACTTCCTCTCCTCAATATAATATTTATTTAAGGAGTTAATCTTAATTATAAATATAAAACATACTTTTTATATTTATTAATATTTTTCTAATTTACACTCCCTCAACAGTAATCAAGAAATAAAGAGAATGAGGGAATTAAAGAATATGACTAGGATATTTTAAAAAATAAATCTCATATTAACCAATTTAACTAACTTCCTTAATATAAATAAATTAGATAAATATATCTTATATCAAGGATATAAGAAAATATATACATATTGGGAAGATAGATTTCAACACGTGTTCCGATAATTTTATAATTACTGTTATTATCATATGAATGCTATACAACTAGATTTTTGGGAAGTCATGACTAATATAACTTTAATTAAAAGCAAAAATTAGAACAAAATATCAATAAGTTGTTGGTTGATGTGATAACAGCGTCATCATTCCTATTAAGAAGAGAACATAATTTTAAATCCTGAGAATTAAAAAAGGTAAGACTCTTTAATACACTTTAAACTTTGGAAGAAATTAGTTTCAAACTCAATAGCTTGGGGACATCCTGGTAACTAAAAAAAAATTAGAAAAAAAATTTAAGATACAAAAAGGTCAAAGGCAATAAGGGGGAAAAAAATCATCCGCAGTTAAAGATAATATTATCGCAATCAATCAATCAATTATTTCTGTCGAATTCGCGTATTAAATCCGTTCAATTTTTTAGGAAAATTTGCATTAGGTCAATTAAAAAAAATGATAAAATAATCTCTTAAAATCTAAAAATTATATTAAAATTTATAAGACTTTTTTATAATAAATTATAATTATCAAATATTCATGGACTTATTATAAACGCCTATAAATTTATCTGTGTAAACATCTATGGATTTATATGTAGAATTAGAATTAATTACTAAAAAATCTCATAGATTTAAAAGTAATTTTAAAATTTTTAGATATTAGATTTTGTTTAGGACTTAAATGTAATTTTTTCATTTTTCAACGGTATTTGAAAATAAAGATGATTGATTGATGTGTGTAATGGAAATTTGGGGGGCGTGGATGGATTGTCGACCCCACTTGCATGGAAAAGCTTTGTGAATTTGTTATATGTCAAAGGAAAGTGATAGATGCGCGCACGTAAATGTTGGTCTAGGGACATATAAAATTAAACTGATATCTAATTCATTAAAAATCATAATATTTGTTTTTCGAGAAACTAACGATTCAAATATAAAATACAATTAGATTGAATTTTCCATCAATTTACTTTTATTGATGCCGATATTTAAAAGATAGGAGTGCATCGATCTCTTTCCAATAACCTTGTGACCAACGTGGAATTTCACATGAAGTAACCAATTAGAAATTTTCGGATATTACAGTGCAATATAGATGCAATTATTATTTTGATTTTTAAGATTAGATCTAATTTATGATATAATTTAAACTACGTACTAGATATTAAATTAAGAACTGGAGGTGGCACAT
This sequence comes from Albizia julibrissin, assembly GCA_037074505.1. Taxonomy (NCBI): domain Eukaryota; kingdom Viridiplantae; phylum Streptophyta; class Magnoliopsida; order Fabales; family Fabaceae; genus Albizia; species Albizia julibrissin. The sequence continues at coordinate 33,491,524 of CM073484.1, read as the reverse complement.
TTTAGGAGGAATTACTTTAAGATCTCAAGGAAAAGATTTAATTAACAAGAAATTCTAATAACAACTAAGGAGTATGAAATGACAAATTACAATGTTAAAAATGACTACTTCACTTATTAGGACATTTTGATAATCAAGTCCCTCCCTTAAAATCTTATATTAATTATTCCACCTACATTTTATCACTTATAAAAGAGCCTCCTACCCTTCATTTATACTCACTTGTTCATTCTCCCTCTTAGAATCTAAAAGCTAGTAATCCCTAAGTTTCCAAATCATCATGTTGTTTAGGCCGCAAAACACTAATTACACTCCTGCACTTACATCATCATGGCGATTTCTCTGCATATTCTTGTTCAGTGTCTCTGTAACGTTCTCTTCTTCATCTCTTGCTACTGAGGATGCAAAAGTTCTTTTAAAGTGGAAAGTCGGCTTTACAAACCAAAGCCAAGCTATCTTGTCTTCTTGGAATGGCACTGATCCTTGCATTAAGTACTGGAATGGAATTACTTGTGATGAATCCATGTCCGTCTCCACCATAAATCTTACAGGTTTGGGAATACAAGGTACACTTAACAATCTTAACTTCTCGACCTTCACTAAACTCCGAGTTTTAGATATAAGTTACAATAAGTTTTCTGGAACTGTTCCCAGGCAAATTGGTAACTTGTCCAGTATATTTTCATTGTATTTGGGTAATAATTTCTTGAGTGGTTTCATCCCTCAAGAAATAGGAAAGTTGACTACTCTGAATGTCCTCTACCTTGACCAAAACTCTCTTTCTGGACCTATTCCATCTACCATAGGAAACCTCACAAATCTTACCACACTGAGTTTGAGGGAAAACAATCTTTGGGGATCAATCCCATCCTTTGTGGGAAACTTGGTCAATTTACAAGTTCTCTCCCTGGATAGTAACTCTCTTTCTGGATCTATTCCAGCTACTATAGGAAACTTGAAACACCTCATCTTCCTAGAATTAAGATGGAACAAACTCAATGGGAGCATTCCAATAGAGATGAGTAATCTTACCATCTTGAATAGTTTACAAATTGGTGGGAATGAGTTGACTGGCCATTTGCCACAACATATTTGCTTTGGTAGATCATTTGAATATTTATACGCTCCTCAAAACAAATTCAATGGTCCAATCCCAAGAACCTTGAAAAATTGCTCTAGCCTTATCAGACTCACGCTCTATGATAATCAATTGGTTGGCAACATATCAAGTGATTTTGGTGTTTATCCACACTTGAAATACGTTGATTTGAGTGGAAATAAATTTTATGGCCACATTTCAACATTTTTGGGAAAGTGTCGTAATCTTACAACACTTAAGATTTCCAACAACAATCTTTCTGGTAGCATACCTCCAGAAGTAGTAGAGGCAACCAATCTTGGGGAACTCAATGTTTCTTCAAATCACTTGACACGAGAAATTCCAAAGGAATTAGGGAAGATGATCTCATTGACAAGACTTTCTCTAAGTCATAATCAATTTTCAGGCAAGATTCCCATAGAAATAGGATTTTTGAATCAACTTGAGAAATTGGACTTGGCAGCAAATAATCTCATTGGCCAAATACCTAAAGAGTTTGAAGGCTTGCGTACGCTATGGCTCTTGAACTTGAGCAAAAATAAATTTGAGGGAACCATTCCCTCTGAGATTGGTCAGTTACAAGCTTTGCAAGAACTTGACCTTAGCGAAAATATGTTGAGTGGAACAATACCTGCAACACTTGGAGCATTAAAAATGTTGGAAATTTTAAACCTTTCACATAATAATCTCTCTGGCACCATTTCTTCTGTTTTTGATGACATGTCAAGTTTGACATCTGTTGACATATCGTACAATCATTTAGAGGGCTCTCTTCCCAATATTCCAGGCTTTCAAAATATTACATTTGATGCAGTGAGGAACAACACAAATTTATGTGGTAATGTTACTGGTTTAGAGCTTTGCAGTAAACATAGCAACAACCCACAAGGTGGTATGAACAAAAAAGAAAAGCTATTAGTTGCACTATTGCTTGTTTGTTTTGTGACCCTAATGTTAGCAGTGGGTGGAATTTCCTATATTCTTATTCAAAAATCAAAGAGAACAAAAGGTCACAATGGACAAGATCTAACTCTCAATCCTTTTTCCATGGGGTGTTTTGATAGGGAAATACTGCATCAAAAAGTTGTTGAAGTTACAGAGGGTTCTAATGACAAATATCTCATCGGGGTTGGAGCACAAGGAAGTGTCTATAAAGCTGAGTTACTTAATGGTCAATTTTTCGCTGTGAAGAAACTTCATCCCAATGGCAATACAAATTTCTCCAATAATGATAATGCTTTTTTCAATGAAATTCAAGCTTTAACAGAGATCAAACATCGTAATGTAGTGAAATTACTTGGGTTTTTCTCAAATTCACGCCTATCATTCCTTGTGTATGAGTTCTTAGAAGGTGGTAGCTTGGATAAGATTTTAAAAAATGATATACAAGCATCTAAACTTGATTGGAATAAGAGGGTGATTATTGTTAGAGGTGTGGTTGATGCATTATTCCATATGCACCATGGTCTCTCATGTCCCATAGTTCATCGTGACATATCAAGCAAAAATATCTTGTTAGATTCAGAATATCAAGAAGTTCATATCACTGACTTTGGAATAGCCAAGTTTCTAAAGCTTGACTCGAACAACATGACCTCATTTGTTGGTTCTTATGGCTATGCTGCTCCAGGTGAGGTATTCTTTCTTTATAGCCAAAAATCACATATTATTATTATTATTATTAGTATTATGTGCATTACAATATAACTATTCTCATAGTTTCACATGCTTGATGCAGAAATTGCTTTTACAATGCAACCAAATGAGAAATGTGATGTTTATAGTTTTGGTGTTCTCACATTAGAAATTTTAATGGGAAGACATCCGGGAGAATTCATTTATTCTTTGACAGAGATTCAAACATCCTATGATTTGCCATTAAAGGATGTGTTGGATAAGCGACTTCCTCAACCCTCAACCCAAGTTGTTAAGGAAGTAATGTTGATTGCAAAAATTGCACTCGCGTGCTTGAATGAAAATCCTCAGTACCGGCCGACCATGGAACAAGTATCTCTGAAACTTTTTAAGCCTAAACCTTATTCAGTGAATCAATTTGACAACATCACACTTGGACAACTCATGAAAGCTTAATCTTCTATTGCATGTGTTTGTTTCAGCATTCAAATGAATTATAAGTGCTTATGCACGTAAATCGAGACGACACTTCTCTCACATACTTACCTCGTATATCGTAAATCACGATTGAAAAACTGCTTTTGAAGACTTCAATCGCTATTACAAACACACCTATTATTGCTTTGCGTGTCTATCATCTCTGGAATTTGTATTACGCAAGTGTTTTTGGCTCAATTGCAAGAATAAAGTAAGGTCCGTTTCAACTAATGGTCTCCTTTGAGGGAAAGTGTATTTGTAGATGACTGTCTTTGTTACATATATACTGTGGAATGTGGATTGAGTATAATTTATCTGCTATTTCTTAACATTAATTTAATATTTTCTTGAGGAAAGAAAATCAAAAAAAGTAAAAAAAAAAATTGGGCTTACTATAAATTTTATATTTTATACTGACGATGATTTTTTGCAAAAAATTATTTATAAACAATGAATAAAGTGAATATTTTTCAAATGAAATTAAAAAAAGTGTTTTTTTGCCATCCGAAACAAAATAACTTTACATACTTATCTCATGTAGTTTAAAATTATTTAAAATAAACTAATTCAAATAAGCACTAATTCATAAAAAAAATATTTTTGTATATTCATTTCGTTAAATTTTTCAATTACATATGATCATGTATCTTATTTTTAAATTATAATAATTTAACTATAAATCCATATAAAAAATTAGGACACATGGTCATAGTCAAGTGTAATTGAAGAACTTCATGTAATTGATATAAGGAACTTTATGTAGGTATAGTCCGTTCATACAATATATGAGAGCCCACCTAGTCATATAAATGAACATTATTTAAAAATTATCCAACATTTTGTAATTTTGAAAAAAGATAAAAAAATACCACTTAAACTTCAAAAGATCAAATCAATCTTGTTATCTACAAGAGCATAGATATTAACTATAAGAGTATAATAATTGATAACTCATTTTAATAAGAAATAATTGATTTAAGATTTTAAAGTTCAAATAGTATTTTTTTTATTTTTTTTTTCCCTTGTAATTTCTACATATCGCCTTTAGTTAAAAAATAGATAACTTTGAATTTATTATCCCTCCTTTTTTCCCTAAGCAATTAAGCAACCCTCTTTATCACTGCCCTTTTAGTTTATGATGAATTAACGGTATTTTCAATGCAATATATGTCGATATAATATTCAAAACTCGGACATTTTCGTTCAACATGAATTTTCGGTCTCAGCCTCTCAGGGTTAGTCCCGAAACCCCAAATAAATTTGTTTGAATTTAAATTTCTATTTATAAAAATACATTTTTTTTGCCCGTATAAGAATACATATATAAACTTTAAAGAATAAAAAAATAAATATCTAAAGTATCAAGTTAAGCTTCAAGCTGAATAATAAAAATAAAATTTTTAAAGAACAAAATATTAGTAATCGAAAAGTCCAAATTTTAAATCTAAAATTAAATATTAATAAATCCACATATTCGTCATCCAAAACCGGGGGGAGGGGGCAGGACAAGGAAAGCAAACTTATGGTCTAACCCAAGCCCTAACCCAACTTTTATAAGTTTATCTGGACCGGGCTCAAAAGCCCTCTTATGCTCAAATACCCCATTTTTCAAAGCTTGACCCTAAAAAAAAAAAAAGTTTATTTGTACAGTATGATGACAGTTCCATATTACCAAATCTATATATAGAATAAAAAATGGGTTGAAAGTGTAGAAATACTCATAAATTTTTACTTAAAATGTGTTTAGCATCATATGTTTTAGCACCATATGGTTTTTGGAGGTGTAAAAATACTCATAAAATTTAAAATTGGAGTAAGAATGACAGAACCGTTAATATAATTTAACACTGTTACCTTTTATGTTAAGCCCATATTATTTTTGCATGTGCATACCAGACAAGCCCACATTATTTTTGCATGTGCATGCTTGACAATATTAGGTTATATTTAACGGTTCTATCATTTTTGATCAAATTTTAAATGTTCAAGGGTATTTTTTCATCTCCAAAAAACATATACCGCTGGATGCATTTTTTGTTTAAAACTCATGGATGTTTTTACACCTTAGCTCTAAAAATATTGAATAAGCCACATTGTTTTTGTTTGTTCATTCCAATCTTTAGAAAGTTTATAGTTACATTTGATAAAATCAATGAGTGAAAAACCGAACCGGACCACCCGATCAGATCGGAAAACCGATGAATCAGTCCCAGGTCCGGTCTGATTCATGCATTAAACCGGGAACCGGTGGTTAGACCAGTTGACTTTTTTACCTTTTTTTTTTTAAATACATTTTTTTATTCTTCTAACTACCATCTTACGCTATTTTTGAGGGAAAAATGAAAATTTGAAGAGCAATATGAAAAGAAAAGTAAGTAAATAAAGAGCAAATCTAAAAAAAAGAAGATTTTGAGGGGATATAATAATTAATTAATTATAGAAAAAGATATAACATTGTATAAGTATAAGCAACATAACTAATACTAATAAATTTTAAATATTTTTTTCCTAAAGATCTTCATTTTTATCTCAAGAAGTTTTAAAATATATTAATATATATATTGTCACTAATAAATTGTAATATTTTAATATGACCGGTTCGACCTGATTGACTCATTGACCTTTAAACTGTACCATGATTGATTCATAGTCCGAACCAATTTTTTGTTTCTTGGATAAAATTGAAATGATACTGAGAATATTAGCATGACACTTGCATAAAGATGATATATTGAGAAATGAGGCCCACTATTTCTAAATCATAAACAATGTGACCCATTTTAAATTTGATGCAAGGCCTGAAACTCATACTAATTACTCAGAATTTAAAGAATAATCATACAATTAATCATTATGAAAATGACTCTAATTACACAAAACTCATTAATTACTAGTTGGCTGAAAATGAAAAACTCATTATTTAATAACTTACCTCTCAATATCATAAAAAAATTCTAATATTTTTTTTGTATATTGAAAATAATCATTAATAAAAAAAAAACATGAATATAATGGATAAGAGGAAAGATGGGTTAATTGCGTGAATTAATTAAAATTTAAATTTGCTTACAACGATTGTTAAGGGTACAAAAATACCGACACATTAATAATTATAATTAGCTATACTTTTACAAAAAATATAGCAATTAATAAAACCCAACAGGAATGGACCCAGGACGAATTTGAGGAGTGAGGAAGTAATTGAGTCGAACTAATTATTATTTATTTAATAAAAATAGATAACATAAAGGAAATAGCTGAGCACATCTGAAGTGAGGTGAACATAAAGAGTGTTTAACTTGTTATTTTTACAATCTGGATCTCTTCATTGTGCTCTCCGTTCTTCATGGGTTGCATAAACCGTGAACCATTTTCAAGAAGCAAGTAGTGTCTTCTGTCCATATTGGAAGCTTTGCAAAGGTGTAAAGCCAATTGATTGATTGAGACACCGAACCGCCTCTATTGTATCGAATCAACTCCAAAATTTCACCCTCAAGTAGGAGATGTTATCTTTTCACGAATTATATTGTTATCTAGACTCACCTGACAATGACAATGAGACTGTTGGCGATAACACACCTACAAAAAACTTATTAGTTGGAGTTGTGTATGAGGAAACTATCTTTAAGAGTTACTCCTCCAGTTTTTAATGTATGATCTGATTAGAGAGTTGATCTTAGTGTTAAATATAAGACATATTTCTCTTATTTATCTTTTTTTTTCCTGATTTACCTCTATTGATACTCTTTTTAACAATAATCAAGTAAGAGAAATTGATGAAATCTATAAGGAAGACGATTATGATATTTTAGAAAAAACATATTCCACTGGTCTTTAATATAAGACATATTTACTTAATTTAATTAAATTAAAGAAGTTAGTTAAATTAGTTAATATAACATGTATTTTTTTAAAATACCCTAGTCGCCTCTTCTCCTTGATTATGGTTAAGAGAACATCAATATAAGTAAATTAGAAAAACATTGGCAAATATAAAAACTATATCTTATATGTAGAATCAAGATCAATTTTTCAAATATGTCTTATATTAAGAACGAGATGAGTATTATATTAACTAACTTAATTAATCAAATTAAATTAGATAAATAAGTTTTACATTAAGGACCGAAGGGAGTATTATATGTAAGTTTTGGAAAATGAAGATGTGGCACTGATCTCCATGATTAAACTGATAATTTCTATAACAATAAGTTGAGTAGAACATGAAAGATTAAAAAAATCTACAAGAAGAACACTAGAGGAGGGAAGAGAGAGTTCCCCCAAAGCTCACAGTGGCCTTCTATGAACTTCGGTCTCATGCCCATTTTATTGCTGTGGATCACAATAATGTTGGGCACACTTAAACACGATTAATGGCAATAAATCACCAGTTAATACACATTATGAAATTCATGTACACAATTAATTCAGGGAGGCATAACATTTTTTAATCTTTTTTCATCTCATAAATCTGAATTGGAAAATAGTGAGGTGGATGCTAAAAGGTGTCACCTTGACATATAATTGAGTCAACAAATATTGACGATTTTAGTATGTTAGGATTAAGACAAAATTGCTATGTTTTTACTACTTTTGGGGCAGTATTGCCCCCTTGATAACGTTTTGGTGCCCACAGCTCCTCGGTGGAAATTATAGGACAAAAATGCCCTTTAATCTTAAATGTTTTAGACAACAAATATTAATTGGGAAGAATGAAAGTTTTATTTGAAGGGTTGAAGAAACTGAACAAGAGAAAAGGAAATAAACAAATAGAGAATACATATATATATATATATATTGAAAGGAATTATATGTTACATTCAAACTGTTGACAAAATATTTAAGAGATGCGAAAAATGAACCCATATATAGGAATATCAAAGGAAAAGATGTCTAAAAAAAAAAAGATTGTGCCTCATTCGCTCTTCTTTGATTTGGATGAGTTCTTTCCCTCGTCCATTTTGCTTGTTTCTTAGGTTTACGAAGAAGAATTCTGACAAGCCATTCGGGTTTTTAGCTAAATTAAAAACAATTTATCCCATGACCATTCCAAGCACAATCACACATCCATATCCCAAAAATGTTTTCCAGCCAAATCCAAATTTGTTAATAGCTGATGAAGTTGGTTGTGGCAATTTCCTTTCATCCTGATTACATGTTTTTGACAATGGAATTCCACATAGTCCTAAATTCCCTTTGTAGGAATCATTTGAAAATGTATCAAACTGCTTAGCTCTTGGTATTTCTCCAACAAGTTGATTCTGTGAAAGATCCAAAAACGAAAGAAAGTTGAGATTTACAAGCGCAAGAGCAATCTCACTTGTAAGCATGTTTGATGATAAATCTAACCATTATAGATTTGTCAAATTTGCAATGGATTGAGGAATAGGACCAGTGATCTTATTGTGGGAGATGTTTAGCACTTTCAATGAACGCGGATCACCAATAACTTGTGGAATCTCTCCATCAAACATGTTATTGGACAAGTCAATGGTTGCGAACGTAGTTATATTGATCACTGATTGTTGATAAGAATGATTAGTTTTTATGTAATCTAGAATGGATGAAACATTGTCAACATTCATCATTCCTTTAAATTCGTTGATGTATGCAGTTGGCAATGATCCTTTAAAATGGTTGTTGGAAACATCAAAGATTCTTAACATAGGAAAAGGATGTTTGGTGTTGGCACTATAAATGGCATCATAGAACTTATTATTCCTTAAAATGAGTACTTCTAGCTTGGATAAGCTTTCAAGCCAATTAGGAAATTCATCTTCGATCTTGTTTGCTCCCAAATCTAAAATTTCTAATTGCTTGCAATGGTTCAAAGACAATGGCAACCGTCCCTCAAATTGATTGTTCTTCAAATTCAAAGATAGCAAAGAATTGCTCTTAGAAATTTTGTTTGGTAAAGTTCCAACAAAATTATTTGACGATAGTCCCAAAGAGGAAAGGTTCATGAGACTAAAAATTGATTTAGGAAAATTGCCTTGTAGCTTGTTGTGATCGAAAGATAGAAATTTTAAATTTGAAAGACTTTCAAACACATTTGGTAACTCACTACTAAAATTGTTGAATGCCAAGTCAAGTGCTTGAAGATGAGAAAGCTGGAAGAGGGTACATGCAGTTGAAGCATAATAATCAAGAGAGATAGAGATTTTGAATTGGAGAAGCGCGAAGGAATCATGAAAACTACAAAATGGGAGGTTGAAAGAAGAAGAGGAAAAAGGGGAAGGAAAAAGAAAGAACAAGTCGAAAGTTATGATGATTCCAAACGCCAATACATATAGTTAAAACACTTTGGTGTTAGATCCCATAATGTCCCATTTAAGGAGAGTGTGGTTTACCACTTTTTTTTTTTTTGATTCAAGAAAAAATTATATTAAGTAAATGAGAGTTTTACATATTACATATAGTTAAAACACCAGTAAAACTAAAATGCATAAGAAAATGAAGCAAGTAATAGTCTTAACCCAAGGAAAAAAAAAATCATAAAGTAGTGCCAATATCTCTTGCAAAGTGATAGTCAACATGTAAGAAGGTTGAGCATGAATGTGCATGAAGCATTTCTTGACACAATAGATTGATAGAGGGGGCTTGAAGCCAACTTCAATTAGACTAGATTTATGGATTTAAAATGATAAGGCTCTTGGATAACCTAGAAAGGAAAATAAGATCTTTTACTGACTGATCTCTCTATAAGAATTCTTTTAGGGTCTGTTTGGTAGGAGTGAAATGGAGGGGAAGGGAGGGGAGGGAAAATTTTTATGAGTTAGATTTTAAAAAATTAGAGAAGTGGGTTTATAAAATTTTAATAAAGATAAGATGTAAAATAAAAAAATAAAAAAACTTAATTAAAAACTTTCAACCCCACTTTTTTAATTTGTTTAAATTTAAATTATAAAAATTTTCTCTCCCCTTCCTTCTCTTTCAAATCCCTCGTATCAAATAGCCCCGAGGTATTCTTATAACATATGATGATAGTAATTAAACTAAAGACTCAGGGTAAGAAAGCAAGATTAGTTGCACAAGAAAAAAACCAAATATAACAAGGTTTCGGAAGAGGAGAGATTTGTAATGCCAAACGGATATTTGATTACCCTTCCCAAACTTCCATCATGTCCCATTAGGCCCTCACAATTGGATTATTCCACAGTATTCGCTGCTCTCGGGACAAGATCAACCTCAACCATCCAATCTCGGGCTAACAGAGCTTGAGCTTGGCGAATTAATTCTTCATCAGGATGAGACTCTACGTCCGCTTATTGAAGTAAGCGAACAGCGTGTGTTTCTATAATACTCGTAATCTTCCAAGCAACTCAACCTCAGGCCTTTTTCAAGCCAAAACCGTAGACCACAGTTCCGCCGTCAAACTATCACCTTCCATAGGGTGGAACGGAAATGTCTCCAGAAAAGTCCCATTATCAGCACGCATTAACCCTCCGCAACCTGTACCATGGTTTGTTAAAATAGCGCCATCCACATTAATCTTGCTCCAAGTAGCTTCACGTGCCCGAACTACGTGCCCGTCCAGGTTTAACTTCCCGAATTTCTGAGTGAAGATTCAAAGCAGATCAAACGGGTAATATTTCCCCCTCCCCCTTTTGGTTAATCCATTGTCATGTCGTGCCATATAAAATTTTTTTTCCAGACCTATGATATTCTGTTTCTTAGTGAAAATTGTATTCTGGATTTTAGTCCTTCCCATGTTCTGATTTTCTAATAATGGAAGTTCGATTTGAAAATGAGATCGTTTGGTACGAATTCTCATTGTGAATCCTACAATTTCACCTTTGATCGCTATTAAATTTTGTTCCCCTAATCACTGTTGCAGATTCATCTCCTTGTCAAAACTTCATGGTCATTTGATGTTTTCTTTACCACACTGAGTTTGTTAAGTGTTATTCGTCTGTGAAATTTGCATGGGGAATGCTTTGTTTGATTTGAGTAATGTGGTGATGGAATTCTTTTTCTAAGTCTTAACAGTGATTTATTTATTCTGAGGAGTTTTTGTTTGATTCCTTATTCACAGTCAATATTTTTTCACATGTAAGTGGGGAAATATAATGGGCTATTCTTTGCAATGTTGTGGTCATTTCTTTTGCACGCGTTTACTGCTGTTTTGACTATTAATTAAGCATATATGAGGATGTGGTTTGGTGGCTGCTGTATTTGGTCCTTGTTAGTCGAATGACAAGTGAGCAAAGTGAAGCATAGTATGCATTTCTGAAGAGTAAGGCATCATAATTTAAATAAATTTTACCCCTAGGTCTTGTTCCTTTGCAATTTCAGTTTTTGTCTTTAGTCTAAGAGCCACTTCCTTGCATTCACTCTTCTGAGGTCTCTTGATTTCACCCAACAAAAATTTTGAGGATGGGGTTCGTTGGTTGCATTCATTTGGTGATTATTTAAGAAGATAATAGTGATGGACTTGTTTTTAGGAGTTCATATTTAATTTTTCATTTATTTCTAAGGAGAATGAATTCCTTAAAAAAGAACACAATGATAGAATTCAAGGGATTGAGGGCTTTTTACAAGCCAACCATAAAGGCAAAAGCCCAAAAAGAGCTCGTTACCACTTTTAGCACTGGCGGCTTCTTGACGTATAGATCTTCAAACAGTTTCTCATTTGATAAGTCATTCCGTGACAAGCCGTGTTCATTTCTTTTTCATGCGTTTGCAGCTCTTTGGACTATTAAGAATACATTCGAATATGGTTGGGTCGCTCAAATCCCATTGTGCTTGGCCTCTGTTAGTCAACTGATATCATAAAAAAGGTCCATGCATGGATGGCTTACTTTGCGTTTTTAAATGACAAAGGAACCATAATTTTACTCTCTTTCCTCTTCAAGACTAAGGACACATTATATACTATGTGACTCTGTTGTTCTTGTGCACTAGTTCATTGCATGAATTAGTGCCCATAATTGTGTTGTATTATGTAAGATTTTGTTCAACATTTTAGTTCTTCTGATGAACAAAAAGCCAAACAGTATGAGGAAGATATTCCAATTTGATAGAAGTTTCTGTCTGGTGCTCCAAACAGCTGCCATTTCCCATCTGAGTCTCAACATTCTCTTCCTTCTTTGGCCAGAAAAGGAGAGAGAAAATCTCAAGCCTCATATTTATTTTATTTTTTTATTTTGTTGTGTGTAACTTTTTTTAACCAACCTTGTGTGTGATTTGAGGGTGTTTTGATTAACCTCATTCATGTACTGGTTTAATGTTAGTCCAAATGCCCCATCTCCAGTATGGATGACGGTAATGACCAACGAAGTTATGATTGGACGTAAAGCATGATTATTCCATTTCATATCCTGGTAGGAAATGTGGATCCTATTTTCTTTGGATTCATGGTGTTGATCTCTAGGATTACAAATTTTTCTTGAGTTTCTTTATTTTGTTTTAAAATATGGTTTCTATTTCTGATATACATTTCTAGAAGTTGATGAACACAGTTAAATTCGCTTGTTTTGTGTTGTTTAATTGATTTGGATTCCCTACTTATTGCCTTCAAATAATTAATTGTTGTGGATAGAGATAAAAGTAATGAGAGTCATCCACTTTATTATTTATATTTTCTGCATGCAAGAGTATTTGGGCTTACCGTTTGTTGCATTCTGTTATATATACAACAATAACAATAATAAAGCCTTTATCCCATTAAGTGGGGTCAGCTACATGGATCGCACGATACCATTGTGTTCTATAAAAAATCATAGATTTCGATATATTATTAATTAAATGTCTCTCTCTATGACCTCATTGAGCGTTCGTTTCGGCCTTCCTTGACCTCGTCTAACAGGACTCTATACTGCTTGATCAACCCTTTTCACCGGAGCACTCAATGGTCTTCGCTGAACATGTCCAAACCACCTCAAACGATTTTCTACCATTTTTTCTTCAATAGGAGCCACTCCAACTTGTTCGAGTATAGTATTACGAATCTTGTCTTTTCTTGTTTGGCCACACATCCATCTCAATATCCTCATCTCAACTACTCCCATTTTAAGTTCATGTTGTTCCTTTAAAGCCCAACATTCACTACCATATAGCATTGCTGGTCTTATAGCAGTGCGATAGAACTTTCCTTTTACCTTATCAGGTACTTTACGATCACAAATAACTCCAGTAGCTTTTCTCCATTTATACCATCCAGTTTGAATTCTGTGATTGACATCTCCATAAACTCCAGTAGCATTCTATATATATATATATATATTTATTTGATTGGTCAATCATAGTATGTGTAAGAATTTGGTTTAGAATTTTTGTAAGAATGTACAGATCGTTTATGCACAGAATCAACAAGGTGATTCATCCCTCCAAAATGCAGATCAGTTGGTAGTAAGTGGTCTCCACCGTAGAAGTTATAATCAGACTTATGGAGATGGCTAGTGGATTTGATTGAAAGCATAATCTATGATCCTGATATATTAGCTTAAGTCTAGAGGATCCTTAGAGCTGTGTTTAAATATCATTTTGGAGGTCTAAACGCAATTTTGCAAACTCAGTTTCTATTGAACGTTTGTTTTGCTTATCAAACATAGTTTTTCCAACAAGGTGGAAGGTTGCTTTTGCTAAACTGGATTTCCTAAAGTAAGTTTTCCCAACGTCATTTTCTTCAACTAATATCCAAACATAAGCTTATTGGGGGATTTTACAAGCCAACCATGAAGGGGACAAGTCCAACAACAACTCCTTAGCTCTTTCCAAAGTAGCTTGGTTGTAAAGCTGAAAAGCTTCATCGGAATAAAAAAGTCCTCGAATAAGTTCCACCAAGCACAGCCCTGCTGAGAATATTCAAAAGACAGAACCAACACCTTCCTGTTCTCTCTTCAGTCAAGCAGTTTCTCATTTAATGGGTCATTCTGTGAAAAGCTTTGTTAATTTATGGGAATATGGTTTGGTTTACCCAAAATCCCATTGTACTTGGCCCATGGTACTAAACTGATAAATAATCTGGTCAGAACAAATCAGTGCATAGAAGGCTTAGTGTACAATGCCATTTGAGATGAGAAAGGAATCATAATTTCTCTTATTTACTCTGTTTCCTCTTCAAATCCCTAACATGGACTCGTTATATGCTGTATATGACTATTTTATTCTTGTGCTAGTTCATTGCATGAATTAGTGCCCATGATTGTGTAGTTTTTTGTAAGATTTGGTTCAGCACTTTAGTTTTTCTGATTAACAGAAAGATAAACTCTATGAGGAAGAGTTCCAAATTGATTGGAAGTGCTTCCTGGTGAAACAGGACTAGGTGATTTTTCTTTATTTTTGTTAAGGTAAGTCCAAATGTCCCATCTCCGGTAGCCATCAGAGTAATGACCGGCGATGCTATGATTGGACATAGAGAAAGATTATTTCATTTCACATCCTGGTAGAAACTGTGGTTCCTAGTTTCTTTGGATCCACGGTGTTAATTTCCTGGATTACATATTTTTCTTATTCCCTTTCTTTAAGTCGTGGTTTCTATTTATAGTGTGTTTGGAAACCAAAAAAAAAAAAAGCACTTTTCTGACTAAACCATGGTTTCACTAAAAATTTGCCAAACACTCGTATTTTTTAGATAATCTATTACCAAATCATGGTTTCACTCCTCAAAACCATGGTTTGCAACAATCCACATTTTTTAGTTTTTCTTATTTCTCTCTCTCTTTTTGTGGGTCCCACACTTGATTAGTGACATTTTTTTCTTTTTTTATGTTTGTGGGATCCTCCTCTCTCATTTGCCTTTCTTATGTGTGGGACCCACATCCTTTCTTCTCATTCTACGTGCTTCCATCATCTTTTTTTTTTTTTCTGAATCTTTGTTGCTATTTTCTAAGGCTTTTTTAAATCTCTATTCCTATTAAAAAAAATAACTATATCAAAATTTATTATTCCCTCTAGTATTAAATATAAGATAAATTTAATTTTTTTTTCAAGAGATTTGAAAAAATAATTTAATTATTTTAGAATATTTATATTTTAAGGATACACAATATATGATATGATTAAATAACTTATTTAGCTTCTTTAATCTTTTAAAAAAAAATCAACTCTATCTTATATTTAAGACTGGAAGAAGTACTTATTTAAATATAAAATATAGTATTATTTTAATTATACAATATATATATATATATATATATATATATATATATATATATATATGTTTGATTTTTTTTTATGTTAGATAATTGATAAATGTTATAATTTTTAATTTTTCAGATAAATTTATGTCATTTTTTGTATTTATTATGAATTTTCCTATTAAATAATACATAAAAATATAATCTTATCCTTTATATGTAATTATCACAAAAGCTAATGTCCTTTTCAGTAATTTGACCATGAAAAAAAGCAATTCTAATCAAAATATCCAAACACTCTCATTTATTAAAATCACTTTTTTCACATAATCTATTCTGCCAGAATCTATTCTCAAAAATCATTTTTTTCACTTTTTTTTCCGTAAGCTATTCTCAAAAGCTGATTCCAAACACACCCTTAATGATATACGTGGCTTGAAGTTGATTAGTACTTAAGTTAAAGTTGAAATTGTTGGTTGAACTTTCCTTGATGTGAACTTCTGGCTGACTGAGGCTACATATTTTAATATGCTTCTATTGTATTGTTTGTTTTATTTGGGTTCGCTACTCAAGTCTTCCTTATTGGGGAGAGGGGTACAAATAACGAGGGTCATCCACTTATGCACCTATTTTTACTGAGTATAGAGTATTTGCGCTCCAGATTTGGTGCATTCTGACATCTATTCATGATTCATTCAATGATACTATTTTTTGTAAGAAAGGCTTAGAATTTGTGCAAATGAAGATGGGAGGTATGGATTTAAATGCTCCTATTCTCTCTCTCTGTCTGTCTGTCTGATTTTTTTTTGGAGGCACAATGGGTATAGTCTTCATTCATAGCAGAGATTAATCTCCCATGTGATAGTGAGGGCAAATGGCAAACGTCTCCCACTCGCACTTGATAGGCCTTCCATTGTGCGTCTGTTACTCTTTCCTATTTCATAGTTGACGTTTGCCATGACTACGTGTGCAAAACGTCTTCAAAATTTGGTGCTTGTGATACTTGAAATCCCTCAAATCGGATCAGCATCTAAGGACACCCTTTATATATTTGTAATCTATCTATTTGTTGCCTTAGATGCCCTAGATTCTCTCATACACATTACTCATGGCATATCTAATCTCTCTTGAGTTAATATGCTGATTAACTCAGATTGCTTTCTATGCATATAGTATTCGCACTTACAAGCTACAAATAGAACTAGTAAGGGGATGACCACAGACATTAGCACATTTTATATATCTAGGAGTAAATCTTCCTTTTTGACTAAACATCAGTCCATCTTGACTTGGTTACTTTCCTAGCTTTCACTTGTCTGACCGAATCATGTGTGATTATAGAGCTTCAGCTAAAGTATGTAGTTGTTATCAAACCAAGCTTTTATAGTGCCACCTAAGTTTTCAGGGCATCATGGAAGGATTTTTCCTTCTTGGAACTTACACTGTAGTGAATTAGGGATATTTCACTTACATCCCATGTTGCAGTCTAACTCTTCAGCACATGCAGTATGAATTGCATGATATAGTGAATAGTTTGTGGTGTATGTCAATTTCTTTCTCTTTCACTGTACAAACATCACATGCAGTCCTTAAAATATTGATATAAATAAGGTATATTATATTCTTAATTTGTTCATATATACATTCGATCAGCTATATATCACAATATTCAACTTCAATCTATTGTTTGCTATTGCACACAGTATTTTAATGCTTCCTGCACAATGTTTAGTAACTCACAAATGGAAGAAGTGTTTGAAGAGTTGGCGGCATCTTTGCAACATTAATGAGAGTAAATACATCGAATGACTTCTACCACTTCCATCAGTTTAGATGTGAGCCAAGCAAAGGTTTGACACCTACTAGTGCAAATTAACCTTTTTAGACCGCATCATTTAGACCGGTTATTGCGGATAAGGTCTAAAAAAAATGACCGGTGGCAGTTTCGTAATTATAAAGAATTTTTTAGACCGGTTCTTAAAATAACCGGTCTAAAAGATATTATTTAGACCGGTTATAACTAATAACCGGTCTTAAAAGTAAAAAATATGTAATTTTTTTTAATTCCGCATCTTTTAGACCGGTTGTCACTAATAACCGGTCTAAAAGATAAAAATTTTTAGACTGGTTGTTATTAACAACGGTCTAAAAGATGCGGAATTAAAAAAATTAATTTTTTTTACTTTTAAGACCGGTTATTAGTTATAACCGGTCTAAAAGATAAAACTTTTTAGACCGGTTGTTAATAATAACCGGTCTAAAAGACGCGGAATTAAAAAAATTAAATAGTTTTTATTTTTAAGACCGGTTATTAGTTATAACTGGTCTAAAAGGTGAACTTTTTAAGACCGATTTTGTTAAATAACCGGTCTTAAAAGTCTGCCATAATATTTAAAATCCTTTCTCGCTGCTTTAGCTGGCGCCTAATTTCAAATTTGAAATCTGATATTTATCAAGCTTTTTGTAAACCCCTCCCCTATGTCGCGGCAACTCCTCCTCCCCACATCGCTCCTCCATCCTTAACCATCTCCGCCATCAAACGCAAAGGTACGGTGGAATCCATTACCGTAAGGCTCAGCTTTTCTTCCCTCCAATTGGTTTAAGGTAAGTGTTTTACTTAATTAGTTTTATACATACTTCATATTAGCTACCGTCATATACTTTAGATCGATTTCTATTGCAAAATTTTATACTCATATTTGCTGCAGGCTTACGATTGCGACATTTGAGAGAGTTTACAAATTGGATCTTCATTAGTAGGGGCCGAGGTTAGTATTTTCTTCTGTCATTTTCCCTGTTTCTAAATATTTATTCTCCGACAAAATTTCTTAAATACAAAGTTATCTTCCAACTTATGATCTAATTACTTTCTTTTCTAACTCATTTTCTGATATTATTTCATATTATTGAGCCATTCGCAACTCATTATGTATTTGCTTTGGGTGTTGCAGGATTCCTAAGATATGTTCATTGGGTTCTTCATGTATGACTTCACTAGGATATATTCGTGATAAGTAATTATAAGTATGGCCTTAAAAACATGCTTTTAGAATATGTACAAATTAAGTATAATAACGTAATTAATAGACTAAAAAATTAAAAAAAAGACACTTTTTAGACCGGTTATTTAAATAACCGGTCTTAAAAATACTTTTAAGACCGGTTATGTGGAGAACCGGTCTAAAAAGTCTTAAAAATACTTTTAAGACCGGTTATGTGGAGAACCGGTCTAAAAAGTCGTCTAGAAACTCATTTTTTAGACCGGTTGTTGGAACAACCGGTCTAAAAAGTCACACTTCAACAACCGGTCTAAAAAGTGTTTTTTAGACCGGTTGCATAACCGGTCTAAAAAGTATCATAGTTTTTAAACCGGCTGTATCAAGACCTCATCTAAAACCGGTCTAAAAAATCATTTTTCTACCCGTGACCCTTACAACACTTCCAATTTCCATATCTTCTCCCATGCATGATCAGAGGTTGAAGATGGGTTCGTCAAGTAATCAATCATATGCAGATTTAATTATGAAACAGCCTGACTTCTCCCAATTCCACTGAGCATCTGTACCATCATTAAGGCTATGTTTGGCTCGATGGAGGGGAGGGGAGGGGAGGGTTTGAGAGGGATTTTGTTTTACCTTGTTTGGGTTGATAAAAAGAGAGGGGAGGGGAGGGATTTTAATAGTATCATCTTTGGTATAGGAGGGGAGGGAATGAGAAATATTTTTATATGGACAACTTTGCTCTTATTTTATTTAATTTGTAATTAATAACTTTCTAACATATTTAATAAATTATAATTATATAAGGAATTTAATACATACAATTATAATTTTATAATTATAAAAATTAAATAAATATAATTATAAATGGAATTTACTATATAAAATTATAATTTTGTAATTAAATAGTGAGAAGGGTATTGTGAGAATATTTTAAAATGGCATTGACATATTAGTCAATTTGAATTCAAACATTAACATTTCCCTCTAAATTCCCCCACTTTTGGAGGGGAGGGTTAGGAGGGGAGGGGATGGAGAATTTTAGAAAATTCTCCCTCCCCTCCTAAAATTTTTAGTTATCCAAAGAAGGGGAGGGGAGTAAAATCCCCCCATTCCCCTCCCCTCCCCTCCCCTCATACCAAACAGACCCTAAAAGTCTCTATTCCTGCTTGAACGGAGCCCCAAACTGTCTTTATTCCCTTCCAAACATTTGAAATTGCTTTTTTAGATTCAAGAGTAGGTAGTAAATAATTTCCATAGTGGTATTTGTTGCGGACAACTCAAACCAAAAATCATTCCTGCCCATCAACTTCCATCCAAGTTTCATTAGGAGAGTGTGGTTCTGGTACCTGGCATGGCACAGACCCAACCCTCAATGCTTCTTTTTGGTTTATAAGCAATGTCACATGCCACCAGAGGCACTTTGCATTTTCAATCATTATTATTACCCCACAAAAAACTTCAGTTGCATCTGTCTAACTCTTCATGGTTACCTGATGTGAGTAAGGATGTATGCATAACATAATTAGGCATAGCGGATGACACTGAGGAAAGTAGTGTAGCTCATCCTATAGAAAAAGAACTACTATTCCACTTTGACAACCGGGTTTTCACTTTATCAATAACATCTTAAAAATACTCCTTGGTCACCCTCTTGTGATGTAAAGTAAGACCAAGGTATTTGCCCGTATCCACCGTAGCATTAAACCCCAACATAGTGCTAATTTCTGAACACCTATTATGATTCTTGTTAGAAGAAAAGGATGTTTGGGTTTTGGAGGAATTAACCTTGAGACCTGATGACATCCAAACAAGATTTAATCATGGTAGCTTGGAGAATATTAGCATTAGCAAAAAGAATAATATCTTCAGCAAAAAATAAGTGGGAAATTAGAGGGCCATTCTTTGTGAGATACACAATCGACCAAAGGCGTTGTTCAACCTTTTCCTGAATCAAATGAGCCAGTTTTTCCATGCATATCACAAACAAGCAGGGAGAAATAGGGTCACCTTAGCAGACCCCTCTTGAGGCACGCAAAGTATTAGTTTTTTTACCATTCCAAAAAAATAGGAACTTAGATGTGTTCAATAATGAAAAAATCACTTCAATTCACCCTATCATATGCCTTTTTGAGATTAATTTTAAT
This sequence comes from Albizia julibrissin, assembly GCA_037074505.1. Taxonomy (NCBI): domain Eukaryota; kingdom Viridiplantae; phylum Streptophyta; class Magnoliopsida; order Fabales; family Fabaceae; genus Albizia; species Albizia julibrissin. Next base: position 33,471,087 of record CM073484.1, on the reverse strand, counting down.
TGCCATAAAGCCTTTCTTACCCTTCATTATAAACATAGAATGAATAACCTCTTGAATTATAATAATATTGTTAGAGCTATGCCTTCAGGAATAAAATTGCACTGATTGGGAGAAATGACACGTGGCATAAAAAGGCGTACGTAATTGATTAGTCACAATGTTGATAATATTCTTGTAAATAACATTATATAGACTTATGGGTCTTAAATCTCTGAGGGTTTCAGGAGGATCTTTCTTTGGTATAATGACAATCAAGGTCCTATTAATATCTCAAATCCCTTGAGGGTTATTAAATAAAGAACGCACTTGTTGAGTCAAGCCCTTTCAACCGTACTCTATTGGTGTTGATAGAAAAGAGCATTGAGTCCGTCTGGTCTTAGAAGATTTAAGAGCTCCCATATCAGTTACATTACAAGCACACAATTTCATCATATTCTCATCAATATTGGGGTAGGTGACGGTGCAATTTAATGAATTGCGAGAAGGCATATCTTCGGCAAAGAGGTCCGAGAAGAATTTTGTAGCATCATGTTTAATTTTATCAACATCATATCACCATTTTCCATCCTTAAGACATATGGCATCAATCCTGTTTATCTTCTTTCTTCGATTTGCATGGAAGTGAAACGGTTTAGTATTATAGCCACCATAAATGTTCCAGTCCACCCTTGCTTTTTATGCCATGAAAGAGACTCCTAAGTAAGAACATTTTCAAGCTCACGCCAAAGTTCTAATTGCAACTCATCATAATGGGTACTATATATTCCCCTCTCTAATAATAGCTCTTGTCACTCCATCAAGCCAGCGCATGAGTTTCCTTTTCTGGGGCTCAAAATGCCTGAAGACCTGTCTATTCCATGTACCGCATGCTTTAATAAATTGGTTGATACTATAATTCCAATTAAGTGTCTCATTCCATGTCTCCTGGACATACTTTAAAAAATTCTCATGCAAAACCCATGGCGTTAAGAAACGGAAAGGACATTGAGAGCGTTAAATATTTCATGTAACATTCAAACGAAGCAAAAGAGGCCAGTGGACAAATTTATAAAAGGGCATGAGTTACCCGTGCATCAGGAAAAAGGTCAAGCCAACCTGCACTTGCCAATACATGATCTAAACGAGCCTCTGTTTGCCCCCTCTTCTATGTGAACTTCGACCCTACAAAGCCCAAATCATGCATATTATTTTTATCAATCCGTTTAGAAAAGTCTTAGTTTTTTATGGTTGAATTAGTAGCATTCGATTTTCTTTCCGACGCAAACACTGTCGCATTTAAATCTCCACCCAATGCCCACAGATCCTATATGGTATGAGCAATTACGCTAAGTTCCTCCCACACGAGTCTTCAGTTAGAAACATTTGGGCTCGCATAAATGATGGCTAGGAACCAGATAATATTTCCGCTGCTTGTGACTTGAAGATGAATATATTGCCAGGGTTTAGCAATAAGTTCCACATATAGGATTGTTGAGTTCCATAGACACTAGATACTCCCACTATATCCTTCACCTTCGACAAAAGTGTGGGTATGAAAACCCTTTTTTTTAAATCTATTTTAATGTCATAGTTGCAGATGACCGGGTCTCCAACAAAGCTAGAAAATCCATCATATAATGTTTCATTTATTTCTTATACAAGGCTGGTAAAGACTTCACGCCTATACCACGTGAATTCCATATCATGAAGTTCATGGGGAAACTACAAGAGATGACGCTGCATGTTTACTATCCTCCGCCTGGACAAAAACCTCATTAGTCATACCCTCATTGGACTTACTACCTTCAGAAATTGGATCCTCAATCATATATCTGATGGTTGTCCATTTTGTGGCGGGCTTTCCACTTTAGGCTCGTGCTCATGCCGATATTGGGCCTCCCCTTGCATTTTAGTAGGCCCTCTAGAAACCATCCCTGGGTTCCACATACTAACTCTCTCCACCATTTTTCTTATAGCTCCAACAGGGACCCATTCCCCTATTTTAGGTGATGTATCCTTATTAATATCCTTCCCGAGAATCTTTCCTTTCTGAGCATCCATATCCTATTTAGCTTGTTTGGGATCAAGAATCAGATCCCCAAAAGTACTTATTCATATAAATTAAGATAAAATTTATTTCATATACTTACCTCATATATCATAAATCACAATTAAAAAATTATTTTTAAATGTTCTATTAGCTATTTCAAACAAGCACATTGTCCTTCCTCCCCCATGGCCAGACACCTTGTTATTCGAGGAACTCCCAAACACAAACCCTATAGTTGGGCCAACATTTCCATCATCATCATCACCCATCAACTTCCCATTACCCTCACACTGGCCTCCTTCCATAGTTTCTAATTATTTCATATGTACCAATAAAAATAATTAAAAATATTAAATTTACCAAACAATTTAAATGATTTCTAATATTACCATTATCAATTATGGTAAATTCTAACATCATATTAATTTATATTCTCTTTCGTTCCCTTATTAAATATGTGCATGTATAGAAAAAATATTAATATTCCTTGAAAGTATTAAAAATGGTGAGGACACGTTTTAGAAGATACCCTATAATACTATATTAACAAAAACAGGAGGGAGTAGTTAAATCAAACATTTGCAAGAAAGTAATATTTCAACGAAAATCATATTTAACAAAAATCATGACCACATTAAATTAGTTATTTTCTCGAAAAGAAGAATGCAGCTTAATTAGTTTTGTTTCTCACATGCATGAGATCACTAAAGGATTATCAACAAAGTCATTGAACATGACATCTTGGCTAATAATCTATAAATAGTACGATGATATCAACATATCGTGTTATGGATGTCCCTAACCCATCAAATGGATAAGGCTTGTTATTATTGTTATTGTATATATGGATGGTAAACTTGAATTCAAAACCTATCAATATAATGACTTGACATAAATTTTATTTTTATCATATAATACAACAACATTATGCATTATTTCTTCAATCCCATTATATCTAACTCGTTCCATTCATATAAATCATGTCAATCATATTTAGTCTAGATTTAAGACAAACTTCAGAAAGAAAAATGATAGAAACAAATCATAGATACAGAAGGGCCGATATATATTATTGTTTTGAACAAAAAGAGTTTCATAAGTTTCATGCTATAACACTTATATGAACCCTTCATATTTTCTCTCTTTCAGTTCTCCAATTCAGAAACGAGGAGGAGGAAGTCTTGGAATAAAAGACCTTGGAGGAGGAGATGGGCTAGAGTTATCGTCTTGATATAAAGGAATAATTGTATACACAGTCTGAATAATAGTCAACACAAACAGAAATATTACTGCAACAAGAGAAACAATCGACCATGGGTTTCTGAAGTAAGTTTCAATGAGATTAGCTCTCCACTTATTCCATGGCTTCTTGCAGTACCTACATACACTCACTTGCACTATATCCAAACCTCCTTCACGATCCACAGAAACATCCTTAGAAAGAGAGTTAAAAAGCTTGGCCACAGCTTTATCACTTCCTAGGGCATTCTGTAAAATCCCTTTTTGTTCCAAAATCACGACGTCGATCTCCTTGTCAATGATGTTATCCATGAAGAAGACAAAGGAGGAAACCTCGCTGCCGGCTCCTACATGCATGCGTTCGAATGCTACGAGGTTCAACAACTTTGTCTCGGTGCTGTCGTCAATGATGATCGAAGGGATTCGGAGGATTCCGCCCTTGTTGTTGAAGGAGACGTCTTTGAGGCTGTGGGTTTTACTTGGCTTGAAGGTGATGCCTGCTTCTTGAAGCTCTCTTGCAGAGGGAATGATGATTTCGTCTTCTTGGTTGTGTTTGTTTGATTTGATGATTTGTTTGGGAATGGTTGTGGGATGAGTGGGTTCATGTTGAAGGAGGCATTTTCTGTAGAGGTCTAAGATGTGTAAGCATTTGCCAAATGTTTTCAACTTTGGAGTGTCGGGGCAAAACAATTTGAGTATTAGCTTGTTCAACAACTCTGGATCCTATAGTAAAAATAATGAAACAAAACTCAATGAAAATAAAAAGTGATCTATAAATAAAGGGGAAAGTTGATGAAAAATCCCTCGTTGGAAAATTTTGTTGCCCAACAATATGGCACCTAATTAAGGACCTAAGTCTTTGAGCGGGTGCAACTTATAACTGTGTACAAATATATCTTCTATTTTTTTATTAGCTAAAAATATGTTATACACCGTTGAAGAAAAGTTGCTCCCCTTTTAAGATAGGTATACACATGAGTATTTTTTTTTTTAAGAAAAATCTATTACCTTTGGACGATAAAATTTGCAAAAGGTGGGGATTTTTCAACAATTTTCCTATAATTATGTCAATTTCTTCATCTTAACAAAAGTGCTAAAATATACTTTCAATAACTACTCGATTAATATGAATAACTTTTTAACGAACTGATTTTCAAGACGAAACTACTTGTCAATGAAGATGAGAATACTTTCAAATGAATAAAGAAAATGCTTGTATTTCTCAAGCTCATCCTTTATTCTTTTATCACAATTTCTCGGTTATTCTATTTAAGATCTTATGTAGCCTTTAAACAACATTTGGATCCTCTCAATCTCATAAATAATTATTCAAATGAGAAAAGAGATAAAGATAAAGTGAGACACAGGTGAAGGCAAAAAAAAAAAAAAAAAAAAACTGAGACATAGGTGAACCACATCAGTATTGACAGGTGGGTCCTAGTTCATAGTTTCATCTTTTTCCCTCAATTGATTATTTGTTAATTAAGTAATTAAAAATGTCCAAATCCACAGGGCACTTCTCTTTATCAAAATGACATAATAAAAACATTTATATCATTGTCAAAATTATTTGGAAGTGATAAAAATGTAAATCCACATCACTGTTTCTCACAAATTGTCACTAAAATTCTGTTGTTACGACTAAAATGTTGCAGCAGAGAGTTTGAGAGACGACACTGATTGAGTCAACTGACACTACTAAAATAATAAACTGAATTAAATACTTAAAACATATAAGAAATAATTGACTTAATTAAAATGCCTAAAAGATATGAAGATAAAATCCACAATTAAATAATACCTGGTGGGCTTGGTTTCCCTCAAATTCAATCAATTTCTCAAGAACCATCATGGGGATCTGGTTCTCAAGCATAACCATATCACGTTTGATATAGGGCATGATATATAGTTTTCCATGGCAACTGAAAATAGGATCATTTTCTGCATAATCACCACCAATATCACAATCTGCAAATCTCAAAACTTCAAGCATAAAACACCCATCAAGAGTCATCATCTTCGAGAAGCTATGATCATTATTCTCCCATTGATCATCAAGTGGCTTGTAACAGTTCCTCAGATCTTCTTTCACTTTCGTCAAGCTTTCCATCAGCAACTCCAATGGCTTGCCACCACACCTCCTCAGAAAGTGAACCAGAGCTCTTTGCTTGTGCTCTTCCATGGCTACCAGATGGTTCTTCATGTGGTGGTATGGACCAAACGACACCGTTTGGGGGTTGTAAGCATTCTTGTTCAATTCTTTTACACAGAAGGGTATTGAGTATATGCAATGCTTCTTCCATGTTTGGATCTCCATGGAAGAATATTCATGGCTCTTCAGCTTCTCGTTTATTTGAACTACCCACTCATCTGTTTCTAAATCCATTTTGTTTGATGGCTCAGTTTCTCTTTCTACTTTGATTCTCTTGAGATTTGTTTATATATATAGTGATCTCTTGCATGTAAAGAACGAAACCATACACTTGTATTCTTCTTTACGTGTCCTAAGATTCCTTACTTGTCAGTTGATTGGTGTTAGTTCATTGGATTCTTAGCCAGTGTTATTAGCTCTTCTCTTTGTTTTAACATGAAGGCAAGAATAATCTTTACCAGCCGAAAGGCCATATACCTAGCTTTTTATATACCAATTAAGAATTCAAATTCTCGTTCCTTTTGTATATTGTTTTTAGTATGAAATAAAGTAGAACGTGTGTGTCTCTGATTATATATAGTTTTATGAGTAAAATACTCTAACTACCCTCTATTTTATCTTAATTATACATACCTCCTCTCTATTTTGAAAATATGCACTTAAGTCCAAACTATTAACACTGTTAAGAATATTTTAAAAAGATTCTAAAAATATATTTTTTAATTAAAATTTATTTACTAATTTTCCCTTTAAGTAATACTAAATCCCAAACATTAATCAACAGCTTGTAAATATCACAAACTTTTAAAAATTCAAGCAAGTTTTAAATGTTTGTAGAAAAAGATATGAAATAATATTTTAAATGACTTATACAATCTCTCAAACCTATATAATTTATTATGTTTAGTAGAAAAAATGTGTTTGATATATACTTTTAGTCATGTAAGGAACTAAAAATAAATAAATTTCAATAAATATGGTGAAAAATTAAAGTTATCAATTTATAATCTCAAAATTAATAAACTTTTAACATATTAGAAAGTTAAAAAATCTATTAAAATTAAAGTTTGGTGGTATAATTTTTTTGGCCTATATATATATATATATATATAATATTCTAATGTTACAGAGGAGCATTTTGGTAAAACAAAAAGACTAAAAGTCAAACTTAATAGTTAACTAACGGTTTAGATAGATGAAAATAGAATATCAAAATATAAGGGAGGTTTGTGTAGCATATATTTTAGGGAAAATGACTCAAAAATACCTTAAAAGGAAATTATTTGCGGATTGGTATCACGGGTGCAAACAAGCATCCCTTGTATACAAGCATCATCCACATGTGCAAAATTCATCCATACGAATGTGCAAACACCATCCTTTGTGTGTAAAATATCATCAATCCGTGTGCAACTTATCACCCACCATGTGCAATGGTAGCAATTAGCAATTAATTTGCTTGCAAGATAGTTTTTAACAATTCTCCCTATATTTTACTCTAATTTTATTATCTCTTACAAAAACCAATACAAAAGGAACAATAATGTTGAGTCAGATTAAATTAGAGTTAAGCCATTATAATAATACTCTGATATGTACTAAGACTATCTAATTATATACCATTCTACATTATTTTTCATTCCAAAAACAAAGGGAATGACCAAGTTAGCCCCTTTTGGGGTTTAGAAATTTAGAAAATATTTTAAACATTTTGGTATATAAAATGCTAAAAAGGAAATTTCATATTGATTACAGATCATATAATATAAATGTAAGATAACGTTTATGAGCATAATAATTTTTTATTTTATGTTAATAATAAATAAATTTTAGGAAAAATCTCAATTGAATCCAACAGAAATAAAAACAAAATTCAAATTTATGCTGACACTTTTAGCAAATTCCTAATTAGACCAAGATGGTTGATTAGGGATTTATGAATGTTATTAATGTCTATTATGGCCCTCTGAAATTAGAAAAGAAAATTAACGGTAGATGTAGGCCTAATTTTGGTTTTGATATGCATTTATTTTAAGATTTTATATAATTCTCACAATACAAATCTTATTCAATATCTTTTAATTGGCACAAAATTGAGTATTAAAAAAAATAGAATATCGATTAAATTTACTCAACCATCCTCAATTCTTTAATAAAGTATTCTAAAAATCAATATAGAATGACACATTAAATAATTTTATCAGTAATTTAATATAAACATTATCTTTAAAAAAAAGTTATAACTACTAACGGAAAAGGAGGTGACACGAGGTGGAATAGTGAATGATATGGGGAAGTGGAATAGTAAATTTAATTGCATTTTAATCAATTTAAAAAATATTGAATGAAATTTGAATTCAGGGCACTAGATGTACCTCAAAAAAATACTTCATTTGCTAGATGCACCTTAACCCAATTTATTTCATCCTTTTATTTTTCATAAAAAAAATTTATTTTATATTTGTGGGATAACTAACCTGTCATTGGTCCGCATCCATATCATACCTAATTAATAGATTATGAGTATAGGGATTAATCTTCATAACTGAGGAAACTGTAATCACTCAATAGGAAAAAAATTGATTACAAATGAAGTAATTCTATGAGGTTTGATCATTGATGAATTTATTTTTTATCTTTTAAAAATAAAAAATAAAAAATATCGTTTGTAGTTTATAAGCAAATATTGTGTATTGGTCAAAAGTCACAACAATAGGTGTTACGCATCTAAATAAAAATAAAATAAAATATAAATTTTATTATATAAGATTAAAATTTATATTATAAACATTATACGCTATATTTTCAACAAAAGTGAAATACTTTTTCTACATGTAACAATTACCTTTTTAATTTAATTTTTATATATTTACAAATGATCTTCGAAAAATTGAAATCTTCCAAATCAAAATTTCAGGTTTGAATAGTAATTTTGTTCCTCGTGGTTTAGATTGGATGCTAGAAGCTGATTTAGAGGTTCCCAGTTGGATTGGATTCGATTTAGTTCTTGTGTTAAAAAAAAAAAAAGGTTAAGGATTTTCACCTTTATTTACTGTAATGTCTGTTTAAAAACTGTATATTTTCCTTTATTTACTCCATTTTGAAGTAAGACTCATGTGGAACACAGCTTTAAAATTCACTTTTCCTTGTCTTTCCTCCAACTGCAAGGCTTCACTTCATTACTTAAGAATGGAATCAACTTCCATGCTTTGCTTCTGTTAACAGTTTCTTTTTATTATTATACAAAAAATACTCTCCCACATGTCCTTAATATAAGAGATAGATACTAATTTACACATATTAAGCCAATAAAATATTGTAATGAAATACTCCTTCTAGTGTTTAATAAAAGATATATTTATCTAATTTAATTAGATTAAAGAAATTAGTTAATTTAGTTAATAAGACATGTATTTTTAAAAACACTCTAGTAGTCTTCCTTAATTCCTCTATTTTCTCTCCTCATTGACTATTGTTAAGGGATCATCAATATGAGGAAATTAGAAAAATATTGAAAAATATGAAAAATATGTCTTATATGTAGGATTAAGATTAATTCTTAAATATATCATATATTAAAGAGTGGAGGAAGTAGTATTGATGCTAAGGAAAAAATGAGTTAAAGCTAAAATTTCCTTCCAAGTTATGTTAAGATTGGAGTGACTATTAGCATAAGAAATTGTATGAAGCCTTTCTTCACACAATGTGTTATGAATCTAGAATATAGAAACCCTAAAACTTTTGAGATGAAATTAAGTGCCTGCAATTTCTCAATTCTTCCATAAAAATTATTTTAAAGAAGACCCTTTATAACAAATGACCCCATGGCAGTAGTGTTTTTACCAATCTCTTGAATTTATGCCGCACAATACCTCCGCCTCTATCATTAGTGGGATTAGAGGAGTCACAATAAGGCATTAAACAAGATTGTTTCTTTTTTGTAGGTAAAATTCGGAAAGCCAGAGATGAGACATCCGTTAAATATTTACGAGCTTGAAAGAAACATGTAATAAAAACTTATGCATGTTATTTTATACTTAAGTTTGAACCAAACAGCTCACATGGTAAAGCTTGTCCTCACCTAACCTTTTTTCTTTTAAGGAAAAAGACAGAAAAAATTATAAAATTTCATACCAGGTATTTCTAAAAAATGAGCTGTAAATTGTTTATTAAGTTTTATCATTCTTTTATCAATTCTGAGTAACAAACTTGATTTGAGATTTTACAATTTTAAAGTTCTTTTTCTATCATTTTCTCTTTTTTGTAAAGCCTTACGGCTAGATAAGGGTTTGGTTTGTTCTTCATTCACCCAAAAAGAAAATACAAATGCGCTACGTAGCTGGTATGAAAATTAATTGAAACCCAAAAGAACTAACATGCATGGTCGTTGCCTTTTGTTTTTGAAATGAAATAAAGTAGAATAGTGCCTGATTATGTGTGTTGGTTTCACGATTGAATGTACTTATAGAGAAAATGGAAGCTGTAGCTCTTTTTTTTATATTTATAATGCATAGAAAGCATTACAGCATCTATTGCTATAAATACTAGCTTTAGCACTTTCAAAAGCCCTACAACATATATTTTATTTTTTTAAAAAAATAATACTTGTTGTAGCACTTTCCCAATTTTTGGGAAAATAATTTAATTAATAAAAAGAGCTTTGTTGTAGTGCTTTCTAATATGATTTTTGTTATAAAAAAAAACATGCTGCAGTACTTTTGTCAGCAAGCACTATAGCGAATATTATTTTTTAAATAAAAATTAAATACTTGTTACTTATATTTATACTTGTAGCGATGGATACTGTAGGACTTTGTAAGCATTACAAATATTAAAAAATAAAAGCGCTACATCTTCCATTTTATGTAGGAGTGAATGCACTTAAAAAGCACATTTCAATAGATTAAGCATATTCGTAAATCAAACACACATAATCAGGCACTATTCTACTTTATTATTTCATTCCAAGAACAAAAGGCAATGACCACACATGTTAGTTCTTTTGGGGTTTCAAAATTAAGAAAATAATACTCCTACATTCCTTAATACAAGATATGCTTAATTAATTTGTAGATTATGAAAACGAGATAAATTATTTAATTATAATAAAATATGACATAATTAACTTCCCTAAATACCCCATATAACATTAGATTTTATATGTACTTATTCCCTAAAATTTGACTCACTGTAATTCACTAATTCACTTATTAGGACTAAATTATAAAATAGTTGAACTATAGAGATTGAGTTGCATCGAATAAAAATGTAAGGATTGAGTTATATCTAAATTGAAACTATAGGGACCAAATGATTAATTTTCTCTTAGAAAAATGATAAAATAAAGAAGAAAAAATGGCTTTAGGGTATTCTCTCTAATTCTTACTATAAGATATATTTGAAAAGTTGATGTTGGTTCTAAATATAAGACATAACTTTCATTTTTATCAACCTTTTCCAAATTTACCTCTATTGAAGCTCCCTCAATAATAATCAAGGAGGAGAGAGAATGAGAAAATTAATGAAAATGACTGAAGTGTTGTAGAAAATATATTTCATATGGCTGAAATATACAATTAGTCATTTATGTTTACTCTAAGATTCGATTTAATCCCTTACGTGTAGAAAGTGTACTTTTAGTCCCATAACCCTAAAGCTGTTAGTCTCATCTAACGGAAAATGCTACTGTGTACTTAAATAAAATATTTTTAAATTTAAAAAATGTAAAAAGAAATCCTTGTATATTCATTAAAAACATAATAATTCAATAAAAACTATGGCCCCACCATCTTCTTCTCACATATACACAATCCTCACTCTCTTCCATTAATAGCTTCTCCACTCCAATGCTCCTCCCTTTTCCTACTTTTCTCTCGGCACTCAACACTCCTTCCAGCTCTAATCCTCTTTTCTCGTCACTCCTTCTGCCCCTAATCCCCTCTCTCTCTTCTATTTTCCTTTTATTATTTTCTCGAAATCTTTGAGTTATACACCATTACTATTTCATGCCATTCTTCTTTATCATTCTCTCTGCCACTTGTAATATCCTGAATTTTAGGACTAAAGGCTTAAGATTTAGCCTGAAATAAAAGGGACTACTAGATCCCTGTTTGGTAAATGTCATAGTAAGACATAATATTATTTCCCAAAATTCCTTTATATCCTTGGATATTAAAAAAAGTTATATTGGTGAGCTAAAGAGCTCGGGGAATAACAAAATGAAGTGATTGAAAGTCACACATAATATAGTAAAGTGGAACACAAAGTAATTTTTGCTACCGGTGAAATTCCCGGTATGACAGTGATGATTGTGTGACATGTTTCGATGGGTAAATGATAGTAAAAAATTATGAAAATTTCCAGAATGAAAGTAGACTTATCAAGCTTTAATTTGATAGGTCATATAAGTCATTTAGAGTTGTACACAAAGAGAAATGAATTTTTGAAGTTAGCCTAACGAAATTAATTATTTTTTGGGACAGCATTCAAAGATTAAAATTATGGGAAGAGTTAGCTTTCAATTGGCTAAATTTTATATTTTTCCTTAAAACTAGACTAAATAAGGGTCTCATAGCCTTTGGAACCATTCCAATTGGATATCTACACAATTAGATATGAATTTTCAAAATTTAATGAAAATTCTGCCAGATTGGATATTATATGCGAAAATTCAATTTTTGGGTGAATCAGAAGGTGACACGTGGCAAAGCTAATTAACACCCCATTTAATCATTAAATCATCATCTTCCTCAGATTTTCACCCAAAAATCAGACCAGAAGAGAGAGAAAGAAGCAGAACAAACATGGAGAAAGGAAGAGAGAGAAACTTTGAGGCGCCAAAACACTACCGAAACAGCGTCCTTTCTCAAAGTACCCTTCAGGAAACTTCTTCTACTCATTGCAAGCTTCATTTCTACGGTTTCGGATTTTCATTTGGAGGTGGTTGGCACAGTCTCACTGGCCGGAATGTTGCCGAAATTCTGAACCATTTGTGGAAACGGGTAGAGGTAAGCATAAGCTTCATTTTTAACCGATTGGTTTGTCATTTGGATGAGTATAGAGGAAGTTGGATACTATTCATTGATGGTTTAAAATGGTATTTTCAATGGCTAAATTATGTATAATGAGTGTTTAAATAGCTAATCATTTGATTAGAAGTAGAAAGGAAGTGATTAAGCCAAAGAAAACAAGAAACCAACAAACTCTTTCTGGGAACTCTGATTTTCAGTTTTCTGATTTGTGTAAGACGTGGTGATGGGCTGAGAATTTGATGATTTTGATGCTTCCATTGGATTTATAAGGAGAAATTTTATAGGTCTACAAGTGTTCATGATTTTTGGATACTTGTATATGAATTTGAAATTTTTGAAAGTTGTGGAGTAGATGCTGTGAAATTCATTTTCTGGAGGCAGTGTCATTTTAACGAGTTTTTGAGTGATCAAATATTATCCAATGACCATAAAAATTTTTAGTCTAAAATTAGAGACATATACCTTTAATTTGATAGGTTATAATGTTTAATTGGACAAGTATTCTATGAGATATAAATTTTTGAAGTTTTGCCCTATTTCTAGAATGAAATCTAGAACAGTGCCTGTTTTCTGAATTTCTGGGAAAATTATAACAATAATAGTCATACCAAAGTATTTTTATATAAAGATACACTTAAAGGGCTTCAAATAAAATTTTGAAACATCTCAATTAGAGTTCTATAGAATTAATTGTGATTTTTCAAAGTTTGGTGAAAAATCTGTCAACTTTATGTCTTATGCAAAATTAAGACTTAAGGGTATCAATGTAATTGGTATGAATTCCAAAGGTGAAAGTAAGCATTTAGGGCTAATGTGGGCCATTGGGCATTTACTTTTCATGGCTCTAATAATGTTATCACTTGCCTAGGGCCATGAAGTGACAAAGAAGAAGCAATGGTTGGCGGATCAAGGGACAAGAAGAGAAGGACATAAAGTCTGAGAGGTAGTGAACTTACCTTTTCTGCATGTATGTGATATGTATATCTTGCATTGATTATATGACTGCTTTGCCTATTTGTGTGAAACATGTATGATTGGTTGAAGCTCTGTTATATTTGTGCAATGGCCACATGTATGTCATAACATCGAGCATGCAGCATGTCATTATGTTGGTATGAAATAATGTAGGCAAACATGTCATGCATTCATATATATCTGGCATGCATAGTGATAATGTTTGCTACTGACATTCTCTCGAATCTCACTCCTCCCAACCAACCATTCAGACAGGTGAGCATTGGAAACGTGCTGAGATCAGAAAAGAGGTATGCACGAAGAGGAATGTTGTTGGTTGTTTGAAGGCCTTTTAGTTATTAAGGTCTGTAAATATTGTGTAAACCCCTGGTGGGAGAACTTTTATATTATAATCAAGCAATATTTTATTAATATTATCCGTATATTCATGTTATTCCTGTGTGCCCACTGAACTACGTATTGCTACTCTGAGTAAGATCAGTAATAAGGGATATATGAGGCGGGTTATTACACCACTCATTACTTCACAGCCACCTCCTCATTCTTCTTATTTCATTCCTACTGTCCCTTTTGTGTTTAATTTTCTTCTTTCTTCATGACAACCTCTTGAAACTGTAGACAGAGTAAAAGTGGAAAGTGAATTTTCTGTTCACATTGCTTTACTCAGCTCTTTCTCTTCCCATTTGTTCATATGCTATACTTTTTCAAAACCGTGGTTATGCGGTTTTGTTTCTGAATATCTTTATATATATACATCTCTATGTGTGAAAATGCAATTCGGCTATTTCCTGTAACTTTGTTTGCTCGTATCCTGGTCATGTCAATCTAATGTTCAACGTTGATGTCTTGGGGTTGATTAAAATTTAAAGGAAAGTAAAGCAGCAAGAAAATGGAAGAAACATTGGAGTGAGGAAGCGGAGGAGAGTGAGGATTGTGTATTGTTGGAAGATGGTGGGACCACAGTAGTTATTCAGTTATTATTTTTTAATTAATATACAAGAATTTTTTTAAAAATTTAATTATATGTTATTTAAATGCATAGTAGGCATTTTCTGTTAAATGAGACTAACGGTTTTAGGGTTATGGGACTATATTGAACTTTAGAGTAAATATAAAGGACTAAATATATACTTTATCCTATTCCATATTAACTAACTTAACTAACTTTATTAATCTAATCAAATTAGGTAAATATTTCTTATTTTAAGGATCGGAGTGAGTATTATATTTAGAACAAAATCTAACCTGCAATTAATTCTTAGGGATAAACAGAGTAATACTAAAAACTTGGTATACAAAAGTGGCGGCTGGTGAACTTGTTCTTAACTTGATGTTAGACCAAAGAGTAAGGCTAACAGGCTAAGAATCCAATTAATTAAGAACCAAAAAATCTGCAAGAAAGGAATTTTAGAGCGTAAAGAAGAATATCAATAAACTCTGATGACGTTAAATTCACCATTTACGTGAAGAGAAGGGCGCAACTTAACTTTCTCTCTTCACAAGTATTAGAACACAATAAAAACATCTCGAGATCATCAGATTCAAGGAAGAAAGATATCGATCAAACACATGGAATTATTAGGAACAGATCAGAGGGTGGTTCAAATGAACGAGAAGCTCAAGAGATCAGAATCTGCTTCAATGGAGATTGAAAAATGGAAGAAGCATTGCATTTATGCAATTCCCTCCAGTGTTTCAGACCTGAACAAGAGGGCTTACAGCCCCCAAACGGTGTCGTTTGGTCCATACCACCACATGAAGAAACAAGTGGCAGCCATGGAAGAGCACAAGCATAGAGCTTTGTTTCATTTTCTGAGGAGGTGTGGGAAGCCATTGGAGGTTCTGATAGAAACCATGGCGGAAGTGAAAGAAGATCTTAGGGACTGTTACAAGCCACTTGATGATCAATGGGAGAATAATGATCACACGTTCTTGAAGATGATGACTCTTGATGGCTGTTTCATGCTTGAAATGCTGAGATTTGCACATTGTAATGATAATAATGGTGGTGATTATGCTGAAAATGATCCTATTTTCAGTTGCCATGGAAGACTTTATATCATACCTTATATCAAGCGTGATATGCTTATGCTTGAGAATCAGATCCCCATGATGGTTCTTGAGAAGCTGATTGAATTTGAGGGAAACAAAAACCAGGTAATTTAATTCATTGTGGATTTTAATTATGTCATATGTTTTGGATATGCATGTATGTTAATCATTTTATCTGACATGTTTTATGCATTTTAATTTAATCAATGATTAAAACTTTAGTCACTTGTATTAGCAGAAAAAAGTTTGAATCTGTTTTCAACTTTTCCCCCTTAAACATGGATGCATTTAGTCTACTAATTTTATTAAACTTTAACTTATTCTACTGCAAATTTTTTGCCGCAACAAAAGAATTTTAACTATAATCTTTTGTATTTTCTCGTATTTAATAATTAGTGAAATCACAGCCGTAAGAGAGTTTGAACCAAAGACCTATTAGTGAATGGCAGATACCTAAACCACGAGGCCCCAAAACGGCGAAACGTTGTCGTATTTGATAATAGTTGCCAAGCGAAGTCTGATTTCTTGATTAATTGCTTGATACTCCTGCAGCCCTAACTTTTAAATATTGTAAGTAGATAACTAATTTTCATAAAGTAGGAAAATTGATTTAGTTATTTGTTAGAATCACAAATATTAGTCAACCAAATGCACCCTTTTAAGAGAAATACTAACATACTCTAGGAGCGTCACCTCATCTGTATTCTGATTAATTAAAATATAACAAATCATCTCATTTTAATTCTACATAGCTAATGAGTCATATGGAAAAATTCAAAGTCTATGATTTTAAATAACATAAACTTCATAATTTAGAAAAGAAAAAAACACAATTCCCTCCCTTGAGTTGTTATTTTTCAAAATTATAAAATTTGATTTCCTCAGATGACTCATCAGCCATGTGAAATTAAAATAAGATGAGTTGTTGTATTTTAATTAGTCAGAATATATATGAGGTTGCACTCCTGAAATACATAAGTATTCCTCAAGGAGGACCACTAGTCAGTGTTTATCACTTTATTTTCTTTGTTTTTGTTTTTATAATATGAATTTCTGATTGTGTTATATTTAAACCTGGATGAGGCTAATTATTAGTTATAGCTCTCCCACTTTATTTCCATCTCTCTCCTTTGCTGAATAATTGAGATTGAAAGGATTCCAGTTGTGTTTTGATGACCATAAAATAAAATCTTTGCTTAGATTAGCTTGAGAAATACAAGCATATTTTGCGCACAAAGATTCTAAACTTCGTTAACTAGTATTTGCCTTAGAAATAAACTATTTGAAAAGATTCCTAAAAGACTAGTGATTTATATGAATCAAATAGTTCTTGCAATTGTTTTAATTAGTCCTTTTGTTGATATGAAGAAATCATTTGATTCATAATCTCTAGAGGATATATACACGTTTGATCCTCTAAATTTGCATCAAGTTGCACCTTAGTTTTTTAAATTTATAAAAAGTGTATTTTTTTCAGTTTCTTAATCTTAATATTGTTAGTCTCATTAATAGAAAAAGACGACTCAACAAATTTAAATGGTGAATTTATAATTAAATATTGACAAAGAATGCTTAAGTTTTAACCTTTAATATAGCAATTTTATATTTTAAAATTAAAATATAAAAATATTATATTTTTTTTATATTTTATTTTAATATTAAATGATTAATTGCATATAGTCACCATTCAAATTCACTAAGTCATCATTTTCTGTTGATGAGATACACGATGTTGAGATTAATGGATTAAAAATACACATTTTACTTGAGGGTCTAAGTTGAATCTTAAGGCAAACTTAAAATCAAAGGCACATTTTAGCCATTTCTATACATTTTCTCGGTTTGTTCATTTGTTTGACTGAACACATATGGCACACCGTCATTATTACAGGATATTCCAGGTTGTTGAAGAAGCTAATCCTCAAGTTCTTCTGTCGACCCAGCACTGACTTGATCCTCAAAAGCAACAAAAACTTCTTACACATCTTAGATCTCTACAGAAAATCCCTCCTTCCAAATGAACCCACTCATCCAACAATAATCCACAGACAAACCAAATCAACCGATCACAAAGAAGACGAAATCATCATTCCCTCAGCAAGGGAGCTTCGAGAAGCCGGCATAATCTTCAAGCCAAGCAAAACCCACAGCCTCAAAGACGTCTCCTTCAGCGGCGGAATCCTCAGAATCCTTCCGATCATCGTCGACAACTACACTGAGACAATGTTGTTGAACCTCATAGCATTCCAACGCATGCACGTAGGAGCAGGCAACGAAGTTTCTGCCTTTGTCTTCTTCATGGATAACATCATCGACAACGAGATCGACGTTGAGATTTTGAAGCAGAAAGGGATTATACAGAACGCTTTAGGGAGTGATAAAACTGTGGCCAAGCTTTTCAACTCATTGTCTAGGGATCTCTCTGTGGATCGTGAAGGAGGTTTGGATATACTGCAAGTGAGTGTACGTAGATAGTGCAAAAAGCCATGGAATAGGTGGCGAGCTAATCTCATTGAAACTTACTTCAGAAATCCATGGGCCATTGTCTCTCTTGCTGCAGCAATATATCTGGTTGTGTTGACTATTGTTCAGACTATATTTTCGATTCTACAAGTGACTAACTAAGACGTTACAGTTGTTTACGTAGTAGTTTTTAGTTCTCTTTTAAGTAGTTGTACTTTCTTCCTATTAAGGGGGGAAAAAATAGTCTCATTCAGTTTCGGAACCCCGGAACCCCTCCTCCTCTGTTTCTAACTATAAGATCAACTTAGTTTTATACAAAATATTATTTTTATTTTTTTATTGTAGTATTGAATTATTCAATTAATTAATTATTTTTATTTTTTGTAATTTAACATTTTAATAATAATTTTATAAAAGATGAAATCTAAATTATTCACACTTTGATCTAATGGTTAGAAAATGAGAAGAGGAGTGGTTGGAACTGCATTGTGTTCATGTACAATCTAATAATAAAAAGAAAAATAAAATATTTGAAAAGGTTGCAGCATTTCAAAGGAGATTAGATATATACACATTAGAGGCTTTAAACCGGTTTTAACATTGGTCTCACAAAGATGTGGACTGCCATCGATTGTTAGATTCACCAATCTCCACAAACTGATGAATAAAGATCCTTGCCCGATGTAGAAAGTCCTACCTACCATATTAAATCATATATGAATAATTTGAATTTTAAATGAAATATGACAACGCACACTTGCGTGTCCATTTGGATTAGTAATGAATAACTGTGATTTTAGATGATCATGATTTTTATAAGTGACACTCGTTAAATTTCAATATAAATTTCTATTATTTGTATCTACAACAGTTTTTTGTCTCAATATAAAAACACTTCTAAAATTAATTGTAACAAAATAAAAATTAGATAAATATGACATGTATGTTTGTCACTAATAAAAATGACAAAATATAACCGATGATATAGTACCAATTATATAAATATGAATATATACATACATATATATTATGGCCAATCAAACAGAAATAAATACACATATTTTATGAAAAAAAAGATAAATATATATTATATTACGATTTCGTAGAAATTTTTAATTTTGCTGGATAATTGCAATATACTATGTGAGAACTGTTAGGATTTAAATTCATGAAAAACATAAACAGGATTTTCATATTGCATTTTCCGTGGGATTCAACTTGCATAAGATTGAAAAGATCAATCACATTAAAAATTATATATATATCTCAGAGAGAGGGAGAGTCATAAAAACAATGAAATTAATGAATATCCATTAGAAATTGCCCATCGTATTGGATTTTCCCCCATAATCATTTTCTTTCTTTTTTTTGGGAAAAGGACAAAATGATATAAATTATATTATCAAGTCTTACAAAACCATAAAAGAAATAGAACTGAAATGCAACAGATTAAGTCTTACCATAATCGTATTGGATATTCTAAAGAAATGTGTAAAGTTATGAGTTCGCCTTTGATGGTTAGAAATATTAAACGAGGCATTTTTGTTAAATTAAATTATAATTTAATTTATTAAACCATACCACAAATTATATCTATAAAATAAGCTAGGATTATATTTATTATCAGATATCGTGAATATAATAATAATTTTTAATGATTTTAAATTCAAATAATATATTATCCCATTAAGATATTGAGGATAGATTGTGATAAATTTAATCAACCAGCCTTCCTTCTAGTGGAAGGGGCTTTAGTTTAGCTAGTACATGTAATACCTTAATTCCAATAGCCCTAGATGAGTATAAATGAGTAATAAAATCATTGGTGGGGTCAGGATTCGAACCCGTGTTGCCCAACTTTAGAAAACATCCACAAATCACCAATTCAACTCAGGAGTTGAACATAGGGTTAAGAGGGTTTTTCAGCAGGTAAAAAAAATTTCAATTATTTTCACAAGTTTCACTACGTCATAAGGTCTTATCGACTCTTAATCTCATTATATCAAAGTATGCGAGCGATTCTACCTTTAATTTAATTAGAGCGGTTCTCTTAGAGCTGTTCTCTACTAAACTTTATTCATACACCCATATACATACATATCAAATGTTTACACTAAATACAAAAGGCAGTGCATTGCACTACAATCCACCCTTCATCTTCGGAGTTCCTCCTTGCATATCTCCAGGCATTCTCCACCTGTCTAAATAGTTGGTTTGGAGGAGCGAGATTCAAGAGAATCTCAGTAGCAAACATTACCACTATGCATGCAAGATATATATGAATGCATGACATGCTTGCCTACACTATTTCATGCCAACATAATGACATGCTGCATGCTCAATGTTATGACATACATATGACCATTGCACAAATATAACATAGCTTCAACCAATCATATATGTTCCACACAAATAGGCAAAGCAGTCACATAATCAATGCAAGACATACATATCACGTACATGCAGAAAAGGTAAATTCAATACCTCTCGAACTTTATGTCCTTCTCTTTTTGTCTTTTGATTCGCCAGCCATTGCTTTTTCTTTGTCACTTCATGGCCCTCTTGATTTCTTGTTGTTTCTCTCTCTAAAATGTATGGCCTCTCTCTCTCTCTTCTCTTGAGATTTTGCCTTAGATTTTGAAGAACCCTAGCTCTTCTTTGCTTCCATATTCTCGTTCAGCTCTCGCTCCCTCTGTTCTGTTTTGTTTGCATGAGAGAATGGAGATGGAAAGATAAAGATTAATGGTTAATGAAATAGTCAAAGTTGGCTTTACATGTGGCAAGTTTTCATTGGTCAACATTTTTCCTTTTCTTTTCCTCTTGCTTTAATATCACCATATACATATATATTGGTCTTGCTATCTCCACCGAAAATTGCATGAGAAATGAGAGGAATAATATTGATATTGAATTATCTCATAATACTATCTTGTAATTTGTTGACCAAAGCCTTTGACTTTTTGACTATTTGACTTTTCTTGATAATAATTCACCAAAATTGGCTCATTAATTACCGAGTAGTCATTTCCCTCTTTTTAAATTCCTATTTAGCTAAAATTATTTGGGAATATTAGGGAAAATATTTTTCTCTTAATTTATGGAAAAATTACCATTTTGCCCTTTCGTTTTACGATTTACCGAAATAAATCATTTCTGGATTCTTTTCCTTGATTTGGCCGAATTACGTATAACCGGCGATTGGAATATTTTAGTAGGATTATGTACACCATAATTCACCATTTTATTTCACTAATCATCCCATCACTCTTCGGACTCTTCCCAAATTGGGACTAGTCGTCTGTCTAATATAAGCTTATCCTCAAGTTTTAGGCCCAAAATTTGAGATATTACAGCACAAGGTTTTAAATTCGTCAAATGTCATAATTCCCTTAAGGTATAGATATTTTGTCATTCTAAAGTAACAGCACTAGTACTACTGGGTGGTCTGGCCCACGGCAGGCTGCGGGCCTAACGGGGCGGGCTAGTGTAGCCCACCCCCAGCCATCACCAGCCCGCTTTTTTTTTTTCTTAGTTTCACTCATTTTTTTTATTTTCACTCTTTTTCTATTTTACCCACTCACATCACGCTTTTTTTTTTCTTTTATACATTTATGTTAAAAACCAATTTCATTCTTACTTTTTTTTTCCATCTATTCACATTACAAAAACATATAAACACATCAACGGAAAGACCGCATCAAAGAAGTAGAATAAAATAAATATAATATGAAAATAAAATTGTCAAATAAAAACAATGAAGAAGTAGTTAAACATCGCATTAAAGGAAAAATGATTAGGGTATTTGAATTTATTTTATAAGAAAATTTTTTAAAAACAATTTAAAAAAAAAAAAGCGATGTAGCTTGTAGGTTGAAGCTGGGTTGGCATTTAGTCAGCCCGAGGCCGCCAATTTTGGCAGGCTTCCATTTTACTAGTTATAACACAAGTAACCTAACCTGGATCTAAACAACCAGGCACAATAACACTTCCCTCCAATTTAAAATTCTATCGAAATGAATAAAGAAAAATATGGTCAAGTAAGCTTCACATTTGCTTCATATGTTCATTAGTGTTGCAAATTTTTTTCATCTTTCATGTGAATGCGTTTTCTCCAAATTAAACGAACTGGCAATACTTTTTTTATTTCGGGTACAGAAACTGGCTATACTATTTTCTGGTTTTATAACAATTTTGCTTTATACGACAGTGTTGCATGATTTGTGTTACTCCTCTGGACCTTTTAATGATCTATTCACTTAATTTGGTTAGATTAACGAAGTTACTTAAGTTGATTAATATGACATTTTTTTAAAGTACCATAATTATCTTTTTTTTTTTAATTTCCTGCATCTCTCTTTTACTTGATTCTTGTTTAGGAGCACCTATAGGGGTAAATTAGGAAAATATTAATAAATATAGGAAATATATTTTACATTTAGGTATATTAAGTATAGAAACAAGTATTATTTAACTATTATTTGCATTTTATAAACTTTATTTACCAATTTACTGGGTGTGATCAAATCTCACATTCACCCCTTACTTTGTTAGGAGAGGGTTGTTGAGGCTATTTTAGTAACGAGCATAATTGTTATACCACCAACATTTTAAAATTCTTATTTATTTTTAGCATATGTATTTTAGATTTTGGAAACTGATGTATTATTTTTTTGGATTTGAAAATTCAAATGGCATTTTAGGGATTTATTCAACCCAAAAATAAATGCACGATGGTTACTTCTTTTCGTAGGTTTTGTAGAAGACATGAAATAGGTTCTTCCTCCAACTTGTTTGATGGAAGTATGATTGAACTGTACATGCTCTGGCACCAGACTTACGGAACAAAGCGCTAAGCATTGTGCAGTAGTACCAGCGCCGTGCCCTAATTCCATTCAATTAAAATCATATACAAGCCACCTGGTCTCCTACCGATCCACACATCATCCAGAGCAAAAGCGTTTCAATGCTTTTAATGTGATTTGCCAATTCGAGTTAGACTAGACATAAGTACTAAGTATATTATTCACATACATTTTACTCGACCTCCCTTCTTTAGGTGGCACTAAGATAATGACATGTAGGTCTCTACTAAGATTGCGGATACTGGGTTGATTTGAGAATATTCAACCAATTGAAAGACGCTGATAACTCTAAAGTTAATTATTCATGCTGATGAAGGAAAGAGGATCATGCCATAAATAGCAAAGGGAAAGACCTTGCAAAAACTCTCCCAATCTTTACTCTCCGCTAATCTTACTAAGCGAGCTTCCACTATGATCTTTTTAATCCCCTTAACCTATCCTATACCTACAATCTGTATTTCCTCTATGTTAACCCCCAACAGCTTCTTTATTCCTCCCAGAGAAGGTAGCCGGCCTGGATAATGATAGATCTTATCATTCCTTTTAATTGGCACCCTAAGGATTTCCCCATATTCTTCAAGGGTTAGAGCTAGTTAAAAATCAGAGAAAGTAAAGCATTTTAACGAGGCATCACAATACTGGCTCAGTTCTATGATAGCGTCAGTATGCACAGGTACATGTAACAAATTAATAATGTTTCCATACTTCTTTATGAAGCCTATTTTGATCGGACATTGAGTGTAGCGACTTAACCGAATCAGGTCATCAAGTAGTTCTACTCCTGCAATTGCTCTGATGCCCTTCCCTCTATACACCTTTCCTATAGAAACTTGGTTTGAACTTGATTTTTGTGCCATTTAACCTTTATGCCAAATTTTCAGTTGTTGGATAACTTGCCTGCCCATTTTCAAAGGAAAGAGAAGGAAGAGTTAGAAAATATTTCTAAATGTATGTTATGCATGTGTTTTTAAGTCTTGATATGGGTGATGGGCATTAAGAAAAAGAACTTCACCTCCTCAAGAGATCCATTACTTCATGGGGAGGATGAAGTGCCTATCAACCTGCGAACTGCCTAAGCTATTACAAGGCTAAGGGTTTTATAAAATGATTATTATGTCTAAAGCCCATATCAAAATGAAGCTAAAATGCTTATAAATGATGTAATGATACCTCATAAGTCCTAAAGGATTACCTTTCATTGAGATATTTTCTAACATGATAGATGTAATAAGACCATGGTCTTTTAGGGTTGTGGACCCTTAGACTAAAGTTGGCTATCTAATGCATATATCGTCCTTGTGATGTATCTTTATATGGAGTGATACTATATGCATACTCAGGTGAAGCAATAGTTAGTCACTTAATCCTAAGGGTTTCATTGATTATGCATGGTTGACAATAAATATTATTAACAATAAATAAATATATGCCCTCCAGTGTTCTATTTTAGGAATAAGTTGAGGGGTATCTATCCTAAGAAAAGTAGGTACTAATTAATTAGGTAGGTTGATAATTTCCACTAATAGGTGCAATAGTTTCAAGGTGGTTCTAACTCTCATTGATAAAGGTCTCCTAACTGCCCCCATCATAAAGATGAAGATCCCATTTGATGAGATTAACCTTTAAGGGGTTCTAAAAACCCCACAGGGAGACCGCTAAAAACTTCTACTCACCTAAAGAACTCAAAGACCAGGGTATAAGGCCCAAAATGTGTATGAGGAGAATAGTGTATGTGTTCAGTGGGTGTGGAGAGCATACCAACCCCTAAGATCTACCCAACTCTCATCTGCTAAGCAGATCACAAAATAGATAGAGAAAAAGAATAAACAAATAAATGAATAAAGGATTTAACAAATAAAACAAACAAGCATACAAAATAAAATAGAATAAAAAGGGTAATTAAAATAAAATTCATACCATATTATTTGTAAACATTTAACTTACATGGGCTTAACTCTCAAACCGTCCCTAGTGGAGTCACCAAGCTGTAGTGCCCAAAATTTGGAAAACATGGAGCCGCTATCAAAATTTTAGAAAAGGATAATTTTGGAAACCTTTTTTTTTTGGAAGAAAACCAGATAGGGTTCGGGAGTCGATTGTGCATGGGAATGTGTTAGGCACCCCACAACACCTATTCATAAGAATGGTTACCCTACGTTAACTATTTAAAAATAAATATGGCCTTTTAAAATTTCATTATAATTACCTAAAGAAGAAAAGAAATTAAGAAAATATTTACCAAAAAGAAATTAATAAGGAAAAATTATTTATTTACAAAGTTTGACTTGACCTAGGAAGAGAACCTAGGGCCTACGTACCATTTAGAGGGATCAAAGCCAATGTAATTCGGGGGGTAGAAAGGCATGTCACTTGGTTGGTATATTTTAGGAAAAATTTTTATTTAATTTATTTAGAAAAATATTTTTTTTGTTTGGTTTGTATTTTTTTTTTTAAAAAAAAGCATTTTCCTTGTTTTCCCACTTGAAAAATATTTTTAGATTAAATTTTCTGAGGAGATTCCCATAACCTCACATGGAAGGAAGTTCTAAAAACTTCACACGACATAAACCCTTTTTAAAATCAATTTCATTCATTTTAAGAAAAAAAACCTATTTTATTTTTATTTATAAAGATTGGAGTTTGGATTTTAAAATTTTTCTTAAAAAAAGAGATTAGAACAGCCATATAGACAAGCCAAAAGATTTTTCAGGAACCTCGCATGAAGAACATTACACATCAAGAATTCAAGAGATGGAATATCATGTGTGTACCTCTTATCCTTGCAGCCATAAAAGAGAAAGAGCCCAGGGGAAACACAAAGAATAAACAAAGGGTGAGCGAGTGAACAAGCACAGTCACATGAAATCATGAAATATTGGTATTCTGACCCATTATACTGTTGGGAGATACATAACGAAGCACAAACAAATGGGTGAGACCCCACATACCCGATGCGTAACTACCACCTGGCTAAAGGAATAAACTTATGATTAATAAGCAATCAAATAAGTCAAGACACCACTCATCATATCATGAATACCAGCTTCATTTTATTACACATTGGGGGTAGGGATAAATCTCTCAAACATGTGTAGTAAATAGATGAACAAAAAATCAAATGCCACGCATATCAAGAATCTTTAAAGGAGACAACACATTTGCAATTTCAATGCCAGAGGTAGGGATACTGCATCCATTGCAAAGATGCAACAATATAATTAAGGAAGCATGCAGTCATACCAACGTTCAACCAATCACAAAATGCAACACATGTCAATGGGTTCAAACAGAATAATTGCTGGACAAATGAGAGCATTTGAGGATTCAAATATAATATAAGAAAAGAAACAACTATGTCTAGAGCTTTTATAATATGCCTTAATCATATGGATAGGTTCATTGGCACAACAAGCTCCTAGACATATAGAGAAAAGGTGAATGTTCTAAAGGAGCTCTTAATTTCCTTAACCCATGAAAAAAAAAACCCTTTTCTAAAATGAGACTAAGAAATGTGGCAAAATATCCTCTCTAACTTTTTCTTGCTATTACTGCCTTTTCCCCCAAATTTTTCTTGTTTCCTTTGTTTCAACCCTTGCTCCTCTATTTATAGTCTTAAGATAGGGTTTTCTTCATAAACGTTCTTTATAACTTGACTCAATTACCATCAATATATATATATATATATATATATATATATATATATATATATATATATATATATTATTTTTCCTTAATGAATTACAATGCCAATTGGACACCAATCACCATTAATAAGAGCACTTTTCCCCCTTTAATGATGATTGCGAACTTAGACACTAATTATCATTAACGAGAGGACCTTTTTTATTTTATTTTTATTTTCTCTTTAATGATGATTGCCAATTTAGACACATATCATTATTAATGAAAGGATTTTCATTTATTTTTTCTTTTTATTATTTTTGAGTTAGGCCCGAACAAAATAGGGTGTTCACAATAACTTAATTGAGTTTACAGCTGATTGATACGAATGTTAGAAACCTAGATTGCTCACCTGAGGTTTTCTTGACTAGCGATGGTTTTTAACTCAATTGACATCACTATGCATCACAACAAGTTAGAAAAACACCCGACAATTGTCTTCAAACTTTACTTTATTTTATAGCTCTCTTTCATCAGGATTTGTGAGTTCTCCCTCTAATCAAAGCTTAGTAATGGCGATAGGTAATTATTACAAGTCTTCCATTATTGATACAAGAAAATTCATGTACTATAATTTTTATTTTTATTTTGTATTCCAAAAATTTTGTGCTATACCAAATTGATATACGTGTGATAAAATGGAAGAAGACGATAGAGGGTGTAAGGATAAATAATGTCTTTTTCTTTATAATTCCTCGTATGTTGTAGTTGGTATCATATACCTCTAAAAAAATGTAATTTCCATTTCCTCGTCTGGAATAATGTTGATGCCTTGGATAATTCGTCCCCTTCATCTTTACAGGATTTGGCTTCTTTCCTATACCCCTTCCCATCCCTTTCCCCCATTTTTCCTTTTCTACCATTAGATTAAGATCTCAATGATCTAAATTTAATATATTATAAAAATATTATTATGATTTTACCTTAAAGATATAAAAAAAATTTTAATACCAGATGCAAAATAAATTTGAACTGTTAAAATTATTTTTTTCATCTTTTAGGTAAAATTAAAATAATATTTTTATAATATAATAAATTTAGACTGTTGAAATTTTAATCTAACGATGGAAAAGGGAAAAAGGGGGAAAAAGATGAGAATAAATAGAGGAGAGAAGCCAAGTCTCATCTTCTAAATGTCCATACCAGAAACATTTACGGTGGTGCGTTTGATCTCAGGGGATGGGATTTTAATGCTTTATTGTCTGGTTCAAGAGGGGAGGGATGGGCAATAATAATCAATTTATCATTTTATTCTTACATATTAGTTTAGAATTTTTTATTTTTTATTTTTTATTAATTTACCATTAAAGAAGTGAGGGATTTATTTTTATCTTTTCTCATGGGCATTAATGGAATATCACAAAAATCATGAGGGAAAAATAGTCTAAAATTTTGGCTCCCAAAATTCACAATTTATAGAAACATGATTATATGAATCTTGATGTTCGGAATGGAACTAAGCGGTTCCCAAGGACTTCCTCTTCCCTCATAAAAAACTCATCTATCATTAACAAAGCATCATAAATTAGATATGAAATATAAATATATTAACTGAAAAATAATACAATAAATCAATGTTTTAAAAGTTGAGTCCGACGAGATTGTTGGTCGAAACCGTTATACAGTGATTAAATAAAATATAATATTATATACATATAAATATATGAGAGAGAGACACACACACATAATGAATTAAAATTGATGAATATCCAGTAGAAATTGCCCATCATCGTGTGGCTTTCCCCCCTAGTTGTATTGGATAATTTAAAGAAATGTGTTAGATTATGCATCCGCCTTTGATGAGTAGAAATATTGAACGAGGCTTTTTGTCAATTTCAATAATATAAATTAAATTACAATTTAGTTTATTAACCAATATCACAAATCATACATATAAATTAAATTAAGATTTAATTTATTATATGATATCGAAAATATAATAATAAGATTTAATGAGGTTTAAATTCAAATAATATATTATCTCATTAAGATATTGAAGATAGATTGTGATAAATTTAATCAATGAACATTCCATCTGGTGGGAGAGGGTTTTATTTAGCTGTTTATGCATAAAGTCTTAAGTTCGAGTCAAATGGCTTAGTTCCGCAAGGTATGGATATTTTATTATACTCTTCCTTCCAATTTAAATTTCAATCAGAAGGAAATAACTAAAAATGTGGTTAAGTTTTACATTTTCTTTTTTCAAGTTCATAAATTCCCTTGGAAAACTGCATAAGTGTCAGAAATCAAGGAATTATATTTCATATGTGTGTGTGTGTATGAGATATATTTTTGACCCTATAAAACAATATAAATATTTAGATTTTAATTTAGAAGACTAAATATTTAAACAAGGGGCCACTTGCCAATAGTATGAATGTTATTTTTTTGTCATGGTTTATTTCAGAACATATAAATGCTTACTTGAATTCTATTTTCTTTCTTGAATTTCGAATTCTTTCACCTACTTAAATATAATATAAATTAAATAATTAATTTAATGTGTGTCATCTGAATAATCTAAATATCTGATCTGCATGATTTAATTTAATATGTTTAAATTATAATCATATATCGGATTTGCAAATTCGATATTTTGGTGGATATTTTAAAATTAAAATACTCCCCATCTTCTATATAAGGAGGCTCCATCCTGAGATGAAAATCATCCCAACAAATCATCCTTCCTGTTATCACAATCCCTCCCTTATATTGTCTTCAATTGTTTTCCCCCAATTTTGTAGGCTTGTGAGAAAGCTGACCCAAGGTGTGAAAAAATGGATTCTCTGGATGAAGCAATCAGAAAATTTGAAGATCTTCTACAGTCCATAGACAAAAAACGTCTAGAGGAAATCAAGAAACGCATATATCAAGAGGTAGTCAAGAAACGCATACAAGAACTGAAA
This sequence comes from Albizia julibrissin, assembly GCA_037074505.1. NCBI lineage: Eukaryota > Viridiplantae > Streptophyta > Magnoliopsida > Fabales > Fabaceae > Albizia > Albizia julibrissin. Next base: position 33,441,697 of record CM073484.1, on the reverse strand, counting down.
CAGGATGCCTTGCGCGAAGCTGGAACTGAAAAGTGAAACTTCCCATATCTTATTATTGGCATTTGTGATTGGCATTTATTTTAAGTTTTTCTCTATCTTCATTTGTGAATTATGACCATTTTGGACACGTTTTTCACTTGATTTTGTTTCTCGTCTTTATTAATGTCTTTCAAACGCTAGATTTCCAGCTTATGAGGTTGTATCTTGTTATGGCCGTTATATTCAATAGGCCCTCGTCTTCCTAGTCCGCCCGCAGAATCGCACTATTAATATTCGCACATAGCATTCAGATTTATAATTAAAATATTAAGTTTTCAAACACTTTGTAACTCCCCAAAATAAAACAATGAAGGATGCTAAGCCTGTTTCCCATTTTAGTTTTTCGTCTCTATTTACTACTTTCAGGATTATATATTATTTAACTATCATTTGGTTTTTATAAAACAAAGTCTAAAAAGAATAGTAATTTATTTACCAATTCAGTGGGCATGATCAAATCTTACCTTCATCACTTACTTTGTCAGGCGGGGGTGGTTGAGGCTATTTTAGTAACGACTATAACTGTAATGCCACCAACATTTAAAATACATTTTAAAAATATTATTTTTTTTTCGTACTACTTTAGATTTTGGAAATTTCTGTTATCTTTTTTGGATTTGAAAATTCAAATGATATTTTTCAGGGATTTATTCACAAAAATAAAATAAAATAAAATAAAACTAAATGTAGGATGGTTACCTCTTTCTTTTGTAGAAGACATGAAATGGGTTCTTCCTTGAACTTGTCTGATTGAACTATGATTGTGCAGCGCTATCTCCTGCAACTTTGTTGCCCCCAGTTGAACCCAACCCACACCTAATAGTAAGTATCATTCAAATACATTAGTGCTCCATTTTCCTTTTTTTTATTTATTATTTCCATCTTTCAATCTCTTGCTTAACTCTTCAACATTGAAAATGTACTTAAAATACTACTCTTGGTATCTAAAAGGCCATGGGTAAAGTAATAGTTAAGCTTTGGGTGCAATGGTTATTTTTGTATTAGACATGGCCTTACCCGTCTTTGGTCCACCTGGTTGAACCCTATACGCACCTCCTCCTAAGACGAAAGACATATCATTCATGTTGTCGGAAGTACTTTCAATGTAAAAATTTCAATAAGGATCTGTATAACTAAGAAGGCATAATCTATAAACATACAACAGTTATGTATATTATAGAAAACTCACAAGATTGCCGAAAATGATAATGAACTTTGATAAAATCCGAGCCCAACGTACGTTGTCTCCTTAAGACAATTTGTTCCCTTTATGTGGATGCCCAAGATTCTCAAACAGTTGTCTCCCAGGATAGGACGGATTGCATCTTCAGAATGATGACACTATCAATTAAAAGCCCGAACGAACACAACCAGATTGCTTTCAGAATCACACAAAATATGAGATGATTGCAGAATACACTATAAAGGAGTGTTTCGAGATTGATTGATTTTTTCTGTCACTAGCACGTCCTATTTATAGATGACGGAAATTGATCAGATGGACTCAACTCTTGCGGGCGAACCGGTGCGTCGTGCGAATAGACATACCAGAACGGAGCGAACATAAGCGAATGATGACTCTTGCTGGAGAACTGGTGCGTCGAACAAACACATCAGAACGGAGCAAATGGACGCACCATAATGGATGCACTGGTTCGGTCCCAGTGTTTCACTATAGCCGCTGTTGGGAGAATCACGAAGGGGTAAAAAAGAAATTAAACAAAAGTTCAGGGATTATTCGGACAAACTAAAAATAATTTAATAATAAAAAATTATTTTTTTAATCTCACACACGCCCGGATTGGACCGGACACACACGCGCTGGCTTTTTTTAATCTCATATGCATTAATAAAATATCAAAAAAATCTTGAGGGAAAAATTATCTAAAATTTTGGCTGCCCAAATTCCCAGTTTATAGAGACATGATTATAGGAATCTTGATAGGAGGCATGGAACCAAACGGGCCCTAATGTCCTCTGCTTTCCTAATCACAAACTCATAGAGCATTAACAAAACATTATAAATTAGATATGAAATATAAATATATCAACTGAAAAATAATACAATACATCAATGTTTTAAATGTTGGGTCCGACGAGATTGTTTGGTCGAATCAGTTTTATAGTGAATAAATAAAATATAATATGACATACATATATAATTATTTAAATACAAAAATAAATAAAGAAAATTAGTAGATATATATTTAAAGATACTATAATATTAATATATTTAAATTAAAAAATAATATATACACCAACACGCACGACATGAATTTTAAATATATACCAATAGCATTTTATTTTATAAGTGTAATTATTTTAAAAAAATATAATACATATTTAAAGTTTTTCTCTCCAGCTTCGAATAACCCCCGAACATTTATGATCCACTTATGATCATATTTATTTGAATGCTAAATAAAAATGTTTGTCCCTTCTCCCAAATACAAATCACGGGACATTCTGACCAACCTTAATTTCTTTGTCACATCCCTTAAATATAACCTTTTTATTAAAATATTTAATTATTTTTTTTAATTTTTATTCCTCGCCCTCTAAAATATTTATGTTAAATTTTGATTATTTTAGATATATTTATATTTTATTGTTATTTAAGATTATAATATATCATTATAAAATGTCAAATCTTAGAATTGGAAGTTGATCCAGCATTGGAGATGGTAAATGGAGACCAGAGAGGAAATGGGGGGTGGAAGGCAAATGGAGATGCCCCTCTCCACGAATGTGTTTGTTTGTTACTAATCAAAATGTAATTGATGATATAGTACCAAATATATAAAAATGAATATATACCTATATAAAAATATTATGACCAATTGTACAAATATAGCTACATATATTTTATAAAATTAAAGATAAATACATATTCTGTTACGATTTCCTAGAAATTTTTGGTTTTGCATTGGCCGTGGGATTCAAATTGCATAAGAATCGTTACGTGAATTAAGGCAAGAAAATGGCCAATCAATTATGGTAGGTGGCATGGAGACAAGGAACGTGGGCCTGGACCAAAAGTCAGTAAACAAATCAAGGAGTAGGGTCCCATCAAGTTGTAATGGGTTCAATTAATTGGGCCAATTCCAATTTAGTAGAGCCTGATACATGTGGTGAAATTATTCCTATCCCAACTTCCAAAGACGACGTAACTGTTCAGAAGTTAAATCAAGAGAGGAACTCGGATGTAGTTTTCAGTGAGAACTCCATGGCAGTACCAATTTGGGAGATAACCTCAGGACCAAGTGCTGATTCAAAACTCCGTCTGGAGGTTCAGGAAGATGGAGGTACAAGTAGAAATCTTAGAGAAATTAAGAACAAGAGCCGGATGGGTTTGTATAATATCCCAAATTTTTGTTCACCAAAATTCTATGTACATTTGTTATATTAAATAGAATAAAATGGAAACACTATGTACATTTGTTATATTAAATAGAATAAAATGGTGAATTTTGGTACACTTGAAATGGCACAAGAGATATGTTGTAAAGAGTCAATTGCCACTTGATCTTGAGGATGATTAAAATAAAAGACTGATTTTTTTTATTGGACTACATGATTTATGCTTGCATAAGCAAGACATGTGCAACAAATTTTCTCCTCTTTATATCAAAATTTACGGCTAGGAATAAGCAAGAAGTGTGAATGGAATAAATAATTTCATACATACTTTTATAAAAGAAGACACAAGACTTTGGTTAACACAATTATCTCTTCTTTTCAATGATAACTTCGGACAGATTTTAAGGAGAGAAGATTAATTGATTTATTATCTTTTAGTCAATAAAAGTGGCTATGGATATAAAGGAAGAAGTGAGAGTATGATATCAATATATATCTTCATTCTTTTCAAACATTTCGGCCATAGCGAAGATAAGTTAATTAATAATCAATATCCCTCTTCCTCATTAAGTCAACAAAATCGGCTATATTATATAAAGAGAGTGATAAAAGTTTCATTTATTCAATTCCCTCATCCTTTATTCATTCCAAAAGTCGGACAAGGCACTAGTGAAAGAAAGAGAATTTGATTAAAATATTTCATCATCTATTGACTCAACAAGACGATTAGCATAAGGGAATAAGGAGAAATTTAGTCAAATATTCAACATAATTTTATATTGGGACCCATGGCCATTATTTTCACACACTCATTCACACATGTAATTTGCTAAGTCTCAATATTCTTTCACTTTCTAAAGTCAGTTAAGAGGGAAGAGGGAGCATATATTTAATTAGCATTCCTTCTCATTCTCATTCATTTCTAGACGGCCATATTAGGAAAGAGAAAGATCCGAAAGTTGAGGAGCAAAAGAGTAAGGAAAGAGTAAGGAGTGGAGGCATGTGTTTTTGAGCCATTTTCTTTATCAAGATCACTTTTCTAACTCAGTTTCTTCACAAATATTATTCCTTTCATCAAGAGCATCATTTCTATGATTCTAGTTTCTTGAAAGGAGGAGTTTTATGCTATCAAAGTGGTGTTGAAGTTAGAGGAAACAAGAAAGAGTTTTAGCCAAGCAAAGAGGTAAGCACAAGTTTTGTTTTGTGCTAAGTACCTTGGAATTTGGTTGAGATTTTATGATATTAGTGTGCTGCCCTGTTTTTATTGAAGAATAACCTTAGGATTTTGATAGTAATAAGAACATGTAAATGATGTAAAAAGGAGCTTAAGCATGGTATAATGGATGATTAGCAAGTTTTGTAAATAAAATTTGCAAAATCATTTTGTTCTTCCTAGTGATGAACTTCTGGTTAGAACAAGGTGTATGTAAAGAGTGGGAATTTTATAATTTTAATGATTTCATTGGCTTTAGAAGGAAAAATTGTGTAGGTATGCAAGTGTTCATGATTTTTGGATGTTGGTATAAAAATATGGAAATTTATGAAGTTGTAGGTACATGTTGTTTGATTATCTCCTGTGAGGCAATGATATTGTACAATATATTTTTCTATTCAAACTTAGTCTAAAAATTATGAAACTTGGTAGGATTAAAGTAGAGATATATAGCTTTAATTTTACAAGTAGTGTGTAATTTTTAGACAGGTATATTGAGATATATATATTTTTGAAGTTGTGCCCTATTTCAGATGGTGAATATGGGAATAGTATAGTTTGGAGAATTTTTTGGGAATAACCTGGTTACAATGATCAAACCTAATTATTTTTTCTCAAATTTAAACTTACAAAGCTTCATTTAGGCTTTGGAATCAGTTAAATTGTAGTTTTGTAGAATTAATTATGAATTTCCAAAGTTGACTGAAAAATCTATCAGTTTCTAGAAACAGTGAAATTGTACTGTGCATAAATGTAGTGTACATAAATTGTTGTAATTACATTGGATAACCCACAGAATATGATTTAAAAGTAGTAATAGTACAAGTAACAATCAGTTACTTGTTAACTTTAATTTATAGGAATTGATAATAGCCTGAGCCGAGACAAAAGTATTGGACTGACAATAGCACTGATAAAGGATTCAGGTAGTAACTTCTTTCTTATATATACTATGTGATTACTAAATGTTTGTATATGTCATTCTCTATAATATGAGCTAGTATCTTAGATACACCAATTTTCCAAGTTGTGGTCAGGGGAGCTGAGTTAAGCCAGGGTGCAAACATGTTGTTTGGCCTTGTACAAGTGTACACACAATTTTCTATCATTTTACATGACATTGCATTGCATATTTATTTTCATATTTTATATGTTTGAAAACATGTTACTACTGAGATTCGTTTGAATCTCATTCTTTTTCAAAACAAAAACTTTACAGCTGAGGCAGGCGGCTCAAAAGACAAAATAGTGGCTATCGGTGATTAGACTCATGTGAATTTTGTAGATGCTATAGTTATTTATGCATGTAATTTTAGCTACTTTTTAATGCTCTGTACATTTGTATATATTTATCAAACCCTATGAGAACTCTCATGTATTATAAACAAGTACTCCTTATCAGTATATTTCCACTATTTCTATATGCCCTATAGAACTATGTGCTTAATACTCTGTGAATATCAAAATGTTAAGAGGTTTGACAGTTTGTGGCGTAATCCTCCAGATAAGTGATTATTTTATTGTTTTTAATAAGTTTCCTAAATTTTATTATGATTATTTCTACCTGGAATTGTCGAGGGGCGGTTGGTAAATCTTTCCCTCGTGTACTCAGAGATGTAGTATATAAACATTAGATTTCAGTTATGTGTCTGTTCGAAAAAAGAATTAGTGGTTCAAAAGATGATTTTGTGGTAAGAATATTGGGTTTCAGCAATTGGGTAAGAGTGGAAGCTACGTGATTTACTGGGGGAATTTGGGTGTTGTGGAATGATAATGAAGTTTCTGTTGAATATTTGTCATCTACCACTCAACTAATAAATTGTCGAATTAAAGAGAAAAATTCTGGGGAGTGCTTTTGAGTCTCTTTTGTGTATGGGGATCCTAGACGGTGTCACAGGCAAAAATTATGGTCAACCTTATGAGTATTAGCTGGTAATATGAATGAACCTTGGTTAGTATTGGGAGATTTTAATGCATTTCTGAATCCCTCAGTTAAAGTGGGGGGTCTTACTCCTCAACTAGCTCCCTAGCTCCTTTTAGATCTTGTGTGAGGGATTATGAGCTTCTTGACCTTCCAGTGGTAGGTGATAATTTCACTTGGTACAAAAAATGAAGTAAAAGAGAGACTTGATTGGGTCTTTTGCAACCTGAGTTAGGAATTGTCTCATCTTGAGCATAAGGCCTTTCACCACCTTCGATACAAGTCTGATCACAGGGTGATAGTGGTGTCAACTAGCAATGTGCAGTCTAATCATACATCAAATCAGTTTATGTACTAAGTTGTATGGTGTTTAGAAGAGGGCTTTACAAATCCAGTTCAATCTGCTTGGCAGGATAGAGATTGGGTAGAAGGTTATAGGGAATTTCAGGAAGAAGCCTCTTGGTAGAATAAAAATGTAATCGGTAGTCTCACAATGAAGAAAATGAATTTATTAAAGCGCTTGGAGGGTGTTGATCATGCAATAAAAGCTCACTCTCATGATGGTTTAATTAAATTGGAAGCGAAATTGTGGAAGGAGTATATAAAAGTGGTAAATCAAGAAAAGCTATTGTGGTTCTAGAAGTCAAGATACAAGTGGCTAAAATATGGAGATAAAAACACAAGTTTTTTTCCATGTCTCTACGGTTATTAGGAAAAATAAATAGAAAATTGGGGTGCTTCAGAATTCTCAGGGACATTGGATTTCATATCAGGAGGAACTAAGCAATGCTGCCCTTCAATTCTTCAGAAACCTATATTATGCCGAACAAGAAATTTTAAATATGTCTAGTTGGCCTGTGGATTTTCCCGTTCTTAATGAAGAATTATTGGCTAATTTACAAAAGGGATGTATCTGTAGTGGAAATCAAGAATACAACTTTTGAAATGGGAAACGGTTGGACCAAGAATCTGTTACCTCATCTTTACAATTTTTAGCCAGCCTGAGAAGGTGAAAGATATTAACCAGACTCATATTATTCTAATTCTGAAGGTAGACAACCCTATTACGTTAAGGGATTTTCGTCCTATCTCGCTCTGAAATGTAAGTTTCAAAATCCTGAGCAAGGTGTTAGCTAATAGGCTGAAACCTGTGATGGAGTTTTTCATTCACCCTACTCAGTGCTGCTTTATTAGAGGCTGTCAAAGTTGTGATAATATCATTATAGCACAGGAAGTTATCCATACTATGCAATCTATTAGAAAGAGGAAGGGATATGTTGCGATTAAAGTGAATATGGAGAAAGCCTATAATAACTAGATTGGGGTTTTCTGAAGTTTAATCTGCAATCTCTGGGTCTAAATGAACACTTTGTGAACATCATGATGGCATGTGTCTCAACCATAACAATAAGAGTGTCATTGAATGGATTTTTGACTGGGTCATTTCACCCATCAAGAGGTGTGAGGCAGGGGGATCCTTTGAGTCCATATTTATTTGTGTTATGTATGGAAAGATTGAGCCAGTTGATTAATCAAGAAGTGGAAGATGGCATATGGAAACCCTTAAAACTTTTTGAGGAAGGTCCTCCACTCTCTCATCTTTTCTGCAGATGATCTGCTATTATTTAGTGAAGCCTCAGTAAGTCAGATGGAGAGAATTAAGGACTTAATGTTGTTTTTCTGTAAGGTGTCTAGTCATAAGGTTAACTTACAAAAATCCAAGATGTTTGTATCACTGCAAATCTGGGGAAGTACCTAAGGGTCCCTCTACTACATAAACGAGCTGTGAAGGTGACATATGCTCCATTGATCTCTAAGGTTAAGAAGAAATTATCCACTTGGAAAGGAAATTTCCTAAGCATGGCTGGGAGATCTGTGTTGATCAAATTAGTTTTATCAGCCATACTAGCTTATCAGATGCAAACCACTCTTTTCCCTAAAGGTGTCTTACAGGAAATTGAGAAGTTAAGTAGAGACTTTTTTTGGAACCAAAAGTAGGGTACCAGGAAGCTGCATCTTATAGCATGGGAGGACATTAAAAAAGACAAAAGAGATGGTGGTCTTAGAATCAAAGATCTCCTAAGTCAGAATGAGGCATTCATGATGAAATTATGTTGGGGACTCATTACCAAACCGGATACTTTATGGGTGAAGATTCTTAAATCAAAGTATGGATGTGGTGATAGAAGATTTCCTATTATTGAGAGGAAGAGGAGTCAGTCGGCTGTCTGGAATGCAATAACTATAGTATGGGATTCATTCAGGAAAGAAGTAGGTAGTAAGCTAAGGAGTGGTAACTCAACAAATTCCTGGTGGGATTTATGGACAACTTTAGACTACCCACTTATGTATTATGTTGAAAGAAATCATCACTTAATTGACCTGGATACTAGGGTGTCCCAGTTTATTACCCCTGAGGGGGTCTGGGATTTACATAAATGGCGTATGTTTTTACCAGAATAGGTAGTGAAGAGAATTCAAGAAATCCATCCTCCTAACCTTCCAGGTAATGACGTGTTCTGGTGGAGATTGTCCTCTAATGGAACTTCAATGTCAAATATGCCTATTCCATGATCTACAAATCAAATCGTATGGAGAGAGATTCCTTCTGGCAGGGGATCTGGAGATGGCCTATTCCGGAGAGAGTGAAATTCTTTATGTGGCAACTATTCTAAGAGAGGATACCAACTTAGTCCGTGCTAAGAGGGGCGTTAATAGTACTATAGAGTGTCCTTTTGAGTGCAACTGTAAGGAAATATTCATACATACTTTGAGAGACTGTGAGGTTGCTAGTAGAGTGTGGGCCTCATGTGTTAACCCAATTTATTATTCTTCTTTTTTCTCTGGCAATTTGCAGGTATGGATTAAGTGGAATATGCATCACTCCCCTAGAGTACGCAAGTTTCGTAACAGGCCTTGGCTGTGGACGTTTGGATCGTTGTGCTGGCTTATTTGGAAAAACAGATGCAGGAAAGTGTTGGATGGTGATAGTGACAATTCTAGACAGCTGCTGAACACTTATCTATACTTTCTGTATGAAGAAGTAGAGGATGGTCGACTTAAACATAGAGTGTTTAACGTGACAGACAGAGGTCTAGATAGATAGGCTGTTCCTCCAGAATGTTTTGTCCGAGTTGATGTCGACGCTACAAAGGATGGAAATAAACAATCAGCTATAGGTGGTCTAGTTCGAGACAACTCGGGTGAGTGGATCTGTGGCTTTCAACAATTCACAGGCTTCAGCTTGGGATTAATGGCCATGGAAATCCAAGCAATCAAATCCGGTCTACAAGTGTGTAGTTCCATGAAGTTCAAGAAAATCAAGCTGTATTTAGATTCTATGGAAGCTATTCAGTTATTGCTGCAGCCAAGTGGTCGTTTTCACCCGCTAAATAGGGGAATTGAGGAGATTAGATCTCTTATCTATGGATACTGGGAGGTAGAGATCTATCATCACTATTACAAAAATCACTTTTAAGACTGGTTAAAAAAGACATTTTAGACCGGTTCTAGATCAGGTCTTGATACAGCCGGTCTAAAAAGTATTTAACTTTTTAGACCCGTTAAAAAACCGGTCTAAAATATGAAATTTTAAGACCGGTTCTACAACAACCGGTCTTAAAGTTTAACTAACGAAACGGTAGGGAATTTTCAGTATAAAAAAATAGGACTTTAAGACCGGTTCTAAATTTAACCGGTCTTAAATTGATATTTAAGACCGGTTCTTAAGGAAACCGGTCTTAAAGTTAAGACCGGTTTCCTTAAGAACCGGTCTTAAATATCAATTTAAGACCGGTTAAAGTTAGAACCGGTCTTAAAGTTTAATCTTTTAAGACCGGTCTTCAATTTAACCGGTCTTAAATTCATATTTAAGATCGGTTATAGTTAGAATCGGTCTAAAAATTGTGTTTTTTTTCATTTTATTTGTTTCAATCTTACCCAGGCCAGAATATTCAACGGCAATCCCCTCTGTGCCATATTACATACACAAGCAACAACACATGCATATATATATTGACAATCAGAAGCAGTGACAACAACATTTTTATTTTCAGAAACAATTGGTATTTCTCAGAATGCAAACTTGCTCTAAATTTAGAATCATGAAGCATAAAATTCTTATTAGCTCCCATTTCCCTCTTTTGTTAAATATGACCTTAGTTATCGAAATTGGTATGAACCTATAAATGTCAGTCTGTTCAAGGGAAAACATTTGGCCCTTACAACCCTCGACTCTCAACAATCACAGAATGAACATTATGAAAAAAAAAATCATTGAAAACAAACACATTCAATTCCAATGACTACCAATAACACATGATCAACTTATTCAATTCTTAGAAACAGTACAACATTAACAATTTATAATTATCAGGCATTTTGAACCACAGGACCACAATTAAACAATGATAGCAAGAAAATCGCAACATTGTGTGAACTTGCAATCCCAAAGCTTGTAAAGAGAAGTACGAAAAGAAATATTTCTCATTATATGGAAAAAATTACTAAGCTTTACAGAGAAATGAAAAAAGTGGAGGAAAATTTACAATAGTGATCACATACCTGAATCAACAGCCAACTAGTATCACCATCCAATAATTTGTCCTGAACAGAGATATAAACCAAGTTAGATATATATATGAAAACCATAAGTATTATTAGAAAAACATAGGATTGGATTCAAAAACTTACTAATCTTGTAAAAGCTCATAGATGAATTCAGCACAACAATTGCGGATGAAATCAATATCTTCTTCAGGAAAGGGATCAGCAAGATCAAACATCTATATGTGTAACACCGAAGCCAAATAAAACATTAACTTACTAACTTAAAAACAATAAAGTAATACAAAATTTTTGAAATATACATTTATTAACTCCTCGGTAAAGTCAATTGTGCCTAGGCTGATAATATTGTAAATTTGCTTCAACATATAAAGACCACATAAGTTGGAGCCCGGTAGTTGCCAACGGGTTTGAAAAAGAACATGATATCATCAAAGTAAGCATAAAAGCATAGCTTATGAAACGCATCTTAAAGAAAACAAATATGTACTAACCTTTGGCGTGATCCATGTAGGGTCTTTTAAGTCACGAACATGCCTACCACACTTAGCGTGTAGGAAAGTCCGCATAACCCTATGATCAAAATCACAAAGATTACTTATTATGCACACAAAATTTGCACATATAAGGTAATAAAGCAAGAAAACTTACAAGTTCATGGTCTTCTTCAAGTCACTCCCCGGTTTGAAGTGGAGGGAGCAGAGGAGGATCACTATGTAACTAGCCTTACACAGAATAACCAATTGCCAATAATCCCTTAAAAAAGAGATAAATGTTAAGCAAATATAAAGCATTATATGTGATGTTTTGGAATATAAATTTGATGTTTCTTACCCATGCACATAAGGAACCAAGAAACAATCAGTTTTTGTTTCACTGAGCCTCTGTGATAAATATCTATGTCTGATGGTAGAAGTGGTCCCTTTCTCCATGGCATAAGCTAGGCACATGAATCCAAATTTAGCGCTTTGCCCAGAGGAAACCAACCTATGATTCATGTACCTACAAAAATGGAAGCACACAAATTAAGCTTAAACAGCGTAATTTTTAAGATATTTACTTCCATTTGAAGAAGATACTTACATCAAAAAAAGCTGGACAACCGCAATCGTAAGATTTTGTCTAGGAGCGACCATGGACATTAAATCATCCCTCTCAAGATAGCATGTCGCCCCTGAAGGCCCAACAACTGAATCCATAGGCCAATTTCTAGTCGGGAAAGATGTATCAAATGCCATCAGAATCACTTGCTGCATCACCTTCAGTGGTGGAGGCTATGAAACTTCACGAGGGAAGGGAGCTGGACTTGGGGCACTGATCGGGGAATCAGCAGCTCCAACAGAAACAAGGTTCTTCGGCCATGATATGAAGGTACCCAAGACATCGGCCACAATCTTGAACTCCTCAGAAGGGATAGGGACAGGTGCGTCTATGATAATAACCTCCTCAACTGACACCCTAACCTGATCATCTGTCATATCGAGGTGGTGAATAGTTGATCCTAGGTTGTGCACACTCCCCCGTGCAACTAACCATCTCAGAGGATCCTCAACATATAATTCACAAGGCTCGGCATCGTCCTTTCCAGGACCCTCTGATGACTGTCCCACATTGCAATAACTCCCTTTGGTGCTCTGCTTATGGCGATCGAGCGACTGTGCCTGGGCAGGAGTGGTATCTTGTCTTGTGCTCACCATGGCATATACCTCGTCCTTCATCTTGCTCAACCAGGCATCCAATAGTACATCGAATGATGCTTCTGCCTCGGCCCTTGCTTCCGCCCTCGCAGTGGCCAACATACGCTCCAAATCGTCTCTCGTGACCACGTTGGAGGAGGAATTACGTGAGGAGGATCCAAAGTAATCCTTTATACCTACCCCTCCTCCAACTCCCCTGACGTGGCCTAGATGCTCATGTTTTTTAGTAGCAACCGTGAGAATGTCATTCCTCCCCTCCGACTTGAAGGCTCCCTCAGCTTTCTTTTTTTGAAGTTCCTCCTGTGAGATATACAAAAAACACACATAAGTAATGAAACATGTTTATTAAATAGTTAATAAGAACAATGATACTTACAATTTTTTCACCGACTATACGAGACTGGTCACTCGTATAGGATCCACCACTCTTCCGGCGAGCATGCAACCACAACTCTTCGCGCCATATCGGAGATGGTGGAGATAGCAGAACAGAAGGATCGAATTGAGATGCTTCTTCCAATCTCCTCTGTTTGGCCGCCAACAAGTCTTTCTCGGCCTTTGCGTATCCCCACGAGACATTGTGTGGGGGCAATCATTCTTCCTGCCACTCTCTTGTGCCTTTTGCCTTCTTACCTGTGAATAAGAAATGGGAAAAAATGTTACAAACAGTAAAGGCAAAAGATAAGTAAATAAAGTACAAAATAAGTTAACTCACCAAAGCCTCTAGAGTAGTCTGAAGCCTAAAAAACTCCTGCCATGTCGCTTTATCGATGTATGAATACTTGCTGCAAGGAGTAGGACGAGGCTTACCAGCTGGCACCTCAATATGCACGTAATTATTGGCCAGATTTGTCTTGAACTTCCTCTAGCACTTGCAACAATACGTCATAGTCTTGTGATACAAGATCTCACTTTGAGGAACGTCGTAGGTGAGCTGTTATTCATGAATCAAAGGAGTTAGTGACAATAATGAAACGAATTTGATAAAAGAAACATACAGAGGGAATTTTATACCTGAATAGTGTCCCAAATATGCTTCTTAACCTTTTTGTCGACATTCCTCCACTCCTCTATCAATATGCTAGGCTTATTCCATGCGAGGAGGCCGACAAAACTCCTATAATGACTGGCATTCGTCCTGATCGGTTTCCAATATTGATCAAACTAGATCGGTATCCTCTCCCCGGCCGACCGACTCAGGGAAACATCCCTCAACCGTGTGGCCGTCCTGCCCCTTCGTCTGGACTGGTGACTCGGCTCACCCGATGAATGCCCCTGATTGACACTTTGAGTCTCGTTGTGCTGAGTAGTAGGTGGCACCTGATCCTCTGCTGTAGGATGCACTGGATCCGTCATTGTACTGTTAAGACAAATTGTTAAGTTAGTAAGTTATAAAATAACTATATATATAATATGCATATAAGTTATAACAATAATTACTTTAAATAGATAGCTAACATTTAAAGTAGATTTATAAAGAGATATCCTCCCATATCCCTTCACGATGATCATTTCTTGTGTCGTGTTCATTATCAGTTTCATTTTCTTCGTTCAATACAGGAAGACCCCTAGAAAAAGAAGGGGTCTCGAGAATATCATAATTTGAACGACTTTCCTCTTCAATATCGACGACCCTTTTTCCTTAGAGAGCTACAGACCACATTTTATTTTCCTGATCAATAATATAGAACACTTATTTCGCTTGATCTGCCATAATGAAAGGATCATCTCCAAAACTTCTGTTGTTCAGATCAACTAATGTAAACCCTGACTTATCGATCCTCACACCATTATTGACATCAACCCACTTACATTTGAAAATGGGAAATTTAATTTTAATATAGTCAACCACCCAAATCTCGTCAATAACCCCATAATAAGGTATGACTGCCAATGTAGGGTTCTTATCTTTTAAACTAGAGAAGTGCATAGATTCAGCTACTAACATAACACCGCTGTTTTGGATAGTGCTCCTATCATCCAGGGACTTTGTGTAAAAGGTATACCCATTGATCACAAACGAAGTCCAACTTATGACATCAAACTTAGGACCACGTGCTAGCCATTTAATTATATCATAAACACATTCTTCTCCGTCAACCTTGTGTTTAAACCAATGTGCAAAAGTCCTGGTATGCTCCCTAATTAACCTTTGTTCAGTCAATCGACTGTTCAATTTCCGTACAATTTCTTTATGAGCATTTATGTAATCTTGAACTGCATCAACATTATTCAAAATGTACAAGTGGACTTGTTGTAATTCATCAGGATCCACACTCTTGACGGTAACCCCGTGCCTACCCCCTTCTTCATCATGTCGTTTAGGAAGGCCGATATGTCCTACATTTGCCAAATAACGTTGATAAAATTCTATGGCTTCTTCATAAACATATTTCTGAACAATAGAAGCTTCAGGCCAGTTAGGGTTCTTCACATATCCTTTTAGGATTTTCATAGTTCTTTCAATTGGGTACATCCATTGAAAATAGATAGGCCCGCACAATTTTATCTCCCTCACTAGATGAACAACTAGATGTACCATGATGTCAAAAAAGGAAGGAACAAAAAGCTTCTCAAGCTGGCACAAGAGCAGGTAACCTTCATCTTTCAATTCATCCAACCTTTCCGTCTCAATGACTTTACTACAAATCGCATTAAAGAAGAAACAAAATCTAGTCAATATGTGTTGAAGATCATATCGGCGATGCCTCGAATAGCCACTGGGAGTAGTTGTTGCATCAAGACATGACAATCATGAGACTTTAGCCCTACTAACTTCAAGTCTTTCATAGACACAAGCTTCTTAAAATTTGAAGAATACCCTGAGGGAACTTTGATGCCATGTAAACACTCACAAAAACTTCATTTCTCATCCTTGGACAAAGTATGAGAAGCTAGAGGACAAAACGTTCTCTTACCATGTGGCCTCGGATGTAAGTCTGCCCGTATTCCCATTTCTTACAAATCTAATATTGCCTTAACGCCATCCTTAGAACTTCCTTGTATGTTGAGTAGTGTCCCAACAATACTATCACACACGTTTTTCTCTACATGCATGAAATCAATACAATGTCTGACATCAAGATTCTGCCAATATGGGAGGTTAAAGAAAACAGACCTCTTTTTCCATATAATTTTTATATTTCAACTCTTTGAAGTCTTACCGAAGATGACATTGATATTTTTGACCTTTTCATACACTTTTTCCCCAGTCAAAGCCTTTGGAGCATCTTCAAACTCTTGGCCACCAAAAAAGGCCTTCTTTAATCTACAATATGGGTGGCCCCGTCTAAGGAATTTCCTATGACCAAGATAAACAGTATTTCTTTCATGTTGAAGTTGATGGTAGCATGTGCCTTCTTCACAAATAGGACAAGCTTTGTGGCCTTTAACGCTATATCCTGAGAAGTTTCCACAAGCAGGGAAGTCGTTTATAGTACAAAAGATCAAGGCTCGCATTTTAAACATCTTCTTCTTGTTCGCATAAAAAACGTCAACACCTTCGTCCCACAACTCTTTCAAGTCTTCGATCAGGGGTTCTAAGTAAACATCTATGTCATTTCCGGGTTATTTTGGTCTCGAAATCAACATAGACAACATAATGTACTTTTATTTCATACATAACAAAGGAGATAAGTTGTAAATTACCAACAGAACAGGCCATGAACTATGTATACTGCTTAGGCTACCGTAAGGATTCATGCCATCCGTGCTAAGCCCAAGCCTAAAATTCCTAGGCTCTTTGCTGAAGTCAGGAAACAACTGATCAATTTTCTTCCACTAAGAAGAATCAGCTAGATGTTGAAGCTTTCCATCGGAAATCCTCTCATTCGCATGCCATCTCAAATTTTTGGCATCAATTTCATTAGCAAACAGCCGTTTGAACCTCGGTATGATAGGAAGATACCACAACACTTTTGCAGGAGCCTTATTTGATTTGTATCTGGGGGTTTCACATATCGGACACTGCTCTTTCTCTGTATGCTCTTTTCTGTACAATATACAATCATTAGGGCATGCATGGATCTTTTTATACTTCATCCCTAGTGGACACAGTATTTTCTTCGCATCATAGTATCAGCAAGGCAGCACGTTATCATCTGGAAGCATGTCCTTGAAGGCCTCAAGTGCTTCTGAAAAAATCCTGTCGGTCCATCCATGCCGTGCTTTCAAGCTTACCAATTTCAATACAGCTTTCAACAATTAGTATTTTGTACACCCCAGGTACAGTGGCTTCTCAGCATCACTGCACATATTACCATATGCATATGATTGCTCAAAAGCCTCTTCTCCAACATCATGAATAATATCCTCTATCCGATCATTCAGAACCGTATCATTATCATCAAAGGCGACCCCCTTATTGAGTTGCGCTTGGAATTTCTATTTCTTCACCATGCCATACCCATACTGTATAACTCTTACAAAATCCTTCACAAATTAAATGTGTATATATATATCTGCAACACTAAGTCGCTTCTCATTCAGACATTCTACACAAGGACAATAGAACATCCCACTATCATCATTACCAGAATTTCTTCTAGCAAATTCCAAAAAATCCCTCACCCCATTATCATATTCAACACTAGTCCATTTAGCGTTTATCCAACTACGATCCATATATTTCAACACCTTTTTTTCTTCTCTTCTGTATATTAACTGCCCTGGAAAAGGAAGGAGTATGATGAGAATATGAAAAGGTTACACTTATCATTTTATCTAGTTTAATAGAATTCTTCATTAGAATTCCGCATAAGATATAATTGCAGTCTGTTCCATTTTCTTCAAGTAATATGGAAAATGTATCAACATACACTAGCAATTTCAGGACTTAAATTAGACCACATACACAAGAATTGTTTTAGTCTAAACCTCAAATCACCTCTCAAATTTAGTTTCAAAACTAACTGAATATTATGTAACAATTTTCTAATCAGCCATTCATGAGCATACATGCCAGGAAATTTGACACAATAACTTAAGCAATCTAGAGACTATGAAAACTAGCAATTATCAGTACCCTAATCCTCAAATAATCAAATCACACCAGTTCAGGCCACTGTTAATTAAGCTTCACCAATTAATTTCCATCATAGTAAATGTCATTTTTTTTCTCCATTTCTATGTTAATTTCTAGTTAATTATAGTAGAGATTCTTCTTGGATAGACAGTGAATACTAAATTTCTATTTATAAGAAGGATTGAGACAGGGGACATTACCTATTTAAAGTAACCTTGGACCGTGGCTTGAGGCGCAAGAGGAGAGGGGTAGCAGTGGCTGGAAAACACGCCGGAGGGAGATAAAAGCTGGTGAATAAGAAGCTCAGCCGCCCTTCACGATGGTACTCACGGCGGACTTCTTCACAGCAACGGGCACACGAACGGTGAAGGAGGGAGTATTTTTAAACTGCCGACAACAGAAAATGGAAAAGAAGGTGGAAGTGGTAGCAGCGGCTGGAGCGGTGGCCGGAGAATAAGGCGGAATATCAACAAAGATCCTAGACTTTAGCTGTTCGCGGCAGTGGAAGAAGAGTGGGAGGGAAATGAAATGTGCTGATGAAATGAGCTGCGCGGCCGATTAGGTTTGAATTATTAGACTTTTAAGACCGGTTATTTAAATAACCGGTCTTAAAAAATATTTTAAGACCGGTTATTTAACTAACCGGTCTTAATAATAACATGATTTATTTATTCATTTTAATAATTTTTTTTCAGACCGGTTGTTTAAATAACCGGTCTTAAATTATTGACTTTTAAGACCGGTTATTTAAACAACCGGTCTTAATTTGTTTTTGAGACCGTTTGTTTATATAACCGGTCTAAATAAGTTTTTTTAGACCAGTTTTTTAAACAACCGGTCTAAGAAATTGATTTTAATTATGGAATTACCACTCCGCCTTTCTTTTAGACCTTATCAGCAATAACCGGTCTAAATGATGCGGTCTAAAAAGCCTATTTTGCACTAGTGCATGCTCACAGGGAAGCGTTAAAGTGTGCTGATTTTTTTAGCTAAAATGGCTCGTTATGGTAGTTCAGAAAGGGTCATACTACAAGATCCTCAAGAGTTTTGTGTGCTCCAAATGCTAGCGGATCTTAGATAAGTTTCTATGTTGGTTTGAGCTGTCTGATATAGGTTTAGAGTCGTAAGGATCGAGTGTGACCCCAAGAGTGAACTCTTGTCCATGTAACTCAAAAAAAAAAAATTTGCATAAGAATGAAAAGATTAATGACATTAAAAATATTATATAAGAGAGAGAGAGAGAGAGAGAGTCACACACATAATGAAATTGATGAAAATCCATTAGAATTCACCCCATCATGTTGGATTTTCCCCCAATCATATCGGATATTTTAAAGAAATGCTTTAGATTATACATCCGCCTTTGACGAGTGAAAATATTTAACGAGGCTTTTTGTCAAATTCAATAATATAAATTAAATTATAATTTAGTTTATTAACCAATATCACAAATCATATATATAAATTAACTTAAGATTTAATTTATTATATAATATTGCAAATATAATAATAAGATTTATTCAAATAATATATTATCTCATTAAGATATTGAGGATAAATTCTGATAAATTTAATCAATGAACCTTCCTTATGGTGGAAGAGGCATTTGTTTAGCTGTTTAAGCATATAAAGTCTTAAGTTTAGTTCCGCAAGGTATGTATATTTTATCATTCTAAAGTGACAGAACCTAAGCCGAGCCGGATCTAAACCAGGTGCGTTAACTCTTCCTTCCAATTTAAATTTCTATCAAAATGAAATAACGAAAACTATGGTCACGTAAGTTTTACATTTTCTATTTCATGTTCATTAGTGTTGCAAAATTTTTTCCATTTATGTCTGTTCTTCAAACGAACTGGCAATACTACTTTCTAGTGTTATTACTTAACGATTTTGTTTTCCAGAACAACATTAGTTGCAACATGTGTTAATCTTCTAGTCTTTAATATAAAACAAATTTATCTAATTGAATTAGATTAATAAAGTTAGTTAAATTAGTTAATATGACATATTTTTCTAAAACACTTAAATAATCTTCTTTAATTATTTGTGTTACGGATTTAGGATGGTGTATTTAGAAGTGCAAGTGTACACTGTCGTAATCAAGTAATAAAGAAGTGAGTAGAGTATCGTTCCCACGAGGATTGATCACTAAGTACCAAAATTGGTAATTTTAATTCTATTTAGTCGGTTGATTAGTTGTGATTGAGATTGCAAGATAGAAATGATGAAATATGAATACAAGTGATATAAAGACAAATATGAGAAAAAGCCATAGGGATTAGATTTCACTTAATAAATTCCGGATTGAATCACTTATCTATTCTAGTCCAATTTATTCCACATGATTGATAGTCGAGTTTCCCTATTTTAATTACTAGCCTCTTCCAAGGTCAAGTAATTCTATAATTAATTGCTAACCCAATATATTCCTATATGAATTTAAGCAATCAATCATGCATTAAGATTTATGGAACTCAATTAAGACTACATAACCCATATGAATATATTCCTATTTCATATGCAAATTATGGTTTTAATTATAGGATCCACACACATGTATCTCCTTCCGGTCTCAACATGCATATTAAAATCATCCAAAAGGTGGCCAATCAATTGTAAGCATTAAGAGCAATAATTAAAACTCAATCATGAAGGAAAAATTAAAACTAGATTTAATAAGTTAAGATTCAATCCGTCATTAGTAAGCTACGTCATCACCCTAGGAAAAGGAAAATTTAGCTCATGATAAAATTAAAAAACAAACCCAAAATAAATTACAAACATCATAAATATTGCATAAAAATTAATTACAAAAACATAAAAATACAACTACAAGATGCATGAAAATGGAAAATCTAGCCTACCATATAGGAGGTAAAACCATCCATGTAGGTGGCAACCTATACCATCCATAAAGGAGGACTACCTAGGCCTTCCATATAGGAGGTAAAACCATCCATGTAGGAGGCATGCAAGAAGTAAAAAAAATGCAAGAAATAAATTCTAAAAATAACAACTCTCTCTCTAAAATAGAAACTCTCTCTCTCTCTCTCTCTTCCTTCCTCTTTCTTCCTCTCATTTTAGGGTGCCAAGAAGCTCTATTTATAGGCTTCATTTTCGGACTGCTACAGTGATTGTGCTACAGTGATTTGCTACAGTACCGACCACACCGTCTGCTACAGTGAACAGTACCGCATGAACAGTGAACAGTGAATAGTACCACGTGAATAGTAACTTTTCCTTAAATGCCTTCTTTAATTCTTTTTAATCCGGTACTATCCATGGCTGCAAGAAAATCATTATTTATTTATTAATTACACCCAAATTGATTACATTCAGCTCAAATATAGTCCACAAAATCATCATATAAGGGAAAATGAATATGCAAATATTTTACTTATCAATTTGCATCTCTCTTTATTGTTGTTGGGGAAGTATCAATAAGTTAAATGCGAACTAGTGACTCTTGCAAAACATTTTCCCTTAAGCTTTATTATCATCAAAAATAGAATCTAATAAAGGGAAGCTATTCAACATATGTTCATAGAACTTTATTATTTTCTTCCTCCGTAGGAAAATTGTCTCCTCTTAATCATAGTGTTATTTGTTGTGAAACCAAAGTTATTCGCCCTTGTGATTCTACTTATACTTGTGGGCTCAAAATCTGAAGTTAAGTAAACGAGGAATTTTTTATTTATTTACAATAGCGTTGCACTTAAAAAAAACTTCATGTCCGATTGAATTAGCTATGGAATTTTTCACCGTGGCTAATTACTTCTTTCTTATGGAAATTTTCTTTAGCCATGTAAAAATTTTCCATGGTAAATATAGTTTGTTGGCAATTTCCATTTCTGTCACAAAATTAAAAATTTATTACATTTTTAATAGATTTTATATTAATACCCATAGAAATATATTGAAAAATTTCCATAAATATTGTTAAGATTATATGTGTGTGTGTGTGTGAAATTTTGTGAAAAGGGAAAACCAGTTAGTTGCAACTCAACTGGCAAAGGTTTTATGAAGTTATGATGTGGTAGGTTCGAAACGAGGAGAAGTCACAATTTTAGGACTAGGGTGTGGCGATGGCAATGAGGAGGTTGGCGAGTGGGCCACATGGTGTTTTGAAAATGCCACGATCAAATTAGTGAGGGAGCGAATATGTGAGAAATTTTCAATTATGCGGCAAATTCAATATTTTTTTCTAACGTTAGAGTAAATGGTTTTTTTTAGGTCTGTGTTATACATGAAAGTTGTGTTATCGCATAGCTGTTGATTATGTGACTAGCTTCTGTTAATATTTTCTAATATTTAATCATGATTACCCTTCCTGCACATAAGTGTATTTTCTAAGACTCGAACTTAAGATCTAAAAGGATCTAATGGAGCTTTATACTACTAAACTAACTCTATTTTAGTACTGACTTCTGTTAAATTAATGGAAGGCTTCCATGTGCTGGAAAATATGTGTGTATATTTATACACGCTTTGTTAAGTTTTCCATTAGTGCTCTGTCTTCCCCTTTCTTCCATGTTTTGTGTTAAAAAAACATTGCAACAATATGTAAGCATATACAGATAGATGTTAGAAATAACAACACATTCAAGAGTGGTGGATGTTTACAAAAATATTCGGATATTTAGACACCTGAAAATCTTATTTACAAAGCTCCTTATGAGATGTTCCACCCTTGATTAGTTGGGATAACTCACCGTTACAAAACTGAGAATGGTTAATGAATAATTTTAATCAAATGAACTCTCTCAAGAGCAAGATGAGGATATATTGAGGTTTTAATACTGAAATGAATAAGATAAAGACATTTGATGGCTCAAGATGAGGGATTTTAAGATAAAAGATGTTAATCCTTCATAAAAAGGCCATAGTTGACGATTACATTTGGCTTTACACGACAGCTTTTAACCATTAAATAAGGGGTAATATATTTGACAGTTTTTAAATATAATTGGCAAATATTGTGTTACGTTTGCCACTTTTTACTAAATAATGTAGTGTCGCTCATGCAAATATTTAAATATAATAAGGTCTGCTTGAAGAGCAGCCTCCCTACATAAAAGCCACACACACAAACAACCAATATTATTTGAACACACATGAAAGTAGAAAGTTAATATTATAATATCCAAAATCTAGATGTATTCAACAAAAACTCCTATATCCGTAACCAACATATACATTAAAACATAAAAGCTATATATATATATATATATATATATATATATATGTATATGTTATTTAAATACACATGAAAGTAGAAAGTTAATATTATAATATCTAAAATCTAGATGCATTCAACAAAAGCTCCTATATCTGTAATCTACATATGCATTAAAACAAAAATCCATCCTAAATTAAAAAGATAAAGTAATATTTGCCTAGGAGGATATCCTAGTTTTTCAAGTCAGTCAGAAGTGTCATTATGTGAAAGAAGGGCCTTTAATAAATAATAAGATATTCAAACATAATGAAGTTTTGATGAAGTTACTTTTGATGGATGCATCATTTAAATATGTAAGTAATGAGTATCTTGTTAATGATTCCTTGGTTAAGCGTGACTATTTTGAATCGTTAACAAAAGATGCCCATTACTTGCATCTTTAAATGCTTCCATCTAACTAATTTAATAAAAAAAGCTCATTCGGTCCTGTCCAAATATCTTGTTAAATGTCCCTTTTTCACATAGTGACTTCTAATTACCTTAGAAAACTAGGATATCGTTCTACTCATGAAATACTTTAATTATGTTCTTAATTTTAGATGGTGTTGTGGCTAATGTATATGTAGATTTTGGATACTGAGTTCGGTTGAATATATCTAGTTTGGTGAACATTATTAAATTGCATTGTTAGTCTAGTTTATTTCAGAAATCTTATGATGCTATCAAAATTTAAGTAGGCTTAAATAGCACTGTAAATGTATGGGTCGTAAAAATAATATATTAGCAAATTAATATCGTCTCACAGATATTCAAAAGAAGTAATGATTAAACATTAAAATTCTCACTTTCATTTAATTTGAGTAAATTAAAGAAGAAATTTGAAAATTAATTTAAAAAAGTGGAAAAATAGTAAATATAATATTTTTAATATTTCAATTGATAAAAACGTGTATGTTTGGCAGAGCGATTCAAACCAATTGCATAATTATATCCAATAAGCTTGATTGTTGCTTTTTTAGGTATTTAGCATAGCGATTCACAAAAAGAGCTTAAGGCTCAAAAAGTGACTCTTAACTATAAGCCACTTTGGATAGCTGTTAACAATTGGCTTTTAATTATCCATCTCTCTCTCTCTCCTCCATCCTATCTCGCTCTGTCTCTCCATCATCCACGCACCACCCCTTGTAAGCACATACTCTTCGACCTCATTCGTGTTCTGGGCCTCCCCCTCGGTTACTTCTACCTTCGCCAGCGAACATCCACCCCTCCCAACTCCGCCGCCTCCTCCTCGACGTCCCTGCCTCGCTAGACACCCTCGTCAGTTTCGCACTTCGTGAGAGGTTTCAAGAGCTTTTCTTCATCGGAAGGCAGGAACTAGTATAGAGGTGGATGATGGGACCTCGTGTTCCATTTGTGTGGAAGATATGGGGAAGTCAAGGTCGTGGCCTGTGGAAGTTGTAAGCATCCAATTCATAAAGGGTGTCTGATGAGGTGGAAGAGAAGCAGGGAAGGAGAATGACTTTTTAATTTAATTGGGAAAATTACGGTATGGTCTCAAGTAAAAGATAACATAAAAAATTGGTTACTTAAAATCTTAAAATAAAAAATGGTGCTAAGAACTTGTTAATAGAGCTTCTAGACTTGTTAATGATACGTTCTTAGAGTTGTCAATAGGACTATTTTCTCTTAAATATCATAAAAACCACTTATGTAAGAGTTAAACCAAACAACTTTTTATTTTTACAAAAGCATTTATTCAATTATCAATCCAAACATAAATCATAATACACAATCTAATTTTTAACTAATCTTACTTTTTCATAAGTCAAATTGTAAATAAGTCACTTTTCCATCACTATTCTAAACAAACCCTCTAAAGTAGCTAATCCCTTCTTCTAATCTTAGAACATGTAATCACCAAAAAAAAAATGCCCTTAATATTAATTTGTTAATCTAGAATATT
This sequence comes from Albizia julibrissin, assembly GCA_037074505.1. Taxonomy (NCBI): domain Eukaryota; kingdom Viridiplantae; phylum Streptophyta; class Magnoliopsida; order Fabales; family Fabaceae; genus Albizia; species Albizia julibrissin. Next base: position 33,416,736 of record CM073484.1, on the reverse strand, counting down.
AATAGATTCAGATTACATGTTCTAAGTGTAAATGATTCAGATTACAATATGATTCAGATTCAATCCCATCCCATCTCATCTCAGCATAATCACAATATGATCTAGAGAATCATAAGAACAGATCAAAGCAAAATCCAGCATCATCACAGCCGAAAATAAATTCAGATTCAAATTACAAATAAACAAAAGGGACGCAGAGTACAGATATCTCTTAAAGCTCCAGCTTCAGTCACAGAACGGCGTCAATGGTAGCTCGTCCACCAGAGTCGACAATGGCAGTAGCTCCCTCTGGTTCAGGCGCCGGTGAACCAAGGAAGAAGAAATTACAGACCTCGCCTGCGGTCTCTCTCCCTTTCCTGATTGGTTCTCGCTCTCTCTTGGACGATTTCGATGAACAGTAGCCCCCACTCAGCTCTCCTCTCATTCACTCCGGCGATGGTGGCGCCGGAGCTAACCTCTGCTTCGCCTTTCGAGCTCTCTGGCTTTCTGATTCGCTGATGATGGTGAGCTCAGAATCAGTCACCTCTCTCTGCTTCTTTCACTCTGGTTCCCGTCGAGCTCGTCGACCTGGGGAAGAAGAAAATAAACAGTAGCTAAAGGCACCTCCCCAGGTCCCGCCTTCAACGACGCTCTCTCGCATTTCCGTCTGGTTCACGCTCCCAGCAAGAAGACGCAGTTACAGTGTTTTCGCCGCCCCCCAATTTCCCGGGCCGGTTTCCAGCCCCTGACTTCTCCTTTAGGTCCGATGCTTTCAACTCTCCTCGAAACGGTGTCGCTTTTGGTGTGGTCAAGTCCTTCATGTCATGTGCCACACGTGCACTTCCCTTAGGTTAGAAAATTCCAATTGGTTTGGATTAGTGTGTGGAAACCTATTTTATTTATAACATATAAAATAGGAAGAAGTTTTATCTATATCCAAATAAACCCTTAGATATCTTTTTTAGTGGTCAAGTCTCTTTTGTGCCAAAATAATAAAAAAGTCCCTCGTCTGTCTTGCCCCAAGAAATAAAATAATAAAAAAAGTCCCTCGTGTGCCACACCTGCAGTGCTCTTAGGCTAGAGAATTCCAATGCGTTTAGATATCCTTATCCAAAACCGACATCACCTGTGGTATAGAATTAAGAGGAGAAAATAGAATATAAGATAAATAAAATAAAAACAATCTCTTTTTTTTTTTTACAATTTCAAAACAGTTATTCATTATTATTATCAACTTAGATTATATTATTTTTATTTTAGAATAAAACTATAATATTTAAAAAAACTCCAAATCATGTGAAAGATTTTTCTTCTTATCAAAATCCTTAATAAATCTCTTTAATTTAGTATGGATGACTCATTAAATATATCAAAATATATATCAAATTTTATTAAAAATATAGATTCATTAGTTTAATTTAATGCATATATTGTTGGAAAGCTCTTAAAATCTACTTTGCTTTCAATGAATTAAAACAAGTTTGACATGAAGAACCATCGTATTATGTTAAATATAATCAAAAAAATGACCAAAGGTCGAAAGTAAAAAGTAGCTTTGCAGAATTCATATCTCACTTCTCAACTTCAACTTCAACTTCAAACAGTCATGATTTTTTCATTTGAACTCCATTTTTAGTATGGAATAAACGTGGGAAGTATGCTACAGCATGTTTTTCGTTTACGTATGTGATTAAAATACCTCCTTTTTCTTATTAGATTATACTACAATAGCGAATTAGCGACAGAATTTCGATCACTAATCAACTTAGAGACGTAAATTAGCGACGGATTAAAGACGGAATCATATTAGCGACGGAATTTGTTCTGTCGCTAAAAAGACCGTTACTAATTGATTAGTGACGGAATTTTGAATTCTGTCGCTAATTAGAGACGGAATTTAGTGACGGAATTTTTCTGTCTTTAATTAGCGACGGAAATTCCGTCCCAAAATTTCATCTCTAATCCGTCGCTAAATATTTTTTTTATATAATTTAAATTACCACATGTCTTCAACAGGAGCCTCCACATGTCCCTCGCCGGCGGTCGCCACATGTACCAGTCAGCCATCGCCACCTTGCCTCCGCCGCCATGTGTTCTGATAAGCCGCCACGTGTCACCCTCCACCGCGCGCCACGTGTCACAAGTCACAAATTGGTTGCATTTTGTGACCAAGTTAGAATTCGAAGCCATGACCTCTCATGCTTGTGCTAGTACCTTTGTCAATTGAGCTAAGAAGAACCTGTGAAAGTTAAATGCAAAATCATATATATATATATATATATATATATATATATATATATATATATATATATATAGACACAGACACACACATATGTACATATACATACATACAAATACATACATACATACATATATCGATTGCAAAAAAAAAATAGAAATACAAAATTTTATATATTATTGAATATTTTAATTTAGTTTTCTTATTTTATTTTATGTAAATATTCTACCTAAATTTTTTATTAATATCTTTTTTTATTTATTTTATATTTAATATTTTTGTTTGTATTTATAAAATTTGAATTTATTTGTATATAATATATTATTAAAAATTCAAATATATTATATTTTAATTTTAATTTCAAAATAAATATGAATTAATAATTTTTATTTATTTATTTTAATATTATATTATAAATTTAAAATTTAAAATATTTAAAAAATTATAATTATAATTATAAAAAAACCGAATTATTAAAAAATTTAGCTACTAGAGACGGAATTAGCGACGGAAATTCCATCGCTAATTAGAGACGAAAAAATTTCATCCCTAATTTTCAGTAACAGAAATTAGTGACGAAATTTAGCGACGGAATATAATTCCGTCGCTAATCCGTCTCTAATCAGCGACGAAAAAATTCCTTCTCTAAATTCCGTCGCTAATATTTAGTGACGGAATTTAGTGACAGAAATTCCATCTCTAATTAGCGATGGAAAACTTCCGTCTCTAAATTTTGTCGCTAATTTTTAGTGACGGAATTTAGCGACGGAATGTAATTCCGTCGCTAATTTAGAGACGGAAAAATTCCGTCTCTAAATGCCGTCGCTAATTTTAGTGACGGAATTTATGAGGGATTAGGGACGGAATGAAATTCCATGACTAAATTCCGTCGCTAATTTACTATTTTTTTGTAGTGTTTGTTTCGCTTGTAACATAAGACAATCGCCTTATATGTTAAAAACAAAAAATCACATTGAATGGGTTGGGATAGGTAGAGCCAGGAAAACCGTCGAGTCTGTCGGGTCGGTCTTTTTAGGCCCTGAATTTATAAGGGCCGGATTTAAAAATTTTTCCTTAAAAGTGAAAGCGGGCCTAAAAATGCTAGCCCTGTAGGGCCATGGGCCAGCCCTTTTAGGCCCTATATATTTTTTATTTTTAAAATTATTTATATGATAATAATATTATTAATTTTTTATATTTTGTTAATGATGATGCAAATATTTAGTTGTTATTATTATTTTTAGAATTAAGTTTCATAATAATATATGTATTAAGAATCCTAAAAATTAAAAATTTATAAAAGATATTTCTTATTTTATAAGAAAAATACGTTAGATATTTCTTATTTACTTTAAAGTTTCACATATGATGGTAATTTACTAATTTATTTGTATTTTGTATTAGTTATAGAGTTATTATCATTTTGATTTATTATTTGTTGCAAATAAAGATTATGGATGTATTCATGATGCGGGAAATTTTTTTTTATATTTTTACCCCTCAAGCAGAGCCTACTACTCAAAGTGAAGTACAATCAAAATTTCCTTGAAATTGATGAAAGTGGAAAAGAAGATGAAAATAATAGTCGTCATACTCATGTTGCTTAGAGTATTTAGCTTCTTGCCTTATTATGCTTTGTGTAAGACTGTAAGTTATTTATGAATACTATTTTATACCTTTGATTATGAATTAGTAACTGTATTTATTTTATTGCATAAGGCGTGTACACGTGTAGTTAAATATTGTGAAAATGAATTTCGGCCCTGCAGGCCGAACTTTGAAAAACATCAATTTTTTTTACCTTGGCCTAGTAGGGTTGACTCTAGGGATAGGTCAATCAATATCACTTTGACAATCTTCTCACAATAGAGATTTAACGTCACATAAAGACGTCCCTTCTTTAAAAAGGGAAGTAAAAATTGGACGCAGTGGCATTTATGTAAATGAAGAGAAACTTTTTCCTCTTTAGGCGTCCTAAAAACCAAAAGAGACGTGTAAAGAGATCTTTAAGCGTCCCTTCTTGGAGAAGGGACGCCTAAAGATCAGCCGTTAGGCGTCTCTTCTCCAGAAGGGACGCCTAAAGGCTACATACCAGCCACGTGGCTGGCATGCAGCTAACATTAGGCGTTCCTTCTGGAGAAGGGACGCCTAAAGGTTTTTTCCCTCCAATTTTCTTCATTTCCCTCCATTCCAGCATTTTCGTTCTCTCTTCCTCCCTCTCTCAAAAAACCGAGCTGCAGAAACTTAGCCTCCATAGCAGCATTTTTGTTCAATCCCCTTCCTCCCAAGATTGTTAAGGCGCCATCCCCCTCCTCGATCTTCTCTCTCACGTCGTACCCATCTGTCCACCACAAGGCCAGCAACGTCAGTCCGTCCTCAGCTCCAAGGTACATCGGCGCCCCTCCCTTTATCACCACAAGGCCAGCAGCGTCGACTACCCATCCGTGTGACCACTAAAGGTTTTTTTTTTGTTTTTTTTGTATAGTTGGATTGTTTTTTATGCGGTTATTTAAGTGTCTGAAATGTCACTTATGTGTTCGTGCCTTATAGATTTTTGCTTCTTCTATTACATTTAGAAAAGACATATAATATTTATAATATATGATATTTATTGTTGTACTTGAGTTAGCTGGTTACATCTAAACAAAGAAAGACACTTGTGTATTTTTATGGCTTTTGCACATGACATATATATATGTAGATAATTATAAAATATTTTATAAGTGAAAAATATGTTGGAATTTGTTGAAAAGTGACTATTAAAAAATTATAAAACTCGTTACTTGTTTAGCTCTGAAGTATATATGTAATAGAATGAAAAATGAATAAGATTAAAAGGTAATAATTAATTATTTCAAATGTGAAATGCCATATATGTCTGGATACAAAAATATTTTTGAGAAATAATTGTTGTGTCATAATAATAGCAATATATAAGTATAAATTTTTTAACATGTCCTTTTGAATTTTTTAGTTTAATGATGAAAAATTAGTGGATTGTATTTTTTATGTTTAAAATAGGTATAACAGGAAATCTCATTGTTGTCAATTATTCTAAACTTTAGCGTTATTGAGAATGACTTAAGTTAAAAATGGATCATAGTTGGATGAATGCTTTGAGAACTAGTGAAGAATATGAGAATGGGGTGGAAGAGTTTATTGAATTTGCTAGAAAGAATGCTCTAACAAAAAATGGGAAGTATTTTTGTCCTTGTGTGAATTTGTTTAAACGAGAGTCGATGGGATGTTGATGATATAAGGGATCACCTACTTTGTGATGGAATAAATCTTCGATACACAAGGTGGATATGGCATGGTGAGGAAGTAACTGATTGTCCGTCGCACAAGAAGGAAGGAGTGGATGTTATAGAGCAAGATAGAATGGAGAAAATGATTCACGATGTCGAGGTTGAATCCTTCACCCAGGCACATGAATTTGACAGCCTGCAGAGTGATGCAGAGACACCATTATACCCTAGGAGTAAGTACACACGACTGACGGGAACATTGCATTTGGTGAACTTAAAGGCAACTTGTGGATGGACCGATAGTAGTTTTACATTACTACTGGAATTATTGTGTGATATGTTTCCAGAAGATAATGTACTTCCAAACTGTATGTATGAGGCAAAGAAAATCTTGTCTACGATGGGCATGGAGTACAAAAAGATACATGCTTTCCCTAATGACTGTGTATTGTACAAAAAGGAGTATGTAGGTCTTAGTGAGTGTCCTAAGTGTAAAACGTCACGATATAAAGTGAAGAAAGACGGTGGTTGTAGAGAAGGGACAACAAGTAAAAGGCAACCTTCGAAGGTGTTATGGTATCTTCTAATAATACCACTGTTTAAGCGTTTGTTTGTGACCACAACAAAAGCGAAGAAGTTGAGATGGCATTCTGATGAGAGAATTTGTGAAGGAAAATATCTTCGGCACCCGGCCGACTCTCCACAGTGGAAGAAGATAGATGAAATGTTCCCTCAATTTGGCAGCGAGCCGAGAAACCTTCGGCTTGGACTTTGTACAGATGGAATAAATCCGTATGGAACTCTTACTAGTACACATAGTTCGTGGCCAGTTCTCCTTGTAATATACAACTTACCTCCCTGGTTATGTATGAAGCGCAAGTACGTTATGCTTTCTATGATGATCTCTGGACCAAAACAGCCAGGGAATGACATCGATGTGTATTTGGCTCCTTTGATTGAGGACTTGAAGAAGTTGTGGGAGGAAGGTGTGGATGTGTTCGATGCTTATAAGAACGGGTTTTTCAAGTTGCGTGCAATGATTTTTACCACGATAAACGACTTCCCCGCATACGGAAATTTGTCAGGGTATAGTGTGAAGGGTCATAAAGCATGCCCAATTTGTGAAGGAGAAACACACTTTCGACAACTTAAGCATTGCAAAAAAATAGTGTACCTTGGCCACAGGAGGTTTCTTCATCGATTCCACCCATATCGTAGGCTGAGAAAGCGTTTTGATGGCTTACCAGAATATGGAGTTGCACCAAGGGCATTAACCGGGGAGGAAGTTTATAGTCGGGTAGAACGTGTCAATGTGACCTTTGGTAAAAATCAAAGGACTACGGGTGAGAAGAACATATGGAAGAAGAGGTCAATTTTATTTGATCTTCCGTATTGGCATTGTCTTGATGTAAGACACAGTATTGATGTGATGCATATGGAGAAAAATGTGTGTGACAGTCTTATAAGTACGCTTTTGCACATCCCAGGGAAGACCAAGGATAGAATGAGTGCGAGACTTGACCTTGTTGATATGGGAATAAGAGATCGGTTGCATCCACAACTAAGAGATGATGGTAGGAGGGCATATATGGAGCTAGCTGCGCATACGCTATCAAAAGCGGAGAAAAGAAGTTTGTGTGGGTGTCTGCATGAAATTAAGGTCCCACAGGGCTACTCTTCTAATGTTAGCAGGTGTGTGTCAATGGACGATTTAAAGTTAGTGGGAATGAAGTCCCATTACTATCACGTGTTAATGCAATAATTGTTACCAGTAGCCATTAGAGGCATTATGAAAGATGAAGTGCGAACTACTATAACCAGATTGTGTGTTTTCTTTAATGCTATCTATAACAAAGTCATCGACACTGAGAAGTTGGATGAACTAGAAAATGAGGGTTATATAATTCTGTCCCAACTAGAGATGCATTTTCCTCCATCATTTTTTGATATAATGGTGCATTTGGTAGTTCATTTAGTAAGGGAGGTAAGGCTTTGCGGTCCAGTTTACTTGAGGTGGATGTACCCTTTCGAGCGATACATGAAGATCTTAAAAGGGTATTCTAAAAATCCTTATCGACCTGAAGCCTCAATAGTTGAGCGATATGTAGTTGAAGAGGCTATGGACTTTTGTAAAGATTATCTATCTGGTAAAAAGGAACAGTCTCGGCATGAAAATAGGAGAAGTAAGGGAACACGAGGACTTAAAGTGAAGACTGCGGATCGTGAAGAGGTGTTGCAAGCACACTTGTATATCTTGAATAATATGGAAGAAGTTCAGCCATACATAGATGAGCACAAAAAGACTTTGAAGAACTTGAATCCAAAGAAGAGTGACATGCAAATAGCTATTGAGCAAAACATGACATTTGTTAAGTGGTTTGAGGAGAAGGTTTCGAATGAGATCGGTGTGTCCGAGACAATCAACTGGCTAGCTTAGGGGCCTTCATTTCAGGTTGTTACTTGGACTGGTTATGACATAAATGGGTATTCTTTCTACACAAAAGAGCAAGATGACAAAAGTACCATGCAAAATAGTGGGGTGATGGTTGAAGCTGAAGCTATGCACTTTTCCAGTTCGAAAGACAAAAACCCCATATGTGCGTTAATGACTTATTATGGAGTTATAGAAGAAATATGGGAGATGACCTACAACAAATTCAAAGTTGCTTTGTTCAAATGTAAGTGGGTTAGCAATGCTGCTGTGGTAATAGATCCACAATTTGGATTTGTCTCAGTCGATCTTCGAAGAGTTGGTTATAGAGATGAGCCCTTTATTCTATCAAGCCAGGCGAAGCAAGTGTTTTATGTCACAGATCCTGCAAATAAAAATATGTCCATTGTACTTCAAAGCAAAAAACAAAAGTATGGTGATCCAACCTTCAACCTTGACGACACACCACCTTTGACAACAAATCCACCTATAGGAAGTGAGGTCGAGTTGGTAGATGATGAAGATTATTCTGCAAGAAATGATCATTGTGAAGGAATATGGGAAACAATATGAAGTATGACCTTTAACTATATAAAACTGTATTATGTCCTATGTGCTTTTTTCCCTTAATGTAGTTTATACAGATACCTGCAATCTACTTACCTCTCTGACAATGATTTTTGTGTGTCCAGGAATATGTCAAGTTCTAGTGACTCATGGAGCGACAGCGAGCAGCATAATGGAAGGCAAGAAGAGCCACCCGCTCCGAGAAGAACAAGGGGTGCCACGAAGATGACTGTATTGGTGAAGCGCCACTACAATGAACAGGAGAGGGTTCACATAGAGTTTGATGCCAACATGAATCCAGAGGGTCCTGAGGAAGACCACTTTATTAGTTATCTTGGTTTTTTTGGTCAAAGCAAAGTCTGAATCATCTATGATAGTTGGAGGCAGGTTCCCAAAAAGACGAAAGCCATGATATGGCAATAGATTTTGGTACATAACTTTCGATACATTTTATGTATTTAGATCTTTCTTCCTATTCAAGTTTAATTGTCTCCATTTTTGCAGCAAACGTTCGATGTTCCTGACACCACAGACATATACAACCACTGGATGAGAGAGGTTCGTTTGCGCTGGAAGGATTTTAAAAATAAGCTCTCCAAGAAGTACCTTAGAGGTGACAAGAGACATCTGGATCCTTGTCAGGAATATTCATATCTATCTCCAGAGGACTGGAGGTTGTTTGTAGCAAAACGACAAGCTCCTGAATTTTTGGTAAATTTTCTGTCTTTAGTATGAAAATTTTTAATTTCAATATAGTTAATGCACTAATGACTTGTTTTTCCCTTTTTCCCTTAAACATGAATTAAGTGCGGCGAACACACAGAGGCAAGAAGCAAATCAGTACCAGCATTGCATGTCTCGGGGTGGCTACAGGAAGCTAGAGTGGACGATGATGGCAGAAGAGCTGGAAAAAATGAAGGAAGCTGTGAAATCGGATCCTTCCGTTGTTATACAAGCGCCAGCTCCTCCTCCGCGTCACAAAAAATGGAAAGCAGGGAGGATTAAGGGTGGCAAATATATAAATCCGACTATTGCTGAGGTTGCCTCGAGGATTGTAAGTAGTAATATCATAAGTAATTAATTGTGAAATTCTTTCACATTTCTAGCATTTAATTTTCGTTCATAACGAATTGTATGCTACAAGACGAACTCAAAGAGCAGAGTAGCCAAGGTTCGTTCACTCCAAGTAGACGGATGGACATATTGCAACGGCGATTGGGAAGGCTGAATACCCCGGCCGTATTAGAGGGGAGCCGAGGGGAGTTGGTATTACGAAGTATTTTGGTAAAGCCTTGATATATTCTTCACAAGTTGAACCCAGTCAACAGTTTGTGGCTAAGCTTCGCGATCAAATCCGAGAAGAGCTCCGAGATGAGCTAATAACACAACTACGTGGTGAAATGAAATCGTGGTTTGATTTTCATCACATGGAGGCTACTAGGGTTAGAAACCAGGAATCCCCGGCCTTCCCTAGTACTAAAGGAAGTCACAACCCACCGGACGAATCCCTTGTACAGCCTTCCCACACTTCGCAACTCGTTGCCGAGGCTTTCCACAATCCAGAACTCCTTGTCCAGCCTTCCCACACTCCAGAACTTGTTGCCACTCCTTTCCATAGTCTTGTCCAGCCTTCCCATAGTACAGAACCCTGTGGCCACCCTTCTCACATAACAGAATCACTGGGCTAGCCTTCTACCACTCCAGAGTCGGGCGAATCGTGTATCCTCTATTTGGATGCCCCCATGATTCATGTTGTAGCCGATGCTCTCGTTTACACACAAGCTACCACCCACCATCATAATCAAATTCCATAGTATTTACGTAGGGTGACAGTGACACGTGTTCATGAGGGGGAAGAAGGTGCAGCCATCCCTATCCTTGACGTTGAGATTGCCACACTGGGTCAGGCAATTAGAGCTTTCATCCTTTGGCCTCAATATCTTATTGGCACGTTGGCAACCCCACCAATGGTAGGAATTATATTCATATCACTTGGCATTTATTGGCATCATTGTAATATAATTGGTTTTTTTTTCTATGGTTATAGGAGGAGCAACATGCGCTGAAATGGCCCTTTCTAGCACGGCTGCAACAGATTTACAAAGGTATTCCCCAAGTCGACTTCAATATGCCTCCAGGGATTGTGGGTACATAATTGACGTATCCCTATACGATCGATAATAAAGATCTTAAGGAGTTTTTGCATTTGGAGGAGATAGATGCAGGATGGGTCACACTTGCCATTTGGTTAGTTTTTCTTTTCTAAGTTCAAGATTTCATAAGTTCAATAATTCATTGGTCATTTTATTTCTATTTTAGCTCATTCTACCACATGTGCATTGATATAGAAAGACCAAATTTATACGGATTCTTGTGTCCAAAAAATACGACATCGGATAAAAATGATGTCACAAAAAGGACGCATTATGTGGGCTTCACAATGGCAGCGACCAAATTGCGATGTTATCTAGCGCCAATTGTTCAAGGGTATGTAGTAAATTTTTTTTTTGGATGCTTCAATGCTAATAATTTTCTTCTAATCTAAACTTCATTTTAATCTGTGTATTGTTGTAGTTACCATTGGAGCCTGTGTGTTGTTTGCACATGCCTCAATGAAATCTATTGGTTTGATTCCTTGACAAAAAAGCCCGACAAGGACACAAAATCCGTCTTCAACACGTTAGTTAATTCTTTTTTATTAATTACAGAAATGCTTGATTTAAATAAATTGTTCTAACTTAAAATGTTTTACATTTTAATGGTAGCGCGACCCAAACATATAGAATGCTTGGCGGGTCACGTGAGGGTAGAGTTGTTCGTAAGCCAAAGTGGTTCTATCCCAAAGTATGTGGTTTCAATATAATTTAAGTTCTTTTTATTTAGGGTTGTTTTAGAAATGATGTATGTTATTGATTTTAACCAATTGCTTTTGATTTATAGTGCCCTCAACAGCCAGGTGGTACTGAATGTGGCTATTATGTTTTACTTTACATGTATAATATTATTCAAAGTGGCGTTACAAGTGATTTTCAACAGGTAATCAAATGATAATATTTTGGGTGTATTTTAATTGAATTGCTAAACAATCCTTTAATTTCATTGATTTCGTATAATCATATTTTCTAATTTGCAGATCTTTGATAATGATGCTGCATACTTATATGAATACATTAATTTGATCAGAGACTTGTTGGCTGGGAGGATTCTTCAACACGTTGATTTGTAGAAGTTTATCGTTTCCTGTACATTTACTTAGTAGTTGTTTATTAGTGGACAACATTTCTGTCAACACTGTAGTGCATGAATGTTTCATTAGAGGTGGATGTTGTGTTTTGTTAATTATATACTGCATGTTTTATGTTTCCTTTTTGTGTAATAAGGAGATTATGTTGCTGTTTGCTTTCAGAATGGCCAGAAACAATACAAATAGCACCGTATGGTTAAAAAAAACCTTTAGGCGTCCCTTACACTAAAAGGGACGCCTAAAGTCCCTAATTTTAAAAAAAAATTATAAACGGGGACTTTAGGTGTCCCTTTTGCTAAAAGGGACGCCTAAAGTATACTTTAGGCGTCTCTTTTCACAAAAGGGACGTTTAAAGTCCCCGTTTAGGCGTCCCTTTTAGCAAAAGGGACGCCTAAACCTTGACCTTTACTCGTCTCTTTACAAAGGACGTCTAAAGTCCAAATTTGCTACGTCGCTGACATACGCGTCCCCCCATAAAAGGATGTTAAAAGTCTCAAATAAAGGACGTTAAAAGTGTTTTTTCTAGTAGTGCATTGGTTAAGCATGACTATTTTGAATCGTTAACAAAAGATGCCCATTACTTGCATCTTTAAATGCTTCCATCTAACTAATTTAATAAAAAAAAACTCATTCGGTCCTGTCTAAATATCTTGTTAAATGTCCCTTTTTGGCATAGTGATTTCTAATTACCTTAGAAAACTAGGATATCGTTCTACTCATGAAATGCTTTAATTATGTTCTTAATTTTAGATGGTGTTGTGGTTAATGTATATGTAGATTTTGGATACTGAGTTCGGTTGAATATATCTAGTTTGGTGAACATTATTAAATTGCATTGTTAGTCTAGTTTATTTCAGAAATCTTATGATGCTATCAAAATTTAAGTAGGCTTAAATAGGGCTGTAAATGTATGAGTCGTAAAAATAGTATAATAGCAAATTAATATCGTTTCACATATATTCAATAGAAGTAGTGATTAAGCATTAAAATTCTCATTTTTATTTAATTTAAGTAAATTAAAGAAGAAATTTAAAAATTAATTTAAAAAAGTGGAAAAATAGTAAATATAATATTTTTAATATTTCAATTGATAAAAACGTGTATGTTTGGTAGAGCGATTCAGACAACCAATCGCATAATTATATCCAATAAGCTCGATTGTTGCTTTTTTGGGTGTTTAGTGGAGCGATTCATAAAATGAGCTTAAGGCTCAAAAGTGACTTTTAACTATAAGTCACCTAGGATACCTTTTAACGATTGGCTTTTCATTATTCATCTCTCTCTCTCTCTTCTCCATCCTATCTTGCTTTATCTCTCCATCATCCATGCACCACCCCCTGTAAGCACATACTCTTCATCCTCATTCGTGTTCTGGGCCTCCCCCTTGGTTATTTCTGCCTTTGCCAGCGAACATCCACCCCTCCCAAATCCGCCGCCTCCTCCTTGACCTCCCTGCCTCGCTAGACACCCTTGTCGGCTTCACTCTTCGTGAGAGGTTTCAAGAGCTTTTCTTCATCGGAAGGCAGGAACCCAGTATAGAGGTGGATGATGGGACCTCGTGTTCCATTTGTATGGAAGATATGGGGAAGTCAAGGTCGTGGCCTGTGGAAGTTGTAAGCATCCAATTCATAAAGGGTGTCTGATGAGGTGGAAGAGAAGCAGGGAAGGAGAATGACTTTTTAATTTAATTGGGAAAATTACGGTATGGTCTCAAGTAAAAGACAACATAAAAACTGATTCTTTAAAATCTTAAAATAAAAAATGGTCATAAGAACTTGTTAATAGAACTCCTAGACTTGTCAATGACACGCTCTTAGAGTTGTCAATAGGACTATTTTTTCTCTTAAATATCATAAAAACCACTTATGTAAAAGTTAAACCAAACAACTTTTCATTTTTACAAAAGTATTTATCCAATTGTTAATCCAAACATAAATCACATTACACAATCTGACTTTTAACTAATCTTACTTTTTCATAAGTCAAATTGTAAATAAGTCACTTTTCCACCGTTATTCCAAACACATCCTCTAAAGTAGCCAATCCCTTCTTCTAGTCTTAGAACATGTAATCACCCAAAATAAATGCATTTAATATTAGTTTGTTAATCTAGAGTATTAATAATTATCTCACAATCACTTACACACCTCTTTCAAATTAAAATTGTTATTCCTAATTAATTTACTCAAGAAACAATAAATGTTTAAATTCATTTTAATAAGATTATATAGGTCCAATAGGTATATTTTTATCTTATTGATAAATCAGAATAAATTATAATTCCACATTACTTAATCATATAATTCAATTAAGATCTCTCTTTCAAAACTAATCTAAATTTATCAACTTCATATATAGTGGTGATAAGTGTAGATAAACAGAATAAGATTAAGTAAATAAAATTAATATTAAAAACAATTAATTAAGTGATTTATGCTCAAATCCTCAAATCCAGTTGATAGTTCCTCTGCCTTATTAAAAACAAAATAACTAAACATCGCTTAAAAATAATAAAATCGGCAGACACATGATTCAGATTCAATCCCATCCCATCTCATCTCAGCATAATCACAATATGATCTAGAGAATCATAAGAACAGATCAAAGCAAAAAATCCAGCATCATCACAGCCGAAAATAAATTCAGATTCAAATTACAAATAAACAAAAGGGACGCAGAGTACAGATATCTCTTAAAGCTCCAGCTTCGGTCACAGAACGGCGTCAATGGTAGCTCGTCCACCAGAGTCGACAATGGCAGTAGCTCCCTCTGGTTCAGGCGCCGGTGAACCAAGGAAGAAGAAATTACAGACCTCGCCTGCGGTCTCTCTCCCTTTCCTGATTGGTTCTCGCTCTCTCTTGGACGATTTCGATGAACAGTAGCCCCATTCAGCTCTCCTCTCTCATTCACTCCGGCGATGGTGGCGCCGGAGCTAACCTCTGCTTCGCCTTTCGAGCTCTCTGGCTTTCTGATTCGCTGATGATGGTGAGCTCAGAATCAGTCACCTCTCTCTGCTTCTTTCACTCTGGTTCCCGTCGAGCTCGTCGACCTGGGGAAGAAGAAAATAAACAGTAGCTAAAGGCACCTCCCCAGGTCCCGCCTTCAACGACGCTCTCTCGCATTTCCGTCTGGTTCACGCTCCCAGCAAGAAGACGAAGTTACAGTGTTTTCGCCGACCCCCAATTTCCCGGGCCGGTTTCCAGCCCCTGACTTCTCCTTTAGGTCCGATGCTTTCAACTCTCCTCGAAACGGTGTCGCTTTTGGTGTGGTCAAGTCCTTCATGTCATGTGCCACACGTGCACTTCCTTAGGTTAGAAAATTCCAATTGGTTTGGATTAGTGTGTGGAAACCTATTTTATTTATAACATATAAAATAGGAAGAAGTTTTATCTATATCCAAATAAACCCTTAGATATCTTTTTTAGTGGTCACGTCTCTTTTGTGCCAAAATAATAAAAACAGTCCCTCGTCTGTCTTGCCCCAAGAAATAAAATAATAAAAAAAGTCCCTCGTGTGCCACACCTGCAGTGCTCTTAGGCTAGAGAATCCAATGCGTTTAGATAACCTTATCCAAAACCGACATCACCAGTGGTATAGAATTAAGAGGAGAAAATAGAATATAAGATAAATAAAATAAAAACAATCTCTTTTTTTCTTTTTATAATTTCAAAACAGTTAATCATTATTATTATCAACTTAGATTATATTATTTTTATTTTAGAATAAAACTATAATATTTAAAAAAACTCCAAATCATGTGAAAGATTTTTCTTCTTATCAAAATCTTTAATAAATCTCTTTAATTTAGTATGGATGACTCATTAAATATATCAAAATATATATCAAATTTTATTAAAAATAGAGATTCATTAGTTTAATTTAATGCATATATTGTTGGAAAGCTCTTAAAATCTACTTTGCTTTCAATGAATTAAAACAAGTTTGACATGAAGAACCATCGTATTATGTTAAATATAATCAAAAAAATCACCAAAGGTCGAAAGTAAAAAGTAGCTTTGCAGAATTCATATCTCACTTCTCAACTTCAACTTCAACTTCAACTTCAAACAGTCATGATTTTTTTCATTTGAACTCCATTTTTAGTAAATAAATAATCATGTAAAAGCTATTAGCGTCTAATTTCAAGTGACAAAAGTTTTGTGTCAAAAATGATTTGTGGTTTGTGAGATATAATTTAAAAGCGTCTAATCAGAATTTCTGCAGATTCATATATATATATATATGAATTGGCTTAGACTTCAAGTGTTCACAAACATTTTTCTTTCTAGAGCAAATATGCGTGTTATGACTTCAATTTCACAAGCCAACAAAGCATATAAAGATACATGCTTCAAGCTTAGGTGTATAGACAGTCTAGATCAGGTGTTGATCGCCTCATCATCAGGTCATATTAGATGTGGATGGTCGAAACTTTTTTTTTTTTTACTTTTATATTTCTTAAAAACATTTTAATTGGTAAAGAATTTAACATAAAGGTAATTTAACTGGAAATTTTTCAAAAAATAATTTTTTATATAAAATCCAATCAATTGAAAATTTGAAATTTGGATTGGTGAAACTGTATTTGAACTATTGTGCTCATCACTGCCATGAGCACCCAGACTAGGTAGCACATATATATGATAATTATAAAGAGAATAATAATTATGTTTTTATGAAAGTTAATTAATTGAGTTCTAGTACCTGAAAATAACTTCGATTAAGAAAAGAAACAATCTTTTTTCAATTTTTTAATTTTCTTAAACAGTGCAAAACTAATACTAGCTCTAATCCTTAATATAAAATTTACTGAACTAATTTAAGTACATTAAGAAAATTAGTTATTTCTTAACATGTATATTGATTTTTTTAAAATATCCTCGTAAATTATTTGTATTAAAACTATACCTTGATGCAAAATTCCTTGATATACTTAATTAATAGGTGTAGGTTAGAAAAAGAAAAAGACAAATATAAAGGGCTATGTGTATTGATAAGGTCTTATGAGCCAGATCTACCTTCAATTACTGGAAAAGAAAGAGTCCATGCATGAGATTCCAAACCCAAGGTATAAAATTATAGTAAACATTTATTACGTTACGCACAACACAGTACATCAACAAAAGCCAGATACATATTACTCCCTCAAGGCCCATTTATAATAATTATAAATAAGCCGAGAGAGGTAATAATTATTGGATTTATTTAAAGTGAGACGCATTACAAACATTACGTAACACACAAAACACACCAGTAAAAGCATGTCTTGTGACCACCTCACTCAGAAGAGAGAGGGAGTTCAAAGTCACGGATGTGGCATTTGTCAACACTGGCAATGAGCGAATTGGGCCTTGGACCCAGCCACCTGTACAACGGGAAATTTATGTTCCTGAAGCTGCTGCCACTGACGGTGATTTGCACGAAGTCCACGTACCACTGTGGCCTGGGCCCTGCGCCGTCGGAGGTGAGAATGATTTTGCAAAGATTGATGCAACGTTGAGTGACCCTAAAAACGTCGGTGTTACCCCGCTGGAAGTAGACATGACGTGTTCCCATTGTGCCCCAATCTCTGAGGTTGTGGATGGTAAAGCCATTGGCGCCAAAGGACTCCAACCTGAGGCTAATTCTTGAGTTCGTTCCTGCATCATTGGCACTTCCCGTCCGAACTCTTATATTGTAGCTGCAGGTGTTCTACACACATAGAGGAACCCATGTAAAAGGTATAAAAGCATGAAGCTAATAATGGATCAACACAAGAGAGTCGCAATTACTTACAGATTTAGCCATTGTAGCGAAGCTGATGAGTGAGAGTGCAAAAACAACACAAGCCAAAGGGACTCTGTGAGCCATTTTATTTTGCCTGTTTGTAGCTCTTCGTACAAATGGATGGATGCTGAAACAACATGCAGGCATGCCTTTATATAGGGCGAGGTCCTGAATGGGGGTCTAGAGGAGGGCCCAAGTCAAGTACTCTTGTCTGGTAAGGCAAGAAGGAGACAGAGAGTGTGGAATAAACGTGGGAAGTATGCTACAGCATGTTTTTCGTTTACGTATGTGATTAAAATACCTCCTTTTTCTTATTAGATTATACTACAATAGCGAATTAGCGACCGAATTTCGGTCACTAATCAACTTAGAGACGTAAATTAGTGACGGATTAAAGATGGAATCATATTAGCGACGGAATTTGTTCCGTCGCTAAAAAGACCGTTACTAATTGATTAGTGACGGAATTTTGAATTCCGTCGCTAATTAAAGATGGAATTTTTCCGTCTTTAATTAGCGACGGAAATTCCGTTTCTAAATTCCATCTCTAATTAAAGATGAAAAATTCCGTCCCTAAATTTCGTCTCTAATCCGTTGTTAAATATTTTTTTTATATAATTTAAATTACCACATGTCTTCAACACGAGCCTCCACATGTCCCTCACCGGCGGTCGCCACATGTACCAGTCAAATACTCTTGTCTGGTAAGGCAGGAAGGAGACAGAGAGTAAGGAATAAACGTGGGAAGTATGCTACAGCATTTTTTTCGTTTACGTATGTGATTACAATGCCTCCTTTTTCTTATTAGGATTCGTTTCGCTTGTAACATAAGACAATCGCCTTATATGTTAAAACAAAAATCACATTGAATGGGTTGGGGTAAGTAGAGCCGGGAAAACGGGTCGAGTCTATCGGGCCGGTCTTTTTAGGCCCTGAATTTATAAGGACCGGGTTTAAGATTTTTGTCTAAAAAGTGAAAGCGGGCCTAAAAAGGCTAGCCCTGTAGGGTCATGGGCCGGTCCTTTTAGGCCTTATATATGTTTTTATTTTTAAAATTATTTATATGATAATAATATTATTGATTTTTTATATTTTGTTAATGATGATGCAAATATTTAGTTGTTATTATCATGTCGCTAATATGATTCTGTCTTTAATCCGTCTCTGATTTTCGTCTCTAAGTTGATTAATGACGGAAATTCTATCGCTAAATTTTATCACTAATTCGCTATTTTTTTAGTGGAAGCCTAATAAGAAAAAAGAGGTATTGTAATCACATACGTAAACGAAAAAAATGCTGTAGCATACTTCCCACGTTTATTACACACACTCTGTCTCCTTCTTGCCTTACCAGACAAGAGTACTTGACTTGGGCCCTCCTCTAGACCACCATTATAAAGGCATGCATGCATGTTGTTTCAGCATCCATCCATTTGTACGAAGAGCTACAAACAGGCAAAACAAAATGGCTCACTGAGTCCCTTTGGCTTGTGTTGTTTTTGCACTCATTCAAATTTAGTTAAATATTGTAAAAATGATTTTCGGCCATAAAGGCTGGACTTTGAAAAACAACAAGTTTTTTGTACCTCAAGCCTAGTAGGACTGGCTCTAGGGGTAGGTCCGTAATCAATATCACTTTGACAATCTTCTCACAAAACAATTTACATTTCACATGGCCGGCTCCCTCTATATAATTGGTTCTTTTAAGCCGTTAAAAAAATTGTGAAAATTAGTTCAAAAATAATAAATACGCAGAAAATATACTTTTTTCTTCTAAATATGTTTGTATTTATGAATGAGTAAGATAAAGAATAATAATAAGAAAAATGATGAAAGAGAATATATGATTGTATGGGAATAGATTATGTGAGAGAATAAAAAGAATGAGTGATAAAAAAGTAAGAATAAGTTAATATTTTAATTAATGCAATGTATGAAATTATTTAAAGGTAAAGTGGTTAAAAATGCATTTATTAGTGAGATAAACTCAAAATGAACTTTATAAAAAAAAAACAAGACTATTTAAAAAATAGGACCTTATAAATAGGGGCTTGAAGGACTTTAGGTGGAAATCCTAGCCATTCTCTTATCATTTATTTTCTTGTAATACTCCGAATTTTAAAGCTTTGACTTAGTAATTTATTCAATAAAAAGTTTATTTTCATGTTAGAGGTTCATAAGATAAGGAAATAAATGATTATTAAATGTATAAAGGCCAGAATAATAATAAAAAAATTGTAGAAAATTATAATCACCACAATAATACAATCATTGGAAATCTCTAGCTGAGCAGGAAAATATTTGTGAAGGGAGTTTAACGAAAATAAATAGATTTGAATACCTAAATCATCTTGAAGATCGTTAGTTTCATTCTTGATAAGCTCAATTGCCTCTAGAGAATCGCTGCTTAAACAAACTTGTCCATGATTACTGTCCCATGCCCATGTAATACCAATAAGGCACGAGCAAACCTTTGCCAATAAAACATCTCCATTCAGTAGATTAAGCATGTATATATATTTGTCTGACTTGTAATGAGATAGTATGCATCGTAAAGTATTGGGAGTTTTTAGTATATATTTGTCACAGTTATGGATCTATTTATTCAGAAAAATATCATGGTTTTTCCAAACCCAACTTGGTTTTAACAGCAATCTTTCATCGAGTTTGGGGTGTTTTATTGGTGAAGGATTTTGAGTAGAAGAAAAGGTGCATCAAAAATATTACTCGACGTCCATATAATTGAAATCATATGCAATCTCCAATTATATTCCACAACATATAACACCTAAGAGGAAGAGAATGAGAACATCGAATCTATGTGAAAAAAACTACTTTACGTGTCCTTTCTTATATTACTAAATAAATGGGAAAATCCTATTAAAATTCGATTGGACTATCTAAAGTCTAATTTGGGTCACTGAGAAAAATCATTAATATAGGGGAATTTAGAAATTAAGTCAAATTTACGTTTTCTTTTTCTTATTAGGATTCGTTTCGCTTGTAACATAAGACAATCGCCTTATATGTTAAAAACAAAAATCACATTGAATGGGTTGGGGTAAGTGGAACCGGGAAAACGGGTCGAGTCTATCGGGCCGGTCTTTTCAGGCCCTGAATTTATAAGGGCCGGGTTTAAGATTTTTGTCTAAAAAGTGAAAGCGGGCCTAAAAAGGCTAGCCCTGTAGGGTCATGGGCCGGTCCTTTTAGGCCCTATATATGTTTTTATTTTTAAAATTATTTATATGATAATAATATTATTGATTTTTTATATTTTGTTAATGATGATGCAAATATTTAGTTGTTATTATCATTTTTAGAATTAAGTTTCATAAGAATATATTTTTAAATTTTTTTATTAATATCTTTTTTTATTTATTTTATTTTATATTTAATCTTTTTGTTTGTATTTATAAAATTTGAATTTTATTTGTATATAATATATTATTAAAAATTCAAATATATTATATTATAATTTTAATTTCAAAAATAAATATGAATTAATAATTTTTATTTATTTATTTTAATATTATATTATAAATTTAAAATTAAAATATTTAAAAAATTATAATTTAAAAAAAAACCGAATTATTAAAAAATTTAGCTATTGGAGACGGAAAAATTCCGTCGCTAATTTTCAGTAACAGAAATTAGTAACGGAATTTAGAGACGGAATATATTCCGTCGCTAATCCGTCTCTAATTAGCGACGAAAAAATTCCGT
Organism: Albizia julibrissin; assembly: GCA_037074505.1. Lineage (NCBI taxonomy): Eukaryota > Viridiplantae > Streptophyta > Magnoliopsida > Fabales > Fabaceae > Albizia > Albizia julibrissin. The sequence goes on along the minus strand of CM073484.1, from coordinate 33,395,539 downwards.
CTCTAAATTCCGTCGCTAATATTTAGTGACGGAATTTAGTGACAGAAATTACGTCTCTAATTAGGGATAGAAAAATTTCGTCTCTAAATTCTGTCGCTAACTTTTAGTGACTGAAATTAGTGACGGAATTTAGCGAAGGAATGTAATTCAGTTGCTAATTTAGAGACGAAAAAATTCCGTCTCTAAATTCCGTCGCTAATTTTAGTGACGGAATTTATGAGGGATTAGGGACGGATTAGCGACGGAATGAAATTCCATGACTAAATTCCGTCGCTAATTTACTATTTTTTTGTAGTGTTTGTTTCGCTTGTAACATAAGACAATCGCCTTATATGTTAAAAACAAAAAACCACATTGAATGGTTGGGATAGGTAGAGCCAGGAAAACCGGTCGAGTCCGTCGGGCCTGTCTTTTTAGGCCCTGAATTTATAAGAGCCGGGTTTAAGATTTTTGCCTTAAAAGTGAAAGCGGGCCTAAAAAGGCGAGCCCTATAGGGTCATGGGCCGGTCCTTTTAGGCCCTATATATGTTTTTATTTTTAAAATTATTTATATGATAATAATATTATTGATTTTTTATATTTTGTTAATGATGATGCAAATATTTAGTTGTTATTATCATTTTTAGAATTAAGTTTCATAAGAATATATTGTATTAAGAATCCTAAAAATTAAAAATTTATAAAAGATATTTCTTATTTTATAAGAAAAATACGTTAGATATTTCTTATTTACTCCAAAGTTTCACATATGATGGTAATTTACTAATTTATTTGTATTTTGTATTAGTTATAGAGTTATTATTATTTTGATTTATTATTTGTTGCAAATCAAGATTATGGATGTATTCATGATGCGGGAAATTTTTTTTTGATATTTTTACCCCTCAAGCAGAGCCTACTACTCAAAGTGAAGTACAATCAAAATTTCCTTGAAATTGATGAAAGTGGCAAAGAAGATGAAAATGATAGTCGTCATACTCATGTTGCTTAGAGTATTTAGCTTCTTGCCTTATTTTGCTTTGTGTAAGATTGTGAGTTATTTGTGAATACTATTTTATACCTTTGATTATGAATTAGTAACTGTATTTATTTTATTGCATAAGGCGTGTACACGTGTAGTTAAATATTGTGAAAATGACTTTCGGCCCTGCAGGCCAGACTTTGAAAAACATCAATTTTTTTTACCTCGAGCCCAGTAGGGCCGACTCTAGGGATAGGTTCGTAATCAATATCACTTTGACAATCTTCTCACAAAACAATTTACATTTCACATGGCGGCTCCCTCTATTTAATTGGTTCTTTTAAGCCGTTAAAACAATTGTGAAAATTAGTTCAAAAATAATAAATACGCAGAAAATATTCTTTTTTCTTCTAAATATGTTTGTATTTATGAATGAGTAAGATAAAGAATAATAATAAGAAAAATGATGAAAGAGAATATATGATTGTATGGGAATAGATTATGTGAGAGAATAAAAAGAATGAGTGATAAAAAAGCAGGAATAAGTCAATATTTTAATTAATGCAATGTATGAAATTATTTAAAGATAAAATGGTTAAAAAAGTATTTATTAGTGAGATAAACTCAAAATGAACTTTATAAAAAAAAAAGACAAGACTATTTAGAAAATAGGACCATATAAATAGGGGCTTGAAGGACTTTAGGTGGAAATCCTAGCCATTCTCTTATCATTTATTTTCTTGTAATACTCTGAATTTTAAAGCTTTGACTTAGTAATTTATTCAATAAAAAGTTTATTTTCATGTTAGAGGTTCATAAGATAAGGAAATAAATGATTATTAAATGTATAAAGGCCAGAATAATAATAAAAAAATTGTATAAAATTATAATCACCACAATAATACAATCATTGGAAATCTCTAGCTGAGCAGGAAAATATTTGTGAAGGGAGTTTAACGAAAATAAATAGATTTGAATACCTAAATCATCTTGAAGATCGTTAGTTTCATTCTTGATAAGCTCAATTGCCTCTAGAGAATCGCTGCTTAAACAAACTTGTCCATGATTACTGTCCCATGCCCATGTAATACCAATAAGGCACGAGCAAACCTTTGCCAATAAAAGATCTCCATTCAGTAGATTAAGCATGTATATATATTTGTCTGACTTGTAATGAGATAGTATGCATCGTAAAGTATTGGGAGTTTTTAGTATATATTTGTCACAGTTATGGATCTATTTATTCAGAAAAATATCATGGTTTTTCCAAACCCAACTTGGTTTTAACAGCAATCTTTCATCGAGTTTGGGGTGTTTTATTGGTGAAGGATTTTGAGTAGAAGAAAAGGTGCATCAAAAATATTACTCGACGTCCATATAATTGAAATCATATGCAATCTCCAATTATATTCCACAACATATAACACCTAAGAGGAAGAGAATGAGAATATCGAATCTATGTGAAAAAAACTACTTTACGTGTCCTTTCTTATATTACTAAATAAATGGGAAAATCCTATTAAAATTCGATTGGACTATCTAAAGTCTAATTTGGGTCACTGAGAAAAATCATTAATATAGGGGAATTTAGAAATTAAGTCAAATTTGATAGAACTGGCTGACACCCAAGAAGAGGTGAATTGAATGTACAATAAGAAATTAAGAACTTTCAAAATTTTTTTTGCATCTTATTAAATCAATAAGTATGAAAGTATAAACTCATAAGCAACTATTTAAATCATATATACTGGAAATATAAGAGCTTAAGGAAGAGAAGATGTAAATTATGATTTATCATAATTTCGTTTAACCCACGATAACCTACGTCCAGTTCCCATGTATCCTCCTGAGATTTAAATCCACTATATCCTTCAACTTTCACTAGGTACTTGAGAACCACTACAATCTCACAAGTTTAGCTAGACACTTGTGAAGCTTGTTACAAATCTCTTACTGAGTAGCTCCCCTTTACACACTGTAAGGATACAATCGAGTTACTCCCCCTTACGTCAAATCTTTTGAGCAGAACGATTCTGAAGACCTCAACTGTACAAGTCTTACAAGTAGCAACGTTCTATTCTACTTACACCCATGTAAGTTTTATGGGTAGCAACGTTCTCTACTACTTGCACCTTGTAAGTCTTACGAGCAGAAAGTCTTATCATGAATTCTCTCTACATACAGTTTCCCATTAATGAAATCAACCTTCTCAAGGTCCCTCTACATTGAGATCAATTCAGAAGTACAATTGAAAGTGTTTACAGACTCTCTCACAGAGTGTATATGATAATCACTGAAGTACAATACAAATAATCACTCTTTCAAAGGTAAATGATGTAAAAGCTAGATAATAACAGAGAGTGTTCAGGTTGAGGTGGATAAATCATGATATTAGCATGTTAATATCGTTGCATTGTGTCATATCCCTTCTTTGAATGCTTCCATATTTATAGTTGAATTGTAGTAGATGATTGTTGTAAGCATTCGTCTGTTAGTCTCGTTGCTTCTTTTGACCCATCTTCATATTTGAAAAAACTAACCATTATGTTCAGTGGACGCTTACTCCTGTAAATTAGGTTGTCTTCTCTCAGCATGATCTTCTTATTACTTTGCTGGAAAATACTTTAAACACTAATACAATGAAGTGTTAGAGTGATTAGAAGCAATAAGAATAAGTTACATAATCATTCCAATGTTTTTTAGAAGTTACAAAGCTTTGCTCTATTTTTTTGGAAGCATCACTCGATTGTTTTGGCCTTTCACTCAAGTCATCTACCTTCAAATATATATCACTCGAGTGCATTTAAACTTTATTGGAAGTGATTTTTCAATATTAACATATCACTTGAGTGTACTAAATCTTCACTAGGCGTGAATTTATCAAATTATGTATATCACTCAAATGCATTGAGATTTTACCAAGAGTGTTTTGTCAAATTCAGTATATCACTCGAGTGAATGGAGATTCACTAGGAGTGATATGCTAATACTAACATTCACTTGAGTGCATTGAGACTTCACTGCAAGTGATCTACTAATATTAACATTCCCTCAAGTGCATTGAGACTATCACTTGAGTGATTTTTTATTTTTAGCAATCACTAGAGTGATTTTGAGGATCACTCAAGTGATCTTCTTCTAGAGTTATATCACTTAAGTGATCTTGACTTATCACTCGAGTGATGTAACTTGTAATTTCACTTCCAATCCATCTGCAAATCTATAGATGTAGAGATCAATTTCTAGTTAGCATAACTTCTTAAATATAACTACAGATTTGGAAAATGACCTATCCATTGAAAGAGCTTTAAGTCTACTTTACACAGCAGCTAGAAATGTTCCTAAATGCGTTGTATTCCAAAAGTTATGATTCAATTTCTAACATCTGGTCTAGACAGTGTTTGAAATTTGAGTGTCCACTTCTAGAAAGCATACCTCTTAGAATATAATTCCAAATGTAGCAAATTACTTATTACGAGGAATCTCTTCTATTCTAGTTTCATATTCCACAAGTTTCATGTCCAATGGATTTGTGGTTTGAGAGATATGCCCAAAACACTGAACCTGTTCTAAAATACATCATTAATTTTACGTGTTATATTTCAAATTCATATCTCTTTCATCTGAGCTCTGTTTAGCTTGATCTTGGTGTCACAATGACACATTGGAAGTCTAGTTTCATATGAAACAAGTTTAAGTTTAATCAAACTTTTGATTTGGGGGATATGACTAAATTACCGAACCTCACTCATGCTAAATGGAAAAAGAGCACAACAGATTATGTTCAAGTTAATAATCACTTGAGTGATCCTTCAATTCAGTCAAGTGAATCATAAAACATTCACTTTTGAAGTTGTCACTCAAGTACAAATGAGGTATCACTTAAGTAAAGAAGTGTTACTCAAGTGATATTGAAATTTCACTCAAGTGAAGATGGAAAAACTTCCAGATTGGATATTTTATCTTTAAATTGATCTATTCCAACTTCCATTTGATCATTGAGACTTCTAATATCAAATCTAAGAGCTTGAATCTTAATATTCTCATTTAGATATTACAAGTTCTTATTTCTTTAATCTCTTGCTTCTTGATTTTCTTCTTGATGATCATTCTCCAAAACCCAACTAGATATCTTCTTCCTTTTCTTAACTATTCTATAATATATTTTACATTAAACACAGTAGTTAGTCAAAGTATAAAATCAGTCCATTATGCAAACTTTTTGCTCTTAATATTTGGCATATATATTTGACATCATAAAAAATAATTATATCTAATATCATAAAAAATAATCATATATAACATTTTCCCCTTTTTTGATGATGTCAAATCCTTTATGAAAAATATATATGAGTTATAAAAGTAAATTAAGTGCAATATATTTTTCTTGCCTTTCTCTCTCCTTATGTGACATTAACAAAAAGTTTGAAGTATAAAAAAGAAATACTTGTGAGGAAGCAAATATGAAAACAAATTGAAAAACATTTATCTCACTTAACCAAAATAAACATGTCATCATGAAAACAATTTCATCTCCCCCTATTTGATATTTGAAGGTATTTTCATTTTTAACGTGATGTAAATAAAAGAAGATTTTCATAAACACAAGTTTGAAACAAAGCAAAATGAAATTAAAGATATGTAAACTATTCTTGAAATATAAAGAGAAAGGGTTTAGAAATGCTTATATAGATTTGGAGAAATGATGATGTGCTCCATGAAGTCCATTGCTTTATTCTTTGACAATGCTAGTAAGTTGAGCTTATGTTCCAGAGTTTTATAACATCATGCTTAATGTTCATTTGTATTAGCATATTTATTTGTTGCTTTGAATGTTGTAGTCAATATTTTTTTTCTATTGAGTGTTAAAGCACCATTCCTCAAATTCACTGAAAAAAACCGGACCGGACCGGCCGGTTCAACCGGTCCAGTCGGTGATCCGGTTCGGTTCATAGAATAAACCGGTGAACAGGTCAAAACCGGTGGTTCGACCAGTTTGACTTTTTTTTTATAAAATACATTGTTTTATTCCTCTACCTACTATTTTGCATTATTGTTTAGGGAAAAATGAAAGTTTGAAGACCAAGATGAAGAGAAAAGTAAGTAAAAAAAGAAAAAATCTAAAAAAATGATTTTAAGAGGATATAATAATTAATTAATTATAGAAAAGGAGATGTCTTTATATAAATATAGGCACCATAACTAATACTAATAGATTTTAAGCATTTTTTGTCTAAAGATCTTTATTTTAATCTATGGAAATTTAAAAATATATTAATATATATATTGCCACTAATAAATTATAATATTTTAATATGACCGGTTCGACCACCGGTCCGACCCCGGTTGAACCATTAACCTTTAAACCAGTGCTGTGACCGGTTCATTGCCCGGTTTGGTTTTTTGTTCCTTGCTCAAATTTGATAGTTTCTTCTTATACACATGAATTAGAAGCTCCCCCTTAATCAATGCATGACTAAAAATAATTATAATATGGAATAGTGTTTAGAGCTCTCCATAAATTGAAAGAACATTAGAATTTTTTTTAGAGAAAATGATTGTAAGAGTTAGGAAAATTTAGATAGATATTAAGTTCTAAAAATGATAATTCTATTAAGGGGTTTTATGGCTGAAATCCGATATCACTCAAGTGGTCAATAGAGTAATCCAACTTGACCATCACTCGAGTACTTACTTGAGTGATGTGACTCATAGAATTTTAATTAATCAAGAATACAATACCTCACTTGAGTAATATCGTAATTACTCGAGTATAGTCCTCTATAGTTCATTGATGCATCGTTGACTAGCTGTTAAACCCCTTAACATTTCAATATTCGCAGAGTAATAAGCACAACATTACGTAAGGCATAAAAAGTGGAAAACATACTAATATTAAGTACTTGTTTACAATATAGGAGATCCCCCAAGGTTTGAAAAATAAATACAAATGTACAGAGAGTTCCAAAAGATAAAAGTACAATTTTAGATAACTAGGTGTAGCCTCTAAATACTCTGGGACTTTACTCCCGGGTAGCCACTTCCGTGCCTTTTGAGCTGTTAGCCTTAGCTGTAAAGTTTTTTATTTTGAAAAAGGATGAGATTCGAGCGAATCTCAGTAGTGACATGCTTTTCATACATATAAAATATAAAAATAATTATGCAATAGACCAAATCATGTAAGATGATAGAATGATGCACGTATACTGTTTAAAGCCAAATGACATGTTTATACCCTGGCTTAATTCTACGCCCTTATTGGGTCCCAAACCACAATTAGGCTAATATGTATGTCCAAGACATAATGCTCATGTTACAGAGAATGACATCCTTAAACATATAATAATCACACAATGAATGCAAGAAAAAAAAGTTACTACCTAAGTTCTTTTCTAATTTCCCTTCCTATCCTAAACTTTTATTCCTGCTCAGACTAGTTCTAGTTCCTATAAAAATTAGAGTTACAAGTAACTGGTTATTACTTGTACTAGTATTGCCTTTAAGTCAAATTCTTCTAGTTATCTAAGGCAATTATAATAGTTTCTAAATAGTATAATTCTGCACAATGTAGTTTCACTGTTTTCTAGAATGACAGATTTTAAGTCAACTTTGGAAATTCATAATTAATTCTAAAAAAATCAAATTTGACTTATTCTAAAGCCTAAGTGAAATTAATTGAATGTAAATTTGTAGAAAAATAATTATGTCTAACCACTATCACTATATCATTTCCAAAAATTTGTCAAACTCCCATGTTCCCAGATTTGCTTCCTGAAACAGGGCACGAATTCAAAAATCTATATCTTTTAGTATACTTGTCCAAAAATTACAAAATACCTATCAAATTAAATCTCTATTTATATAATTTAATCATACCAAGATTCATAATTTTTGGATTAAGTTTGTCCAGTGAAATGCAGTTTACAACAATACTTTCTCCACTGGAAGCAATCAAACAACATGCACTTTCAATTTCAAAAATATCCAGATTTTCATACAAACATCCAAAAATCATGAACACATGTATTCTTGCACAATATTCCCTTATAAATCCAATGGAGTTATCAAAATTATAAACTTCTCACTGCTCCCTATGGTTCTACTGCTAGCCAAAAGTTAGGGTTCTTAGGATGAAAAATGTGTTTTATTGATTTCTCTTACCTGATCATTTCCTTTCCACTTCTAATCACATGATTAACTACTTAAACACTAAATGAACATGATTAATACAACCTATTTGCTTAGGAAGTCTACCCACAGGAATTGTTGACTACAAATCTTAATGCCACCGAATCGAGAGCTCCAAGTGGGCCCTTTTTGGTAAGCAGAACTGGCGATGCGGGATGAACTAGAAGCTGAGTTATGGTGCCCAACTGTGAGCTACCCTAGATCCCACAAAGGGTGTTGGTCGATTAAGACAGTAGAACAGTAGTCATAGAAGTCAAAATCCGCTAAGGAGTGTGTAATAACTCACCTGCCAAATCAACTAGCCCAAAAAATGCATGGCGCTGAGGCGCGTGACTAATACCTGACCGTCGTGGCAAGCGCTAGGCCCTGATGAGTAGAAGGGCATGGTGGTTATTGTAAAACCTGGGGCGTGAGCCCGGGTGGAGTGGCTGTCGGTGCATATTTTAGTGGTAGTAGTAAATATTCAAATAAGAACTTTAAAGGCCGAAGAGAGGAAATGTTCCATGTGAATGGAACTTACACATGGGTTAGTCGATCCTAAGAGGTGGGGGAAGTGTTGGAAATTATGCCCTAGGGGATAATTATTGTACTTTGAATAATTGTTATTCAATGAATTTCTCCATTTAGTGTTCGCTTCCGCAAGTGCACGGGTCGCGTCAAGGAATAGAGTGATAAGTAAAGATTGTTCCCACGAGGACTATGATGAAAATGAGCTAACTAATGCAACTATGTTCTTAACTAGGTTAAATCGAATCATGTGAAGTGATTAAGGTAAATGAAGATTATTAATGAAAATAACAAAGCAAAAAGTGAGAATTGGGAAATTGGGTTTGGTTACAAAAGGTTATAAGCTTAAGATTACTTCTCCCTCATTATATTTCGTAAAACTATGCAATTATCCACTTATGTTGGTTAAATGAGTTTTATATGCTAGTCAAAGGTTCTAAAGCATCAACCAAGCTCTCTCAAGTCAATATTGATTTTTAATCTTCATTAAAAATATTCAATCTCTTGTTTATAATTAATGAAAATAATCTTTCCAACACAATCCTTCAATACACTATGCTGAGTTGTTAGATATATCTCTATTCTAACAACAAACCATCCATTTAATCATAAACTTCAAGTCTAGCATGATTTCTCTTATGTTCTACAATTAAAATAGCTCTCTCAAACATCTTCCAATTAAACTACTCTATTCATGTGGTGATCAAGCATAAGAAAGCATCAAGTACAAAGAAAAATCATCATATATACTCAATAACCAACAAAAGCAAGATAATCTAATAGCTTAAATCCATACCATGGGTAAAAGTAATCCTAAATAAAAGTATTTAGCTACTCATAATCTTTAAATGCCAAGAATTTAGCTTAACAAAGTAACCCATATCAGCAAATGAAAGAAAAGGGAAGGAGAATGATAAAAACCACTGATTTTAGCTTTAATCTTCCTTAAAAATCCAACCCAAGGCTTCTAATCTTCAAAATACTCCCTTCCTAAGCTCTCCCTTGCGTGCTATGATGTTTCCCAGTGCTCAGCTTGTGTTTTTCGGCGCCTCCCTTTAGGTTAAGTAGTATTTTTTTGCTTCTGATATCAAAACGCGCAACTGTACTTTTCACGACTGGCTACAGCAAGTCTGTCAACTTGCTGTAGCCAGTTACACAGAGAGCAGATTTCTCTTCAGATTTTCGACTGGCTACAGCAAGTCTGTCAACTTACCGTGGCCAGTTACACAGAGAGCAAAACAGGGATGACTTGCCACGGAAAGTGTGTTCAACTTGCCAAGGCCGGCTACACAAAGAGCAGGACAGGGATTTCTTGCCACGGCCAGTTAGTTAACTTGCTGAAGCCAGTTGTACAAACTCCTTCTAACTTGGAAATGCTTCACTTCCTCGTTTTTGGGTTCTTGTAGGGCTTCAAAACTTGTCTCCATCCTTCTACAAAAGAGGGATGATTTATAAATTCTCAATTGAATCACAGAGATGTAACTATAATATCTTTGATTTTTGCATGATACTTTGATATGCACATTTTTTTCTATACACTTCTTTCTATGCACATTTTGAACCCAAAAATAGGTAAAAAGAGAAGAAAATGTATTGGAATGTTATGAATTTCTAAGAGTTAACACACCCCCAAACTTAAACATTTGCTTGTCCTCAAGTAAAAACTTGTATCCCTACTAAATTTCTCAAGTATCTGTCATTGATGCATGAATAAATTTGTCATCATCAGCTGCTCAAAGAGTTATATCAAATAGGAAATCAAGAAAACATGCAAAGATGAACATCTTATAGATTTAAAACATGTTTTTCAAGAATTTCTAAGTGTGAGTGTGTAAATGGAGTTAATATGCATTCCTTTTACACTTGCTAAAGTTAAAAGGGACACTTCTAGTCATATACCCATATTCAAATAATCAATTTCATCATACTCTAATTCTTTCATCTTTTCTCCCAATCCACTCCACTTGACTTAAAAATCAAAGGGGCTTTTCAGCTTGTAATGGGGCCAAGGGTTAAGGTTCTCAAAAGAAATGGTAAAGGATGATCAACAAATACCTCAAGATAGATGACAACCACTCAAAGGGGTTTCTTCCTTTTCTTTTTGAACATACTCCCCCAAACTTAATCTACATTGATCTTTTCCATATCAAGCCTTCTTGTATTTTCTTTTTCTCTTTTTTTTCATCATTTTCATTTTTGTTTCTTCTTCTTCTCTTTTTTTTATACATTGTAAACCCTTGTAGTTTCTACCCTCCTTTTTGAAATCATTCAAAATTCTACTCATCACCACATTCTACAACCCAATCAATTATCATCTATCTCAAAGCAAGGGAATCATGGTTTTTCACATTGGCTAAGGTAGGTAGATATTAGGTTTTTCAAAAAGAATCTTAAATTGGGTTTTCAATTAAGCTCAAAATAAGGGTTCAAAAAGGAATAAAGTCAATTAGGTAAGCTTGAAAGGCTCAAACGCAGTTTATGAAGTGCCCTAATCATCTCTCTAAATCTCATGGAATAAATCAAAAGCTTTGAAGAATTCTAAAGAGTATTCTGAAATTAAAAGTTTGAAACAAGGCATATAACTTAATTTGCCACAAAGCCCTTTAACAAGACTTCTAAAATACAGTCAACCCAATAATGCTTTTTTTAGCTTAAAAATTCCTGAATAACATGATTTATTACTACAATACATTCATCAATGTACATTAAACAAAATTTCCTATCAAATATAAAAGATTGAGCAGTAATTTATATCATTGGATCATTCAGGCAACTTTGACAAATAAATTAGAATTTCAGTACATTCAAATTTTTATTTTTGAAACATTATATTCACAAACAAGCATTTAAATAGAGGAAATTTAAAACATTCCAACAATTTTCTAACCAAACCTATTCAAAAATGTTTTCTTTGCACTCATATACTTTCAAAATTGAAGTCAAAATTTTCAATAATTTTTCTGTGCAATCATTTACTTTCAAAATTGAAGCACTCTCACCCCCAAACTTAAAATTGTCAATGTCCTCATTGTCAACTAAAAGGAAGGGAAATGAAAGAACTAACAAATAAAATTATCACATCCACAGCATTAATAAAGAAATTCAAGCACACAGTAGCTTGAGTAAAACCTGGACATGCTTTCACACAAAACCAGCAAAATCCAAGAAAAAGCCCAGCTGTACAACCTGTCAAGAATCAATGTGCTATACAAGAATTTTTCAAAGTATTCATAGCAGAAATAACAATCAATCCACAATCCAACCATGAGCCATCAGTAGCTCGCATAAGTTCATGAGAAAATTAGGGCCTAGTATTATTTCAACATGGCTGGTCACAAAATGCCCAAAAAAAATCATTTACTCATGTACATCATTAAGATCAACACAGTCATGTCAATGAGCCTCTAAATTCCACACAAATCAGTAATGGCTAATAGTAGTCAACACACAAATTAGCAGCCCACAACGGATGGCCAGCCATCAGTAGCTGGCCTAAAACAAATAGATCTAAGAAACTAAACTTTCATGTCCTATCCCTAAACACAAACCACACTCAATAACACAGAAAAGAAGAGCACAAGAACTAAACTATCATGTCATGGCCCTAAAAGAAAAGAAAAGATCCCCCAAACTTGAATTCTATCTAAATCCAAAACTTCCAAGTTAAATTCCAAGCTTAAACCTAACCTCACTACCACTTTTAGGATCACAAATCAGCTCAGAACCAAGAGTAAAATCAAGACAATACCAGTAAAATTAATTACAGCATTGGAAACATTCCAAGATACTCTGCACAAATTGATTTCTGTAGCACATGATCAAGAACAACAACAAATTCATGAAAAGCCTTGTAAATTCTAAAATTCAATGAGGCAGTTTGCAATCTCTGGAGTTGAGGCCACATATGGGGTTCAAACAAGAGAAAACACATTTCCAAATACACACAAGTATGTAAAAGGAGTATTTTCATGTTTCAAAAAAAAGTTTTGTAAACCTTTTCAAATTCACATCAACAGCTCATAAATTCCAAAACTTCAAAACTTAGTGGAATGTGACAGTAGTTAGTGAACCATTCTTGTTAAGCACAATATGGAAAATATGACAATATGCACCAAAAATTTTAGAACCTATTTTTAGCAAGCCATTATCAGCAAATACGATTCTGGCCTTCTTAAAGACAACTTGCAGTTCAATCTTAAGTGCTAGTAGAGGAGGAATTTCCAAACAACTAACTCATGAAGGCAAATCAAAAAAGTTTGGAAAACATTTTCCACTTAAAGGAAAGGCTTTTGGAGGTGATATAAGTTTGAGAATAAGTTGTGAAACCTATGGAATTCAAACAAAATACCACTTATAGAACAGAAGCATCAGTATGTAAATGATGGTTTAAACACTTTAAAACTCAGTTGATTGCAACTTGAAAATGGAAATATAGTTTCCAGAGCTTTGAGGTTCTTTCCAAATGCTTCATTTTTCAAAACCAGCCATTCATGTGCAGATCTTGCTGGAGATACAATTCAAAAACACTATTTTTTTAAAACTCAAATTCAACAGTAACCAAAATTTCAGAATTTATCCATAAGTCACAGAAATCAGTGAAAATTTTCAATTCTCATGATAACCTATTATATACAGAGCAATAGAAGAAATTAAAGATTCAACTTTTGTCAGCTCAAAGACTATTGAACAAGCAATTATCAAAAATTACTAACATGCGATTCTTATAGTAATTTGCACCACTGAAGTTCAATTCCTAGCAACATACATTCAGAGTCCACAAGGAATAATAGTCCAATGTCAATCTTCAATTGAAGAATAGCTAAACCCATATCTTCGTCAGTTCAAACCTAAGACATGTCACTTCCTACAATTAATCAATACTCATTGCCTCTTTCGCTAAACTACCTAGAACAAAACTGATCAGAGAGAGAAATAACAAATACCTCAAAGTAAAAAGAAGTCACCAAGTGAAGTGTGACTGGGATGGCGTGGAGGTGGGAACGTGGTTGTCGGTAGAGGGGGTAACGGAAGGGCTAGGAGTGACGGTGAAGAAGATAAGGAATTGACGGATGTCAACGGTGAAGGGGTCCTTTAGGGCTAATAGAGTTGAGGGCTGTGATGAGAAGTAAAATGAGAGAGAGAGAGTTGGTGGAGCTGAAGGCAGAGAAGTGGGTTTGGTAGCTGAAATGGGAACGGAGAGGTCGAGCTGAGGTTGACGGTGAGGGTTGGCCGGAAAGGGAAAGTGGGTGTGAGTGGGCGACGGAGGATTCGAGTCTGGTAGTGGTGGTTAGCTTAGACGAGAGTAGCGACGTATCTGGAGAGTGAAGGAGAAAATGACGGTGAGTGGGGGAAAACGACGGTGAAGGGGGTTCAGGGTGTGAGATGATGGGGGGTGCTGGTGTAGCTGGAAAATAAAAGAGAGAATGATGGTGAAGGGGCTGAGGTGATGGAGGAGTGAACCCTGGTTGCTAAATCAGACGACAGGTGAAGGAACTGGAGGTGGGTTGAGAAGTTGGAGGCTGAGAGCAACGACAGAGTGGGTGGTGCTTCAGCGAGAGAGAGACAGAGAGGATGAATGGGTTGAGTAGAGGGGAGTTGAAGGCGAGAGAGATGAGAGTGCTGAGAGCGTGAGACTAAGATAGAGAACTTTAGAGATCACGGTGAGGGGTTAACTGAGAGAGGGAGTTGAAAGTGAAAAGAAGAAGAAGAATTAGGGTTTGAGTTTAGAGAGAATTGATAATTTGGGGTAAGAAATTTTTAAATTGGGGATGAATGTGGTTGTAATTGTGGGCCACATTCATTTGGGTAAAATGGGAATGGGAATGAAAAATGAAGGGTAAAAGAGGAGGATCAAATGTTTATTTATTTATGATTTCTTATTTTTTAATACTACATACTACATAAAACACTACTTGCTACAGAAAGTTTTGAAACGTTGTCGTGGCCAGTAACACAGAGAGGGGTGCTGGAACACTGGCTACGACAAGTTTTGAAAAGTTGCTGTGGCCAGTTACATAGAGAGCACAAAATAGCTAACTTGCCACGGCAAGTTAGTGAACTTGCCGTGGCAAGTTTAACTGTAAAAAATAAAACAGAATAGCAGCCCTGTACACATACAAAACATTCCTAAATCCCCTAAAAACCACCAAATGAGTTCAATACCAATAATTATCAATCAAAACCAAATTGGAGCAAGACTTTAAACCCTCAAAGATAACAATGACACATACATGAGCACATTCATGGAGAATATCACAACACATCAAATGTACCACCCAAAGTGCATCAAATAATGGTCACAAGTGAATTTCACAATCAAGATTCAATCAAATAAGCACAGTAACAACAATACTACTCAGATTTGAGCACACACCATAAATGCACTCTGAAATAACATGTATGAGCTTAGAGTCAATTGAACTTCCTTGAAATGCATTTCCCTTGTATTTGTGAGTTCTTCCTCCTTAATTGACATTCCTCCTAGCTTCAAAAGTTAAGATCCAAGTTGGGGTACCCTTCCTTCCTACAAAACAAAGATCAAACATAAATATACCGAAACACACCAAAAATACAAAATTACAAAAGATTGAGTTAAGAACTTGGGTTGCCTCCCAAGAAGCGCTTAGTTTATAGTCTTTAGCTTGACTCTTCATCGTGTCAAATGGAGTCCATGAGGGGTAGAGTGATGGTTTGCCTCTCTACTGTACCACCCCAATAATGCTTTAGTCGTTGTCCATTAACTTTGAATCTCTTACCATTATGCCCTTGTAACTCTACAACACCTTTGCCAAAGACTTGAACCATAATGAAAGGTCCCGACAATATAGACTTCAGCTTTCCAAGAAAAATCTTCAACTTAGAGTTGTATAAGAGCACTCGTTGTCCCGACTCAAAAGACTTAGAGACAATCTTTTTGTCATACCACCGCTTGGTTTTCTCCTTGTAAAGCTTAGAACTTTCATAGGCATGGAAATAAAATTCTTCAAGCTCATTGAGTTGCAAGAGCCTCTTGTCACCCACTTCTTTTTCATCAAAATTTAACTTTTTAATTGCCCAATAGGCATTATGTTCCAACTCCAAAGAAAGATGACAAGCTTTTTCAAAAACCAACCGGTAGGGAGACATACCAATAGGTGTCTTGTAAGCGGTGCGATAGGCCCATAGTGCATCATCTAACTTCATAGACCAATCCTTTCGAGTGATACCCACAGTTTTCTCAAGGATTTTCTTAATTTCTCTATTGGAAATTTCAACTTGACTATTCGTTTGTGGATGGTAAGCTAAAGCAACCTTATGTCTCACTCCATACTTCTTCAAAAGAGATTTAATTTGATAGTTGCAAAAATAAGTGCCACCATCACTTATAATAGCCCTTGGAGCACTGAATCGAGTGAAAATATTCTTCTTCATGAATTTGACCACTACTTTAGCATCATTTGTTGGGGAAGCAATGGCCTCAACCCATTTAGACACATAATCCACTACTACAAGAATGTATTGATTGTTGAAGGACTTGGGAAAAGGTCCCATGAAGTCAATCCCCCATACATCAAATAACTCAACTTCCAACATGCTATTAAGTGGCATGTCATATCTCCTAGAGATATTACCAACCCTTTGACACCGGTCACAAGATAGAGAAAATTCATAAGCATCCTTGAATAAAGATGGCCAGAAAAACCCAGATTGTAAAACTTTTGCAGCAGTCTTGTTACCACCAAAGTGGCCTCCATACTCAGAAGAATGGCAACACTTCAATACATCTTGTTGCTCACTTTCTGGGACACATCTAATCAACTAATCAGTACAATAGTGAAATAAGAAGGGTTCTTCCCAAAAATAGAACTTGACATCATGTAAGAACTTCTTCTGTTGGTGATAGCTCAAGTCTTCAGAAATAATTCCACTCACAAGATAATTTACTATATCAGCATACCAAAGAGTTTCAGAATGATTCACTAGAAAGAGCTGCTCATCAGGAAACGTTTCATGAATGGGTAGATCTCCATCATGTTGAGCTTTAGTACTCAACCTAGATAAGTGGTCAGCAACTTGATTTTCAGAGCCCTTTCTATCAACAATCTCAAGATCAAACTCTTGTAAGAGTAAAACCCATCGAATCAACCTTGCTTTAGAGTCCTTCTTACTAAAGAGGTACCTTAGTACATAATGATCAGTATGGACAAGTACCTTGGCACCAATCAAGTAAGGTCAGAACTTGGCAAATGCATACACTACAGCCAAAAGCTCTTTCTCAGTGGTAGTGTAGTTTTCTTGAGCACTATCAAGTGTTTTGCTCGCATAGTAAATAGGATGGAAGACTTTATCTGTTTTCTGCCCAAGTACATCTGCCACAGCATAATCACTAGCATCACACATCACTATAAAGGGTAAACTCCAATACGGAGCCATGATGATAGGAGCGGTTATAAGTCTTCGTTTCAATTCTATAAATGCTTTCAAACATGTATAATCAAACTTAAACTCAGCATCCTTCTCAAGTAAAGCATATAGTGGCTTAGTGATTTTAGAAAAATCCTTTATGAACCTTCTATAGAATCCAGCATGGCCCAAAAAGCTTCTCACACCTTTGACATTGATAGGTGGAGGAAGTTGTTCAATCACCTCTATCTTTGCTCGGTCAACTTCTAAACCGTTCTTGGAAATACGGTGGCCTAACACAATGCCTTCTTTTACCATAAAATGGCATTTCTCCCAATTGAGCACAAGATTAGTGTCTTCACACTGTTTCAAGACTTGATCTAAGTTAGCTAAGCACTCGTCATATGAATCACCAAACATAGTGAAGTCATCCATGAACACTTCCATGGTATGCTCTATCATATCGGAAAAAATAGCCATCATATACTGTTAAAATGTAGCCGGTGCATTGCAAAGGCCAAAGGGCATGTACTTGAAAGCGAAGGTACCATATGGGCATGTAAATATAGTCTTCTCTTGGTCTTCATGAGTAATTGCTATTTGGTTATACCCCGAGTAACCATCAAGAAAACAAAATAACTCATTTCCAGCTAGTTTATCCAACATCTGATCAATAAAAGGTAAGGGAAAGTGGTCCTTGCGAGTATCCATATTGAGCTTACGGTAGTCCATGCAAACCCTCCACCCAGTAACAGTGCGAGTGGGGATGAGTTCATTGTGGGTGTTAGCCACTACAGTCATACCACCCTTTTTGGGGACGCATTGGACTAGGCTCACCCAAGGACTATCGGAAATAGGATACACAATACCAGCATCGAGCCATTTAAGAAGCTCCTTCTTTACTACTTCCTTCATAATGGGATTGAGTCTTCTTTGATGTTCAATAGAAGGCTTATGAGTCTCTTCCAAAAAGATCTTGTGCATACACATAGAGGGACTAATGCCCTTGATATCCGCAATTGTCCACCCAATAGCTCTTTTATGAGCTTTCAAGACTTCAACTAATTGTTCCTCTTGTTGAATAGTGAGATCTGAAGCAATAATCACTGGAAGAGTGTTGTTGGAACCAAGATAAGCATACTTTAAATGAGATGGCAATGCCTTCATCTCAAGTGAAGGTGGTTCCTCTAAAGAAGATCTCAACTTTGGTCTATTAATTGAACCCAACTCAAGTGACTCAAATGGTATCCTCTGTTTAGGATAAGGGTTTGAAGCATCCATAATAGCCTTACACTCCAATACATCTAAACCCTCAGATTCAACATCAAGAAGAGCGGCTTCAAGTGGATCTTCAATCACAGTGGTCTCAAATTCCTCTTATATGACAAGACCAATCATATCAATAAATAAATACTCTTCATGCACATGAGGATTCTTCATTAATTGACTCATATTAAAGGTAACTTGCTCGTCTGCTACCCTTAAAGTCAACTCACCTTTTTCCACATCTATCAAAGTTCTAGCGGTTGCTAAAAATGGCCTTCCTAACAACAAAGGCATCTCTCTATCAGGATCAAAGTCAAGAACAATGAAATCAGCCGGAAATATGAATTTATCAACCTTGACTAATACATCCTCAATAATCCCCTTAGGGTATGACAAACTTCTATCTGCCAATTGCAAGGTAACCGTGGTAGGTCAAGGATCACCTAATCCCAACTTGTTGAATATAGATAAAGGCATAAGATTGACACTTGACCCAAGATCACATAAACCATTACCTAAGAATTTACCTCCAACATGACAAGGGATAGATAAACTATTGGGATCCTTCAACTTAGGTGGAAGTTGCTTGATAACATCGGTGAAGCTTTTGGTGACGACCACCGTCTCAAACTCATTAAACCTTCTTTTCTTTGTGAGGATATCTTTCATGAACTTGGCATATTTAGGCATTTTCTCTAAGGCTTCCGTAAAGGGAATGATGATATGCAACTGTTTGAACATCTAAATAAACTTCTTGAATTAATTATCTTCTTGGTATTTCTTAAGCCTTTGTGGAAAAAGAGGGGGTGGAACATATGGTGGAGGAGAAGTATTGGTCTTTCTCTTCTTCTCATCCATATTTTCAGGAGTAATGGGCTTATTTTACACCACATCATCTAGATTCTCCTCAGTTTGTTTTCTCTTCTTGCTATCCTCTTTTTCTACTATAGTGTCTTCATTAACCTCTTCATCATGGTTAAGGTCTTCAACAACATGGTCCTTAGGCTTTATAGCAGCCTTACTCAAACTTGGGATATCGGGCAGAGTTTTGCCACTACGTAGAGTAAGAGCCTTGCATTCTTCTTTACCCTCCCGCTTAGGATTAGGGATAGTATCACTTGGAAGACCATTTCTTGGTTAAGCACTCAATTGTGAAGCAATTTGTCCTACTTGTATCTCAAGATTCTTGATTTCCGTGTCATAAAGAGAAACCATGCCAATTAAGCCTTCTTAACCTTTGAGAAGTTGCCTCAAAAGTTTGTTTGTCTCATAATTACCTTCTTGTGGCTTTTGTGGGTGCTTAAGGCCCGGTGGACGCATTGGCTTAATAGTAGAAGCATAGTGATTAATTGGGTTCTCACTAGGTCCAGTCTTCCAAGAGAAGTTAGGATGGTCCCTTATACCCTTATTGTAGGTATTAGAGTAAGGATTGCCACCTGGATATCTTTGATTATTGTTCAAATAATTCACCAACTCCATAGTATGATGACATTCTTCATAGGAGTGGGCTTCTCCACATATTTCACAAGAAGGACTTGGCGCTTGGATAGCATTCACATTCTTAGAAGAATTTCTCTCTATCTTTAACTCGAGTTGATCAAATCTCTTTACCATTGCTTCAAGTTGAGCAGCAATTTCTTTAGACCCAATTGAACTACTTGAAGGGCTTGGTTCCTTATAAGTTCTATAGCTAGAGCGTGATTTTTTAGATTGTTGTAAGGAACTAGAAGTAATGTCCTCATACAATTGTAGTATATCACAAACCTGCATCTTACCAATTCCACCATTTGAGGCATTGTTGAGCATATTTGAAGTGGGTACATCCAATCCGGCTGCAAAGGCTTCAAGCAAGACATAGGTCTTCTGTTCATGATTGGGACAACTACTCCATATCTCCTTGAATCCCTCCCATACTTCATGAAAGAGTTCTCCTGGCTCTTGTTGGAAACCTAAGAGTTCAGCTCTTTGAACCGCCCTTCTACCCCTTGGAATGAACCTTGCCTTCAATTTGGATGCCATTTTATCCCAAGTAGTGATTGAGTTAGGAGGTAGAGCGGTGAGCCAAGCTCTTGCCTTCTTGTAAAGTGATAGGGGGAAGAGTCACAATCTGAGAGCATCTGAAGTTACCCCTTGAAATTTGAAGTTCTCACACACTTGTACAAAGCGTGTCAAATGGTCGGTAGGATCTTCTTTCTGAGTCCCCGAAAATAAGCTAATCATTTGGAGCATCTGAATCATGATTGGTTTCAACTCAAAATTCCAAGCCTGAATATCAGGGAACTGGATGCTAAATTGATAGGTGGAGCTTTCTTGCTCCATGTGCTCATCCAAAGTGCACTCCAAATCATCATCATTAGGATTGGCCATATTGAAATATGGATGAGGACGAGGTGGTGGACTCGGTTGCTTTGGTATCGGTAAAGGTTCAGGTCTTTGGAAAGGTTGCACTAGAGTTGGAGTCTCCGGTTCAGTGTTAATATCTTCAGAAAAATATCCTTCAACCACTCCCTCAAGAACAACTTCCAAATCAGTTTGCATACGGAGCATGAGTACCTACAAGTCAAATATCCCACGAGTATCAAACTTATCAACAAGTAAGACTAAACTAATAAAAATAAGAAAAAGAGTTATAGCTATCACTATACTTAAAAACAAAGAAAATTAAAAAAATGAAACAAGAAGAGGAAAAGGATTCAAGCATAATCAAGCACACAATTACACTAATTATCTCAAGAGACTTTCATCAATAGTCCTCGGCAATGGCGCCAAAAACTTGTTTGCCTCTGCAAGTGCACGGGTCGCGTCAAGTAATAGAGTAATAAGTAAAGATTGTTCCCACGAGGACTATGACGAAAATGAGCTAACTAATGCAACTATGTTCTTAACTAGGTTAAATCGAATTATTTGAAGTGATTAAGGTAAATGAAGATTATTAATGAAAATAACAAAGCAAAAAGTGAGAATTGGGAAATTGGGTTTGGTTACAAAAGGTTATAAGCTTAAGATTACTTCTCCCCCATTATATTTCATAAAACTATGAAATTATCCACTTATGTTGGTTAAATGAGTTTTATATGCTAGTCAAAGGTTCTAAAGCATCAACCAAGCTCTCTCAAATCAAGATTGATTTTTAATCTTCATTAAAAATATTCAATCTCTTTTTTATAATTAATGAAAATCATCTTTCCAACACAATCCTTCAATAGACTATGCTAGGTTGTTAGATATATCTCTATTCTAACAACAAACCATCCATTTAATCATAAACTTCAAGTCTAGTATGATTTCTCTTAAGTTCTACTATCAAAATAGCTCTCTCAAGCATCTTCCAATTGAACTACTCTATTCATGTGGTGATCAAGCACAAGAAAGCATCAAGTACAAAGAAAAATCATCATATATACTCAATAACCAACAAAAGCAAGATAATCTAATAGTTTAAATCCATACAATGGGTAAAAGTAATCCTAAATGAAAGTATTTAGCTACTTATAATCTTTAAATGCCAAGAATTCAGCTTAACAAAGTAACCAATATCAGCAAATGAAAGAAAATGGAAGGAGAATGATAAAAACCACTGATTTTAGCTTCAATCTTCCTTAAAAATCCAACCCAAGGCTTCTAATTTTCAAAATACTCCCTTCCTAAGCTATCCCTTGCGTGCTCTGATATTTTCCAGTGCTCAACTTGTGTTTTTTGGCACCTCCCTTTAGGTTAAGTAGTATTTTTTCGCTTCTGATATCAAAATGCGCAACTGTACTTTTCACGACTGGCTACAGCAAGTCTGTCAACTTGCTGTAGCCAGTTACACAGAGAGCAGATTTCTCTTCAGATTTTCGACTGGCTACAGCAAGTCTGTCAACTTACCGTGGCCAGTTACACAGAGAGCAAAACAGGGATGACTTGCCACGGAAAGTGTGTTCAACTTGCCAAGGCCGGCTACACAAAGAGCAGGACAGGGATTTCTTGCCACGGCCAGTTAGTTAACTTGCTGAAGCCAGTTGTACAAACTCCTTCTAACTTGGAAATGCTTCACTTCCTCGTTTTTGGGTTCTTGTAGGGCTTCAAAACTTGTCTCCATCCTTCTACAAAAGAGGGATGATTTATAAATTCTCAATTGAATCACAGAGATGTAACTATAATATCTTTGATTTTTGCATGATACTTTGATATGCACATTTTTTTATACACTTCTTTCTATACACATTTTGAACCCAAAAATAGGTAAAAAGAGAAGAAAATGTGTTGGAATGTTATGAATTTCTAAGCGTTAATATTTAGTTATCACATTATTCGCATGTTTACTGTGATAACTGTATCCTTGGATAAATCATAATGATTGTCCTAAATGTCCTTGGTCGGTCATCAATGTGGGAGCAAAGATGAAATAAGACCAGTATGACTTTGATAAGGTATGAGAATATGAATCAAAGTCTTAGGCACTTGTAGAAGTACAAGGTGCTGGACCGACCCGCTATGAGAAAGCTGCATGGATCAAGTCATAAGCTTATCTCATGTATAACCACGTCACAATGCCCTTTGACCTGAGATCATCATGGATTCCTATATGAGAGTCACTAAGCTTTAACTTAGTCAAAAGTCACCTTTAACCGGGTGATGATAAAGGCTATAATCGGGCTTAGTGGTTTTCATGCAGAGGAATGTGAATGGTCAAGATGGAATTTGTTCCTCACATTAGTAGAGAGATATTTTTGGGCCCCTCGATGAGTGAGTCTGAGAAATGTATGGCCATACTATGATGGAAATGAGTTTCCATTTCTATAGTTAAACTACTCAGGGATCGAGAAAGTAATGGTCAGGAATAGGAGGATGACATTCTCCATGCCTCATCCTTGACCGAAATATCGTGTGACAAAAAGGGACATTATATGGTTATATGACAGGTTGTATCGTATTGCCGATCCTCATATGAATTGGGTAGTCGTAATGTCTTGCTAGAGGCCGCTTACGACTTGTGGGTTAGTATAGTCATTGGCCCACTGCCAACTTTGCATGGGCCTACAAGGTCGCACACAAGAATAGCCCAACACGAGCTATAATGTCCAGATTCATTGAATCTAAGATGTGTCTAAGATTCAATGAATACAATGTTTAGTCTAGGGTGGATGAATTTTATATATATATTTATTGTACACACATGTTATGTGAATATTTATTTGATAAATATTTATATGTGTGTGTATGTATATATATTTATATTTGGAAAAGAAAATTAATAATATTATATATACATATGCATTTTTGAAATATATAAATACATATATATAATATATATTATTTGATAATATATATTAAATATATGATAATATTATATTATATGATTATATTATGATATTTTGTATATATATAAAGATATTATATGATAATATCTTATATTTAATTTATGAAGATAAATTAAATTCCATTGGCTCTTTATTCTAATTAAATAAATAGGTTAAATTAAAACTGTTGGACAGACTTAATGAAACCAGATTCATTTAATTAACTTATCAAAATAATTAAGTGTTAATTGATATGATAAGGATTTTAAAATTAATTAAGATTAATTTTTTTTTAAAAATCCAATATTCATCATAAAATAGATAACCCTAACTAGTTATTAGAAAGTGAAGAGATAGGGTTTTCTAATGATGATGAAAAAATAGAGAGCCGTAAGAAAACCCTATAGGGGCATTGGAGGCGCTAGCACGCTGTCGTTGTTGGATCCTGTTCGTATGGTTACCAGTAGAGGGAGCTGATCTGAGTAGTTGGCTCCTCAAGATCAAAAAGGAAAAACTCAAAAAGGTACAACTCTTTCTAACTCGATTTAAATGCCATTGATAGATCCGCAATTGGGATTGGTAAACTTTTGCAATTTTAATTTTTAATTCTTTCGCTGTGTGCCTACCAATCCCAACAGTGGCATCAGAGCCAGGTCAATTGTGCATTTAAATTAAGTTTTAGTGCTTATTGTGTGATTATATATGTGATATATAAGTTGAACATGATTTTAGCAAGACTTAATTTATATTAGTAGTACTGCCAGATTTTCATTTTTTAGAGGCAGTGTGATTGTGATGAATTTTTAAATGACCAAATCTTATCCAATAATCCTAAAAATTTCCAAAATAAAAGTATACATCCTATGCTTTAATTGGATATATAATATGTATGATTTGGATCAGTACATTAGGAGATATCAATGTTTGAAGTTAGGCTTTGAATCTGGAATGTTTTCTTTGGTAGCGATGGTTAATTAGAGTTTAAGGAAAAGTGAACGTATAATTTTATGAAAATTATATTTTTCGTCTAAAATAGACTTACGGAAGGTCAAATAGAGCTTTGAACCACTGCAATTGGATTTTTCTAGATTTAATTATATTTTTCAAATTAAGATGTAAAAATCTGACAGCTTAGCGGGACTGCCATAGCTAACAGTTTATTGCTTTTCATATTGTATGAATTGTTGATTGTTGTGGTTTACTTCTTAAAATTGTTTGGGTATGGTGAACAATATTGCTTTAGTTTTACAAAGGTTGTAAAATTTAAATACGGCCTGCATGCCGTGCCTTCCTCTAAATAGTCTCGATGTACATTCTCTTCTCATCTCACTCCCCTCGTATGTTTAAACGAGGTTTCTCTCATTGTAATTGTTTTTTTTCTTTTCTTACTTAGAGAAGTCCTCTCATTGGCTTGGGAGGATTTTAGATTAGGCAAGCCATGTTGTGTCACGGTTGAGTTATGCTTTTGATTAGATCATTGCATGTAAAATTTTTGTGTTTATATGTTCTATTTGTATGAGATATGATCGTGATTGCATACATATAAACTAAAACTAATTGGTTAAGGATATTAGAGGCGCTAGCACGTTGCCGGTGTTGGGGTCCTATTCGTGTGGATACCAGAAGAGGGAGCTGATATGAGTAGTTAGCTCCTCAAGATTGAAAAAGGTAAAACTCCAAGAAGAATTAGTTGATATGTTGATGTTGGGGATGGTTAATCTCATACTCATAGAGATTGATGCTCTTTTAAGAAGAATTAGCGGACATGTAGATGCAGGGGAAATTATTTCAGGAGCAACGAAACATGGAGATTTGTGAACTCGCAATACGTTGATGATTGTGGGCAGTCAAACAAACATGAATAAGGTACGACTCTTTCTAACTTGATTTAAATGTCGTTGATAGATTCGCAATTGGGATTGGTAAACTTTTGCAATTTTAATTTTTTTAATTCTTCCGCTGTGTGCCTACCAATCCCAACAGTGGTATCAAAGCCAGGTCAATTGTGCATTTAAATTGAGTTTTAGTGATTTTTGTGTACTTATATATGTGATATATAAGTTGAACATGATTTTAGAAGGGTTGGATTGAAAACTTAAAGATTGAAGTTATAGTAGTAGTGCTGCCAGATATTTGTTTTTTAGAGGCAGTGTGATTGTGACGAATTTTCTAATAACCAAATCTTATCCAATAATCCTGAAAATTTCTAGAATGAAAGTAGACATCCTAAGATTTAATTTGATATATAACATATGTGATTTGGATTAGTACATTAGGAGATATCAATTTTTGAAGTTAGGCTTTGAATTTGGAATGTTTTCTCTGGTAGCGATGAATAATTAGAGTTTCAGGAAAAGTTGACATATAATTTTATGAAATTTATATTTTTCTTCAAAAATAGACTTAAGGACGGTAAAATAAAGCTTTGAACCACTATAATTGGATTTTTCTAGATTTAATTATGATTTTTCAAATTAAGATGCAAAAATCTGACAGCTTAGTGTGACTGCCATAGCTAACTGTTCATAGTTCAATCATGACATCTATTGCTTTGCATATTGTATGAATTATTGATTGTTGTGGTTTACTTCTCAAAATTTTTTGGGTATGGTGAACAACATGGATTTAGTTTTACAAGAGTTGTAATTTTAAATACGGCTTGCGTGCCGTGCCTTCCTCTAAATAGTCTCGATGTACATTCTTTTTTCATCTCACTCCCCTCGTATGTTTAAACGAGGTTTCTCTCAATGTATTTCTTTTTCTTATTTAGAGAAGTCATCTCATTGGCTTGGGAGGATTTTAGGGTAGGCGAGCCATATTGTGTCACGTTTGAATTATGGTCTTGATTAAATCATTGCATACATACTTTTGCGTTTATATGTATTTATTTGTATGAGATACAACCACGATTGCATTCATATAAACAAAAGTAATTGATTAAGCCCTCTAAATAAAATCTTAAGTCATAATGCCATCAATTAATGAATACTTGTTAAAACCTAGATCACTCAATTGTAGGTTCCACCAAAGTGGATGCATTTGAGTTATGTTGGTGAAACAAGCGTAAGTAATGGTGCTACTCACAATGATTCATTATTGTTTTGACTTAATTAAGATTAGCAAAACTGTTTTGGGTCTCAAGGCATTAGATGGGATTAAACATGCTAGATCATATGATGATCGAATCCCATAAAGATCTAAGAGTTACATATGTTGTAATTGGTAAAGATGTTACCTACCTAAATAACTTGAATTTAAGCGTCCTGCCAAAGCGGACTTAAATTTAAGCGAAATATGGATCTTAGCCTACTAATTATAGCATTGAGGGTTGTTAATTTAGTGGGAGATTACAAAATAACTTTGAATATTTTAATTGTAGAATCATGTCGACTAGTAACACGACTAGACTATCATTGCGATTAGTCCTTGAGAAGGACAAGCTTTCTTGACTGGTTTAGGAACTTGAGAATTGTTCTCAAGCAGGAAACAAAGGCATATATCCTAGATCAACCTATTCCTAAAGAGCCTGCAACTAATGCTCCAAGAGCTCAGAAAGATGCTTACACGAAGCATAAGGATGACTCTATGAATGTAGGTAGCCTAATGCTTGCCACTATGGTTCTAGAGCTCCAAAGAGATATAGAACTTTTAGAGGCTCATGAGATAATTGTGCATCTCAAGGAAATGTTCCAGCAATAGGCAAGGCAAGAGAGATATGATACCACAAAGGCCTTACAATCCTACAAGATGGCTGAAGGTGCATCAATTAGTATTCATGTGTTAAAGATGAAAAGCTATATTGATGACCTTGAGAGGCTTGGATTTCCCATGAGCCCGGAGTTAGCTAGAGATTTGATCTTGAACTCACTCCTGAAAGTTATGACCGATTTGTCATGAACTATAACATGAATAACATGAAGAAATCAATTTCTAAATTACATGGGATGCTCAAAGCTATTGAGCATAACATTTAGAAAAGCCCAGCATTGTTTTGATGGTTCAAAATGGAAATGGTATTAAAAGGAAAGGTATGGGCAAGGAAAGGGTAATGGCTCAGGTGGTAAGACCAAAGAGTCAAACAAGCCCGAAACTAAGCCTATAGCTAAGAAGGTAAAGCCGCTAAAGGAAGGAGTATGCTTCTTCTACAATAAAACCGTTCATTGGAAGAGGAATTGGAAACTCTACCTCGAAGATCTGAGAAGAAAAATAAAAAAGGATCAAGTCAATCGATTTGAATCCAACTTTCCTATGGCATTATCATCTACGCTATATAAATGAGAAACACATTTCTAAACTCCATCAAGATGGATTTTCTTAAATCATTTGATTTTGAATCATATGATACATGTGAATCTTGCTTATTAGGAAAGATGACAGAGGCACCTTTTACTGGGTATAGTAAGAGGGCCACTGATTTATTGGGCCTCATACATACAGATGTATGTGAACTAATTAATACAGCTGCCAGAGGAGGTTATATGTACTTTATTACATTTATGGATGACTTTAGTAGATATGGATATATCTATATAATGAAACATAAATTTGAATCTTTTGAAATGTTCAAAATATTCCAAAATAAAGTACAAAAACCAACTTGGCAAAATAATTAAAGCACTTCAATCTGATCGAGGTGGTGAATATTTGAGCCAAGAGTTTATTGACCATCTTAAGAGTTGTGGGATAGTCTCACAATTAACTCCTCTAGAAACACCACAATGGAATGACATTTCTAAACAGAGGAATCAAACACTATTAGATATAGTTCGATATATAATGAGTTAAACAGATCTTCCACCGTCCTTTTGGGGCCATGCCTTAGAAATAGCTGCGTTCACACTAAATCGTGTTCCATCGAAGGGAGTTGGAAAGACACCATATGAGATATGGACTGGGAAGAATCCCAGTTTGTCTTTTCTCAAAATTTGGGGATGTGAGGTTTATGTTAAACAACAAGCCTCTAATAAATTATCACACAAATCCTCAAAGTGCCTTTTTGTGGGGTATCCTAAGGAAACTAAGGGATACTATGTCTATAATCCCACCGATAATAAAGTGTTTGTTATCCAAAACGGTATCTTTCTAGAAAGGGAGTTTATCTCTAAAAGAACCAGTGGGAGAAAGGTACATCTCGAAAAGTTTGAGAGTCACAAGATAGCACATAACCACAAGTGGAAAACAGAGAAGACTAACAACAAGTTGTTGAGCCTCCTCAAGTAACACAAGGCACATAAAGGTTTGATAGGACATGACATCAGCCTCAAAGATATGGATTTATGATTACTGGAAGTCGTAATGTGTTGCTCATTGATCAGAATGAGCCAACCGCCTATCTAGAAGCCATAATGGGACTAAACTCTGAGAAATGACTAAATGCCATGAAGTCTGAAATGCAATCCATGTACGACAATTAGGTATGGACCTTAGTTGTCGATCCACTCAAAGGTGTAAAAACCATTGAGTGCAATCAGGTTTTTAAGGAGAAAACTGACATGGATAGCAAGATAAATGTCTTCAAGGCACGACTGGCTGCAAAAGGATTCACTCAAACTCATGGTATAGACTATGATGAAACCTTTTCCCCAGTTGCAATGGCCAAATCAATCAGAATCCTTCTTGACATTGCATCATATTATGACTATGAAATATGGTAGATGGACGTCAAAATGGCCTTCCTTAATGGAAAGCTCCTTGAGGATGTGTACATGACACAACCTGAAGGTTTCGTGTGTCTAAAGAATTTTGGTAAAGTATGCAAGCTTTAAAGATCCATTTATGGAATAAAGCAAGCATCTCGGAGTTGGAATCATTGTTTTGATGAAGTAGTCAAAGAGTTTGAATTCATTCAAAACATCGATAAACCTTGTGTTTACAAGAAGGTTAGTGGGAGCACAATTATATTTCTAGTGCTTTATGCAAATGACATCCTACTTATTGAGAATGACATTCCTACCTTGCAAGTGTCAAGTCTTAGTTAGGGAAGTCTTTCTGAATGAAAGACTCAGGTGAAGCCCTTTATATCCTTGAGATTAGGATCTATAGAGATAGATCCAAGAGGCTAATAGGCCTAAGTCAGAGTAGTGAAGGTCGTTGGACTGCTGTCAAGAATATCCTAAAGCACCTGAGAATGACTGAGGACTTATTCTTGGTATATGGTGGATTGGGTGATGAGTTCTATGTAACTGGTTATACAGAGATGATCTTATATCGTAATCTAGATATATGTTAATTTTGAATAGTGGTGTAGTAAGCTGGAAGAGCTACAAGTAGAGTACTGTAGTAGATTCTGCAATAGAAGTTGAGTATATAGCAGCATCAGATGCAGCTAAAGAAACTGTTTGGATTAAAAGTTTGTTATTGAACTAAGGGTGGTACCTACCACCCAAATCCAATAGATTTGTTTTGTGACAATAGCGAAGCTATTGAGGACCAAACGTATACTCAGGGGATTTCATCTTATCATAGAAATCAATGATAGAGGTGATATAAAAATATACAAAGTAAGAGGAGAAGACAATGTTGTTGATCCTCCTTTTAAGTAGCTTGTACAAGCAAGGCATAAGCATCATGTTAGAACAATGCGAATTAGGTAAACTAATGATTGTACCTAGTGCAAGTGGGAGGATGTTGGAAATTGTGCCCTAGGGGCCAATCATTGTACTTTGAATATTTCCATTCAATGAATTTCTCCATTTGGTTATCACATTATTCGCATTTTCACTGTGATATTGTATCCTTGGATAAATCATAATGATTGTCCTAAATGTCCCTGGTCGGTCATCTATATGGGAGCAAAGATGAAATAAGACCAGTATGACTTTGATAAGGTATGGGGATACTAATCAAAGTCTTAGGCACTTGTAGGAGTATAAGGTGCTTGACCGACGTGCTATGAGAAAGCAGTATGGATCAAGTCATAAGCTTATCTCATGTATAACCACGTCACAATGCCCTTTGACCTGAGATCATCATGGATTCCTATATGAGAGTCACTAAGCTTTGACTTAGTCAAAAGTCACCTTTAACTGGGTGGTGATAAAGGCTACAATCGGGCTTAATGGTTTTCATGTAGAGGAATGTGAATGGTCAAGATGGAATTTATCCCTTACATTAGTGAGAGATATTACTGGGCCCTTCGATGAGTAAGTCTGAGAAATGTATGGCCATACTACGATGGAAAGAGTTTCCACTTCTATAGTCTAACTACTCAGGGATCGAGAAAGTAATGGTCAGGATTAGGAGGATGACATTCTCTATGCCTCATCCTTGATCAAAATATCATGTGACAAAATGGACGTGATATGGTTATACGACGACAGGTTGTATCGTATTGTCGATCCTCATATGAATTGGGTAGTAGTAATGTCTTGCTAGAGGCCGCTTACGACTTGTGGGTTAGTATAGTCATTGGCCCACTGCCAACTTCGTATGGGCCTACAGGGTCGCACACAAGAATAGCCCAACACGAGCTATAATGTCCAGATTCATTGAATCTAAGATGCGTCTAAGATTCAATGAATACAATGTTTAATCTAGGGTGAATGAATTTTAAATATATATTTATTATATACACATGTTGTGTGAATATTTATTTGATAAATATTTATGTGTGTGTTATATATATATTTATATTTGGAAAGGAAAATTAATAATATTATATACACATATGTATTTTTGAAATACATAAATACATATATAATATATATTATTTGATAATATATATTATATATATATGATAGTATTATATTATATGATCATATGATAATATTATATATATATATATATATATATAATATATATGATTTGATAATATATATTGAATATATGATAATATTATATTATATGATGATATTATTATATTGTGTATATATAAAGATATTATATGATAATATCTCATATTTAATTTATGAAGATAAATTAAATTTCATATGCTCTTTATTCTAATTAAATAAATAGGTTAAATTAAAACTGTTGGACAGATTTAATTAAATCAGATTTATTTAATTAGCTTATTAAAACAATTAAATGTTAATTGATATGATAAGGATTTATAAGTTAATTAAGATTAATTTTAAAAATCCAATATCCATCAAAAAATAGATAACCCTAATAGTTATAAAATATGAGAGCTAGGGTTTTCTACAGCTGATGAAAAACTAGAGAGCCACAAGAAAACCCTAGAAGGATATTAGAGGTGCTAGCACGCTGTCGGTGTTGGGGTCCTATTCATGTGGATACCAGTAGAGGGAGCTGATATGAGTAGTTAGCTCCTCAAGATTGAAAAAGGCAAAACTCCAAGAAGAACTAGTTGATATGTTGATGTTGGGGATGATTACTCTCATACTCATAGAGATTGATGCTCTTTTAAGAAGAATTAGCGGACATGTAGATGCCGGGGAAATTATTTCAGGAGCAACCAAATATAGAGATTTGTGAACTCGCAATACGTTGATGGTTGTGGGCATTCAAACAAACATGAATAAGGTACGACTCTTTCTAACTTGATTTAAATGCTGTTGATAGATCCGCAATTGGGATTGGTAAACTTTTACAATTTTAATTTTTTTAATTCTTCCGCTGTGTGCCTACCAATCCCAACAACATGTGAATCTTGCTTATTAGGAAAGATGACAGAGGCATCTTTTACTGGGTATAGTAAGAGGACCATTGATTTATTGGGCCTCATACATACAGATGTATGTGAACTAATGAATACAGCTGCCAGAGGAGGTTATATGTACTTTATTACATTTGTGGATGACTTTAGTAGATATGGATATATCTATATAATGAAACATAAATTTGAATCTTTTGAAATGTTCAAAATATTCCAAAATAAAGTACAAAAACCAACTTGGCAAAATAATTAAAGCACTTCAATCTGATCGAGGTGGTGAATATTTGAGCCAAGAGTTTATTGACCATCTTAAGAGTTGTGGGATAGTCTCACAATTAACTCCTTTAGAAACACCACAATGGAATGATGTTTCTAAACAGAGGAATTGAACACTATTAGATATAGTTCGATATATGATGAGTTAAACAGATCTTCCACCGTCCTTTTGGGGCCATGCCTTAGAAATAGCTGCGTTCACACTAAATCGTGTTCCATCGAAGGGAGTTGGAAAGACACCATATGAGATATGGACTGGGAATAATCCCATTTTGTCTTTTTTCAAACTAAGGAACACTATGTCTATAATCCCACCGATAACAGAGTATTTGTTATCTGAAACGGTATCTTTCTAGAATGTGATTATCTCTAAAAGAGCCAGTGGGAGTAAGATACATCTCGAAGAAGTTTGAGACTTACAAGATAGCACATACCACAGATGGAAAATAGAGAAGACTCGTAACAAGTTGTTGAGCCTCCTCAAGTAACACAAGGCCCATGAAGGTCAGATAGGACACGACAACAGCCTCAGAGATATGGATTTCTAATTATTAGAAGTCTGATGTGTTGCTCATTGAACATAATGAGCCAACCACCTATCAAGAAGCCATAGAGGGGCCAAACTTTGATAAATGGCTCAATGCCATGAAGTTTGAAATGCAATCCATGTACGACAATCAGGTATGGACCTTAGTTGATCCACCTGAAGGTGTAAAAACCATCGGGTGCAAGTGGGTTTTCAAAGAAAAAAAACCAACATGGATGGCAAAGTAAATGTCTTCAAGACACGACTGGTTGCAAAAGGATTCACTCAAACTCATGGTGTAGACTATGATGAAACCTGTTCCCCAGTTGTAATGACCAAATCAATCAGAATCATTCTTACCATTGCATCATATTATAACTATGAAATATGGTAGATGGACGTCAAAATGGCCTTCCTTAATGGAAAGCTCCTTGAGGATGTGTACATGACACAACCTGAAGGTTTCGTGCGTCCAAAGGATTTTGGTAAAGTATGCAATCTTCAAAGATCCATTTATGGATTAAAGCAAGCATCTCAGAGTTGGAATCATTGTTTTGATGAAGTAGTCAAAGAGTTTGAATTCATTCAAAACATCGATAAACCTTGTGTTTACAAGAAGGTTAGTGGGAGCACAGTTGGATTTCTAGTACTTTATGCAAATGACATCCTACTCATTGGGAATGACATTCCTACCTTGCAGAGTGTCAAGTCTCAGTTAGGGAAGTCTTTCTCGATGAAAGACTCAGGTGAAGCCTTTTATATCCTAGAGATTAGGATCTATAGAGATAGATCCAAGAGGCTAATAGGCCTAAGTTAGAGTAGTGAGGTTGTTGGACTGAGAATAACTAAAGACTTATTCTTGGCATATAGTGAATTGGATGATGAGCTCTGTGTAATTGGTTATACAGATACAAGTTCCCAAACTGACCTAGATGATCATAGATTGCAATCTAGATATATATTCCTTTTGAATAGTGGTGCAGTAAGCTAGAAAAGCTATAAGTAAAGTACTGTAGAAGATTCTGCAATAGAAGTTGAGTATATAGCAGCATCAGATGCAGCTAAAGAAACTGCTTGGATTAGAAAGTTCGTTATAGATCTAAGGGTGGTACCTACCATCATAAATCCAATAGATTTGTTATGTGTTAATAGCGAAGCTATTAAGGACCAAACATATACACAGGCGATTTTATCTTATTAGAGAAATCAATGATAGAGGTGATATAAAAAATATGCAAAGTAGCAAGAGAAGACAATGTTGTTAATCCTCTTTCTATGATGGAAATGAGTTTCCATTTCTATAGTCAGACTACTCAGGGATCGAGAAAGTAAAGGTCAGGAATAGGAGGATGACATTCTCCATTCCTTATCCTTGACCGAAATATCGTGTGACAAAAGGTATATGACAGGTTGTATCGTATTGTCGATCCTCATATGAATTGGGTAGTCGTAATGTCTTGCTAGAGGCTACTTACGACTTGTGGGTTAGTATAGTCATTGGCCAACTGCCAACTTTTTATAGGCCTACAGGGTCGCATACAAGAATAGCCCAACACGAGCTATAATGTCCAGATTCATTGAATCTAAGATGCGTCTAAGATTCAATGAATACAATTTTTAATCTAGGGTGGACGAATTTTAAATATATACTTATTGTATACACATGTTATGTGAATATTTATTTGATAAATATTTATATGTGTGTGTATATATATATATTTATATTTGGAAAAGAAAATTAATAATATTATATACACATATGTATTTTTGAAATATATAAATACATATATATAATATATATTATTTGATAATATGTATTATATGAAAATATTCTATTATATATAAAATATATATTATTTGATAATATATATTAAATATATGATAATATTATATTGTATGATCATATGATAATATTATGTTATATATATAATATATATTATTTGATAATATATATTAAATATATGATAATATTATATTATATGATGATATTATTATATTGTGTATATATATAAAGATATTATATGATAATATCTCATATTTAATTTATGAAGATAAATTAAATTCCATTGGCTCTTTATTCTAATTAAATAAATAGGTTAAGTTAAAACTGTTGGACAGATTTAATGAAACCAGATTTATTTAATTAACTTATCAAAACAATTAAGTGTTAATTGATATGATAAGGATTTTGAAATTAATTAAGATTAATTTTTTTAAAAATCCAATATCCATCATAAAATAGATAACCCTAACTAGTTATTAGAAAGTGAAGAGCTAGGGTTTTCTAATGATGATAAAAAAATGGAGAGCTGCAAGAAAACCCTAAAGGGACATTGGAGGCGCTAGCACGCTGTCATTGTTGGGTCCTGTTCGTGTAGATACTAGTAGATGGAGCTTATTTGAGTAGTTGGCTCCTCAAGATAAAAAAGGAAAAACTCAAAAAGGTACGAATCTTTCTAACTCGATTTAAATGCTATTTATAGATCCACAATTGGGATTGGTAAACTTTTTCAATTTTAATTTTTAATTCTTCCGCTGTGTGCCTACCAATCCCAACAAGAAGCCCGTCTGGTAGTATTCAGCACGCGTACTTCGAAAGGGAATCTAGTTAAAATTCTTGAACCGGGACGTGGCAACTGACGATAACATGAGGGACTCTGAAAATGTCGGCAAGGGCCTCGAGAAGAGTTCTCTTTTCTATTTAATGCTTGCCTACCCTGGAAATGGCTCAGCAGGAGGTAGGGTCCAGTGGCTGGAATTACACCTCCTGTCATGTGGTGTCTGGTGTGCCCTCGGTGGCCCTTAAAAATCCAGAGGACCAAGTGCCTCCCACTTCCGCTCATACTCATAACCGTATTAGGTCTCTAATTTGAACAGCCTTTGGTTGATGAAATAATATAGGAAAGGGAAGTCAGCAAAGTGGATCTATAACATTGGAAAAAGGATTGGCTCTGAAGGCTGGGCACAGGGGTCCCAGCCTCGAACTCGTCGGCTGTCGACAATGGGTGATGAATAATTTATAGATTTTTCTTACCATATTAAATTCATGAACAGTTATATTATAGTTATTTTTCAATAAGGCTGATAAACAAGGACATAGTTTTAGGTTGTTGAAAGCTGAAGGTTGAAGGAAGAAACAACAATCACATGGACGGAACCCATTCTTTAGTGCTCATATAAGCTGTATTGATTTTTCTAGCTACAACAATTTTTAAAGCTATCAGATTAATCTCTCCACTTGATGATAGGTAACATCTGTTAGATGTGATTAGTTTTGATGATGTCAAATATATATATTAAATATGAAAGCAAAAAGTTTGCATAATATATTTATCTCTTACATTGACTTACTATTGTGTTTAATGTGACATATCTTATGGATTAGTTAAGAAAAGAGAGTAAGCGATTGAAATTAGTCATGAAAATAAAAGGGCTACCTAGTTGGGATATGGAGAATGATCGTGAAGAGAAAAATCAAGGAGAAAGAGATTGAAGAAAGAAGAACTTGCAAGATATAATGAGAATATCAAGATTCAGTCTCTTAAAGTGATTCTGGAGGTCTCAAATGGAAGTTGGAATAATCCAATCAGGAGTTAAAAGCGTCTGGATCTTTTAAGTGCATAAAACATCACACTATTCGAATAATCAAAGGAGTATTCAAATAGAGGGGCAACTTATTCGAATAGCCTTGAGATTATTCGAATAGTACCAGCAGTCTATGTTTCTTTTAGTATGAGCAAGGTTCAGTGTTTCAGTCATATCTCCCAAATTACAACTCCGAAAAAACTAGTGGCATATAAAACTAGACACCTAATGCGTCATTTTAACTTGAGATCAAGTTGAAAGAAGTTTAGATGAAGGAGATATGAATTTTGGAAGTTGAGCTTCAAATCACCATCACTTTCCAAAACATGTTTAGTATTTTAGATATATCATTCAATCTACATGTCCAAATGAGTTCAAACTTGTGCCATATGAAAGTAGACTCAAAGATCTTTCTATGGATATATAATATATCAAATTTATAGCTATATTCAAAGCAATATAAATTCTAGAAGTTGACGCTTGATTCACACGCTGTCAATAGAGCACTATTCGAAAAACTCAAGCTGAATCTGAATAAAGTAACCTTTTCTTTGAGAGAAGATATTCAAATAATGAATTGAATATTCGAATATATTTTAAAGGATTATAGGAATGCTGAGAATATTATCAGGATACTTTGAGATTATTCGAATAGAGAGTCAACTATTCGAATAACATTTTGAGTTGAAACCAACTATTTTCGAATCCAATTTCACAAGGTTATCCAAATA
The DNA here is from genome assembly GCA_037074505.1 of Albizia julibrissin. Classification (NCBI taxonomy): domain Eukaryota; kingdom Viridiplantae; phylum Streptophyta; class Magnoliopsida; order Fabales; family Fabaceae; genus Albizia; species Albizia julibrissin. Next base: position 33,358,218 of record CM073484.1, on the reverse strand, counting down.
GTCATGTATTGTATTAGAATAATTTTCTAATATCAAAAGGGAAAGATTATTTGAATAGTAAGGGATTATTTGAATAGTATTAAGATTTGAAATATATCTTCTCCAATTTATGAAGAGTATTCGAATAAGCCAGTTTGTGTATCAGGATAACTTTATTAGTTTTTCAAAGGGATTATTCGAATAGTGGGTTAGACTATTCGAATAAGTCTACTACTATTCATATGGGCAACAATATTCAAAGAGTATTCAAATCATGTTTATTCATTATAAGCTTCATATGATTTCATACTTTAACTTTGTTTGATAGTTGTTACAAGTGAGACAGAATATAATGGTCAGACTGAAGTTACATATCAATAAAGTCAAAGAATGACGGATATGATCATATGAACAGCTGTTAACGCACATGATCTTAAAACCACGCAAATCCATTACGCATCATGACAGCCTAGACGCATATTCAAATATCACACTCCATAACAAACACTCCACAAACATTCATCTCCAGAACATCTATATGAAGAATTACAAAGACGAACAGAGAACAATGACAATGAATCATGAGAAGAAACAATATTCAACAAATGACTCAACGAACGTGCAAACATAAAGTAACATTGAAGCCTCTGTCGGAGCATAATCATGGGCAACAGTAAGTAACTGCCGGATCATTTGACTAAACAGATCAAATCTCCAACGGGCAGAATATTTGAATGCTCAACGGCTCTCAAATCATTCTCTATATAAGCTCAACCATTCAATGAGAAGATATATACAGAGACACGGCGATAAGAGAGATGAGAAATAAACATGCTGATATCTTGAGTCATATGCTTTAAACACTCTCTGCTCTTCTCTGTTTTCTATATCATGAATATTTGAGAGAGTAATTATTTGTATTATACTTCAGTGAGTATCTTACCCACTCTATAAAGAGAGTCTGTAAACACTTCATATATACTTCTGTATTGATATCAAGGTAGAGGGACCTTGAGAGGGTTGATTTACTTACAGAAAAGCTGTAGGGAGAATTGCCAGTAAGACTTACAAGGTGTAAGCAGTAGAGAACGTTACTACTCGTAAGACTTGCACGGGTAAGCAGGAGAGAAAGGTCTTTGGGATTACTCTACTCATAAGACTTGTCGTAAGGGGGAGTGAACCTTACAGTGTATAAGGGGGAGTAACTCCGTAGTAGGCTATACAAGTACCTGGTTAAACTTATGGATTGTAGAGGCTTTTCTTATGCCTGGTACAAGAACATAATTGATTGGAAATCTCAGGAGGAGTATGGGGACTTGACGTAGGTCATCGTTGATTGAATCGGACTAGGATAAATCAGAGTTTGCATCTTCTCATCCTTAAGCTGTTACATTTCCAACATATATGATTTATATAACTGCTTATGATTTTATACTTCCTTATGTATTGATTTAATCATATGTGAAAATGTATTTGAAAGTTTTTAAAAACTCATCGTACACCCAATTCACCCTCCTTTTTGGTGTCAGCCAGTTCTAACATTTGGTATCAGAGTTTGGACTCTTGTTTAAAGGACTTAACCGTCTCAAGAGTTATAATGGCTGACTTTGGGTATTTTATGCTTCCAGAAGGTTTTGGTTATACTATTCCACCTCTTTTGAAAGATATTTATTTTTGGTTCTGGAAAGCTAGAATGACTAGTTTTATAAAAGCATATGATTTTGATATTGAAATTTTTTTACAAATGCTTTTGATCATAAACCAAGAAAGGATTGGACAGATAAAGGAAAGAAAATGTTTTCATTGAATATTAGAGCAATGAAGATTCTTTATAGTGCTATGACAGAAAATGATTTTGAGAAAATTAGATTTTGCTCTAATGCTAAAGATATATGGGATACTCTTAATTCTATGTATACTTCTAATAAGTGTGTTGAAGTTGAAAATGTTGACAGTTTATGTGAAACTATAAGTTGCTCATCTACGATGTATGAACAATTAGAAGTTGATGATGAATAAGGAGAAATCATAGAACACTTCCATATAGTCAACATGGATAGACAAGAAGATGATTTCCAAAAAGAGCTCATTATAGACGATCATGACAAATCACCTTCTAGAGCTCAAGATAAACTTGAGGTAACAAGTTCCAACTCTTCTTATGATCTTCATAAAACTGCTTTCCAAAGTTTGCATAAAATTTTTTTCCAACCAATTGTTCATTCTTCTATGAAAAGCAAAAATGGTTTCAAATATGTTGGAAACTTATGTGTGAAGAAAGAATGTAAGCAAACTAGATATTTAAGAACATCATCCCTCAAACAACACAATACTTGCATAGGACCTCACAATGTATATAATCATCTTATATGCAATTATTGTGGTAAAAATGGTTATATTTCTCATGCATGCTATATTAGAAGGAATTCTAATGTGAGAAATAAATATGTTTGGGTTCCGAAAGGACATGTAAATTTGAATGCTAACAATCAAGGACCTAAGTATATGTGGGTACCAAAATGTCCATCTAGAACTTTATAAATGCAAGACGATTTGAAAAGAAAGGGATATAACATTACAAAGAAGATGAAGATGAAGCCAAGAGCTTCTTATGCATCAATAAGGAAGGTGATATCATCAAAAAAGAGAACTCATGGAAAAGCTATTGCTACAACCTCATCGTCAAAGCAAAAGAAACAATGGATAATAGCAAGAGAAGTATATTCTACCTCAAGAAAGGGTTACCATAATATACCATTCAACTACCTTGAGGAAAACAAGAAGAGGATGATCTCTCACACAAAAATATTTTCAAAGCCTATATCATTTGAGAAAGCGTTGCATAATCCCAAAGCCAAATACGCAAAAACAGAGCTTCAAAGAAAGATGCAATGGGTATGCAAAGGAAATCCTCTGAATACCTAAGATAAACATGCAAAATGGTAAAACCTCCTACATTTTTATCTTTACTATCTATTAAGGTTTATACCTATTACCTTAGGAATAAACATTGCAAACTATCTTAGACATATGTTTTCAAATCCTTTCAAAAATTCATCTTGTAAACTTATTTACAATGGATTGCAATGTTTATTAGTTTAGTTATTTATGCATACGCATTTGTTTTAGAAGAAAATATCACCTTTTATGCATAAATTCATCAATTTATTATATTCAATTTTTCTGATTTGATTCATAGAGCATGTGAATTATGATTCCTACAAATTAATCATGAGTAGATGTAAGTAAAACTGGATACCGAAGGAAGAAAAAGGGTTACATGGTTTTGTAGGAAGAAGAAAGGGATATTATGCTTTCAGTCAGTAAAGTAGGGACAAATAGAGGATATATGAACTCTCAGTGAGAAATTGAGTTCATAAGAAGTTCAGGAAAGAACTCGAGTTCTCGAGGCAAAACTCGAGTTCATATCATGAAGTTTTAGTAGGAAAAACAAGTATAGGAAGAAATATGCAGAAAAGCTTGATTCATGAGCATGGGTTACTTAAGTGATCTTGGAGGACTTGAGTACAAAGAAACAAGAAATTAGAAACTAACTTGAGTGTCTACAAGCCATACTCAAGCCAGGTAAGATGGGTTAGTATGGGAGTTTAACTACAAAACTCTAGTTTGTAGTAGCAAACTCAAGTCCGTATAAACTCGAGTTTGGAGGGCCAAACTCGAGTGTAGATAAACTCGAGTTTTGTGGGCAGAACTCGAGTGTTGGGTACTTTATATTAGTTTCCATACCTTAACCGTTACACTTGTTCTTCCTAACTAAATTTGGGTAATGAATATTTATCTATTATTGTATTTCTTTAGCAATCAATCTTATTTTATCTTCAAATTATTTCCAGATTGCCAAATTAACCAAAAATGAAATTGTACATAAATCTTTCTATGAATTTGAGTCCTTGAAATGCATATTTCGAAAAAGAATATCTCAATCTATCTAGTTTACAAAAGTGTATACACATGATTTGAAAATTATTCATATTTTGTTTGCATTCAAATCACTTTCAAATCCTTTAAGGACATATGCTTTGATGATCAATCAAGAGAAATATATTGGCTGCAATACTCAAAACAACAAATACCCATACCAATACAAATAAGCATTAAGCATATTGTGATAAAAATATGGAACAGAAGCTCAAGAGCATCTTGAAGACATGATCAAAGTTATATAGTGAGAGTGTGGTGGACCGGACTTCATGAATCTATCATCAGCTTGCCAAATCTAAATGAGCATTTCTAAACCCTATCTCTTTATATTTTTGAGAACATTATGCATATTCTTTATCCTCTCAAATTTACTTTGATCATGAAATCATCTTTAAATGTGCATATTTGTTTTAAATTTAAGAAATGTGAAAACTATCTTTCATTTGCATCACATTAAAACATAAAGGGGGGGAGAGAGAAAATTGTTTTCTTGACATGTTTACTTTGTTTAATAGAGAGAAAGAAACTTCAAATTTGATTTTATATTTATCTCTCTATAAGCTTATATTTTTTACCCCTCAAACTTTTTACTGATGTCAAATAAGAGGAAAGAGAGAGACAAGAAAAATATGTTGCATAATATTTGTTCTAGTCACATTCATGCATATTTTTGATTAGTTTTGATTATGTCAAATATAGATATTAAATATGAAAGCAAAACTTTTGCATAATATATTTATCTCTTACATTGACTAACTACTGTGTTTAATGTGACATATCTTACGAATTAGTCAAGAAAAGAAAGTAGGAGATTGAAGTTAGTCATGAAAATAAAGGGGCTAACTAGTTGGGATATGGAGAATGATCGTGAAGAGAAAAATCAAGGAGAAAGAGATTGAAGAAAGAAGAACTTGCAAGATATAATGAGAATATCAAAATTCAGTCTCTTAAAAGTGATTATGGAGGTCTCAAATGGAAGTTGGAATAATCCAATCAGAAGTTAAAAGCGTCTGGATCTTTCAAGTGCATAAAACATCACACTATTCGAATAATCAAATGAGTATTCGAATAGAGGGGAAAATTATTCTAATAGCCTTGAAATTATTCGAATAGTACTAGCAGTCTTTGTTTCTTTCAATATGAGTGAGGTTCAATGTTTCAGTCATATCTCCAAAACTACAACTCCGATTGAGACAAAACTAGTGGCATATACAAATAGACTCCTAATGCGTCATTTTGACACTAGGATCAAGTAAAAAGAGTTCAGATGAAGGAGATATGAATTTTGAAAGTTGAGCTTCAAATCACTGTCACTTTCTATAACATGTTTAGTATTTTAGGCATATCATTCAATCTACATGTCCAAATGAGTTCAAACTGGAGCCATATAAAAGTAGACTCAAAGAAATTTCCATGATTATATAATATGTCAAATTTAGAGTTATATTTAAAGTAGTATGAATTCTGGAAGTTGACACTCAATTCAGATACTTTAAACAGTGCACTATTTGAATAACTCAAGCTGAATCTGAATAAAGTAACCTATTCTTTGAGAGAAGATATTCAAATAATGAATTGAATATTCAAATATATTTTGAAGGATTATAAGAATGCTGAGAATATTATCAGGATACTTTGAGATTATTCGAATAGAGAGTCAACTATTCGAATAACATTTTGAGTTGAAACCAACTATTTCCGAATCCAATTTCACAAGGTTATCCAAATAGTTATGTATTGTATTGGAATAATTTTCTAATATCAAAAGGGAAAGATTATTCGAATAGTAAGGGATTATTTGAATAGTATTAAGGTTTAAAATATATCTTCTCCAATCCATGAAGAGTATTCAAATAAGCTAGTTTGTGTATCAGGATAACTTTATTAGTTTTTCAAAGGGATTATTCGAATAGTGGGTTAGACTATTCGAATAAGTCTATTACTATTCACATAATGAATTAAGTAATTGAATAGTATATATATCTAGAAAAGGCTATGTTATCCTGATAGTAAAAAGAGTAATCGAATACTACATTTTCTAGAGCTGATGAAGAGTTACATCTAACTTATTCAAATCATGTTTATTCATTATAAGCTTCATATGATTTTATACTTTAACTTTGTTTGACAATTGTTACAAGTGAGACAGGATATAATGGTTGGACTAGAGTTATATATCAATAAAGTCAAAGAATGACGGATATAATCATATGAACAGCTGTCAACCCACATGATCTCAAAACCACGTGAATCTATTACGCATCATGACAGCCTATTCAAATATCCCGCTCCATAACAGTCACTCCACCAACGTTCATCTCCAAAACATCTATATGAAGAATTTCAAAGACAAATAGAGAACAACAACAACAAATCATAGGTAGAAACAATATTTAACAAATGACTCAACGAACGTGCAAACATAAAGTAACGCTGAAGCCTCTGTCGGAGCACAATCATGGGCAACACTAAGTAACAGTCGGATCATTTAACGAAACAGATCAAATCTCCAACGGGTAGAATATTTGAATACTCAACAGCTCTCAAATCATTCTATATATAAGCTCAACTATTTAATGAGAAGATATATACAGAGACACAACGATAAGAGCGACGAGAAATAAACATGCTGATATCTTAAGTCATATGCTTTAAACACTCTCTGCTCTTCTCTTTTTCCTATATCATGAATATTTGAGAGAGTGATTATTTGTATTATACTTCAGTGAGTATCTTACCCACTCTTTAAAGAGAGTCTATAACACTTCATATATACTTCTGTATTGATCTCAAGGTAGAGGGACCTTAAGAGGGTTGATTTCCTTACAGAAAAGCTGTAGGGAGAATTGCCGGTTAGACTTTCTGCTAGTAAGACTTACAAGGTGCAAGCAGGAGAGAACGTTACTGCTCGTAAGACTTTCACGAGTAAGTAGGAGAAAAAGGTCTTTAGAATTGATTTGCTCGTAAGACTTGTCAAAAGGGGCAGTGAACTTTACAGTTTATAAGGGGGAGCAACTCCGTAGTAGGCTATACAAGTGCCCAGTTAAACTTGTGGATTGTAGAGGCTTTTCTTGTGCTTGATACAAGAATATAGTGGATTAGAAATCTCAGGAGGAGCCTGGGGACTGGACGTAGGTCATCATGGATTAGATCGAACCAGGATAAATTAGAGTTTGCATCTTCTCTTCCTTAAGCTTTTACATTTCCAACATATATGATTTATATAACTGCTTATGATTTTATACTTCCTTATGTATTGATTTAATCATATGCAAAAAAGTATTTGAAATTTTTTAAAAACTCATTGTACACCCAATTCACCCCCTCTTGGGTGTCAGCCAGTTCTAACAACATCTTCTATAAATGATCCCATACTCTTTATTCTATTGTTCGATCTGCTGATATTCCATTATTAATTCATGATTTATTTCTGTATGTAGTTGTAAAGATGTTGTTGATTCTATTCCTACTATTTCTTCTCCTTCTCATATCATTGCTACTCCTCCTGCAACCAAGTATGATGTCTTTCTTAGCTTTATAGAAGATACTCATGATACTTTCTTAAGTCATATCATACTCTGGCTTACTGAAGTAATGTGGAAGTGATGTTGAGGATATAAGATCACTCAAGTCATCTTACTATGGAAGCATTAATTACTTATTGATTCACTCAGGTATTATGGAAGTGATCTTAATTTGATTGGTCACTCGAATGCTAACCCGAGTGATTGGTCTGAGAAAGTGTCTGAGAAAGATTGATCACTTCCTTGATTACTTAAATGTAGTGAAAGTGATTGCCAACTTAGTGCATCACTCGAGAGATTAAGTTAAACTTAGTTTCAAAGAAAACATATCATTGCCTAGTTCACTTGAATGGAGTGATAGTGATGCAAGTATGGTAGGCCACTAGAGTGATCTTTTGAAAATTATTTTAACAAAAAATATATCACTAGCAAAACTACTTGAGTGATGTGAAAGTGATGCAACTTGATGAATCACTCAAGTGCTTACTCTAGTGATCAACTTAGAAACATTTTAACAAAAATTCAAATTACTTTTAAGATCATTACAGTGAAGTGGAAGTTAGGACAATTTGATACATCACACAAGTACTCTGTAATATCCTAAATTTTGGGACAAGAGGCTTGAGATTAAGCCTGAATCAAGTGGACTGCTAAGCCCCAGTTTAGCAAATGTCCCTATGAGACATAGTATTATTTCCCAAAATTCTTTTATATCCTTGGATATTAAAAGGAATTATATTGGTGAGCTAAAGAGCTTAGGTAATAACAAAACGAAGTGATTGGAGGTCACACACAACATACTGAAGTACAAAACCCTATGTTGTGATATCACACCATCCCCAGGGATCACTTTGCAGTTAGTACAAAATCATCTATCAGCATTCCTTACCAAAAAGAAGTCAATCTATGTCCTTACAGCTCCACTCTTGTATGTTATTAAATTCTTCTCTCGTTTCTTAAAGCAAGTGTTGACAATCTTGAGGTTATATGCGAGGGAGAAATCAATAATAGATTGACCTTCATTATTGAGCGTCCCAAATCCACAACCACAATGAGCCCTTGCATGAGGTCCTGCCTCCTTACCAACATGTCCATTAAAATCTCCTCCAATAAAAATCTTTTTGGTTAGTGGGATACTCTAAATTAGCCCTTCCAAATCTTCCCAGAATTTTTCCTTAAGATGTGCTTTTGCCCCTACTTGAGGTGCATATGCACTGATAATGTTCATAGTATCCTTCCCAATAATCATTCTTAAGGAAATAATTATATCATCAATCCTTTTAACATCCACGACATTCTTCCTCCATTCCTTGTCAACGATGATACCAACACCATTCCTTCCATTGACCTTTCCTGTGTACTAGAGCTTAAAACCATTAATTTTCCGAGACTTTTCTCCTGACCATTTAGTTTCCTAGAGATACAGGATATTAATCTCCCAATCCTTCATTACTCCTACCACCTCCCAAGATTTTCCGCTTAGAGTCCCAATGTTCCAAGTGTCAAATCTAATCTTGTTCTCATGAACTAGCTTCTTTAGCCGCCTCCGTTCAGAAGAGAGCAGTAGCCCTTGCTCATTTAACACTACATCCGGGCGATGATGCAGCGGCTCTCACTCACTTCTCACTGTACTCGAGCCATACAGCGCGTTACTTACAGGCAACGACCTAGCATTAGCACAATTTCTTTGTTGATCCATGTTCATAAGAGATTCGACAAGGTTTTATGTTGGCTGTTAAGGCTTAACACAACCCTCCTTCTTTACCCGGGCTTGGGACCGGCTATTAACATAGGCGGAGTTATGGAAATTTTCTTTAGCCATGTAAAAATTTTCCATGGTAATTATAGTTTTATGGCAATTTCCATAAGAAGTTTTGTCACAAAATTAAAAATATATTATATTTTTAATAGATTTTATATTAATACCCATAGAAATATATTAAAAAATTTCCTTAAATATTGTTAAAATTATAATGTGTGTATATGTATATGTATATGTATATGTATATGTATATGTATATGTATATGTATATGATTTTTGATAAGGTATTATATATAAAATAAAGACATATAATATAATACGCATATGTTGAATATATATAAATTATTAGGTATTAATTAATGTTATTAAAAATAAAATTCAATTCTAAGAAGTGACTTTATATATATATATATATATATATATAAGAAAATTGATTTAATTTAAAATTAATTTATATTAAAAGGTTATAATAAATATATAAAAATTATTTAAAATCAATTATTTAGAATTATCATTTGATTTGTAATTAGTTTTTAATAATATTAGACACACACACACATATATTTTTGTGATAAAGGAATGCTTGTTAGTTGCAACTCAACTGGCAAAGGTTTATGAAGTTATGAGGTGGTAGGTTTGAAATGGGGAGAAGTCCAATTTTAAGACTAGGGTGTGGCGATGGCAATGAGGTTGCTGACGAGAGGGCCACATGGTGTTTTGAAAATGCCACGATTAAATTAGTGAGGGAGAAGATATGTGGGAAATTTTCAATTATGTGGCAAATTCAGTATTTTTTTCTAACATTAAAGCAAATGGTTTTGTTGAGGTCTATATTATACATGAAAGTTGTATTATCGTATAGCTGTTGATTATGTGATGGACTTCTATTAATATTTTCTAATATTTAATCATGGGTACCCTTCCTACACATAAGTGAATTCTTTAGGACTCGAACTTGAGATCTAAAAAGATCTAGTGGGACCTTACACTACTAGACAAACTCTATATTAGTACTGGCTTTTGTTAAATTAATGCAAGGCTTCCATCTGCTGGAAAATATGTGTGTGTATTTATACACACTTTGTTAAGTTTTCCATTAGGGTGTGTTTGGTTTGAGGGGAGGGGAGGGGAGGGAGGGAACCTTACCTAACCTTGTTTGATTTATCAGAAAGGAGGGAGGGGAGGGGATCCTTGGTGTAAAATAAAGGAAGAGGAGGGAAATACAGTACAAAAAAGTACACCTCTACCCGTCCCCTCCTCCCAACTAAACAAACCCTTAGTGCTATGTCTTCCCTTTTCTTCCATGTTTTCCGTGTTAAAAAACATTGCAACAATACGTAAGCATATACAGATAGATGTTAGAAATGAAAATACATTCAAGAGGGGTGGATGTTTACAAAAATATTAGGATATTTATACACCTGAAATATAGTTTTAACTTAACAGAACATAAAATAAAACTGTTGCTGGAAATGTAAAGAGTTTGAAGGAAAAAGAGAGTATGAACAGATATTTGGAATGGTAAGCTAATGCTTGTAGCAGTGTAGGATCAAACCTGCTCCTAGTCACCTCAAGGGTAATACTTGCGAGATTGGGAATGGCAAGCCAATCCTAGTTCAACTCCACCCATAAGCCTACGTTTAATAATCCCCGAACAAATCACTTTTAATTTTTTCATTAACTCCCACCTATTTCAACTAGCTAGGTACTTGTAAAACCACTGTAATCTTATTTACAAAGCTCCTTATGAGATGCCCCACCCTTGATTATTTGGGATAACTCACCGTTACAAAATAGAGAATGGTTAATGAACAATTTTAATCAAATGAACTCTCTCAAGAGCAAGATGAGGATATATTGAGGTTTTAATACTTAAATGAATAAGATAAATACATTTGATGGCTCAAGATGAGGGATTTTAAGATAAAAGATGTCAATCCTTCAGAAAACGGCCATACTTGACGATTATATTTGGCCTTACATGACATCTTTTATCCATTAAATAAGGGGTAATATATTTGATAGTTTTTAAATATAAATGGAAAGTATTATGTTATATTTGCCGCTTTTTACTAAATAATATAGTTTCGCTCGTGGAAATATTTAAATATAATAAGGTCTGCTTAAAGAGCAGCCTCCCTACATAAAAGCCACACACACACACACAACCATTATTATTTGAACACACATGAAAGTAGAAAGTTAATATTATAATATCCAAAATCTAGATGCCACTACAAAAAAATGTGTCTTAGTAGTAGTTAAAAATGTATATTTTTAGCGGTTATAACCACTGCAAACAACATTAGTAGCGGTTACATAAACCGCTACTAAATCCATTGTTGCAAGTAATTTTGTAGCGGTTAAAAATAATTGTTATTTAGGAGAGAAAACTTGCTAGTAAATTTGTAGCGGTTACAGGTTATCGCTACAATATTTGGACGAAGGGTATCATATTTTCTGAATATTTAGTAGCGGTTGTGTAACCGCAGGTTAAATAACTGCTACTAATTTAAAAAAGTAAATAATTAAGAATACCACCAAAAGTTAGTAGCAGTTATCTAAACCACTAAAAATATTTGGTTAAAGCGGGAAATGAAAATTTTTGAACATGCTCCGTAGTGGTTAATAACCGCCGCCACCTTAACCGCTACTAAATAATGTTCTAAAAATTGGCGGCAACAATTTAAACAAATTTGAAATTCGACTGTTAACTTTGTAGCGGTTATAATAACCGCTACTAGTTGTCATGAAACATTAAAAAATTATCCAATAACATACTTTAATTGCTATAATCTCTTTTTACATGTTAATTAGTTATATAACTGAATTAAAAATAGTTATTATTTAATAAAGTTAAATTGGGTATAGAAATAAATTAAATTGATATACATAAATATCAAAATTATTTGCATGATAATGAGAACGTGTAAGTAATGTTATGAATTTGTAGGTAATATGTACTTATTTTATTGTCCCCTGGATGTAGATTGTCTTGGAAGTGAAGTTTCTGAGGAATAGTTCATTAATATCTGGAAAAAAATTAGTATGAATATTATAAGAAGAAGTAAAAAAAAGAGATGAAAGAATTGCTAAAAAAATTACCATGTATGATGATCAACTTACTTAGATCTAGAGCTGTTGGAAAAACAAATTCTGGATGCGAAAAAACGAGAGAGAATAAGAGAGGAAAGAAATGGAGAAGTGTATGAAAAGAGTTGATAAGAAGGTATTTATAGGGATCTGCGTGACGTTGGTAGCAGTTAATATCACTATATTTGTAGCAGTTGTGTATGATAGTGGTTAATATGTCATGTGTTATAACGGTTTAGTTTTGTAGTGATTTATTGTTATCTGTAGCAGTTAATTTGTCAATTTGTAGTGGTTTTTTTCTTTATAGCGGTTATATAACCGCTACAAAGGTGATTCAATTTTTTTTAAAAAAATTTAATACATATCAAGTTTGGGAAAACAAAATCATAGTTCAACTTAATCATTCTTCTTTGCCATCCTTACAAAAATTTTGTCGAACAAATATTAGTATGATATTGTTGGGTAGAAAATATTAAATTTAAATGATGTAAATTTATAAAATCTCACCTAACTATAGGTAAATCATCATTGCCTTCAGGGAAGAAATTTTCAAAATTTATGGGATGAAATGGCTCACTCTCATAGGTGATGTTGTCACCATCACCCATATCGTAAAGGTCTTAAGGCTTTAAGTGAACCATCATGTTCCAATCCCTGTACCTCTTGTCTTGGACAAAATAAACTTGGTGTGCCTCTGAGGCAAGAATATAGGGCTCATCATCTTCAGATTGATTGGTGCGAATTAGACGAGAGAAATTTACTGATGTGATGCCTAAATCATCTGTTGTGAGCCCCAGGGACGTGGTCGTATTTACCCACAAACATTTAAAAAGTATAACAGTGAAATAGCCTTGGTAATTTAGTTCGACGACATCCATAAGCTTTCCATAGTAAGGGACACCTTCGAATTGCATGTTTCTGTCACTGTTGCTCATGTAACTCCTTGTCCTAAAGGTCCCAAAAACACCCAAATTTTGAGTTTGCAATCCTTGATCTCGTGATACCGTACAAAACTTGAAACCATTGACATTGTATACTGTAAACCTTTTTGCATGGTCAAGAGGGCCGGTTGCAAGGGCTTTAAAGTTTAGCGGGTGCGGGCTGTGGTCATTTAATATTCTGCGCCAAACCAGGCAGGGATTTCTCTGTGGACCTTTTTGTCAACTTCGGAGGATGTTTGTGTTTGAATCCTTAGTTGACTCTTTACATGACTTCTAAATTCCCTACAATTAATCATGGGAAGACTATCATGAAATGTAAATTAAAAATGTAAGGATAGTTGTATAATAATATATGAGTGTATGATTCTTACTTAAGGAAGTGTTCAACTTAAGTGCAATTAATCAACACATGTCTATGTGCCTGCAACTTGTCAGTTGATGTTAGTTGAAAGTTCTTACTTCCTCCAACTGGTTTACCAACTTGAGGGATTAACAACTTTGTTGATGTTGTTAGCTCAGGTTCAAGACAATGTTCGACATGAGATGGCCGGTTGAAAGCCCTCTCAATATCATTAAAGTACCTTGAGTAGAAATACAGGGCTTCATCCACTATATAACCTTTAGTTATAAAACCTTCTAGCCACGCCTTATTCCTTACGTAAGATTTCAATTTGTCGAGAAACCTGTAAAGTAAAGAGGGAAATATGATACTAAATGGTAAAATGGGCGAGTAGTAAATTTAGAAAGTAATGATGATACACATATGTAAGTATAGTACCTCTCAATAGGATACATCCATCAATATTGTACTGGGCCAGCGAGCTTTGTTTCATGAATAAGGTGGCCTGTCAGGTGGACCATCACAGTAAAAAATGAGGGATGAAAGAGCATCTCCAAATGACAAAGGTAACAATGATTTTGAACTACAACTGATCGAGCTCTTCAACTATTAAAACCTTAGAATACAACTTCCGAAAGAAGGAGTACAGCTCGACCAAAATGATGGACACATCTGGAGGAAGTGCATTCTTTATAGCCAGCGGAAGTAACTATTACATAAGAACATGTGAGTCATGACTCTTCAGGCCAGCAACCTTTCATGTCTACATGTCAACACATCATGAAATGTTACTTGAATAGCCATCATGAACTTTTATTTTCTTCAACATGGTGAGAAAGACTTCCTTGTTCAGTTTTTTGAGGGTAAACTTTACCGATTCAAAATTTGTCATGCTCATTAGGCCACACATCTTCATGAACTCACATAGCCCGTAAATCTTTCCTCGCTTGAAGATGATCTTATAACTTGTTAAGCGGCGTGTATAACACATTGTCGCATACATTTTTCTCAATGTGCATGACATTAAGACTGTGTCGAAGTAAATTAGTTTTCCAATATGGAAGAATGAAGAAGATACTTATCTTTCGCCATTGTTGAGGTGCAGAAACCGAAGTAGTCCTCCTACTCTTTGGCCCTACCGCTACTGAATTGACGCTTTTTTCAAACTCAAATTCAATATCTTGAAGCTGTTGTTAGATGTCTACACTAGTTAAAGTATGAGGAGGTCCTTTTTTCTGTTTCTCCATTAAAATGATTTTGTTGCAATCCAAACCTATGCTTACCATCGAGAAACCTCCGATGACCTATAAAGTACCACTTTCGACTGTGGGAAAGCCGGATTGCATTTGAGTTAAAATTGCAAACTGGACACACCGTCCCCATGTGCACATTCCACCAGGATAACGTTCCTAGCCTTGGAAAGTCGCTTATAATCCACATCAAGGCTGTATGCAAGTTAAATAGTGACTTTCCATATGCGTCATATGTCTCGATCCCAATTTGCCACAAGTCCAGTAATTCCGTAATAAGCGGTTGGAGATAGACATCGATGTCATTATCCAGTACTTTTTTGCCTAGGATTATCATAGACAAGATGAAGGAGCTTTGTTTCATACACATCCAAGGGGAAAAGTTGTAGGGAACTAAGACTACTGGCCAAATACTATAAGTTGTACTAAGATTCCCAAAGGAATTAAAACCATCGGTCACCAAAGCAAGCCAAACATTTCTAGGGTTAGTTGCGAAAGATGGGAATTCAGTGTCAAACGATTTCCAGGCTTTTGCATCTCGTGGATGCCTTAATTTTCCATCTTCATTCTTATCAGCATCATGCCACCACATGTGCTCAGCTATTTTCGATGACATAAACAATCTTTGTAACCTAGGCTTTAAAGGAAAGTATCTTAGAATCTTTGCAGGTTTCTTCTTTTGTCTTTTCCCCTTCCGAATTGTCTTGCACCTCGATGTATGACATTGCTTGCAATCTTCCCTGCTGGCTTCTTCTCCCCAATACAACATACAATCATTGGGACATGCATCAATTTTCTGATAGTTCAATCCCAATCTATTAATAATCTTTTTGGCCTCGTAGAACATACAATCATTGGGAACATATCTTACAATAATTCCAGCAACATCGACATTGCCTTATTAGTGATTCCACACAAGGACTTGATATGATACAATTTAATCAATAAAGATAATTTATAGTATTTTCGAAAACCTTGATACAGAGGATGATCTGCATCATCCTTGAAAGTGAAAAAATCCCGTGTTGCTTCATTTCTCAAAAACTCTGAACCCTGCACTTCTTCATTAAAGTTGTCATCCTGAAAACTGAACACATCACAGACAACATCATTAATAGGATCATGTTCATTTACTTGAACTCCTACTTGTGGACTTTGAGGAAGAGCATCATTGTATCTCATATTAGCCTTCTCACCATGAATTCTCTAGAATATATACTCTTCCAAAAAGTGCTTCATAAGCAAATTTTCCTTAACAACTTCTTGTATATGCCACTTCTTGAACTTGCATCTCTGACACAGATATACGATCTTTCCATTATAGCTGTCACGAGAGTAAGAAAAATCCAAGAAGTTGTTTAATCCGTCAAAATAAGTTGGAGAATTACGTGGCAACTTGATCCATGATTTATCCATAGCTAGAGGAAAGAATTTAGCTAACAAAATGAGCGAAATTACAAATGAGACATCACAAGATGCTTAAATTGAAGTTTCACAACGTTCAAAAATTCGTAGTGATTCATAAAACCGCTACCCAAACTACTACTCATGTAACATTTGTATCGGTTGTAACTTTAAAACCGCTACTAATTCATGTCATATGACTATTGGCAGGATTTCTCCAGATTCAAAATTCAAATATTTTCACAACTACTAGCGGTTAATAGTCTTCAACCGCTACAAATAACCGTCACAAATATATGTGACCGTTGGCGGGTATGTCAAATTCAGAACGTTCAAATTTTGTGTTTGTAGATCCTTATAGTGGTTAATAGTATTAACTTGCTACAAATTAATGTCATTTGACCATTGGCGGGTTTCGTTAATTCAAAATTTAAAAATATTTGTTCTCCTTTCGTAGCGGTTATAAAGCTTGAACCACTATAAATGGTATAAGTATTGGTAGCGGTTTTTATTTGTAACCTCTACAAAGCATTTGATCGTTGGCGGGAAAGTCAGATTCAAAAATCTAAATTTTATATAGCTTGGTAGCAGTTAATACCATTAAACTACTACAAATGTTTGGTTATTTATTTACTTTTTTTAGAAATTAATTTTTCAAACGAAATTTTAACTGCAACTAATGTTTGGTTATTTATTTATTTTGTTTTAGAAATTGATTTTTCAAAAAAAATTAAATAACCTAATTAACAAAATATAACAAACTTTGTGATAACATAATTAAATTAATTCAATCATTTTGGTACAATTCTTAAAAAGAAAAGAAAAAATCCTAAATAAAGGAAGCTAACTAGCTGGAGCGTCATAGTTAGGCCCTGTCTCAGTGGGGGCACTCTCAGCAGTGTGGCCAATATGTCCTGTCTTAAGGGCAAGCAGAGGATAGGGTTGGGTAGAGTCAACAACACCACCATCGGATAGGGGACGAGCGGGCTGTAAAACGAACCTTAGTACGAGGGGGACCTCTAGGTACGCTTCATCGGGGAACATGCGACTCCACTCCTTGTCGAGCATGGAGTTTGTGATATCCCGCCACTGTGTTTGTTGTGCGTAGAAGTAATTGGCTTGTTCCTATATCTGTTGTCCCATCACAGCAGATACCCTTGCAAACTCCGTCCGAATCTCCTTAATGGTCTCCTCCCTCGGACGTCTACTACCAGACGTCCATGCTCGAGATGGTCTCACCTCAAAGCTACCATTCCCCCCATATACTGGGACCAGCGCCTAACCCCATCCCCCTTACACTGTTAGGATTAGTAGGCATACAGTGGAAGAATTAAAATTTCAAATTATGAAAGTTTACCAATCCCAAATGCGGATCTATCAATGACATTTAAATTGAGTTAGAAAGAGTCATACCTTATTCATGTTTGTTTGAGTGTCCAAAATCATCAACGTATTAAGAGTTCTCAAATCTCCATGCTTGGTTGCTCCTGAAATAATTTCCCCAGCATCTACATGTCCGATAATTCTTCTTAAAAGAGAATTAAACTCTATGAGTGTGAGATTAACCATCCCCAACATCAACATGTTGGTCAGTTCTTCTTTGTAGTTTTGCCTTTTGGATCTTGAGGAGCTAACTACTCAGATCAGTTCCCTCTACTAGTATCCACACGAACAGGACCCAACACCAGCAGTGTGGTAGTGCCTCCAATGTCCTTCTTGGGTTTTCTTACGGCTCTCTATTTTTTCATCATCCGTAGAAAACCCTAGCTCTTACCTTTAATAACTAGTTAGGGTTATCTATTTTATTATGGATATTGGATTTTGAAAATTAATCTTAATTAATTTCAAAAATCCTTATCATATCAATTAACACTTAATTGTTTTGATATGCTAATTAAATAAATCTGGTTTAATTAAATCTGTCCAACAGTTTTAATTTAACCTATTTATTTAATCAGAATAAAGAGCTAATGGAATTAGATTTAATTTATCTTTATAAATTAAATCTGAGATATTATTATATAATATTTTTGTATATATACACAATATAATAATATTATCTTATATAATATACATTATCAAATAATATATATTATATATGTAATATAATATTATCATATATAATATATATCATTAAATAATATATAGTATATATATAATATCATATATAATATATATTATCAAATAATATATTTTATATATGTATGTATGTATATATGTATTTCAAAAATACATATGTGTATATATAATATTATTAATTTTCTTTTTCAAATATAATATACACACACACACACATAAATATTTATCAAATAAATATTCATACAACATGTGTATAATATATATATATATAATTCATCCACCCTAAATTAAACATTACATTCATTGAATCTTAAACGCATCCTAGATTCAATGAATCAGGACATTATAGCTCATTTTGGGCCATTCTTGTGTAAGACCTTGTAGGCCCATAAGAAGTTGGTAGTGGGCCAATGACTATACTAACCCATAAGTCGTAAGCGGCCTCTAGCAAGACATTGCGACTACCCAATTCATATGAGGATCGACAATACGATATAACCTATCATATAACTATATCACGTCCCTTTTGTCATATGATATTTTGGTCAAGGATAAGGCTAGAGAATGTCATCCTCCTATTCATGATCATTACTTAACTTAAATAGGCTTGACTCTCAAACCATCGCCAGTGGAGTCCCCAAACTGTAGCGCCCGAAATTTGAAAAATATGGAGCAGCCACCAAAATTTTGAAAAAAGGTTAATTTTCAAAATCTTTTTGAACAAAAGAAAATCAGATAGGGTTCAAGAGTCGATTGTGCATGGGGAAGGTGTTAGGCATTCCACAACACCCATTCATAAGAATGGTTATCCTAAGTTAACTGTTCAAAAATAAATATGGCCTTTAATTTTATCATAATTACCTAAAGAAGAAATGAAATTAAGAAAATATCTACCTATAAAAAGAAAGAAAGAGAGAAAGAAATTAATAAAATATTTAAAAAATAAAAAAGATAGAATTAATTAATAAGGAAGAAATTATTTATTTACAAAGTTGGACTTGACCTAGGAAGAGATCTTAGGGAGTATATACCCTTTAGAGGGATCAAAGCCCACGTAGTTTGGAGGGGTAGAAAGGCATGTCACTTGGTTGATACTTTTTAGAAAAAATATTTATTTAATTTATTTAAGAAAATATTTTTATTTGGTTTGTATTTTTTATTTTTTAAAAAAGAATAAATTTTCTTATTTTATCATTTCCAATTTTTTTGGAAAAATAACCATTTTATTTTATTTATGAAAATTGGGTCTAACTTAACATCCCTTTAATTCAACGACAAATTCACATGCATGTCAAAAACCTCACATAAAATGAATTCTATTCTTCTCTATAAAAAGGAATCTTTTTGGTGATAAAGTTAAAACACAAGATAGTAGGAGAGTTCATCCACCAAATAAAGTAAAAAATGGAGAAGGCATGATTATCATACTATTAGTAGTAGAGTCACTAGTCACACTTATTAATGTGCATGGTGATTTAAGGAGACAATGTCAGACATACATACCTCACATCATTGCATATGCTTTTGTGGGACATAAAAAGAACCAAGAAGTCACTTTGTCATACAAATTAGACATCACACAAGCAACAAAAATGTAGTCCAGCATCTTAAGATAAGAACCAAATTCATACATACTCAAGGCTCAAGAAACTCAAACCTTTTAAGGTATCTTGCCTCTTTTCTCCTAAAATTCTTGTGTGACTTTATTCTCCCTTTTTTTTTTCGTTTTCCTCCTTCAACCTTTGCTCCCCTATCTATCTCAAGATAGGGTTACCTTCATAAATACATTTTTAATTTTTTTAATTTATAATTTTTGTATTTTATGTTAATAAAGCTTCTTAAATTGACCCAATCACCATTAATGGGAGATTCTTTTTTTCCTTTTTATTTTTTCTATTATTTTTCTCACAAGAAATTTCCTAACTTAAGCCTATCAATATAAATGAGAGATATTTTTTTTATTTTCATTTTTAATTTTTTATTATTTTTTCCCGCAAGTAATTTCCTAATTTAAACCTATCAAACTATATGAGAGCTTTTTTTTTTATTTTTTCCTTATATTTTGCTTACAAGAATTTTCCTGTGAATGGGAGATTTTTTTTAAAATTTTTCCTTAATGAATGACAATGCCAATTTGGACACCAATCATTATTAATAAGAGCACTTTTCTTTTTTATATTTCTTTATTATTTTTATTTTTTAATGATGATGGCCAACTTAGACACCAATCATAATAAATGAGAGGATTTTTTATATTATTAATATTTTTCCTTTTTTATTTTCTCTTTAAAGATGATTGCCAATTTAGACACCGATCATCATTAATGAGAGTATTTTCATTTATTTTTGTTTATTATTATTATTTTTTAGTTGTGTCTGGATATAATAGGGTGTTTACACTTACCTTCACCACTTACTTTGTCAGGCGGGCATGGTTGAGGCTATTTTAATAACTACCATAATTGTAATGTGTTACGAGTATAGGATGGTGTATTTAGAAGTGTAAGTGTACACTGTCGTAATCAAGTAATATAGAAGTAAGTAGAGTATCGTTCCCACGAGGATTGATCACTAAGTACCAAAATTGGTAATTTTAATTCTATTTAGTCGGTTGATTAGTTGTGATTGATATTACAAGATAGAAATGATGAAATATGAATACAAGTGATATAAAGACAAATATGAGAAAAAGCCCTAGGGATTAGATTTCACTTAATAAATTCCGGATTGAATCACTTATCTATTCTAGTCCAATTTATTCCACATGATTGATAGTCGAGTTTCCCTATTTTAATTACTAGCCTCTTCCAAGGTCAAGTAATTCTATAATTAATTGCTAACCCAATATATTCCTATATGAATTTAAGCAATCAATCATGCATTAAGATTTATGGAACTCAATTAAGACTACACAACCCATATGAATATATTCCTATTTCATATGCAAATTATGGTTTTAATTATAGGATCCACACACATGTATCTCCTTCCGGTCTCAACATGCCTATTAAAATCATCCAAAATGTGGCCAATCAGTTGTAAGCATTAAGAGCAATAATTAAAACTCATTCATGAAGGAAAAATTAAAACTAGATTTAATAAGTTAAGATTCAATCCGTCATTAGTAAGCTACGTCATCACCCTAGGAAAAGGAAAATTTAGCTCATGATAAAATTAAAAACAAAACCAAAATATATTCCAAACATCATAAATATTGCATAAAAATTAGTTACAAAAACATAAAAATACTACTACAAGATGCATGAAAATGGAAAATCTAGCCTACAATATAGGAGGTAAAACCATCCATGTAGGTGGCAACCTATACCATCCATAAAGGAGGACTACCTAGGCCTTCCATATAGGAGGTAAAACCATCCATGTAGGAGGCATGCAAGAAGTAAAAAAATGCAAGAAATAAATTCTAAAAATAACAACTCTCTCTCTCTCTTCCTTCCTCTCCATTTTAGGGTGCCAAGAAGCTCTATTTATAGGCTTCATTTTCGGACTGCTACAGTGATTTGCTATAGTGAACCGCACTGCTACAGTGAACGGACCACACCGTCCGCTACAGTAAACCGTAATGGTCCGCTACAGTGAAACTGCTACAGTGAATAGTGAACAGTACCCGCATGAACAGTCATAGTGAATAGTACCGCGTGAATTGTACTTTCCCTTAAATGCCTTCTTTAATTCTTTTTAATCCGATACTATCCATGGCTGCAAGAAAATCATTATTTATTTATTAATTACACCCAAATTGATTACATTCAGCTCAAATATAGTCCACAAAATCATCATATAAGGGAAAATGAATATGCAAATATTTTACTTATCATAATGCCACCAACATTTAAAACACATTTTAAAATTATTTTTTTATACTACTTTAGATTTTGGAAATTGGTGTTATCTTTTTTGGATTTGAAAATTCAAATGGTATTTTTTAGGGATTTATTCACACACACAAAAATAAAAAAAAAATAAATGTACAATGGTTACCTCTTCCTTTTGTAGAAGACATGAAATGGGTTCTTCCTTGAACTTTTCTGATGGAAGTATGATTGTGCAACGCTATCTCCTGTAACTTTGTTGTCCCCTAGTTGAACCCAACCCATACCTAGTAGTAAGTACGGGGGATGGGTTTTAAAATTTTAATGTCCAAGGGGGAGGGATGGTTGATAATAATCAATTTAATTACTATTTTACTCTTACATATTAATCTAGAAATTTTTATTTTTATTTGTTTATTAATTTTTCATTAAATAAGTGAGGGATTTATTTTTATTTTTTTCTCATATGCATTAACAAAATATCAAAAAAATCTTGAGGGAAAAATAATCTAAACTTTTGGCTCCCCAAATTCCCAATTTATAGAGACGTGATTATAGGAATCTTGATAGGAGGCATGGAACCAAACTGGCCCTAAGGCCCTCTGCTTTCCTAATCACAAACTCATATAGCATTAAAAAAAAATTATAAATTAGATATGAAATATAAATATATTAACTAAAAAATAATACAATATGTCAATGTTTTAAAAGTTGGGTCAGACGAGATTGTTTAGTCGAATCAGTTTTATAGTGAATAAATAAAATATAATATGACAGACATATATAATTATTTAAATACAAAAATAAATAAAGAAAATTAGTAGATATATATTTAAAGTTACTATAATATTAATATTTTTAAATTAAAAAATAATATATACACCAACACATACAACATGAATTTTAAATATATACCAATAACATTTTATTTTATAAGTGTAATTATTTTAAACAAAATATAATACATATTTAAAGTTTTTCTCTTATCTACCTTGGACTGGTAATCCTTTATGCCCACCCCTCCTCCAATTCTCCTGACACGCCTTGGATGCTCACGTTTTCCAGTAGCAACCATGAGAATATCATTCTTCTCCTCCGACTTAAAGGATACCTTGACTTCCTTTTTTTATAGTTCCTCCTATGAGATATACAGATAAGACATATAATTAATGAAACATGTTTGCTAAATAGTTAATAACAATAATGATACTTATAATTTTTTCACCGACTATACAAGACTGTTTACTCGTATAGGACCCACTACTCTTTCGACGAGCATGCAACCACAATTCTTCGTGTCGTATCGGATATGGTAGAGAAAGAAGAACAAAAGGATCATATTGAGATGCTTCTTCCAATCTCTTCCATTTGGCCGCCAACAAGTCCTTTTCAACCTTTGTGTATCTCCCCTTAGACATTGTATCAGTAATATAGAATACTTGTTTCACTTGATTTTCCATAATGAAAGGTTCATCTCCAAAACTTCTACTATTCAGATCTACTAATGTAAATCCTAACTGATCAACCTTCACACCATTATTGACATCAACCCACTTATATTTGAAAATGGGAAATTTAATTTTAACATAGTTAACCACCCAAATCTCGTCAATAATCCCATAATAAGGTATGGCTACCAATTTAGGGTTCTTATCTTTTGAACTAGAGAAGTGTATAGATTCAGCCACTAACATAACACCACTGTTATGGACGGTGGTCCTATCATCCAAGGACTTCGTGTAAAAGGTATAACCATCGATCACAAATAAAGTCCAACTTATGACATCAACCTTAGGACCACGTGCTAGCCATTTAATTGTATCAGAAACACATTCTTCTCCTTCAACCTTATGTTTAAACCAATGTGCAAAATTTCTGATATGCTCCCTAATTAACCTTTGTTCAGTCATTCGACTGTTTGCTTTCCGTACAATTTCTTTATGAGCATTCACTAGTACAAAAAAGGATATGTAAATTACCACATTTAGACCAGTTTTCGCAGGTAAGGTCTAAAAGAAAAATGCAGTGGTAATTTTGTAATTAAGAGAAACTTCTGAGACCGGTTATTTAAAAAACTGGTCTTAAAAAAATTATTTAGACCTGTTATTTAAATAACTGGTCTTAAAAATAACAGAAATAAAAATTATTTAAAGAGGAAACAATTATTTTTTAATTTTTTAGACCGGTTGAAATGAAAACCACTCTAAAATATAGTATTTTTTAGACCGGTTATCATTTAGAACCGGTCTAAAAATTAATAGAGAAAATAAAAAAAACCTTTTGCTTTGAAGACCTGTTATCTTCATAACTGATCTTAAAAGTCTACTATTTAAGATCAGTTATCTTATAACCGGTCTTAAGTAGTGGACTTTTAAGACCGGTTATGAAGATAACTGGTCTTAAAAATTGGACTTTTAAGACCGGTTATATGGATAACCGGTCTTAAAAGTAGTTTTAAGACCGGTTATATGGATAACCGGTCTTAAAAGTCCGGTAATACAAACTTAATCCCCCTCCATTTTGTTTCCCTCCGCGTTATTTCCACTACCGAGAAAGCTTCATCTCAGCTCTGCAACTTCTCCGATCATATTTTACTATTTTCTCCGCCACCGCTGCCTCCTTCTCTATTTTCCGACCTCAAATCCTCCAGCCTATGGGTCATTGAGCCCGTTGCCACAAAAACTTCGTATGTGCACTATCGTTTCACCATTATCTCCTCTGTGTTCTCCAACCGCTGCTCCTCCTACTCCTCAATCCACGATCCAAGGTCACTACCTCCAGGAAAGAGTAATGTCTCCTCTATCTCGATTAATTCTTCGTATAATTAGCTAAATTTAGCAAAATTGATTTTGAAGATTTCGTATAAATAGCGAAATTGATTTTGAAGAACTCTTCGTATAAATATTGATGCTAGATGATAGTTTTACCACTGGATAGGAAAGAATTATTTGATGCTGTGGTTTGTGATTTGCAAATTTGGATGTTATGAATCTGTTCAATCATAAGTACTTGGCCTTTCGCATTTTGTAAATCAATTTCTTTCTGTTAAATTTGTTGAATATGTAATTGTAATGTTTATCAATTTCTTTCTTATTGAATCTATTGGCGCTAGCTGGTAGTTTTACCACTGGATAAGAAATAATTGTTTGATGAAGTGGTCTGTGATTTGCTATTTTGGATGTTATGAATCTGTTGAATCACAAGTGCTTGACCTTTCGCATTTTGCACATCAATTTCTTTCTATTGAATTTATTGAAGATATAATTGTGCTATTTATCAATTTCTTTCTGTTGAATATGTTGAAGTGGTCCCTTGAAGATGTATGAACCTGTTGAATTTGTTGAATCATTTTCTTTCTTAAGTCTATCAATTTCGTTGTTTATGTCTTCAAAATCAGATGTAATTGTAGTGGTCTCTTAAATAGAAATAAGAACTCTGTGAAAGGGGAAAAATTAGTTGAAGAAAATGGAATAGACTACAATTACATCTGATGAGGAATTCTGATGAAGAATTTTGTTAAACTAGGTAACTTGATGAGTGTAATGATTTCATACTCTCATCATACTCCTGCCTTTTCCAGAGAAAAAATATACAAAAGAGAATAAAAAAAAGGTGTTGAAATATATGGATCGTAGTTGGGTAAACGCTAAACGGACTAGTGTTGAATATGATAATGGGGTAAGGGATTTTTTGAAATTTACTAGAAGAAATTCCGGTAATGATAGTAAGATGTTCTATTATCCTTGTATAGAATGTTTGAATAAGAAGCAACTAAGTGCTGTAGATATATATACTCATTTAATTTATGAAGAATTTTGTAAGAGTTATATAGTGTGGGTATGACATGGTGAAGAATTAGAAATTCCAAGCACAACTCAAGAAGGGGGAGTAGCCTTTGATGATAACGGCATGGATCTGGACGATCGGATAGAGGGTATTATTCGTGATGTAGGAGAAGAGGCTTTTAGGCAATGACATGCATACGGTAATATGTGCAGTGATGCTGAGAAGCCGTTGTACCCTGGGTGCACAAAATACCAATTATTGAAAGAAGTATTGAAATTGGTAAGTTTGAAAGCACGGCATGGATGGAGCGATAAGAGTTTTACATAAACACTTGAGGCCTTTAAGGACATAATTCCAGATGATAACGTGCTGCCTTCCTGATACTATGATGCTAAGAAAATACTATGTCCATTAGGGATGAAGTATAAAAAGATCCATACATGCCCTAATGATTGCATATTGTACAGAAAAGAGCATGAAGAGAAGCAGCAATGTCCGATATGTGAAACCCCAGGTATAAATCAAATAAAGCCCCTGTAAAACTGTTGTGGTATCTTCCAATCATATCGAGGTTCAAACGCCTATTTACTAATGAAATTGATGCTAAAAATTTGAGATGGCATGCGGATGAGAGGATTTCTGATGGAAAGCTTCAACATCCGGCTGATTCTTCTTAATGGAAGAAAATTGATCAATTATTTCCTACCTTCGGTGAAGAACCTAGGAACCTTAGACTTGGGCAAAGCATGGATGTCATGAATCCTTATAGTAGCCTAAGCAGTATACACAGTTCATGGCCTGTTCTGTTAGTAATTTACAACTTATCTCCTTTATTATGCATGAAACGAAAATAAATCATGTTCTCTATGTTGATTTCGGGACCAAAACAACCCGAAAATAACATAGACGTTTACCTAAAACCCTTGATTAAAGACTTGAAAGAGTTATGGGATGAAGGTGTCGATGATTTTGACGTGAACAAGAAGGATATTTTTAAAATGCCAGACATGATCTTTTATACTATAAATGACTTCCCTGCATATGAAAACTTGTCAAGATATAGCATTAAAGGCCACAAAACATGTCCGATTTATGGAGAAGGCACATGCTATCATCAACTTCAACATGGAAGAAAGACTGCTTATCTTGGCCATAGGAGATTCCTTAGACGGGGCCACCAATATCGTAGATTAAAGAAAGACTTTTTTGGTGGCCAAGAGTTTGAAGATGCTCCGGAGGTATTAACTGAGGAGAAAGTTTATGAAAAGGTACAAAATATCAATGTTATCTTCGATAAGGTTACAAAGAGTAGAAATAAGAAAAATATATGGAAAACGAGGTCTATATTCTTCAATCTTCCATATTGGCGTAATCTTGATGTGAGACACTGTATTGACTTCATACATGTGGAGAAAAACATATGTGATAGTATTGTTGGGATACTGCTCAACATACAAGGTAGTTCTAAAGATGGCGTGAAGGCAAGATTAGATTTGTAAGAAATGGGAATACAGGAAGACTTGCATCCGAGGCCACATGGTAAGAGAACCTTTTATCCTCTAGCTTGTTAGACTTTGTCCAAGGATGAGAAAAGAAGTTTTTGTGAGTGTTTACATGGCATCAAAGTTCCCTCAGGGCATTCTTTAAATTTTAAGAAGCTTGTGTCGATTAAAGACTTGAAGTTAGTAGGGCTAAAATCTCATGATTGTCATGTATCAATGCAACAACTACTCCTAGTAGCTATTCGAGGCATTGCTGAATATGATCTTCAACACATATTGACTAGACTTTGTTTCTTCTTCAGTATCATTTATAGAAAAGTCATTGAGACGGAAAGATTGGATGAATTGAAAAATGAAGGATACCTGATCTTGTGCCAGCTTGAAAAGCTTTTTCTTCCTTCTTTTTTTGACATCATGGTACATCTAATTGTTCATCTAGTGAGGGAGATAAAGTTGTGTGGCCCTATCTATTTTCGGTGGATGTACCTAATTCAAAGAACTATGAAAATTTTAAAAGGGTATGTGAAGAACCCTAACCGACCTAAAGCATCTCTTATTCAGAAATATGTTTCTGAAGAAGCTATGAAATTTTGTCAACATTATTTGTCAAATGTAGGACATATCAGCCTTCCTAAACGCCACAATAAAAAAGGGGGTAGATGCGGGGCTACAATAAAGAGTGTGGATCCTAATGAATTACAACAAGTCCACTTGTACATCTTGAATAATGTTGAAGCAGTTCAAGATTATGTTAATGCTTATAAAGAAATTGTACGGAAAGCAAAAATTTGAATGACTGAACAAAGGTTAATTAGGGAGCATATCAGAAATTTTGCACATTGGTTCAAACATAAGGTTGATGGAGAAGAGTGTGTTTCTGATACAATTAAATGGCTAGCATGTTGTCCTGAGGTTGATGTCATAAGTTGGACTTCATTTGTGATCAATGGTTATACCTTTTACATGAAGTTCCTAGATGGTAGGACCACCATCTAGAATAGTGGTGTTATGTTAGTGGCTAAATCTATGCACTTCTCTAGTTTAAAAGATAAGATCCCTAAATTGGCGGCCATACCTTATTATGGGGTTATTGACGAGATTTTGGTGGTTGACTATGTTAAAATTAAATTTCCCATTTTCAAATGTAAAATGGGTTGATGTGAATAATTGTGTGAAGAGTGATCAGTTAGGATTTATATTAGTAGATCTGAATAGTAAACGTTTTAGAGATGAACCTTTCATTATGGAAAATCAGGTGAAACAAATGTTCTATATTACCGATCAGGAAAATAAAATGTGGTTTGTAGCTCTCTAAGGAAAAAGGGTCTTTGATATCAATGAAGAAAGTCGTTCAAACTACGATCTTTTCGAGACTCCTTCTTTTTCCAGGGGTCTTCCTGAATTGAACGAAGAAGATGAAGCAAATAATGAACACGTCATAAGAAATGATCATTATGAAGGGATATGGGAGGATATATCTTTATAAATCTACTTTAAAAGTTAGCTATCTATCTAAAGTAATTATCATTATGAGTTATATCAAGATTTTATATATAATTATTTTATAGCTTACTAACTTAACGATTTGTCTTAATAGGACAATGACAGATCCAAGGCGTCCTAGTGCAGAAGCTTAGGAGTCACCTAGTGCTCATCAGAACGAGCCAGCGAGTGTTAATCAGAGCCAGCAGCAAAGTGAGTTGAGCAACCAGTCCATACAGAGGGTAGAAGGGCCATACGGTTGAGAGACGTTACCTTTAATCAGAGTACTGGTGAAAAGATACCGATTGAGTTTGATCAATATTGGAAACCAATCGGGCCAAATGCAAGCCTATATAGGAGTTTCGTGGGCCTCCTAGCACACAATAAGCCTTGTATCTTGATAGAGGAGTGGAGACATGTTGATAAAAAACTGAAGCAGCATATTTGGGATACTATTCAGGTATAAAGTTCTCTTCTGCATGTAATAATTATCAATTTTGTCACAATTTTGTCACTGACTGTGTTAATGCATGCATAAAAGCTCACCTACGATATCCCTCAGAGTGAAATCTTGTACAACAAGACTATGACGTATTGTTGTGAGCACTGGAGAAAGTTCAAGATGAATGTGGCCAACAATTACATGTATATCAAGGTAGAAGTTGGTAAGCCTTGCCATACTCTGTGCATCAAGTATTCATATAACGATGAAGTGACCTGACAAGAGTTTTTTAGGCTTCGAACTACTCCAGAGGCTTTAGTGAGTTAACTTTTTTTGTATTTTATTTACTTATCAATTGTCTATGATAAGTAAAATATTTGCATATTTATTTTCCCTTATATGATGATTTTGTGGACTATATTTGAGTTGAATGTAATCAATTTGGGTGTAATTAATAAATAAATAATGATTTTCTTGCAGCCATGGATAGTATCGGATTAAAAAGAATTAAAGAAGGCATTTAAGGGAAAGTACTATTCACACAGTACTATTCACTGTGCACTGTTCATGCGGGTACTGTTCACTGTAGCAGTTTCACTGTAGCGGACCATTTACAGTTTACTGTAGAGGACGGTATGGTCAGTTCACTGTAGCAGTACGGTTCACTGTAGCAAATCACTGTAGCAGTCCAAAAATGAAGCCTATAAATAGAGCTTCTTGGCACCCTAAAATAAAGAGGAAGGAAGAGAGAGATAGAGTTTCTATTTTAGAGAGAGAGTTGTTATTTTTAGAATTTATTTCTTGCATTTTTTTACTTCTTGCATGCCTCCTACATGGATGGTTTTACCTCCTATATGGAAAGCCTAGGTAGTCCTCCTTTGTGGATGGTATAGGTTGCCACCTACATAGATGGTTTTACCTCCTATATGGTAGGCTAGATTTTCCATTTTCATGCATCTTGTAGTTGTACTTTTATGTTTTTTGTAATTAATTTTTATGCAATATTTATGATGTTTGTAATATATTTTGGTTTTGTTTTTAATTTTATCATGAGCTAAATTTTCATTTTCCTAGGGTGATGACGTAACTTACTAATGACGGATTGAATCTTAACTTATTAAATCTAGTTTTAATTTTTCCTTCATGATTGAGTTTTAATTATTGCTCTTAATGCTTACAATTGATTGGCCACCTTTTGGATGATTTTAATATGCATGTTGAGACCGGAAGGAGATACATGTGTGTGGATCCTATAATTAAAACCATAATTTGCATATGAAATAGGAATATATTCATATGGGTTGTGTAGTCTTAATTGAGTTCCATAAATCTTAATGCATGATTGATTGCTTAAATTCATAT
This sequence comes from Albizia julibrissin, assembly GCA_037074505.1. NCBI lineage: Eukaryota > Viridiplantae > Streptophyta > Magnoliopsida > Fabales > Fabaceae > Albizia > Albizia julibrissin. The sequence goes on along the minus strand of CM073484.1, from coordinate 33,327,497 downwards.
AGGAATATATTTGGTTAGCAATTAATTATAGAATTACTTGACCTTGGAAGAGGCTAGTAATTAAAATAGGGAAACTCGACTATCAATCATGTGGAATAAATAGGACTAGAGTAGATAAGTGATTCAATCCGGAATTTATTAAGTGAAATCTAATCCCTAGGGCTTTTTCTCATATTTGTCTTTATATCACTTGTATTCATATTTCATCATTTCTATCTTGCAATCTCAATCACAACTAATCAACCGACTAAATAGAATTAAAATTACTAATTTTGGTACTTAGTGATCAATCCTCGTGGGAACGATACTCTACTCACTTCTATATTACTTGATTACGACAGTGTACACTTGCACTTCTAAATACACCATCCTACACTCGTAACAGTCTACACTGATTCTTACTTTTTTTTGTCCCAATTTCTTATTCGCAGGCAAGAAGGTAAAAAGTACAAGAGAGTGGTAGGAAGAATGATTGCCCCCATACAATGTCTCGGGGGGGATACGTAAAGGTTGAAACGGACTTGTTGGCGGCCAAACGGAAGAGATTGAAAGAAGCATCTCAATTCGATCCTTCAGTTCTTCTTTCTCCACTATCTCTGATACGACTTGAAGAATTATGGTTGCATGCTCGCCGAAAGAGTAGTGGGTCCTATACAAGTGAACAGTCTCGTATAGTTGGTGAAAAAATTGTAAGTATCATTGTTGTTATTACCTATTTAGCAAACATATTTTATTACTCATGTGTGTTATCTGTATATCTCACCTGAGGAACTTCAAAAAAAGTAAGCTGAGGGATCCTTTAAGTCTCAGAGGAGGAATGATATTCTCATAGTTGCTACTAGAAAATGTGAGCATCCAGGCCGTGTCAGGGGAGTTGGAGGAGGGGTGGGCATAAAGGATTACTTTGGAGCCCCCTCACGCTATTCCTCAAATGTGGTGATGAGAGATGAATTGGAGCATATGTTGACCACTGTGAGGGAGGAAACAAGGGCTGAGGCCGAAGCATCATTTGATGTACTATTAGATGCCCGGCTAAGCAAGATGAAGGAGGAAATATATGCTATGGTCAGCACTAGACAAGATATCGGTGCTCCCCAGACACATTCGTTCAATCCTAAAAAGATGAGCACAAAAGGGAGTTGTTGCAAATTTGGCAGTTATTAGAGGGTCCTGGAAAAGAAATTCCTGAGCCTTGTGACATTTTTGTTGAGGATCCTTTGAGACGGTTAGTTACATGGGGAGTGTGCACAACCTAGGATCAACTGTACACCACCAATAAATGATAGATGATCAAGTCAGAGTGCGAGTTGAAGAGGTTATCATTGCAGACGCACCTGTCCCTATCCCTTCTAATATGTTCAAGATTGTGAGCTATGTCTTGGGTACTTTCATATCATGGTCGAAGAACCTTATTTCTGTTTGAGCTAAAGAATCCCCGATCAGAGCCCCAAGTCTAACTCCCTTACCTCATGAAGTTTCATAGCCTCCACTAAATGTTATGCAACAAGTGATTCTGATGGCATACGATACATCCTTCCCAACAAGAAGTTGGCTTACTGATTCAGCTGTTGGACAGTCAGGGGCAACATGCTATCTTGATAGGGAAGATATAATGTCCCTGATCGCTCCTAGATAATATCTTACGGTTGGGATTGTCCAACTATTTTTAATGTAAATATCTTCTTCAATTGGGAGTAAATATTTTAAAAATTACGCTGTTTAACTTTGATTTATATGCTTGCATTATTGTAGGTACATGAATCGTAGGTTGGTCTCCTCTGGCCAGAGCGATAAATTTGGATTTGTGTGCCTAGCTCAAGTCCAAGAGAAAGGGACCATTTTTGCCATCAGACATAGATATTTATTAGAGAGGCTAAGTGAAACAGAAAATGACTGTTTCTTAGTTCCTTATGTGCATGGGTAACAAAAAAATTTAAATTCCAAAAACACATATAATGCTTTATATTTGCTTAACATTCATCTCTTTTTTTAAAGGATCATTGGCAATTGGTTCGTCTATGTAAGGTTAGTTACACAGTAATCCTCCTATGCTCCCTCCACTTGAAACCGGGGAGTGATTTGAAGAAGACCATAAACTTGTATGTTTTCTTGCTTTATCACCTTTTGTGTGCAAAGTTTGTGTGTAAAATAAATAATCTTTACGATTTTGATGATAGGGCTATGCGTACATTCCTACACGCTAAGTGTGGTAGGCATGTTCATGACTTGAAACACCCTACATGGATCACACCAAATGTTAGTACATATTTGTTTTCTTTAAGATGTGTTCCATAAGTTATGCTTTTATACTTGCTTTTATGATGTCATGTTCCTTTTAGGAGCCATAGGCATCCACCGAGGTCCAACTTATGTGGACTTTATATTTTAAGGCAAATTTATAATATTATTAGCCTAGGCACAACTGATTTTACAGAAGAGGTAATAAATGTATATTTAAAAAATTTTGTATTACTTTATTGTTTTTAAATTAGTAATTTAATGTTTTGTTTGGCTTCGGTGTTACACATACAGATGTTTGATCTTACTGATCCCTTTCCTGAAGAAGATATTGATTTCATCCGCAACTATTGTGCTGAATTCATTTGAGCTTATACAAAATTAGTAAGTTTTTTAATCCAATGTTGATCTAATCATACTTATGGTTTTCATATCTAACTTGGTTTATATCTCTGCTTAGGACAATTTCTAGGATATTGGTGATACTAGTAGCAGTTGCTGATACAGGTATGGGATCACTATTGTAAATTATCTTCCATTTTTTTTTCATTTTTCTGTAAAGCTTAGGAATTTCTTGCACATAATGAGAAATTTTTCTTTTCCCTGCTTTTCTTTACAAGTTTTGGGATTGAAAGTGCACAATGTTTATATTTTCCTTCTATCCTTGTTAAATTATGGTTCATTATGTTTTAAAATGCCTGACGATGATAAATTGTTGATAATGTGTTATCGGTAGTCATTGGAATTGAATGTATTGATTTTGAATGATTTTTATTCATAATGTTGCTTCTGTGAAATATGGGTGTAGTAATGTTACGGCCATTGCTTCTGATTGTTAATATATATGTGTTGTTGCTTGTGTGAAAAGGGGATTGTTGTTCAAAGGCTTACTGGCCTGGGTAATGTTTAGATTTAAGTGTAACTTTTAAGACCTGTTTTCTTCAAAACCGTTCTAAAGTTCCTGACATTAAGGACTTTTTTTGTTAACAGGTCTTATGGTCAGATTTTTAAGATCGGTTGCAGTAACAACCAATCTTATAATTATTAATTTTAGACCGGTTAAAAAACCGATCTAGAAAGTCAAATACTTTTTAGGCTAGCTGTATCAAGATCGTATCAAAAACCGGTCTAACATGTATTTTTTGCAATAGTGATTCACGTAATCTTGAATTGCATCAACATTATTCAAGATGTACAAGTGGACTTGTTGTACATCAAGACCCAAACTCTTTACTATAGCCGCGCGTCTACCCCCTTTTTCATTATGGCGTTTAGGAAGGCTGATATGTCCTACATTTAACAAATAATGTTGACAAAATGCCATGGCTTCTTCAGAAACATATTTATGAACAATAGATACTTCAGGCCGGTTAGGGTTCTTTACATACCCTTTCAGGATTTTCATAGTTCTTTCAATTAGGTACAACCACCGAAAATAGATAGGGCCACACAACTTTATCTCCTTAACTAGATGAACAATTAGATGTACCATGCTCTCAAAAAAAGAAGAAAAAGCTTTTCAAGATGGCATAAAATCAGGTAGCCTTCATTTTCCAATTCATCCAATCTTTCCGCCTCAATGACTTTACTACAAATGGCATTGAAGAAGAAACAAAGTCTAGTCAATATGTGTTGAAGATCATATTCGGTAATGCCTCGAATAGCTACTAGGAGTAGTTGTTGCATTAATACATGACAACCATGAGATTTTAGCCTTACTAACTTCAAGTCTTTCATCGACACAAGCTTCTTAAAATTTGAAGAATACCCTGAGGGAACTTTGATGCCATGTAAACACTCATAAAAACTTCTTTTCTCATCCTTGGACAAAGTATGACAAGCTGGAGGATAAAAGGTTCTCTTACTATATGGCCTCGGATGTAATTCTTCTCGTATTCCCATTTCATTCAAATCTAGTATTGCCTTCACGCCATCTTTAGAATTACCTTGTATGTTGAGCAGTGTCCCAACAATACTATCACATACGTTTTTCTCCACATGCATGAAGTCAATAGTATCTCACATAAAGATTGCGCCAATATGGAAGATTGAAGAAGACATAACTCTTTTTCCATATATTTTTCTCATTTATACTCTTTGTAGCATTAACGAAGATAACATTGATATTTTGTACCTTTTCATAAAATTTCTCCCTAGTCAATGCCTCCGGAGCATCTTCAAACTCTTGGCCACTAAAAAATGCTTTCTTTAATCTACGATATGGGTGGCCCCGTCTAAGAAATCTTCTATAGCCAAGATAAACGGTCTTTCTTCCATGTTGAAGTTGATGGTAGCATGTGCCTTCTTCACAAATCGAACATGCTTTGTGGCCTTTAATGCTATACCCATACAAGTTTCCATATACAGGGAAGTCATTTATAGTACAAAAGATTATGGCTCACATCTTAAAAATCTCCTTTTTGTTCGCGTAAAAAACGTTGACACCTTCATCCCACAACTCTTTCAAGTCTTCAATCAAGGGTTTTAGGTAAACATCTATATCATTTCTGAGTTATTTTGGTCCCAAAATCAACATAGATAACATGATGTATTTTTGTTTTATGCATAACTAAGAAGATAAGTTGTAAATTATCAATAGAACATGCCATGAACTATGTATACTACTTAGGCTACCATAAGGATTCATGCTATCCGTGCTAAGCCCAAGTCTAAGGTTCATAGGTTCTTCACCAAAGGTAGGAAATAATTGATCAATTTTATTCCATTGAGAAGAATCAGCTAGATGTCGAAGTTTTCCATAAAAAATCCTATCATCTGCATGCCATCTCAAATTTTTGGCATCAATTTCATTAGCAAACAGGCGTTTGAACCTCGGTATGATTGGAAGATACCATAATACTTTTGCAGGGGCTTTATTTGATTTGTACCTGGGGGTTTTACATATTGGACACTGCTGCTTCTCTTCATACTCTTTTCTATACAATATGCAATCATTAGGGCATACATGGATCTTTTTATACGTCCCTAGTGGATATAGTATTTTCTTAGCATCATAGTATCGGCAAGGCAGCACGTTATCATCTAGAAGCATATCCTTAAAGGCCTCAAGTATTTTTGAATAACTCTTATCACTCCATCCATGCCGTGCTTTCAAACTTACCAATTTCAATACTGTTTTCAACAATTGGTATTTTGTGTACCAAGGGTACAACGGCTTCTCAGCATCACTGCACATATTACCGTCTCTTCTCCTACATTATGAATAATATCCTTTATCCGATCGTCCTGATCTGTTTCATTATCATCAAAGGCTACTCCCCCTTCTTGAGTTGTGCTTGGAATTTCTAATTTTCACAATGCCATACCCATATTGTATAACTCTTACAAAATCCTTCACAAATGAAATGAATATATATATATATATATATATATATATATATATATATATATATATATATATTTGCAACATTTAGTCGGTTCTCATTCAAACATTCTACACAAGGACAATAGAACATCCCACTATCATTACCAGAATTTCTTCTAACAAATTCCAAAATATCCCTCACCCCATTATCATATTCAACACTAGTCCGTTTAACATTTACCCAACTACAATCCATATATTTCAACACCTTTTTTTCTTCTCTTATGAATATGTTTTCCCTTGGAAAAGGCAGGAGTATGATAAGAGTATGAAATCATTACACTCATTAAGTTACTAAGTTTAACAGAATTCTTCATTAGATGTAATTGCATTCTGTTCTATTTTTTTAAAGTAATTTTTCCCCTTTCACAGAGTTCTTATTTCTATTCAAGAGACCACTTTAATTACATCTGATTTTGAAGACATAAACAACAAAATTGATAGACTCAAGAAAGAAAATGATTCAACAGATACATAACATCTTCAAGGGACCACTTCAACAGATTCAACAAAAAGAAATTGATAAAATGCGTAATTACATCTTTAACAAAATTCAATAGAAAGAAATTGATATGCAAAATGTAAAGGCTAAGCACTTGTAATTCAACAAATTACAGACCACAACATCAAACAATTGTTTCCTATCTAGTGGTAAAACTACTAGCTACTGCCAACAGATTCAATAGAAAGAAATTGATAAACAGCGCAATTATATCTTCAACAAATTCAACAAAAAGAAATTGATATACAAAATGCGAAAGGCCAAGCACTTGTGATTAAACAGATTCATAACATCTAAATTCGCAAATAACAGACCACATCATCAAAAAATTGTTTCCTATCCAACAGTAAAACTACCAGCTAGCGGCAATATTTATACGAAGAGTTCTTTAAAATCAAATTTTTCTATTTATACGAAATCTTCAAAATCAATTTCACTAAATTTCGCTATTTATATGAAGAATTAGCTGAGACAAGGAGACATTACTCTTACCTGGAGGTAGTGACCTTGGATCGTGGCTTTAGGAGCAGGAGGAGCGGTAGTTGCAGCGGCTGGAGAACACGCTGTTGATAATGGTGAAATATGAACCTACCAAACTATAGTGCACATACAGAGATTTCGCAGCAATGGGGCAATAACCGGAAGGCGGGAGGATTTTAGGTTGGAAAATGGAGAAGTAGGAGGCGGCGGTGGTAGCGGCTGGAGCAAAGGCCGGAGAAGATGGTGCAATATGACTGGAGAAGAAGGTGTAGAGCTGAGATAGAGCTTTCGCGGTAGTGAAAATGACGGGGAGGGAAATGAAATAGGGGGATTAGGTTTGAATTACTGGACTTTTAAGATCGGTTATCTTCATAACCGGTCTTAAAATGCTCTATTTAAGACCGGTTATAAGATAACCGGTCTTAAATATAGGACCTTTAAGACTGGTTATCTTGATAACTGGTCTTAAAAACAAAAGAATTTTTTTCATTTTCTCTGTTAATATTTAGACCGGTTCGAACTGATAACTGGTCTAAAAAATACTATATTTTTGACCGGTTTTCATTTGAAACCGGTCTAAAAAATAAAAAATATATATTTCCGCTTCAAATAATTTTTATATCTTTTATTTTTAAGACCGGTTATTTAAATAAATGGTCTAAATAATTTTTTTAAGATTGCTTTTTTAAATAATCGGTCTTAGAAATTTCTCTTAATTACAAAATTACCACCGCATTTTTCTTTTAGACCTTATCTGACCGGTCTAAATGTAGCGATCTAAATATCCTTTTTTGTACTAGTGTAAAAGATTTAGTAATTATAATTCATCATTCATTATTATAATTAAGTATTGTTTTTACACTTTTAGAATAGTTTTCTCTAGAGTAATGTAAGGGGAAAACATGCTTTTTCTTTTGCCCAAATTAGTAGCAGTGCATTTTGTTGAGTGTTTATACTTTCAATCCTTCGATACATTCACTACTAGAAAAAAGGCCTATAAGATCGTCACATGTATACTTCTATAGGCAAAGATGGTTTAAAATGTATGACCGATGGCATTTACAAAACATATCGAGGTGGATTGTCATTTTGTGCATGAGAAGCTATTACAGAAAGTTATTGCCTTTGGTTATTTAAGGTCTTCAGAAAACTTGGTAGATATATTAACCAAGGGGCTTAGAGGTCCTCAACATCAATATATTTTAGGCAAGTTAGGAACCTGTGATTATAGGGTTCCTAACTTGAGGGGGAGTGTTGTGAGTAATTAGGTGTTGTATGAGTGTCTGTTGGGAAGTCAGTATGGATTGGTGATTGTTAAAGTATTTTTTTCCCATGTGTCTATATATACATTTGTGTACTCTGATACAGACATTGTTACAGATTGATAATCAAATTGTATTATTTAGTATTGGGCTTGCCTTCTTAACAGGAACATTACCACCGCGGTGATGGAGCAACCCAGGGCTACGACTGATAAGATGGAAAACAACAGGAATTGTGGCTAGTACTCGAGTGTTGGGTGGCCTATTTCTTGGACCACTCTGCCGGGCACAGTGGCTCCCGTGGCAAATGCCACCGTGGCAATCAGTGTGGCCACCACCAAGCATGATTCCAAGGTGTGAGGTCCTTGTGAGTTCTTGTGAAGATGACATCTGGGTTTTCGCTCTTAATTGTTGTATCGGAAAAAGAAATCAGGGGGTGTTTGCTTATTCACGAACTGCAAGAGCAATTAGTACACTTAGATAATCACAATTCAGATGTTACAAAGAAAAAATATATATAGACACACACAAGAATTAGAAGTCATATACATGTAACTTGTTATTACATTGTACCACTTGAGTTCCCATTGCATTTGAAGAGCTTCGCAGGAATGAGCTAAGGCTTGTAGTCACCACGTGTGGCTGCCAAGTGCAACGCACTATTTCCATCCTTATCCAGCTGATGGAATAAGCTCTCTTTGTAAATATTTTTCTTCATCAAGAACTAATACACGTGAGGCTGCCGGTGTTCTACTGCCAACAACACAATGTTCTTCTTATCTTCATTAAGATCATAAATGGCTACAGGAAATAACTCCACAATTTTCTCTATTATTTCCATCACTCCATTCTTTGTAGCCACTAATATAGAAGTCTCCTTTATTCTTGTTTTTTGATTATGTTCTCTTGCACAACTTAAAGGCATGTCAAACCCGTAGTTACTACAATTAACATTCAAATGGTTCTTGTGGGGACCGCATTCCATGCTCATCAGCTCGATAATGAGTGGGGCGTGTTCTATCCCAAAGTATTTTATGGTTTATCTATCCCCTAAGCAATTTTTCTTTTGTCCTAAAGTATTTTAGGATGCATATTGGATGCACCTACCAAGAAAAATAGCTCAGGGTGTTAAATGGACATTAACAACAACAACAAAGCATTTATCCCACTAGGTGGGGTCGGCAACAAGGATCGCACGACGCCATTGTGCTTTGTCAAAAACCATAGATTTTGATATATTATTAATTAAAAGGTCTCTTTCTATGACCTCATTGAGTGTTCGTTTCGACCTTCCTCGACCTCGTCTAATAGGACTCCAATTTGCTTGATCCACCTTTCTCACCGGAGCATTCAAAGGCCTACGCTGAACATGTCCAAACCACCTCAAACGATTTTCTATCATTTTTTCTTCAATAAGGGCCACTCCCACTCGTTCAAGTATATAAGTATTATGAATCTTGCCTTTTCTTGTATGACCACTCATCCATCTCAACATCCTCATCTCAGCGACTCCCATTTTATACTCATGTTGTCCCTTTAAAGCCTAACATTCACTACCATATAGCTTTGCTAGTCTTATAGCAGTGCGATAGAACTTTTCTTTTACCTTATTAGGTACTTTACGATCACAGATAACTCCAGTAGCTTTTATCCATTTATACCATCCGACCTGAATTCTGTGATCGACATCTCCATCAATTTCACCATCTTGTTGTATAATTGATCCCAAATATCTAAATTTTGTCACTTGTGGGATGACTTTTCCTCCCAATTTAACTTCTACTTCCTTTTGGCTTTGTCCTTTATCAAACTTGTAATGCATATATTCAGTTTTGTTCCTACTAAGACGAAAGCCCCTCAATTCCAATGTCCGTCTCCATATCTCAAGTTTAGAATTAATATCTTCTCTCGATTCAGCCAACCGAACTACATCATCTGTAAAAAAGCATGCATGTAGGGATCTTCTCTTTTATAGGCTTAGTTAGAACATCTATCACTAGGTTGAACAAATAAGGACTCAACGCTTATCCCTGATGTAGTCCAATCCTTATAGGAAAGTCCTTTGTAACACCAACAGGCGTTCTAACATTAGTTGTAACCCCCTCATACATGTCCTGAATGGCTTTGATATATGCAACCCTCACCCCCTTCTTTTCCAAGGCTTTCCAAAGTACATCTCTTGGTACCCGATCATACGCTTTTTCCAAATCAATGAAGACCATATGCAAGTCTCTTCCTTTGCTCCTATACATTTCCATTAGCCCCCTTAATAAATAAATTACTTCTGTTGTAGACCTTATTGGCATGAATCCAAATTGGTTTTCAGCGATGTCCGTCTCGAACCTTAATCTGTGTTCAATCACTTTTTCCCACAATTTCATTGTATGACTCATTAGCTTAATTCCTCTATAGTTTGCACAATTCTGGATATCCCCTTTATTCTTATAAATAGGAACCAAAGTACTTTTTCTCCACTCATCCGACATTTTCTTGGTTCGTAAGATTTCATGAAATAATTTTGTGAGCCATAACACACCCTCTTCACCCAAACATTTCCAAACTTCAATAGGAATATCATCATGTTCGACAACTTTACCATTTTCCATTTTCTTAAGAGCTTCCTTAACCTCACCAATTTGAATCATGCGGTAATGAGCAAAGATAATTTTAATACATATAATTTTCTTTGTAATGAGCAAGGAAGGGATGAAGGAAAAAAATATGAATGATCAAAAGCATTCATCATTTCAAAAAAAAATCAGAAGTCCCTCCCTGCTCAGCATTTAAAACCCCAACTTTACCTTTGTTGTTGGTGCTACTAGGTTTGACTTCTTGTGATGGCGCACTGTAGCCTTCCTGATCCTGGGGCTGGCTCCCATCATCCTCGTTCCCATAAAAGGCAGCGCATTGAAGAAGTTTTTTCACTATCTGAACAGACCATGTATGGTTCTCCTTTAACTTATAAATCTTCCTCAATTCCTCAGATCCTAAGGAAAATTTAAAATTTATAATAAGCACATATAAATAATAAGTTTTGTATGCCTTCATATATATTTAATATGAAATGTGTCAAACATAAACAAGCATGTATATATATACCTTTCCCCAAAATTATCAAAAGTACCAGATAAAAGAACTTGATCAAATCGCAGCAGGCTTTGTAATTAACTGGAAATAACAGATTTGCCCGATCTCCATCTACTCCTGCTCTAGGATCTTCCACATCTGCTTCATCAGGTTTGCCCACTAATACAAATAGAAAACACAAGTCATTTAAGTTGCAATAATACATGTCAACAAGTTCTTAACTAGGGCATCAAACCAAAAATACATGTATACGTAAATACAAGATTTGAATGTAAATTTACATAGCAGCAATGACCACTTTTCTTATTAGCCGGTAAACATCCCAAAAAGTATTGTAGTTTTCTGGACAACCACGGCTATCACTGTCTTTGGCTGCATTTGGGCATGCCCAGTATTCATATGCTTGATCTTCCTTAAGCTCATCAATATATATACCTTCAAGATAGACAGAAAAACATGAAATGCATGCGTATATTATACATGTCGTGCTGATGAATCAATCAAATAGGCTTTTTTTCTTAACTTAGTTAACTAACCATGCATGAGGAGTGACACAAATTAAGTACTTATACATACAGTTATAAATGATGGTTTCCATCTGTCCAAGGCAGCTTCCGCTTCTAAAAGCACACAGCTTTGATGCTAGCAAATGAAAAGGAGACAATCCTTCTTCATTCACCAAATTTGCAAGCTCTTCGTACAGATGCATTATATGAAATGCGAGATCTATACATACACATCATAGCATTAACTGAGCGATGTTATACAGTTGATTAGAATATATAAACAATATAATGGTGCAGCTAGGTAGTGAAAGGAGTTGCATACTATGAATGAACAAGTTTATTACTACAAACTAGACTTTACATTAAGAACCGGAGGTAGTATTACGTACCAAACTAGTCACCACTGATTGCAGAGTGAAGGATAGTGTCACCATTGTTAGTTCTACAGTTAACAATAAAGGGATTATTGTTGTCAGGGTTTCGGATGAAATGAAGGCAGAGGAAAGCTTGCTTTTTGCCATGGAGAGCGGCCAAGAAGACAGGGGTCTCGCCATCAACGTTACGATCATCCACTAAGGTGTGCTCCACGCTGGCAATAATGTGACACATTCTGGCATTACCCATAGAAGCCGCCAAATGCAAGGTAGTGTTGTTTCTGTGACCAGGAGTTTGCAAAGCCTTTATTAAGACCTTGTTTCTGCATGGCGTCGATCAACTCCTTCACCACGTCCTCCTTCCCTTCAGAGACTGCTATGTGCAACGCCGTGTGACCTAAGGGAATAATTCTGGCCTTGTGAAGCCATGCATCTTCCTTGTACATTTCAATGACCTCCCCCCATTCTCCTCTCATGACACATAAGAATAGTTTCTTCTTGTTGCTCTCGTGTTCCATATGGCTTTACTCTGATACGGCTAATCATTAACCAGTGATGGCTCACTTAAATACTCATCACCAGAACTACCTTATTGGCCAGAGTTTCCTCGCTTATCAAATTATTCCCCAAGCAGATTATTCCAGACGATCCAATATGTGGCTCGCCTAAAACCCAAAAAAACAAAAGAATATTTTACATGCGGAAAATAGAAATAGAAGAAACTATGTAACATAAGGTATCTATTTATGATACTATCTCTAGTCATTAATATAAAATCTCACTTTGTAATTTAATGACTTCATTAAAGTGGATTTTATATTAAGTGCCGTTGAAGGTCCAAAGAACAGAAAATAAGGAAGAGTATAATTCACAAAAACAGAGCAATAGTGAAAAACACGAGTAAGGAATGATTTTTTTAAGGGGGGTTAAAAAGAAAAAAGGATAATATAATATATAGAAGCAAGTAGCGACAGAGTACGTATTTTTTAAAATTGTCAGTAACTTCACAAAAGGATCCATTTTCACCGAGTTTCCAAATATGCTGTCAGAGGAAGATGGGCTTGATGATTCCCAGATGGCCATAAATGCAAATTGCAAAGGATAAAATGCTAAGCTAATAAAGCTTACAGAGGCTAATTCAAATCAATTGGCAATTCCAAAATCAAGCTCATCTATTACTAAGAACAAATCATTCCAAGCCTTTAGGGTAAAACAAAAACAAAAGTTTCGAAAGCTGATTCCAATCTTCTACTAATTTCTAAAAGATTATAGGGCATATTAATATATACAACAATAAATCTAATGCAAATTAAATATGAGCATGTAATTTCTGCATAGATCATATAAGATCCTCCTCTAAAATATTACTTAAGCATCGTGAAGTTATGAGCAATAGCTGTACTGGGGACAAACTAAACATTATCAAACACCAGAACCCTCCGATTCTCCATCGACCAAGACGAGAACAAAACCTCCAAAGCATATTTGAAGAAGAGGAAAGTTGAAGGGCAGAACACGAAAATATTCCATACAAAGAAGAACACAAAAATCCAGCTGTGCCTTTTTTAAAGGAAATAAAAAAGAGATCCAAAATTTGAATGGATCTTAATGAATGGGAACTACACAAATATATGATATTTTTATTAAAATATCGATAATAAAGAGTAGAAGTGAGAAGTTCAAGAAAATAAACATAAATTCTCATTCACTTGTACGTTCTGAATATATGATCTAAGGTTTCTATTCATAAGTATAAAAATGCATATAAATAGTAAAATACGCATATGAACAGTAATCTTACGCATATACTACATTAATTACTACTGTAAACCTATGATGTTACAGTGATGAACAGTAAACACGTGGCGTTATAATACCGCATAGTACACTAGTACAAAATACTCTTTTTAGACTGTAACATTTAGACCGGTTGTTGCAGATAAGGTCTAAAAAATATGATCGGTGACAGTTTCGTAATTATAAAGAACTTTTAAGACCGGTTCTTAAAATATGTGGTCTAAAAGATATTATTTAGACCGGTTATCTAAACAACCGGTCTAAAAATATAAAATTAATTAAAAATTAAAAAAATTGAAAACTTTTTAGACCGGTTGTTACTAATAACCGGTCTAAAAGATAAAATTTTTTAGATGATTTGAAATATTAAGACGGACTTTTAAAACCGGTTATTTGGAGAACCGGTCTAAATAAGACTTTTTAGACCGGTTCTCAAAACAACCAGTCTAAAAAGTCACACTTTTTAGACCGGTTCTCCAAATAACCGGTCTTAAAAGTCCTTCTTAATATTTCAAATATTCTCTTGCGCGCCTAAAAATATAAAATTAATTAAAAATTTAAAAATTGAAAACTTTTTAGATTCGTTGTTACTAATAACCGGTCTAAAAGATAAAACTTTTTAGAAGATTTGAAATATTAAGACGGACTTTTAAGACCGGTTATTTGGAGAACCGCTCTAAAAAAGACTTTTTAGACCGGTTCTTCAAACAACCGGTCTAAAAAGTCACACTTTTTAGACCGGTTGTTTGAAGAACCGGTCTAAAAAGTCTTTTTTAGAGCGGTTCTCCAAATAACCGGTCTTAAAATTCCGTCTTAATATTTCAAATCTTCTCTTGCGCGCCTAATTTCAACTTTGAAATCTGATATTTATCAAGCTTCTTGTAAACCCCTCATTCGTGCCTCGACAGTTTCTCCTTTCCACGTCTCTCCTCCGTTCTTGAACGTCGCCGATGTCGACATAGTGGTCACTTGGTTTGTTCATTTGTTCTCTTGTTTTCTGACTCTTTTTAATTTGAATTCTCTATCTCAAGGCTCTACTTAACTAAAAATCTTCTTTCAACTTGGAATCTAATTTCTTTCTTTTCTAACTCATTTCCTAATATTATTTTAGATATGCTATAGGCTATCCTTTGAAACCTACAACAAAGAAGAAGTATCAGGTATGTGAACCTGTTTTCTCGATGATGCTTGCTGATAATATGTTTTTGTAGTGCTCTTCTACATTTTGAAATATGATTTTGTTTTTTCAGGTTATTCATGATAGGGAACAAATCAATCTTTTATTTTTACGACAATATATGGTGAACCAAGGTTGATTCAGCCAACTGGTAAGTATTCTCAGTAATTCATCTGTAGATTCTTATTTTTTGTAGGTATATGTTTTTATCTAAACAAATGTCAGCAGTTAATTGATGTTGTGTTTGACTAAATTTTGTTATACTTGTTTTTCATTTTTTCAATGTTAGTTTCTTGAGATTTGACCAATCAATTGGTATACTAACGAAATCAATGAACCAGCAAAAAAAATAGACACTTTTTAGACCGGTTGTTTGGAGAATCGGTCTAAAAAAGACTTTTTAGACCGGTTCTCCAAACAACTGGTCTAAAAAGTTTCTTTTTTTTTCTGGTTCATTAGTATAAAATGCGCACTTTTTAGACCAGTTTTCCAAACAACCGGTCTAAAAAGTGTGTCTTTTTAGACCGGTTGTATAACCGGTCTAAAAAACATCACACTTTTTAGACCGACTGTATTAAGACCTCATCTAAAACCAGTCTAAAAAATCATTTTTCTACCGGTGGTAAATTGCTACAACAATGAACAATGATGTTATAGTAAATGTTTGATCTTATATATCAAGTCGAATGAAGGAGTAAATTAGCTTTGATATGAGTTAATAGATATCCATATGATTACTATTCATAAAAAATATTACCTCGAATTAAATATGAATTATAGTTAAACTTGGAACATGTGATGATTCAGAATATCCAAAATTTTGATCAAGGAATTTCCTTACTATTTTAAGTGTCACTTCTAGTTCTTTTAGAAATACTCAATTTGTTATCTTTTAATTCGCTCTCTTTAAATGCACTATAAAACTTGTTAATGCTATTAATATTATTTTATGCGCTATATTTGGAATGGAATGGAATGTAAATGAATAGAAAATATTTTGTTTGTTTATAGAGATGTTTGGTTGGCATTGAAAAAAAATGTGTTGATAGAAAAATTTTGTTTGTTTAAAAGAAAATTAGATAGAAAAATAAGCTGAAAGAAGATTATACCCCTATGTTAAAAATAACATATAAATGCCCATGAAAAGGGAAGAAAAGGAAAATGATAAATAGAAAATAAAGATAGATAAATAAAAAAGGGAAATATACATTTTTTTCTCATTTAAATCATGAAATTTCTTTCCACATTATCATATCCATATCCTACTATACATATGCTCCAACAAATCATGGAAAAAATGAAACCATCTATGTTAAAACAATGCAAATCAAATCACAATCCAAAAAATCTCCAAAATCAAAGCGTCAAAAAACTCATGCTCTTCCTCATTCTCTTAACCATAAAAAGAAAAACGTGAATGTCATTCTCTCAACCACCTTATTTTTTTGGATTAGGAAGTATGGTGTTAAAGAAGGATGCCCACGCCTCCTCCTCACTGACAAATTGAAGCTGTCGCTTTTGGAATTGAACGGATAGAACACCACCTTCATCGGATAGCGTTCACCACCATCCTCACCATCAACTTCTTCTCTATTTGTTTAGTCTTTTTTTTCCTTCTCCATTATCATTTATCTTGTCTGTCCACCATTATCACCACCTTCGACTTCTTCATCCTCCTCTATTACTAAAGGATTTGTAGTGACAGAAGTAAGAGGCAGCGATAGCAGCGAAGTAGCCATCGTCGGCTTCTTCTTCCTCTGTCATTACTAAGGGCCTGTTTGGTAGCATGGAATTCGAGACAAGGAAATGGAAGTGGAAGTAAAAGTAGAATTGGTGTATGTGTGTGTTTGGTAGGCTCGAACCCATTTCCTCATGGAAGCCACTTCCATCACACACCCCTAAGAAATTAGTTCAACTTCTTATGATGAGGACGATGGAGGATGTTATATCCCACTTTTCACTGATACTTCTTGTATGTATATTTGAGATGATTAGTAGAATAAAATGGTGAAATGCGGTATGCATGAATTTATAGAAAATATTTCAATCGCCAGTTACCCATAATTCGGCCAAGTAAGGACATAAAGAAGCAATTAATGTACAATTAAGGGCCTATTATTATAACCAAAATTTGAGAAATTAAATGACATGAATGACTACCTCATTTAAGTGGTAAAATCATGCTAAGCCAAAGAAATGAGCTAAAAAATATTTGTTTCGGTAAATCATAAAATGTAAGGGCAAAACGGTAATTTTGTCATAAAGTGGGAAATAATTATTTTTTCCTAATATTCCCAATAATTTGAGTTAAATGGGAATTAAAAATAGATAAACGACTACTTAATCATTAATAGACCATTTTGGTGAATTATTATTAAGTATGGTCAAATAGTCAAAAGTCAAAGGTGCAAAAGTCAAACTATTACAACATGGCAATGGAATAGTTTGAGATCAATAATTTCCTCTTCAATTCTCATTATTTTTTGCTAGCATGAAGGAAGAAAAGGGAAATGAAATAATTAAAGGAGAAAATGGCTTTTTGGACCAATAGGATGCTTACATTGTTAGAACTGGCTGACACCCAAGAGGGGGGTGAATTGGGTGTGTGATAAGAAAGTATGAACTTTTAAAATCTTTTCGCAACTTATCAAATCAATACATGTGGAAATATAGAAACATAAACTGATATGTAAATCATATATGCTGGAAATGTAAAAGCTTAGGGAAGAGAATATGCAAACTGTGATTTATCCTGGTTCGGTCCAATCCATGATGACCTACGTCCAGTCCCCAGGCTCCTCCTGAGATTTCCAATCCACTATCTTCTTGTTTAACCTGGCATAAGAAAAGCCTCTACAAATTTCTTACGAAGTTACTCCCCCTTACTCACTGTAAGGTTTACACCCTCTTACGGTAAGTTGAGCAAAGCAATCCCAAAGTCCTTTCTCTCTTGCTTACCCGTGCAAGTCTTACGAGCAGCAACGTTTTCTCCTGCTTACACCACTGTAAGTCTTACGAGCAGCAACGTTCTCTACTGCTTGCACCTTGTAAGTCTTGCGAGCAGAAAGTACTACTAGCAATTCTCTCTACAACTTTCCCGTAAGGTAATCAACCCTCTCAAGGTCCCTCTACCTTGAGTTCAATACAGAAATATATTTGTAAGGATTTACAGACTCTCTCACAGAGTAGATAGGATACTCACTGAAGTACAATACAAATATTAACTCTCAAATGTACATGATATTGTAAACTGATAAGAGCATAGAGTATGTGAGGCGAAGACTTATGATGACAGCATGTTGGCGTAGTTGGGTTCTCGTGTTTCAGCTTGCTTGTGTGTATCTCATTTTGCTGTTGTCTCTCTTTTCTAATTTTTGAAAGATTGAGCTTATATAGCAGAAGCTGTGAGAGCCGTTGTGTCTATTCAAATATTTTCCCATTGTAAGTTGTTTGTGCTTCTGACAGATGATTCATACAGTTGCTTTCTGTTTGCACGTTCGTTGAGTTGTTTGTTGAATATTATTTCTGTTGTTGCCCATGATTCGTTGTCAGATAGTTCTTTAAACATTGATCTGTTGATAGCATCTCAACATACCCGTTGGAGTCGCACTGCTTGTTCTGACAGATTTCCACTTCAGAAAACTAACCGTTATCAGTGAACGCTCAGCTTCTTGTGAAACAGCTTTTTGGCTCTTCTCATGATTTCTTCATGGTTAATCTGGAGAAACACCTTAATCATTGATACAATGAAATATTAGACATGAGTATATTGAACCATTGGTCAAAAGCTGGTCTTCTGCTTTCTGGGTCTCATCATTTTCAATTGACGAAGATTGCCGTGAGTCACCTCCAAACTTGAAGATTCAATCCAAACATTTGTTCTCCTATTTCACACTTGAAATAAATGTCAAATGATGTTTAAGTATAGCAACAAGTGTAAACAAACTAATTTAGAGATTGAACTCTAAAATCCACTCTTAATTCAGTCAGCTTCTGGAGGTGCTTCTGATAGGAACTGAATCACTTCAGTGATTATACAATCCACTGGAAGTGATTCTCTCAAACCAACATTTCACTCGAATGTAGAAGCATTTCACTGGAGGTGATCTGGGATGTCCGGATGTGATTCTGATTTCCTGCTACTGGAACTGATTCTGTCACAGTGGAGAGTATACTGAGTGATCACCGGAAGTTGTGTATCAAAATACCCATATTATCAAACGAATCTGATCT
Source organism: Albizia julibrissin (assembly GCA_037074505.1). Lineage (NCBI taxonomy): Eukaryota > Viridiplantae > Streptophyta > Magnoliopsida > Fabales > Fabaceae > Albizia > Albizia julibrissin. The sequence goes on along the minus strand of CM073484.1, from coordinate 33,308,456 downwards.
GACTTGAAGATATTCAGTTTACTGTAATGACCTGGATATCACTGGAATTTCATATCACTCGAGTGAATTCCATATCACTGGAAGTGATATTGAGAATAGTGAAAAATTCCTCCGGTGAATTCTGCGCCACTCGAAGTGATATGCAAAATAATTCATATCACTCAAGTGAATTTTGGAATCAGTCGAGTGATCTGTTGTTCAGATCACTTGAACTCGAAACTTTACTTCCAATTCGACAGCAAACAGGGGTCAAATTATAGATATCATAACTCTTCGAATATAGCTCCAAAATTTCTTAATTATATATCAATGGAAAGCTCTTGAAGTCTAGTTTCATATGGCACCGATTTCAGCTCAATTGGATCCGTAGTTTGAGAGTTATAGCCAAAATACCAAACCTGTTCCAGAAAGTGACGCTGACATGAAGGTCCAATTCGAACACTGATATCTCCCTCATCTGAGATCCTTTGATGTTGGTTATGATGTCAAAATGACGCATTGCGAGTCTAGTTTCATATCCAACTGGTTTGGTCTCAATTGGAGTTGTATTGTGAGAGATATGATCAAATAAACAGACCTTATTCAGCTGAACGAAGAACAGAGTCTGAAAAACTAAACATCACTCGAGTGATTTGCTGAATCACTCGAGTGATTTCTATTTTTTCAGAATCACTCGAGTGATTCTGAAAATCACTCGAGTGATTTGTTAAAAATCACTCTGCTACAGTTCCAAACAGTGCCAAACAGTGCCAATTGCTACAGTAACCGTACTGCTACAGTACCCATAAAAACTTGAATCTTCATATTTTTCATTAATTCTTGCAAGTTCTTTATTCCTCAATTTTTTTCTTCCATTGCTTGACTAATCTACAATATATGCAATATCAAATAGTTAGTCAATGTATTAGAAAAGTATACTATGCAAGCTTCTTGTGCTTAATATTTGACATCTATATTTGTCATCATCAAAACTAATCATATCTAACATACATGTGTATTAAACAATTAACTAATCTTAATATATCAAATCCCTTCATCTTTCAATCTCATTTCATGATCAAAACTGAATCAAAAAGAGTGAGAGAGAGTCGAGACGATAAAGAAGAGGAAGGATAGGGTTTATCCAAGCTCAAGGTAAGGAATTAGTTACCTTGTGTCTTAAGCTTCCTAATCCCTCCATAACCTTTCCTACTCACTTCTCCACCTTTGGAACAATGGATTTCTAGCTGATTCAAGAGTTTTAGAGAGAGAGACAAAAACGTGTAGAGAGAGAAAGTGGTAGAAATCAATAGGTAACTTCCCAAACTTGTTCCTCTTGCTTGATTAATGCTATTAGAGTTGTTCTTGGCTTGATTTTGGTTGTTTTGGTACAAGATAATTCAAGAAAACCTAGGAGACCTTAATGTTCAAGTATCTCTAAATCAAGTCCAATGAATGTCTAAATAGCTAATAATTATAAGTAGAAAAGAGGTGATTAGGCTAAAAAAAAAAACGAAAAACCGACATAACATTTATGAAAACCTAAATTCCTTGCCTTGTGTTGGATATGGTAAATGAGTAGGAATTTGATAATTTTGATGCTTCCATTGAGTTTAGGAGGTAAAGTTGTGTAGGGTCTATGTTGACGACAAAGTGAGAAAAGTCCCAAAAAGTGAAATGACCAAATACCCTTTAAAAGCTCTAACTAAGGGTTGTCAAGGGAATTTTTGTTATTTTGGCTTGATTTTGACCAATCCGAGGTTAAAAATGGATTCTATACATAAAATTATGTAGGAATAACTCAGGTCATGAATTTTGGTAAAGTGGAGTGAGACTGGGTACAAAGGGGTGTAGACCGGGTCTCTAAGAGTATTTTGGTAATTTAGCAATTTTTGGCTAGGTTTACTAATGTTATAAGTTTGGAATTGTACATGAAACTCATTCATGATATATTTGAAGATTTTAGGACTTGACAACCGTCCGAAACACAGAATTTGCCCGAGCTAGACTAGGCAGGAAGAAGTTGCTAAAGAATAGTAACTAGGTAGTAACTTGTCTTTATATGATATAATATGCTTTTGTGTGTTGTTTGAAATCATCACAAAATGTCTAACACGTTTTGATTATGCGGGGTGGTCACCCGGGGCCTATTTTTACGTGGGTTGACACTCAGATTATAATGTTCATAATTGCATGAGCAATGCCCAGGGCCTATTTTACGCAGGTACCCTCGGGGCCAAGTAACTTTCTTAGCACGACGGTAGTTTATGAATTGCATTAAATGCAATGATGTTGTGATAATTTTGTTGATTAATGAGTGTGAAGCATGCTCTGTGTAATACCCAATTTTTCACCAATACATTTATGTGTATATTTGATGTATATTTAGTGGAATAAAATGGTGAAAAATGATGTGGATGAATTTATGAGAATTTATGGAAAATATACCAATCTCCGATTACGTGTAATTTGGCCAAATAACGATGTAAGAAGGTGATTAATATACCGATAAAGGCCTATTATGGTAACCAAAATTCAAGAAATAAATGACGTAAGTAATAGCCTCATTGAAGAGTTGAGATGGGGTTAAGCCGAATAAATGGGCGAAAAATGATTTATTTCGGTAAATCATGAAATGCAGGGGTAAAACGGTAATTTTGCCGTAAAATGTAAAATAATTATTTTCCCCCAATATTCCCATTAATTTGAGTTAAGTGGGAATTAAAAAGAGTAAAATGACTACTTGATCATTAATAAATTAATTTTGGTAAATTATGGTCAAGAATGGTCAAATAGTCAAAAAGTTAATGACTTGGTCAACAAGTTACGAGCTGGCACTATGAGATATTGGAGATTCAAATTTTCTTGATATTTCCCATGAGCATTTCGGTTGGAATGAAGGAGTATGAAGGGAAATAGTATTAATTAAAGTTAAATGCCATTTCGGACCAATCACAAAGTGACACATGGTATGATCAATTAAACCTTACATTTTATGATGCAATTCCTCTTCTCCAGCTGCGCATCTTGATTAATCTGAAATAGAAAGAGTAAGAGAGAGCTTGAGAACGGGAAGCACGAAAGAGAGAAGGAAGAAGCTAGGGTTGCTTGGAAATTGAGGTAAGAAGCTTATACCTTGTGTCTAAAACTACATAACCCCTCCATGATCTCTCCTCCTCATCTCTCTACCTTTGGATTCATTGATGAGCAGCTGAATCAAACTCTGAAAGGAGAGAGAGAAAATGTGTAGAGAGAGAAAGTTGAAGAAAATCAAGAGGTAATTTCCCAAACTTGTTCCTCTTGCTTGATTAAGGTTAGTAGAGTTGTTATGGGCTTGATTATGATTCATTTGGTACAAGATAATCCAAGAAAACCAAAGAGAACATAATATGTAAATGTCTCCAATCAAGTCCAATGAATATCTAACTAGTTAATATATTGGTTATAAGTAGAAAGGAGGTGATTATGCTAAAGAAAATGAGAATCCGATACAACTTTTCTGGGAATTTATTTCCCCTTCCTTGTGTTGGACATGGCGAATGGATAGGAATTTGATAATTCTGATGCTTCCATTAGATTTAGGAGGCCAAATTAGGGTGTATGTTGACCCTGAAGTAAGAAAAGACACGGAAAGTGAAATGACAAAATTACCCCTATTAAGCCTTATTTGAGGGCTGTCAATGGTATTTTCATCATTTGGGCTTGAATTTGGCCAATTCGAGGTTAGAAATGGATTCTACATGCAAAAATGTGTAGGAATTGCTTAAATCACGATTTTGAAAAAAATACTAATAATCAGGACCTAAGGGGTATTTTGGTAATTTGGCATCATTAGGCTAAATTTACCAATATTACGAGTTTGGAATGATGTATGGATGAGTAATAACTCATTTGTGAGGTTTGGCGATTTCAGGACTTGACAACCGGTTTGGCCTCAGTAGTTGCCCGAGCTTGAATCAAGTGGGAAAGTTGCATAGAGGAGTAAACAGGTAGTAACCGTCTTCATATAACATGACATGCATATGTATTATTTGTTATCATCATCAAAATGTCTAACATATTTAGATTGAGCGGAGTGAACACCCGGGGCCTATCGAAGGTCGGGTTGACACTCAGGCGAAATGTTCATAATTGCACGAGCGGGACCCGGGGCCTATCTTTGCACGGGCACACCTCGGGGCCAAGAGAACATGTCAAGCGCGATGTCGGTTATGAAGTTGCATTGTATACATTGTGTACAGGCGCCCTTTGGGGCTAAGAACCCGTCTAGCGTGAAGTCAGTTTATGAATTGCATGTTTGCACTGAATAATGTTTGATGATTTTGTTGATGATTGTGTGAGTAAAGCATGCTTGTATGTGTTATCTTATATGCTTAATTGCATTACTACTGAGATTCCCATGAATCTCATTCCTTTTCTAAATAAATCTCCAGTACAGGGAGGGAGCTCGCGGGGCAAAGAAAAGGTAAATGACGATGAGACGAGGCTGAGCAGCGGGAGAGCTTAGGCTAGGTTGTCAAGCTTTTGATATGTATTCTAAGAACCATATGAGTATTTTGGGTTTTGTATATGAAGTAGAGTAAAGAGAGATTATAAGTGTTGTAATATAAATTGTGTATGAATGTGTTTATATGTGAATATGTATATCCAGCAGAGGCATTGTATAAAGTTTCTAGCATTTTTCCGCATCTTGATGTTCGGTACTCGGTGAGTATTAGCTAATTAGTACTCTACCGAAGTATTGGAAAATAAGGTTTCACACTCTGTATGCTATCTCTATATGTTTGACATGTGTTACTACTTAAATTCTTCCGAATCTCACCCTTTTTCTTCAAAACCACCTTTAGTACAGGGAGAAAGTTCGAGGGACAAAAAGAAGGTAAATGATGATGACTAAAAGTCGAGGCACAGAAGATTTTAGTTTATGGTTGTCTAGTCCATATGTCTTTTGGATTTTGGGTTGTATATGATGTATATGTCATGTAAACAACGTAAAGATAACCTAGTGAATGAATGATAGAAAGTTAGTAGTTTTTCTTCCTATTACTAATGAAATGTACATATGAAATGGACTATATAAAGTCGGTAGAGGTACGCTCGTAAACTCTTATGGATAATAACAAAAGGGAAATCCAGTGAGTCTTAACGAGTTAGTAAAAATTGTGAAAAGAGTTTTGAGAAAATTTTACCACCCTTTCAACTCTAGGTTCAACTCCTGGGTTGAAGATGGGGGAATTTATAAGTACTTTCAGAAGTTGGGTGTTTTGGGTTCAAATCCTGGTCCCATGAGTGATTTCACAACTCTTTTGTACTCTATCATAGCTAAAAGAAATGAGGTATCATAGAGGATGGTAAAGACCATGATGAACGGCAAGGGTAAGAGTGGACTGTGACTATGATTGCTCCTTTACCATAGCAAAGATAGCGACAATGGCATTTTTGACAACAATGATGACAAATTCAAGCTATCAACGAACATGACTCCATTGTCAATAATTTCGATTCTACCATCAACGAACATGACTCTATTGTCACTCCCTCCAACAGCGAATGCGAATATATCATCTTCTCCCTCTAGCAATGAACGCAAACAATTTTAAACATGACTCCACCATCGATCTCGATTCGACCGTCAATGAACATGACTCCACCATCGTCTCCTTCTAGCAATGAACACAAATCTGCCATCATCTCCATTAGGCAACGAATGCAACTCTGTCGTCATCTCATTTTTTGGATTTCAATCTCCTTCCAACCTTTGGGATCTTGGTTTAGATTTTGATTTTAAACATTGATTTCAATTTTGATTTTGATTTCTGTTCAGGGAAGATTTTGGTGTGATTTATATTGCCAATCTGGTTTTGGTTCTTGTTTGTTCTTCTCATTTTTTATTTCTTGTTTTGTTTCTGGCTTTTTGGCTAAAAGACGTTTGGCCGGTTGCATTTCCAGCGGTGATGGTGGTTAGATGAAGGTAGGGTTGGTGGTTAACATCAATTGGAGGTGGGAAGATTTTTTCCGGTTAGAGGACATATTTTAATTAAAAATCATTTACTTCCACTATTATACCAAACATTTTTTATAACCCAATTCAACTTTTAGTTCTACTTTTATTTTCACTTCCACTTCTATCATAAACTCTTCCATGATACCAAATGAGGCATAAAGGATTTGTAGCAATGGAAGTATGAGGAAGCGATGACAACTATTAAAAAATAAAAAGAAGGGTTATTTTGTAATTTACCACCCTAGGAAATTTTGGTTCCTTCCAATAATAGAAGAAAATGATCTTCCCATAGATAATAGAAAATTGCCAACTGACGGAAATTATTTTCTTGGGAAAATGATGAACCAAACAGCCATTGTTGGTTGAAAAATCCGATTTTTCATTTCCCTCTTCTAAATTTCAGCAAATCAAATGGGCCCTAAAGGTTTAAAGGGAAAATTTTTGTCAACCCTCAGGAGTCCATCCCAAAAAAAAAAAAAGAAAAAAAATTTGAAACTTCATTGCACCCTTTAAACCAAAATAAAATTAAATTTTGTGAGTGAAAAAATAATAATATCCTTATTTTATTTTTTGAATTCCCTTAATGCTTTATTTGTCTTGTGAATTCTCTTATTTATTTTATGAATGATAAGAATATTTTGGTTAACTAACTCATTTTATTCTATATATAATATATCAAAATATTATATTATTAAAAAGAACCATACTTGCATCAAGTTATTTACGTCTATTAATTAAGTTATTCAATCACATATGACCATATTTTATTTTTTTATGTGAATTTATAATTAAATGATAATACTTTAAAAAATATCATGTGGCTATTTGTTATTGGAGAATTTGACATAATTGATAAAAGAAACTTCATCTAAGTATTTGTTACACCAAAAAATTGCATCTCAGATATCAAAATTCAAAATACTCTTCCGTCAATATGGACGGCGTGGGATATGCACATGATTTGATGCAAAATAGATGAACATGAATAATATTTTTCAGAATGGGGCAATAACAGCACTCTTGAAGTATTGCGTGCAAGAACCGTAAGTCATATTTGTAACGTCCAAATAATTTTTTGCCCGAAGTCCAAATAATTAAGATAATGAAATTAAATGTTATGAAAATCAAACTATAAAATTACAAATGCTTCCTTATATACAATATAAAATATTAGCGGTTTTGTTTGTGGCATTAATAACCTTATTCACCTAAAATTAATCACTTTAGTAACTTCTTCTATCACATCGTCTTTGTCACAATTTGACTTTTGTAAATATAATATAGAGTAAAAGTTAGATTATATAGTGTATATTTGGTATCATTTATGAAAAGGTTACAAGTTCTTATACATGTAAGTCAAAATAACATTTCTCTCACATACTTACTTCATATATTGTAATATGATTTATATTTGGATTAACTTTTTAAAAAAGCCAGTTTGTTAAACTAAAATTTGTGTGGATGATTAATGCAAAAGTAAGTTTTTAAATATAAAAAACTGAAAATAATATGAATTTAACGGCACTCTTATTTTTGCTCCCTATAAAAGTGTTTATGACCATGTTTGCACCCATCAAATATTAATTCTATTAGATGCTCAAAGTGTAAAACATTATTACTATTTTTTGCATTTTTATCCTATATATAATTATGGAATGTGTATATATTTGGAATGTTTATATATGTGTGTAGGGGACACAAACACATAGTTATTCCTCGTCACAATTTATGTTGATAATTTGTATATAAGATAGATGGATATATAAATATGAGTGGGACGGTTATTCCCACTAAAGGTTATATGTATATAGTATATTATATCTATGTATTGGTGTGACGGATTTTCCTTGATATAAATTATATGATTAAGAAATACAATGTATGGAATAGTATATATGTAGGATGGTTATTCTCCATCAAGATTGATATTGAGTGATGGTGTTAACTGAAAGATCGTAGATGAATATTTGGTTTTAATGATTTTTTATTTATTGAGATAATGATTTAGTGAATCTTTACCCTCATTTTTTGTTTTCATCCCAACATTTGAATTTTGTTTCATTTATTTATTTTGAGGAAAACCATTTGTGAAAAACTTTGTGTGGCTTTTACTTTCCTTCCGCACACCGTTCTTACTAAGTCAGTGGTAAGAGTTTCCTCGCTTATCAAGTTATTTCCCAAATAGATTGTTCGAGAGGATCTACTATGTGGCTCGCCCAAAACCCAAAAAGCAAAAGAATATCTTACATGTGGAAAATAGAAATAGAAGAAACAATGTAACATAAGGCATTTATTTATGTTATACCTCTGGTGATTAGAGGTGGGAATTAAGGCTGGTCTGGTCTTATAGGACTGGTCTTTGATGGATCAGGGCCTAAAATGGCCGGCTTTATAGGGTCTGGGGAAAGAAAACTTGTTGTTTTTCAAAACCCGGTCAAAGAGCATCAGGGCCAGGGCCGGCTCGCAGGGCCAGAAGCCATTTTCACAATATTTAACTATATGTCTATAAGCCTCATGCAATAAAATAAATACAGTTACTAATTTATAATTAAAGGTAAAAAATACTTTTTACAAGTAACTCATAATCTCATACAAAGCATAAGAAGGCAAAAAACTAAACACTCTAAGCAAAATGATTATGACAACTATCATTTTAATCTTCTTCGCTACTATCATCAATTTCAAGGAATTTTAATTGTACTTCACTCTAAGTAGTATACTCTACTTAAGGGGTAAAATATCAAGAATTAGTAAATTACACTCATGTAAATTTAGAAATTTTAAGGTTCTTAGGGAAGAGTCGGCAAGGGTATGAGTAGGCGGGGTAAGGAAATTAAAACAAAATACAAAGTTAAAGAGCCTAACGGGCCGGTCCTACAAGGCGGGCCCTTTTAGGCCCAACTTCTTTCTTAGGCTCTATTTTTCAAGACCGACCCTTAATTTAAAAGGGCCTAAAAGGACCGGTTCGACGAGTTCGGCCCGATTTTTCGGCTCTACTGGTCAATATAAAATCCACTTTGTAATTCAATGTCTTTATTAAAATTGATTTTATATTAAAGTTGATTTTATATCAAGGGGTTCGGTTGACGGCCCGAAGAACAGAACAATAAGGAAGAGTGTAATTCACAAAAACAGAGCAATAGTGAAAACCATGAATGAATAAGGAATGATGAAAGAGAGGGGGAAATCAAAAAGAAAGAAAGATAATATAATACATAGCCGCAAGTAGGGACAGGACACGTGGCATTTGGATCTTAATATATTGTTTCAATTAAATTTGTCAGTAACTTTACAAAAGTATCCATTTTCAGTGTTACCAAATATGTTGTCAGGGGAAGATGTGCTTGATGATTTCCATATGGCCACAACGACAAATGCAAAGTGCAAAGGATAAAATGCTAAGCTAATAAAGCTGACAGAGGCTAATTCAAATCAATTGGCAATTGCAAAATCAAGTTCATCCATTACTAAGAACCAATCATTCCAAGCTTTTAGGGAAAAACCAAAACAGAAATTTCGAAAGCTGATTCCAATCTTCTACTAATTTCTGTGTCAATTCCCAAATTCAACCCAAGTCAAAAATTGCAAATAGGAACAGAAAATCAATTGCCAAAAGATAATAGGGCATATTCATGTGTGTGTGTGAACGAAATATAATGCAAATAGAGCATTTGATTTCTGCATCGATCGTAAGAACTTTCTCCAAAATATTACTTGGCCATCGTGAAGTTATGAGCAACAGCTGCACTGGAGACCAACTGAACATTAACAAACACCAAAACCCTCCGATTCTCTATCAACCGAGACGAGAACGAAACCTCCAAAGCGGATTTGAAGAAGAGGAAAGTTGAAGAACAGAACACGAAAATCTTCAGTCCAAAAAAGAACACGAAAGTCTAGCTGTGGCTTTTTAAAGGAAAAAAGATATTATAAATATGAACTATAGTTAAATATATTGGGTACTGGTGCTGACAAGGATGCCATGTTACCACCAGTATTAGTACGTGTTGGCATTAGGAGTAGAAGTTACTTTTTCGACGTGATTTATAGTATACGAAATAAATATATGAAATGAGTTTTGTTTCAATTTATGTGAACTTATTTTTTAAATGCCAATCCAAATAGGCCCTTATTGTCATAAGAACTTATCGAGGACTAACTAAAAGTTTAAAGGGAAAATTTCTATCAACCTTCTGGAAAAGCAAATTTATTTCAGTCCATCCCAACAAAAATTCAAAAAATTCATTACACCCCTTAGACCAAAATGATATTATTAGAAAAAAGGCTTTTAAAGCCGGATGAAAATAGCTTTTTAGATCGGGTTTAAATCCAGTATTGTATCGACTGGTTTAAAAAGTCTATCATTATTAAGACCGGATTATAACTGGTCTTAAAAGTTACCTTTTTTGACCGATTGGTTAGATAATTGGCTTTAAAAAGTTTCAACTTATAATAAAAAAAATGCCCACCTTTTTAGTCTATGTTATATCATATTGGTCTAAAAAGTAGGTATTTTTTTAAATATACATTTTATTTTATTTTACAGAAGCCCTGTTGGATATTATTATCATATCTAAGAGCTATATTATACAATATAAATTATATACACAAAGACAACCCAAAAAAAAAAAGCAATCGACATAAAAAATAAGTATAACCAATAACCATGAATCCAAAGCCCTATATATCATTAGATAATTAGTGAATCTTGATTCCATCATTTTTTTTTCAATGTTTACTTTTGTTACTTGCATTTTCCCTATCTCTAAAGGAATTAGATGATTTTTCAGTGTTGAATTTAGTGGATGCAATTTTAGGTCCGGCATCTATATGTTGATGAAGCATGATCTATATTGTAAACATCCCTATAGTTGAATACAGTTACCCATTGATTGGTAGCTAGGTTACCATACTTATGCATTTTGATTATTCTGGACCTCAAATATGAAATGTCTATGCCATACCCTAGTCTCAGATAATAAAGGAGAATAATCTTATTTAATGAAACTGAGTATAATAAAGTTAATATACAAGTATGATAAATGGATTTTATATGTGTGAATATGATCTTATGGGGAGGTCGTGGTTGAGAAGGAAACTATACTAAAGGCCAATAATAAGGAAATACTAATCGACGAGGTAGAAATACTTGTGACGAAGTAAGTATTAATAACTCTAAATTGAAAGATGAAAAATAAGGGCTGATGATCTAGACTTGGAAAGACAAATTTATTGACCTAAATGACTTGGCGTTGATTGTAACAATTCATCACTCACTTAAAAGTTGATTTGCCCATACATCACTAGGTCATCTAGTTTAACGAATTTTTCCTTCCAAGACTAGATTACCAGCACTACCTTTTCCATTTTCTAATTTAGCTGTCTTAATCATTAACTCATCATTAGTAATTCTACCTAATCGGGTAGCTCCTTATTATTGGCCTTCATTTTGTTTTCAATCTCAACTAAGACCTCATCACACGACCATATTCAACCATAGGGTTGTTCAAATACCGGGCCAGGACTGGAATCACTTGGTCCCAATCCCGGTCCAGGTTTGAGGCTGGGACTGGGATCTTTATCCCGGTCCCGGTATGACTGGGACTTTCCCGGGATCAATATCGGGATTCCTGGTTTATCAAAACAGTGCATACATATTTTTTCCCTAAAAAAAACACTAGAATTTAGCACCACCAACACACCACAACTCATGTTTTACAATTCTTCATAAATGGATCTATCCTATTCTTATCACAAAAACCATATGCATAGCAAACCAAATTTAACAAGAAGTTTACAACATTACAAATTACAAAGGTTCAGTCTAAATTCAAAAAATTAAAGAAGACAATACAACATCATTACAAACAACAATTCATGCTTTAATCCTTGCTCTTCAATCCTTGCTCTTCAGCTCTAAAATTGAAAAGAAAAAATGGAAAGAAATGAATAAATATTATTAAGAAATTAAACAAGGCAAGTAGATTATATAAAACAAATTATGATATTACAAATTAAAGCTGCTAGTACTTCCTCATTGTCATTGAAGTTATCAATATCAAGTGATTCAAGTCCGGTTGGGATGGATGTGCATAGAGAGAGCCAATTTTGTGCACAAATAAGTGCTTCAACCATCCTAGGTGACAATGAACTTCTGTATGAATAAATGACACGACCCCCTGTACTAAAAGCTGATTCTGAAGAAACGGTTGAAATAGGCACGACCAACATATCACGTGCCATCATAGAAAGAACTTTGAACTTGCCACCATTAATTTTCCACCAATCTAGAATAAGAAAATCAGGATCATGACCTTTAGCTAACTCACATTGAAGATACTTGTCCAACTCTGCATACTTATCTGCTTAAATCTCAGTCTGATTATCAGCCCTGAATCTTCTCTCTTCTTTAGTCTCTTCCATATCAACATCAAAAGCATCTTGCTCAATATTTGTTACAGTGCTGCAAATACTTTCAGTTTCTACTTGATCTAAACTATGAATAACACTCCCAGATGTGCTAAGAACACTTGAATAATGATCAAACAAACGAAGAAGTACATTTGAGACCTTTTGTAACATGTCTACACGCTTATCAGGATCATCAGGATACATATCATCAAAAGCATACTTCAAAAACTTTATTTTGTACCAGGAGTCAAGCTCCACTGCAACCACGAACAATGGATTGAAGTTTTCAAAGTGGCCACAATACTTATCATATTTGATCTTTATATACTTAGCCATGGCATACAAAGGAGAACTAGGATTAGATGAAGCTTTATTGAGAAACGGAGCAAGATTTGACACTTGTTTGAAGGCCAAATTTGACGTAACGTAAAGTGATCCTGAAAGTTTCAGAGTGACATTGTAGAACAGTTTCAAAAACTTAGTAAACTCACTAGCTTGTATAAATGACTCAACCGTAGGAGGACCAATTAAACCTTTATCAGAGAATTTTTTTTTTGTAGTCCTCATCTAACTCCATCATCCTCTCAAACATGCTGCTGAATTGATTGACACTATCTAATATTATGTAAGTTAAATTTCACCTAGTTGGACAATCCATGCTTAGTAAACCCTTTGATTAAACTTTCATTTTTTTCACAAGTGCCATAAACCTTTGAAACCTAGAAGTAGAAGATCTTACATATTTAACAGCACTCTGAATGGCTTCAATTGACTCATGTAATTCCTTGAGACCATCAGAAATAATCAAATTTAATATGTGTGCACAACACCTCAAGTGCATGAAGTCACCATCACATACTAAACCATTCCAATACTTGAAAATGGACTTCAACCTTGATAATGCACTATCGTTTGAAGTAGCATTATTAACAGTAAAAGTAAACACCTTATCAATGAACCAAGACAACAAGCATTTCTCAATTTCATCTGCAATTATTTCACCCTTGTGGTTTTCAACTACTCAAAAATTTAAGATACGCTTTTGGTATGTCCATCTCTCATCAATCCAATATGCAGTCAAGCACATATAATTGGCATTTTGATTTGAAGTCCAAGTATCTATAGTAAAGAATACTCAAACTTTTAAAGTCTCAAAATACTTTCTCAATTTCTCTGCTTCTTCAAGATACAACTTGTAGCAATCTCAAGTAACTATCGATTATGAGGGAACCTTAAAGCGGGGTTCTACATCACTCATCATCACTCTAAAACCAAAACTTTCCACAGTTCGAAAAGGCCTCTCCTCTAATATAATATATTTTGTAACACCTCATTTGCATCGATCTTGACTAAAAAAAATGAGAAGTTACAGTATTAGAAGACCCTATCAGAGAGGTTGTAAACAAAGATTGGTTCTCCTTATTTGCTTTGTTTGGATTATATTTACAAGTCTTGAAATGTCTCCACAATCCAGTAGTCCCTTGTTTAGTATGATGTCAAAGAATTTCTCTTGAGCAGTACTTTCACTTGGCTTTGTACTCTCTTATAGTCTTGTCTATTTGCACTATAATGGTCCCAAACATTTGATTTTTTTCCTTTTCACTGGTCTTTCATCTCCCTCTAAATCTTCTTCATTAGTTACTTTTGTTTCCCTTGCTTCTTCATTAGTTGGAGTTACTTGGATGGTTCCTTCATTGGCAGGTGTAGTTTCCATGTTTTTGGACTTAAGAAGAACTTAATTAAAGCAGAACTTAAGCACTTATAGCAATAGAAAACACACATTTGTTAAGTGATGTAGGAACACACATAAGCAGAACTTAAGCACTTACAACTTTAATAAGAAATAGGAACACACATTTGTTGAGTGATACAGGAACACAAATAAGCAGAACTTAAGCACTTACAACTTTGATAATGTACCATCACAACTTTGATTAGAAATAGGAACAGATATTTGTTGAGTTATGTAGGAACACACATAAGCAATAGGAACACACATTTAGATTAAAGCATAACTTAAGGACTTACAGCAATAGGAACAAATTTGATAAGCAATAATGTACCATCACAACTTTGATAAGCAATAGGAACAACTTTGATAAGTAATAATGTACTAGCAATAGGTAAAAAAACCATAACAATTATACACGGCTAAAATTCTTTAAAAAGCCACCCAAGTTGTTTTTCAAAGTGTACATTATATAGATGGTGCTTTTAAAAAATTTAGCAACTATTTTATTAGCAATTGTAGTATAATGTTGCTAATAAGTTAAATTAACAAATGGCTTTCAAATGTCAGGTTCTTAAAAGAGATGGAACAAAATCTATAATCTATAATTGAAATGATTACCACTGTAAGAAATTAAAAAAAACATTACATGCCTCTATATTTTCATTCAATGAAGAATGAAGTGATGACCTGACAAGTTTGATACGTTGAAATGAATTAGCGTCTTTATACATGTCATACTTTAAGATATCAAGAGGAATTTCAAGTGTATTTGGGTAATAAATGAAAAATCAGAAATACAGTTTTCTTGATAAGTTAAATCTTAGTTATAGGCTTATGGCTAATACCTTCCAATGTGCCGAGAAAGCCGCTGTAGGAAGGATGAGAGGCAAGTACCAAGGAAGATGAAAAAACACCTGGAAAACAAATGCAGACTGTAGTTTTAGAAAGCAATTGTTTCTTTATTATAAAAACAAAACTGAGGAAGCTAAAATAATACTGTGACGGTGACACAAGATGAGACAGTGAGCGGAAAGGGAGCTATCGAGAGAAGCCAATCTGATGCTACTGAGTTCTAACTGTTGAGAGAAGACAGAACTAGAAAAGCCGAGAAGGCAAGAACCGAACATGGGAGTATGGCCAGGAGAACGGAGATTCCGAGCTAACTAGGTCATTGATTGCCACTTCACCACACCGAGAGATTATAGCACAGTGTCAAGAGACTAAGAGAGTGAGAGGCTTTAGGTGAGGCTTGGTTAATTACTGATTTAGTGATTTACTAAGAGACTGACAGAGAAATTGGGCTAGGCACTTGCACAGTGGACACTTCGGCCCATACTAAAAAAAATTAATATAAATATATATAAGATATCGGGACCAGGAATCCCGAAGCTGTTACTGGATCTCGTCTCGGTCCCTGTATATTCCACTCCTGGTCCTGGTAATTCCCGTTCCCGGTCCAGGTATGGCCGAGATTTTTTAATCCTGATCTTGCCGGGAATGGGACCGAACGACCTGAACCAGGACCAAACGAACACCCCTATTCAAGCATACATAATAGAATTTCTAGTTTGTATATCAACAATATTTATACTTAGTACTCATCTTCATTATATAAGATACTTCATCTTTATCACCTAAATGATGTAGGCCAGAGCCATATTTTATCAAATATCTCAAAAGAATTAAAATGCCTAAGATTAGTAAACCTAGCACCCGGTCCAAGGGTGGCAACATTCTACTCTAAGGATAGCCCATGATACAAACCATGTATCAATAACTCCTACATATCAGGTTAAGATGACTATCAATTCTCCTACCTAACACTCAATAATCATCTAAGCTCTTTCAAAGAGGGGGCATCCAAACAAAAAAAATGAAAATAATAAAAACATGGCAAACAAGATTCAATTAACATACATGTACGGTGTGTAAACTTTCATATATCACACAAAAAACATACAAGAAGGCAACAAGCACAAAAGGGATATCATTTATACCTGTGGAAAGAAGGGCTTGCATGTATCTGCAAACTCCATTGTGTTCATCTGATCCCTTGTTTTCAATTACATGGAGTTACATACTAAATCATATTTTAAAAAATATAAGTGATAGCTATAAAAAATACTCAACTTAAAGTAGCAAATGGAATAATACTTTCCTTTTCATAAACTCTTCACACATGAAAATATAGTATATTTAGCCTCTTTGCAAAATCAATCAAGTACAACTTATATGTCCATTTAGCCTCTTTACATTATACACACACATTGTATGTCAATTTCCATTATAGGTTCAACCTTGTAATATATGTGGTGGTCAGAGGATATAAGGTTTGTGTACAATATGAAGAGGATAAAAGGCATAAGAATGAAAAGGTGTAAGCATTACTTTTTATGAAAAGGAAGAAAAGAGTGAGTATCAATGTTTCTATAACTACAACAATCACAAAGAATATACAACTAGTAAAAACAAATGTAAAGTTTCATTTAAAATTGCAAATATTTTTCACAACTAAACAAAGAGAATATCGATCAAGATGTAAGAAAAAAAATTGAACTTTCAATCAGGGCTTCGACAAAGAAAGAAAAGGAGTATAAGGGTTTGTGAAAGACAATGATTAAAACTTCTATGCAAACAAAGATAACAGAAGAGAATACTAACAGAAAGCTACAAAAAAACATTTATTAAGGGTCTGTGAAAAGCAAGGATTTTTACCGAACGCTAGAGCAAAATGGTGATGATGGAGAGGAAAAGCCTAACAGAAAGGAATACCGAGCAATCTTAACAGATGGAGAGAGCAAGAACACGCACAAAATGAAGAGATGCTAGAGATGAAACTAAACAGAAAAGTGAGTATATATACTTAGGGTAATATTTCATAGACTGGTTTTCATTAATGACCGGTGTCCATAACCTTTTCTACACCAATTCTCATTAAAGACCAGTGTCAATATGTTAAAACATTTTTAATTCATACCAACACTGTCATTCCAATCATCTGGTCTGCAATATAATGTTTAGAATAGCTAAAATTTTAGAAATAAGAACTTTCACCTAAAGGTTTAAACTTTTTCCCCAAAATAGATTAATAACACGAGATAGATAAAGTATAATCATCAACAAACAATATCAAAGACATAAAAACAAACAATTTTTCATTAATCATTGCCTAAATGCAGCAATATACATATATGAAATCAAAATTACATCAAAATATTATATATGATGATAATCGTCCATAAAATAAAAACTATATAAAAATATTTTAACAATAGTAGGGATACTTGAAACCCATACCTTCAGAAGATCATTATCATTCTAGGAGACTCACAACTTCTACTCCAAATGGTCAGCGATGTTGTTCGACACTATAACATCCATGATTTTTGGGACCTAGAGTTAGTTGTAGTTTATATTTTATTTAGGAAAAGAGTATAAAATAAATTAATAATTTAAAATAAATATCAAATTTTAAATATTCCTTATGGCAAAAAAAAAATTCTAAATATTTTTTCTATAATAATAATAATAATAATAGTATAAAGTAAAATACCTCATTAAATTAATTATTTTAGAACGTGTGAGTAAATATATCTTATTATTGAAAAAGTGACAAAAAAAGGTATGAATGGTAAATATTATTACTACTATTATTTTATTATTTTTTAAAATATTATTTTAATAAAAAGATTCAAACCCTAACCCTAACCCTACTCTTATATAATACACTTCTTCTCCTCACTTCTTGTTACTCAGGTGCCATAGCTTTCAAACAGCCCTTAGGTTCTCCTTTCTTCATTTTACTCTTTTTATTCATTCTCCCATGTCTCTAATGCACTGATATATATCTTTTCACCTTATCATTTACTTTTTTTCTATTCTATCGTTTGTCTAAGGTTATAAACTATTTTTTTTTATTTTTCTCTCACCATCACAAAGCTACTATTATGGGTAAGTTGCGGTATATATGAAATTGAATGATGCTTCCTAATCCATGCATCATCCTACTCTACTGTGCGTCTCAAGCTCTTCCTTCAACGCAACTTTCTAACCCCGCATTCTCTTCTTCATTTCACTGGACCATCTCTTTCCAACATTGTGTTGAATGAATGTCTTGTCAAACTTGCTTCTTCTTCCACAATTATTTAATGTTGTCTTGTCTTATCAACCTATTCTCTCTCCTTCCATTTGTTTTAGCTCGGTGTGTATGTTTTTTTGGGTAATTCATACTTACTTCCTTTTCTTTCTACCGAGGCATGGGTGTGAGTACATATACGTATATGTATGTTTATTTCTCCACACCATGTAATACCCCATTTTTCACCAATACTTTTGTATGTGAATTTGAATATTTAGTGGGATAAAATGGTGAAATGTGATATGTATGAATTTATAAGAATTTATGGAAAATATTTCAATCGCTGGTTACACGTAATTTGGCCGAATAAGGACACAAAGAGGCAATTAATGTACAATTAATGGCCTATTATTGTAACTGAAAATGTGAGAAATTAAATTATATGAATTATGGCCTCAATTAAGTGTCAAGATGAGGTTAATCCAAAGAAAAGAGCGGAAAATGATTTATTTTGGTAAATTATGAAACTTGGGGGCAAAACGGTAATTTTGTCACAAAGTGGGAAATAATTATTTTTCCCTAATATTCCCACTAATTTGAGTTAAATAGTAATTAAAAAGAGTAAAATGACTACTTGATCATTAATAAACCAATTTTGGTGAATTATTGTTAAGTATGGTCAAATTTTCAAAAGTCAATGACTTGGTCAACAAGTTACAAGATGGCATAATGAGATATTAAAGACTCAGATTTCCCTTGTATTTCTCATGCATAATTTTGGATGAAACATGAAGAGAAAAGGGATAAGAGAATTAATTAAAGAAATCTCATTTCTAGACCAATTGGAGAGTGACACTTGTCATGATTAATTAACCCTTCTTTATATCATCATTTTCCTTCTCTTCAGCCCATTCTCACGCACGATCTGATTAGAAAGAGTGAGAGGAGCTGAGAATGTGAAGAACAACGGAGAAGGAGCTAGGGTTCTTCATTAAAGAGCAAGGTAAGAGCTGGTACCTTGTGTCTTAAGGTTCCTAATCCCTCCACAACCACCCCTCCTTACTCCTCTATCATTGGAACCATGATATTTCAGTTGAATCAAGAGTTGGAGAGAGAGAGAGAGAGGAAAACATCTAGGAGAGAGAAATTTGAAGAAATTAAGAGGTAACTTCCAAAACTTGTTCCTCTTGCTTAATTGATGCTAGTAGAGTTGTTCTTGGCTTGATTTTGCTTGTTTTGGTATAAGATAATTCATGAAAACCAAAGAGACCTTATTGTGTAAGTGTCTCCAAATCAAGTCCAATGAATTTCTAAATAGCTAATATATTGATTATAAGTAGAAAGGAAGTGATTAGGCTAAAGAAAATGATAAACAGACACAACTTTTCTGGGAATCCCATTGGGTGACCTTGTGTTGCACGTGGTAATTGAATTGGAATTTGATAATTCTGATACTTCCATTGATTTTAAGAGGAAAAATTGTGTAGGGTGTATGTTGACTACGAAGTGAGAAAAGCCACAGAAAGTGAAATGATGGAATTACCCCTTAAAAGCCTTAATCAAGAACTGTCAAGGACATTTTCATCATTTATTTTCACCAATCTGAGGTTAAATATGGATGCTACACGCAAAATTATATAGAAATAGCCTAAGTCATAAATTTTGGTAAAGTGGAAGTGAGACCGGATACAAAGGTTTAAGTTGGGTCTCTAAGGGTATTTTGGTAATTTGGCATTTTAATGCTAAATTTACCACTATTATAAGTTTGGAATGATACTCAGATGAGTAATGACCCATTTATGGTATATTTGAAGTTTTTAGGACTTGACAACCGTTCAGGACTCAGTACTTGCCCGAGCTTGAACCAAATGGGAAAAGTTGCACAAGAAGAGCAACCAGGTAGTAACTTGTCTTCATATGACACAACATGCTTGTGTTTTTTTTGAAATTATCATGAAATATCTAAAAAATTTTGATTATACAGAGTGATCACCCGAGGCCTATCTTTGCGCGGGTACCCCTCAGGGCCAAGTAACTTGCCTAGCGCTACGGTAGTTTATGGATTGCATTAATTGCACTGAATGATATTATGATGATTTTGTTGGTTGATGAGTGAGAAGAATGCTTTATATGTTATCTTTATATGATTAACTTGTGTTACTACTAAGATTCCTCCGAATCTCACCATTTTTCTCCAAAATCCATCTTCAGTACAAGGAGGAAGCTCGAAGGGTAAGGAAAAGGTAGGCGGAAATGACTAGAAGTCAAGGCTATGAAGACTATAGTATTTTGGTTGTCTAGTCCATATGTATATATTTTGGGTTGCATATATGGTGTATATGTTGTAAAGATATCCAAATGAATGAATGGTAGAAGTTACTAATTTTGCTTCCTATCGCTAATGAAACGTGTATGTGGGATGGATTATATAAAGTTGACAAAGGTTTGATCACAAACTCTGATGTTTAATATAAAATCAAAGGGGAAACTTTATAATTTTTTGGAAGTTGGGTGTTCCGAGTTCAAATCTCGGTCTCCCTCATGATTTCACCACTTCTTTACACTTAACCGCGGCTAAAAGGAATGAGGTATCACACACCACACTCCTTCATTTTTGGATTATTGTGTGTGTAAGTATTATTATTATTATCATTTTATTATTATTATTATTTTAAAAAAACCCCAACATACTCATCTCCAAACCATGTGTGCAAGTAGGTGTGTCTGTATACGCATATTTTATCAATTATTATCCCTGACTACTTTTCTTCCTTACCGTAGCCTTTATTATACACACATACATACTTATTTATATATTAAACCTTTGTAACTCAATTCCTTCCATTATCAAGTGATTGAAGCTATATAAATATATGTTTTGTTTACTGTTATGATTCTTTCATCTTTTTGGCAACAAGCATGTAGATCTAAATACAAAAAATAATAATCATTCTTTTATTTATTTCTTCACTTCCATACTTGATATTTGTTTTGTTTTGAGTGAAAGAATTTTTATATAAAACCACACACACACGCACATATATATCATTGAAGATCCATCTACTACAAAAAAAGAAGGTAATTTGAAGATGTGCATTTTTAGCAGTTCTAGGTTAAACCGCTATAAATTTGCAATGGTAAGCCTTTCGCCAAGTGGTAGGGGGTAAGGAATGAACTTTGTAGTAGTTTAGAAGGTTTAACCACTACAAAAGTTTACAATTTGTAGCGGTTAATTTAACCTAACCACTATGACTTTGGCACCTGCTCGGCACCAGATATGCGTTATTAGCTTGTAATCACCCATTTCTATAACCTCCTTTTTCTATATTGATATGATATTAACATTGGGGTGTAGTCCCTTTTGTCCTGTACTAGTGTTTTGTGCTTTGGACTTCATAATACACACATAAACGTATACATATTTGAGACTTCTATGCCCTCTTCCCCTCTCCCATCCGAAAGTCTTACTACTCTCAACTCCTTTCAATTTAGGTAGCTATACACACACACACACACACATACACATATGTAAACTACATTAAGCTATTACAGTAAATCTTTTACATTATATGAACATTTTTATTTTCCAAATAGTACTATATTTTATAACAAAAAAAGGGACCTTTAAGAGCTGATATGTAAATAATATTAGTGTTAGAGGGTAGTTTTAAGGTCTTAGAATAACTTTAGAGTAATTTTAATTAATATATTAATAGATGTTTATGTGTGATTATGTAGACTCTCATTGAGAGCTTTGGAGTAGCTCTTTGTGTAATTACCTATGAGATAAAGAGTAGCAGACAACTCTGAATATTCTTCTGTATACTTGTGTATTTGTGTATAAGTGTGAATGACTATCTTTATATTTAAAAAATCGACTTAATTATATGTATATGTGTATGTATTGTAAATTATCAAGTAAGTAATGTTACAAGTAAATTTCTTTATAATTCACTTTATACACATAGTTAATAATTTTATTATAATTAATGTATTGTTGGATTATTGCTTCCTCTTTGGCATTTCTTTAAATATGTAATGAGTCTTTTAATGATAATTATATATTTTAGTGATTGAATATATTTGTTATAATGGATGCATTTGTGATAGGATGGAGTATGGAGAAATTTGTATGATGAGATCTTTAACCACATGGTATGCCATCACTTGGTGCATAGTGGAAGGCACTTGTCAGGGCCCCTTCTTCCATGTTTTCCTTTGGCGGGATTGTATTGGAGCTGTGGGACATGTAACACCTTCTTAATTGTGTTCTTTTAAGGAAGAGAGTCATAGTCCAGACTTAAGTTCTACACCTTTGGCTGGGTGTATCTTAAGAACTGGTGAGCTTGGGACAATCCAGTCAAATGGATAGGTTTCTATTGGACTATGTATTAGCCTATGGCTCCAGTCAGAAGTATAAGGATGGACGGTGATATAAGAGAGGTTGCATATTGCATAATTAAATATTATTTGTGACGAAAATACATATTGACATAATGATAATTAAATTAGTAATTATCTTGTATGAGGATTATGGTACATACAAACATATACATAATCAATTCCTTTTTTTATCATACGTGGTTTGTTTGTGTATGGAAGAAATTTTTAGTAGTTACTGAGACATGGAATCTTATCTATTATATTAACATTTTTTATGTGATTGTTCTAGTAGAGAGTAAGGGAAGGCACATATGGAGTGAACCTTGAAGGTACTCTTGTGCTCCTAGAGCATATGTTATATTGTTGTTATTTGCCATGACCCTAAAACTTCCGCATTTTATTTTGTTTTGATGAAATATTTTGAGAATTTGATTTAACACTATGATGCGGGCTTTATTTGAACTAATTTTGTATTTTGATGATTTGGATGTTGTACATCCTTATTGGTGATATGTCAAATACTTTAGTTAAGTATTTAGTTATTTGGTATGTGGTGTTACATTTTTGGTATCGAAGCCCAAACATTCCATGGCCATTCAAGGTCATTGAGATTAGCTCTCAATAGAAAGTACTAGTTGCCAAGTAATTGATAGAGAAAGCCACTCAAGAATGGTGAGAGAGCACCAAAATTGATGATAATGTAGAGATGACTTGGGAAGAATTTAGCAAAAAGTTTGAGAAGTATTATTTCCCCACTTTCATTAGGGTAGCGAAGACACTGAATTCTTTACATTCAAGCAAGAAGATTTACACGAAGAAGAATTTATCACTCGCTTTTTAGAGTTGTCTAAGTTTTGCAAGTAGTTGGAAAACAATTCTAAATGGATGTGTGATCAACTAGTGGAAAAAGCTAAACTAGATTTGAAAACAACTTTGTCACCATTCCTTGATGAGATAAAGGATTTTAAAAAGATGTGTGACAAGCTATGTATCATTGCTAGAAGTAAGCGAGAAGAAGAAGCTAAGAGAATAAAGGGATTCTAAGCAAATCTATACCTCCCATGAGACCTATTAGGGGAATTACTAAGAAGCATAGCCATTGCTTCAAAGGTGCAAAGAAGTAGTTTAGTCATCCCTCAAGGAATCATTTTGGTGGATCTTTAAGGAGTTATTTTAGTGGACTTCAGAGGAGTCAGTTGAGTAGCGATAGAACTCTCATAAAGGATCCACAACTCCTGTTGCTAGCATAGCTAATAGTTAGAAGTGTGCCAAGTGTGGAAGAGTCCATCAAAGAAATTGTTTGATCTATTACAAATATGGGAAGCCAGTCCATGTCTTCAGGTTCTATGAGGAAGGCTCGCATGGAGCCAATGATGCTAGAGTTGCAGTTGCGAGCAAAGTGTTCGTACTATCACACCAGGAGGCTAATGATTCACCAAATTTGATTAAAGGTATTCTTAAACTCTAAGGTGTTGAAATTAAAGATTTATTTGATTCTGGTGCTACACACTCTTTTATATTTTATGCTTGTGTACCTTGATTGAATTTACATATATATGAATTGCCTTTTGATGTGATTGTCTTTATACCGATAGGAGCCTTGGTGAGAACTTCTAAGGCTTGCTTGAATTGTTCAATTGAGTTTGATGGTAAGACCTCAATTATAGATCTTGTTTGTCTACCCATGAAGGGTATTGATGTGATAGTGGGAATGGATTGATTCTTAGCAAATGACGCCATCCTTAATTTTAAGAGGAAGACCATCTCTCTCTCGATTGACTCTATGAGTCCCAGTAGACCACAATTGTTATCTATAGTACAAGTTGAAAAGTTAATTTGTAAGGGTGGTCATGCGTATATGATGTTTTTCTCCATTCAAGTAGAAGTATAAGAAGGGGTGGAAGACATTGAAGTGGTAAATGAATTTCTGGAAGTATTTCCAAAGGAGATGACAGGTTTACCCCCAGAGAGAGAAGTAGAGTTCTCTATTGATCTTGCACCCGAAACTGAGTCTATCTCTAAAGCTCCTTACAGAATGTCTTCGTCAGAACTAGTAGAATTGAAAAAGCACATTAAGGAGGTGATGGAAAAGGGTTTCATTAGGCCCAGTACATCTCTTTATAGATCACCTGTACTTTTTATGAAGAAGAAAGATGGGAAGAGTCATATGGTCTTCACTTTTGATCAGGTTGAAAGTTTGACCAAAAGGCATTAACTCAAGAGCATTTTTTGCAAACAATTTCCTCCCCTTTTGAATGATATTTCGTCCAAAGCCAAGAGGAAAGAGGGAAGGAGTGAGTTGCAATTTAAGCAAACTATCATTGGTTAATTAATTCCATTTCTTTTATAGATACCATAAGATTATGACACATGGACTTTTCTTTACTCCTTGGGTGACTTTCGGCCAAGCATTCCAAATGAATAAGGATTGAATATTAATAAACCATACTCTCTCATTCACATTCATTTTGGACAGCCAAATAGAGAAAAATAGAAGGAAAAGAAAGAGGAAAGAGAAATAAGCAAGTTGAAGAATAAAGAAGCAAGGTAAGTGTTCTTGCTTCATTTTCACCTTCCAAATCACCTCTATTGCTCTTGAGGTCTTCATGAATGTTGTTCCTCTCTATAAAAGCTTCATTTATATGGCTTTAGATTCTTTAAAGGAGGTGTTTTATGCTATCTACAAAATACAAAAGTTGGAGGAATCAAGAATAAGCCCTAGAAAGTTGGAGGAAGTTTATGTAGAACAACCTCCTGGCTTTAAAGATGAATCAAAACTAGATCATGTTTTCATACTTTAGAAGGCTTTATAAGGTTTGAAATAAGCACTTAGAGCTTGGTATGAAAGACTAAAAAAATTTCTTCTTGAACAAGATTTTGTTAGAGGCAAGGCAGATACAACGTTATTTATCAAACATAACAAGAATGATATATTAGTAGTATAAATATATGTAGATGATATAATATTTGGTGCTACTAATGAATCTCTTTTTCAATAATTTTCTAAGCTTATGCAGGGAGAATTTGAAATGTCCGTGATAGGAGAATTGAACTTCTTTCTTGGACTTCAAATAAAATAATGGAAGAAGGGAATATTCATTTCCCAAACCAAATACTTGAAAGAGCTGTTAAAGAAGTATGGGATGTATAGCTCTAATAGGGATGACACTCTAATAAGTTCAACGACTAAATTGGATGCAGAAGAAAAAGGGAAAGAATATGATATCACTAAGTATAGAGGAATGATAGGCTCGTTACTCTATCCAACAACAAGCAGACCCGACATACAGTTTAGCGTTCGAATGTGTGCAAGGTTTCAATCTGCTCCTAAAGTATCACACGATGAAAGTGTGAAAAGAATTTTCAGATGCTTGGGAAATACTACAAAACTTGGCCTATGGTACCTGAGAGGAGGAAACAAGTATTTGGTGGCCTATTCAGATTCAAATCATACAGGATAGAAAACTGACAGAAAGAGTACAAGTGGATAGTGTCAATTTCTTGGAGGTTCTTTGGTGTCATGGTTTAGCAAGAAGCAAACTACTGTTTTGTTGTCCTCAATCGAAGCTGAATACATAGCAGCAATAAGTTACTATTCTCAAGTATTGTGGCTAAAGCAACAACTTAAAGACTTAGGAATCAACTTGAAAGAAATACCCATTCTATGTGATAACACAAGCACAATTAGCTTGATGAAAAATCATGTGCAACATTCGAGAACTAAACACATAGATGTTCGACATCACTTTATACATGATCATATCCAAAGAAAGGATGTGACCATTAATTCATTCTAACAGATTTTCAACTTGCTGATATATTTACAAAACCGTTGGAAAAAGAAAAATTCATATATATAAGGAGAGAATTGAGAATGGCTAATCCCAATGAGTTGTAAGAGTTATTTATATGTTTTTCATATATTTACATTCATGATTTGATGATTAAATTACTAACTTAAGTGTCAGAGTATATAAAAGTTTGTTTTACTTGAAATGCTCTACACATGATCATTAAAATAGAGATTAACAAAGTATACATGAACTATGAGTGTAAACTTGAGCTCATAAGAAGTTCAGAGGCCAAACTCGAGTTCATTGTAGCAAACTCAAGTTCATAGATGAAGTTTCAATGCAAAATTAAAGAACAGGTGAAAATGGCAGCATGGATTATTTAAGTGATCTTGGAGGACTTGAGTACAATGAGACAAGAATATGGGAACTAACTTGGATGTCTACATGTCACACTCAAGTCAGGTATGCTGGGTATGGCAGTTTATCTGTAAAACTCGAGTTTGCAATGGCAAACTCGAGTGCATATGAACTCAAGCTTAGAAGCCCAAACTCGAGTGCATATAAACTTGAGTTTTGAGTTCAGAACTCGAGTGTCAGGGGTTTATATTAGTTTTGAAAGCTTAGAATGTCATACTTCTTCATCTCACTCGAACGTATCTCTTTACTCGAAATGTTGACCCTTTGCAATTTCTACCAATTAAACTCCTAAACGGCTCCATTACTATCATTAATCATCAATTGCATCCATTCAATCATCTCTAAATGTCAGATTATTGTCTATAAATCTTCTCAAAAGCCCTAACATCATAGCACTGTTGAGAATCCTTTCTTTCATCTCTCTGACATTTTCAGTAATTTTTGTTCCTCAAACCTTTGAGTTTATTTTCTTGATCGCATTCCTCCAAAATGAGAAGCAAGAATCCTCAACTACATTTATCTTCTTCCTCCCAATCACCCTCATCTGTCTCAAATTTTGCTGAGTCTTCGATGGCTTCGGGAGCTCCTACACCAACTCAATCTTTAACTTAATTTAACCACCAAAAGTCACACCCAAAAAGAAGAGTCATCCTTGACCAAAGACAAAATTCACATAACCTCCTATCAAGAAAACCAAAGTTTCAGAACCAACAGTCAAAAGGTCCAAAACACTCTTTATCAAGGAACCAATTGTGACACAGTCCAAGACCAAACTTGTAAAGGGAAGGGGCAAAGATATTACTTCAAAACCTTCTTTAGAGCACTCCTTCTCTGAATATGACTGTGTAATACTCCACTTTTTCACCAATATTCTTACATGTATATTTGTGATATTTAGTGGAATAAATGGTGAATTGTGATATGTTTGAATTTACAGAAAAATGGTAATCGCCAGTTACATATAATTCGGTCGAGCAAGGATACTAAGAGGCAATTAATGTCCACTTAAAAGCCTACTAATGTAACCAAACTTTGAGAATTATGTGACATGAATGGTGGCCTCATTAAGTGTTAAAAATTGGGTTAAACCAGTGGAAATGAGCGAGAAATGATTTATTTCGGTAAATCATAAAATATAGGGGCAAAACGGTAATTTTGCCATAAAGTGGGAAATAATTATTTTTCATAAATATTCCCAATAATTCTAGTTAAATGGAAATTAAAAAGAGAAAAATGACTACTTGATAATTAATAAACCTATTTTGGTGAATTATTATCAAGAAAGGTCAAATAGTCAAAAATCAAAGGTCCAAAAGTCAACATATTGCAAGATGGCAATGGAATAGTGCAAGATCAATATATACTCCCTCATTTCTCATGTTAAATTGGAAGAATAGAGAAGGGAAGAGGAGATGAAATAATTAAATGAGAAATGGCATTTTTAGACCAATGAAAAGCTTACACATGTATTAAACCATTGACTAAACAATATATCACTAATTACTTCATCTTCCATTTCTCATTCTTATTCGAAACTGAATTAAAAAGAGTGAGAGAGAGCTGAGACGGTGAAGAGGAAGAAGAAGCTAGGGTTCTTCAAGAATCAAGGTAAGGGAGTTTGTACCTTGTGCTTTAAGCTTCCTAATCCCTCCATAACCTCTCTTACTCACCTCTCCTCCTTTGAATCCATAGTTTTCAAGCTAAATCAAGAGTTGTGGAGAGAGAGATAGAAACGTTTAGAGAGAAAGTGCTAGAAATCAAGAGTTAACTTTCCAAACTTGTTCCTCTTGCTTGATTGATGCTATTAGAGTTGTTCTTGGCTTGGTTTTGGTTGTTTTGGTGAAAGATAACTCATGAAACCGAAGAGACCTTAATGTTCAAGTTTTTTCTGAATCAAATCCAATAAATGACTAAATAGCTAATAGTATGAATTATAAGTAGATATGAGGTGATTATGTAAGAGAAAATGAGAAACCAACACAACTTTTCTGGGAATCCTATTGGATTTCCTTGTGTTGGATGTAATAACTTATTTTCAATAGCCCAAGATGAGTATAAATGAGTAGTGAAATCATTTGTGGGACCAAGATTCAAACCCGGATTGCCTAAATCTTCTAAAATCGTTCACAAATTCCCAATATCAACTTAAGGTTGAGAGAGTTTTTCAGAGGGGAAAAAACATTTCAATTATTTGTCACAAGTTTCACTACGTCATAATGTATCATTGGCTCTTAATCTCATTACATCAGAGTATGCAAATGATTCTCTTGCCTTTTTAATGAAAGTCGAGCTATTCTCTGCTTATACTATATTCATACACTCATATACATACATGAAATTCAAAGTCATACAAGGCTATCAATTGTAAATCAATTACATTAAATACAATTGCACTTCAACTTCATATCTCCTCTGTGCATCCTCTTGTATCTTCACCTGTCTAAATGGTTGGTTAGAAGGATTAAGATTCGACAGAATCTCAGTAGCAAACATTACCACTATGCATGCCAGATATATATGAATGCATGACATACTTGCCTACACTATTTCATGCCAACATAATGACATGCTACTTGCTCGATATTATGACATACATATGGCCATTGCACAAATATAACAGAGCTTCAACCAATCATACATGTTCCACACAAATAGGCAAAGTAGTCACATAATCAATGCAAGACATACATATCACATACATGCAGAAAAGGTAAGTTCACTACCTGTTGGACTTTGTGTCCTCCTCTTGTATCTTAATCTTCACACCATTACTTCTTCTTTGTCACTTCATGGCCCTAGATAAGTGATTACATCATTATAGTCATGAAAAGTGATTGCCTAATGGGCCACATTAGCCCTAAAGGCTTACTTTCACCCTTGAAGTTCATACCAATTACATTTGTGCCATTAAGTCTTAAATTCATATAAGACATAAAGCTAACAAATTTTTCACCAAACTTTGAAAAATCATAATTAATTCTATAGAACTCTAATTAAGGTGTTTCAATAGTTTATATGACCCTTGTTAAGTATATTTTATATGAAAAATAATTACTCTTACAGTCCCCATGCCCACAAGTCCAGATTTCATGATTACACTCCACTGCCCCAAAGCAGCTTTCAGATTCAATGTCCAAATGTCAAAATCATGAATAATTCTACAAAACTCCAATTGCACTGATTAAAAATTATAAATAAATATATTTCAATATATATTTGAGGAAAAATAGTTATGTTTTTCCAATATAGACAAAAAATTCCCAGAAATTTGTCCTAGGCGACTGTTCTAGATTGCTTTCCAGATTACGGAGCTTAAATTCAAAAATCCACCATTAATTCTAGGAAACTCAAAATTGAGTAGTTCTAAATTATATGTAAATATATTTCATTATAGTTTCACATAAAAATTACAAATCCTAGTTATCACAGCCACAACATTCCCAAAAGTTTTCCAAAATCACCCTATCCTGATTACATTCCAGAAATAGGGTACAAGTTCACAAATTCATTTCTAAATCCACAAACATCCAATTGAGGTCGTTCTAAGTCATAATTGACCCTTATTAAGTCTAATTGCATGAAAAAATATATTAATTAGCTATATATATACACATCAATATAGTATTTCAACTTTGTACACATTATTCCAAAATTTCTAGTTTTGCATGACCTGACTTCAAAAAGGTAGAACTTCCAGCACACAAGTCCAATTGACTATTATGACCTATAAAATTAAATTTATTTGTGTCTAATTTTCAAATGAAAAATTTCATAATTTTCAGAAAATTTTTAACTATCACACACAGTAACAAGGCTCCAGACAGACAGATTAACACTATGAACACATATGCTTCATAAATTCCTAAATTCATATACAAGCATTCAAAAATCATGAACACTTGTATACCTACATAATTTTCCCCTCTAAATCCAATGGAAGCATTAAAAGTACCAAATTCTTTCATCTTCATCACATCATAGAACATGCATACAATTAAGATTCTCTGAAAAATTTTGTTGTTTCTTCATTTTCTCTAGCTTAATCACTTCCTTGCTACTTCTAATCAAATGATTAGTTATTTAAACACTCATTACACATGATTAGAAGCAATTTGAGCATTAGGACCCCTTAGGGTTTTATTGTCCAATCTTCACAAAATAAACAATTCCAAGCCAATAACAACAAGAACAACAACAACAAAGGTGTAAGGAGCAAGTTCTTGAAGTTTACCTTTGATTCTTGTGGTTTCTCTCTCTAAAATGTTTTCTATTTCTCTCTCCTCTCTTGGAATTTCAGCCTTGAATCCATGAAATTGATAGAGGAGAAGAGATTAGAGGAGGTTAGAGAGTGATTATGAAACTTAAACTTCAAGATTACAGGCCTCCTTACCTTTGATCTTTGGAACCCTAGCCTCTTGTGTGTGTTTCTTGTTCTCACGTTCAGTTTCCTTTCCTTTTCTAATTTTTGATCAATTCAGCATGATATTGAAGATGAAGAAATGAAACTTAATGCATTGGTCAAGTTCACTTTACACATGGCTAATTATCATTGGTCCAATAATTGATTTTCGCACATTGTATTAAACTTGGTAGAATTTTCATTAAATTTCAAAAATTCATATCTAATTATATAAATGTCGAATTGGAGTGATTCTAAAGGCTATGTAACCCTCATTGAGTCTAGTTTTAAGAACAAATATAAAACTTGGCAAATTGGAAGCTCACTCTTCCTATAAGTTTAATCTTTGAATGCTGTTCTAGAAAATAATTAATTTCGCTGGGCTAACATAAAAAATTCATTTCTCTTTGTGTACAACTCCAAATGATTTATATAACCTATCAAATTAAATCTTGATAAGTCTAATTTTATTTTGGAAAGTTTCATAATTTTTGGACATCATTTTCCTTTTGAAATATGCCACACAAATAAGACTGCCACATCAGGAATGTCACCAATATACTTTGTATTCCACTTCAGTATGTTGTGTGTGACTTCCAATCACTTCGTTTTGTTATTCTCTGAGCTCTTTATCTCACCAATATAATTTCTTTTAATATCCAAGGATATAAAAGAATTTTAGGAAATAATATCATGTCCCACTAGGACATTTGATAAATCGGGGTCTAGCAGTCCCCTAAATATAGGCTTAATCTCAAGCCACTTATCCCAAAATTCAGGATATTACATTGGATGTGGTAAAAGAGTAAGAATTTGATAGTTTTGATGCTTCCATTGGATTTAGGAGGCAAAATTGTGTAGGGTCTATGTTGATAATAAAGTGAGAAAAGTCCCAGAATGTGAAATGACTAAAATACCCTTAAAAGACTTAAATAAAGGTTGTCAAGGGTATTTTCATCATTTGGGATTAATTTTGACCAATTAGAGGTAAAAAATAGATTCTACACACGAAATTGTGTAGGATTGGCCCAGGTTATAACTTTGGTAAAGTATAGGTGGACCAAGTCTTAAGGGGCATTTTGGTAATTTGGCATTGTTAGGCTAAATTAACCAATTCTACGAATTTGGAATTTGTACATAAATGAGTAATGATTCATTTATGGTATATTCAAGATTTCAGGACTTGGTAGTTGTCTGGAACTCAAGGCTTGCCTGAGCTTGGAAAGATGGGAAGAAATTGCTATAGGAGATAAATCAGGTAGTAACCAGTCTTTCATATGTTATAAATTGTAATGTATGATTTATGTGTTCATCATGAGTTGTCTGACGTATTTGAATATGCGGGGTAGTCTCCCGGGGTCAATCTTTGCACAGGTGGACGCTCAGGCCAATATAATATACTGATATACCTTTTGAGCCTACTTCTTGAGTCATACCAACATGATGAGAACATGAGTGCAATTTAATATACGAATGATATTTTAATAAGTATTTATGCTTCCCATTACTAATGAAATGTAATTAAGATAAACACTTATCGACTCTAATAAATGAATATAAAGAAAGAGACAATGAAACTAAATGAGATAGTGAAAATGGTTTGTGAAAATTTTACTACCCTCTTAACCCTAGGTGCAACTCCTAAGTTAAGAATGGGAATTTGCAAGTATTTTAAAAAGTTGGGTAGTCTGAGTTCAAACTTTGGTCTCCTGAATGATTTCACTACTCATAAGTACTCATCCGAGGTCGTAGGAAATAAGGTACCAAAGACTGAGTACTCCAAAAGCTGTAAGAGCATCAAAGCTGGATACATTAGTAAAGAAGATTGCTTCTAAAGCAGGCAGCTTTGTTGGACCTTTGAAGTCTAAAAAACAAGCACATTCTGTCACACCCTTTGCATCACAAGTACTAGAGGAAGAAAAAGAAACTGAGGCGCCAGAAGGCTTCAATACCTCTGCTCTTAAACCTCTTGACAAAAAGGTATACAATAATGAATTTGCCCATTAAAAGTTTTATCCTATTGTTTATATTGATTTGGATCATCTGTATACCCAATATCATATTAATCTATGAGATTATCTGAGTTACTTTGAACCATGGCTTAATAATCATCTATTATATTCACCTACTGTTGTTCGAACCTTTTATTCTAATATGACTTTGAAAAACATGATTTCAAAAACTAGTGAATCAATAGAATAGGGAATTAAGACCACAGTTCGTGGATAGACCATCAGGATTACTCCCACCATTATAAACCATATTTTTTGCTATACTGATATACCTCATGAGCCCACTTCTGAATTTATACCTGCCCAAATTCATCTCCTTCTGAGCCCAGGTGAGAATATAGGACCATTGAACTTCAAGCCTATTTAAATGCCTACCATTCAGTGTATTTTATTCTACATCTACACTAGAAGCTTGATGAATAATTTAAAGAACTTCACCCACTTCACCCACAAGGATTATGATGGCATCGTTGCTCTTCGGTCAATAGAGGAATATTGGAGAGATGATATTTCAAGAGATGAGGAGGTTCCGATTCTCATCCACTCTGAATACTTACATCCCTTTGCCTCATATTGTCTTACTCATTCTTCTGTACAATAGGATTTGGTACTTAGAAAACAACGAGGAAGTACGAATCCTATATTTTAGAATGACCCAAATGCACTAGATGGTTATCACACTTCCATTGAAGGCTAAGAAATGACCTTCTCCTTTTACTACAGCAGATAAGACTCAATCTTCTGCAAAAGGAAGACCTCAATCTCCTTCCTTCATTAGAGCATTGATCTAGAACTATGTGGGAAAATTGATCACCAAGGCTGTAGATGGCCTTAAAATTGAAATGTCTTAACAATATCAACAACTGAGGGGTCAATTCAACTAGCTAGTCTACAAGATGGAACAGCAAGTGGGTAAGTTGGTTGACAAGTCCAACCACATTTTTGACATCACTATTCAGATCCAAATAGAGCATTCTCAGAGGTTGAATAACTTGGAGGCACTTCTTCTGACAACTCGTGATGTTCCAGGCCTATCCACATTAGTTCCACCTACTACCACTACTCCAATGGATCCTACTGTTATGTTTTCATTTACTGATCCCCTCACTTCAACTCCTGTGGATGTCACTTTTGATTCATCAATCCCTAAACCTAACACTTCAGCCACTCAACCATTATTACCTCCTTTCACACCAAACCCCATTAATCCCACTACTGCACTGGTACTCTATACTCTACCAGCATCTTCTGACATCCCTTTCCTAATACCTCCTTCGGTGAGTGATGAAAAAAAGGGGGAGAAGAACGAGTGATGGTTTTGATCTCTTAAGGGGGAGTAAATGTTTTTAGATGTCTTAGTTGAAGGGGGAGTCCTAGTTATTTTATCCTTGATGTTTTGCCTCTGTTTCTATTTTGTTAAGGGGGAGTCAACTTGTAAGACTTCTTGTTTAAGGTTTAAGTTTATGTTGTTACTTCTTGATTATGATTCAATAAAATTAGTGTATTTGCAATTATATTCTTGACTTATGTCCTTAAGAGTTTCATACTTCTCAACTAATGCAATTTTAAAGTTTGGTGTCAAGCTTTGCAATACTTAAGGTTTTATGGCTCTACTTCTGGCTTCTTGTAGCATTGGAGAATAAAATAACCAAATTTGATTTCAAGAACTTAAATTTCTAATCAAATTCACTAAACTTTATGTTTATGTATTTGAAACTTATAACTTGAAGTTAAACAAATTTCTAAGTTCATAAATCTATCACTAAGGTTTTGTCATCATAAAAAAGAGGGAGAATATTAGAATCCATGTTTTGATGATAACAAAATAGTGATGAAGTATTTTTCAAGGAAATGATCAAGTTTAACCAAGTTCAACATGTTAATTTTTTCAAAAGAAAGCATTGCATAAACACGCGTTAAGTTAAACTGCCAAAATGTTGATGCACTCGAGTTTAGCAGCATGCACTTGAGTTTAGAACCATGAACTCGAGTTTATAAGGCTAAATTCAAGTTCTACAGGCATTTTTCAATGTATTTCATGTTAAGCTTTATCTGATACGTGAGTTTTGCTCATGCTAGGAACCAATTCAATCGAGTTCTAGGAGAACCACTCGAGTCCATAGAAGAAAAGCACTCGAGTCTTGAGAGTTCTACCATAAGAGTTTGTTCTAGAGACTTGCCAAAATTAGCTGATATGAAGTACACTCGAGTTTGATGAGAAGCACTCGAGTTCTGTGAAGCACTATACTTTAGTCATGAGAGTTCTAAGATGGAAGTTTATACCCGAGAGATGTGAAGTTGTGAAGCATATGAGGTGGACTCGAGTTCTTTATTTGAATTTACACTCAAGTTTAGAGAGTTTTAGCAAGAGAGTTTGTACCTGAGAGTTTTTGAGCTGAGAAGAATAAGTCTATAGTTGAGTTTCCAAACATATACTCAAGTTATGAATTATAACCGCATTGAGTTCTAAGAGTGTGGACAAGAGAGTTTGTTCAAGAGAGACTTAAAGAACTAATGAACATTCAATGCACTCCAGTTTGGGAATCAAAACTCGAGTCCTCTCACCTTTTGCACTCGATTTCAGAAATGAACTCCTGAGAGTTTCAATGAGAAAACTTATCACAAACTTGAAAATACCTGGTACACTCGAGTTCATATGTAAGTACTCGAGTTCTGATGTCTCTTGCACTTGAGTTTGACAATGTACTCTTACGAGTTTCTAGCAGAGACTATCTGGAGATTGTAAAATCACTCTATGCACTTGAGTTCTCCTT
Organism: Albizia julibrissin; assembly: GCA_037074505.1. Lineage (NCBI taxonomy): Eukaryota > Viridiplantae > Streptophyta > Magnoliopsida > Fabales > Fabaceae > Albizia > Albizia julibrissin. The sequence continues at coordinate 33,272,473 of CM073484.1, read as the reverse complement.
GATGAACTTGAGTTCATGTATGAACAAAAGCAGAGAAAATTTACAGGATGAATCTGAACATGTTTAAATTATATCTAATCATTGTATTCACATTTATTTCCATACATAACCATTCTTAGACATTGTTTAATGTTTATTTTGAGTTTGAGATAGGTCATTAACCATCGAATAAGTAAAATGAATAAAGAAGTCAAGAATGGTGGACATAATGATATGAGCTAGCTATAACTGCACATGGGCTAACAAACACCATGAGTAATAGTCGCAGACCAAGACAACCTCTTTAAAGAATTCAAATGCACACATCCTACTCCATAATAGATACTCTGCAACGTTCATCTCTAGAACAATGATATAAAAAGTTTCCAAAGACTAGAAGAACATAGAAGTGAACACACACAAAAGAGCTTATAGTTTATTCAAGTCTTTGAATTACTAAGTTTCCATATTTGTACATTAATGCTTACCATATCTCTGCTAAGTGAGAGGGTTTTGTAAACACTTTTGTTATATTTGTTATCTCAAGGTAGTGGGACTTTGAAAGGGTAGAATTTCCTTACGGAGAAGTTGTAGAGAGAGTTCCTTGAAAGACTTTCTGCTCGTAAGACTTACAAGGTGTAAACAAGAGATAATGTTGCTGCTCGTAAGACTTACGATGGTGTAAGCGGGAGAGAATGTTGCTGCTCGTAAGACTTGAATAAGTAAGCAAGATAGAAGAGTCGTTGAAATTGCTCTGCTCCTAAGACTTGTCGTAACAGGGATAGAAAGTTCTAAGTATAGAATGTTTTTTCTCATAGTCCTTGCGAGGACAGTTGTTATACTGTGCATTCCAAGAGTCAATTGAATCTTGGTGGATTAGTGAAAGGCTCAGTAAGTGTTGACCTCTGAGGACTGGATGTAGGTATGGGATTGTGGCCTAACCAATATAAATCCCTGTATACAATTTCTCTCAATTGAACTATTTAACTCTTCAGTTTTCGAATCACCATATCAACTAATGAATTTACTGCATCACCCAATTCACTCCCTCTTGGGTGAAACTTGCCACTTACAAGCTTTATTTGAACTAATTTTGTATTTTGATGATTTAGATGTTGTACATCTTTATTGGTGATATGTCAAATATTTTTGTTAAGTATTTGGTTGTTTGGTTTGAGGCATTATAGACACCACCACCAACTCCTCTATTCATTGGAGAAGTGATCTTGCCTTACCATAACCGCCAGAATGGTACCTTGGAGGCAAAATATGGCCTTAGCAATCCTCTAACATTTAAGGTAGAAGAGGCTGTGAAGAGGAAATGAAGGTGGATGCCGCCGTAGGAAGAGGGGGGAGCGCTGCCTCTTTGATCTTGTCATCAATGGGAAGTGTTGCCTCATGCTCAAACAAAAAAGAGACAAGTAGAGAGGAACTTTTTTGAATTTAAACTTAGGAACTAAGGGCGTAGGTCTTAGTATTTATAAATGGGACTGAAGGCTAGATGGTTCAGATGATGCTTATGAACAAGCATGATGATAAGAGTTGGAATTTGAAACGTTTTGTATTTAGATTGGTCGTATTTGAACAAGTGGTCGAAATAATAATTACTATATCAGATGCTCTACTTATCCGGTATAGATTAAAATGTAACATTAGCAATTAATAAACGACATTTAGACATAAAAGACTTAAACGAAGCTTCAAATTAAAATATTTAGACCTCTTTCCACTGCAACCAGTCTGAATGTAATTAAAATAATATTATAATGTAATTTACTAATAAAGTGTGCACATGTGTGTGTGTGTTATTCTATAGGAAAATTAACTTATCAACCTAGAGACAGAACACAATAATAGAACAAATTAAAGATACAAGAGAGATGAATAAGATCAAGATCAAAACAAAAATTAGAAATAAAAATATTTTCCATTACTAATAATATTTTTTATGCTGCCTGAAGAAAGCATCAGAACATTAATTTGAAAAAAAAATTAATTTACATAGTAAAAAAAATTCCCTCATTCTTCCTCTTCATCACAAGAGGAAAAGGAGGAAGAAGAGGAAGGGGAAGGGAGGGGTCATCTGACAAGTTGTACTCAAGGTTATTAGCGTTGAGTAGAAGGTTGAGCTTGTTATTGATAGTGCCGAGTATCACCAGGAGTCTTTCGATGCATCTGTGGATACAATCTACCCTCTCATAGAGGTTTTGCAGAAGCTCCTTCACTATAGGTGATGGAGGAGGCGAAGGAGACGGTGGAAGTTGTATAGGAGGAGGAGGAGGAACAAAACTAGTACTAACGCTTACCATATTTATATTCTATAGAGGAGAGGAAGAGGAGTTGAATATAAAGAAAAGAAAGCAATGAGGAGTTTAAATAGACAAGATAGATGAGGATTTTGAAGAGATGCATAGTTGGAAAGTTTACTTTAGAAGCTTAAGAAACTTTGAAACATTTAACACCACGTATAAAGAAAGGAGGCTATCTAAACGAATATTTACATTAGATGTATAAGCGTCCGGTCTAACAAGAATTTAATTTTTTTAAAATTTTCTTAATATTTAATACTTATAGACACCGCATTAAATTACAACTGGTCTAGAAAATATTATTTAAACTGCATGAATGCACAACCGGTGTTGAGTTGTATCAATAATTACAAAAATATCACTGCTCATATTTTTTAAATTGTCTCTGCCTATAGAGGCCTAAATGTAATGGTCTTATAAGCCTTTTTTCTAGTAGTGTGAAATTAAAGGTCTGTTTGGCAAGAGGGAAAGAGAGGAGAAGGGAGAGAAAGGAAAAGTTGTAAGAGATGGATTCAAAAAAATTTGGAAAAGTAGGATTATAAAATTTTAATAAATATAAGATGTACAATAAAACAATAAGAAAAATTAGCCCAAAAATGTCAGCCCACTTCTCTAAGTTTTTTTTTTTAAATCCAAGTTATAAAAATGTTTCCTCTCTTTCCCTCCCCTCCAAATCCCTCATACAAAATAGTCCCTAAGTTTGGTAGATGAAAAGAAAATATATTTTAGTCTATAAAATATTAGCAGTTTTGTTTATGGCATTAATTGCCTTATTCACCTAAAATTAATAACTCTAGTAACTCCTTCTTTCACACTCACCTTCATCCCAATTTCTCTAGAATTTCATCACAATTTTGTACCTTTGATAGCAAGAAAAATTTCATGATTTGGAAAGAAAAGAAAGATTAAAAGATGTCAACTCAATTTATAATTAATGGTCAACATGAATACATCAATCCATATTCTAGAACAAATCACAAACACGTCATATCCTAAAATCCAAAGTAGAAAGACAAATTAAAGAAATTCCTAAAAAATGAAATATATCGAACAACATAGAGCCTTAAATGGTGAATGAAATCAGCAGTTGACTCTAATTCCTCCAACAAGCACCTGTATGACGTTGCGACTTTATCTTGAGGCTAATGGGTACCTAGGATTCATAAGCAAAACTGCTTCTCACGCTATACACGGGTGGCTCTGTATAGTTAGTTGAATTTCACATATTTACTTTAAGACATAAGATTACACAGAATCTCTTTGTAAATACGGATGTCTTGTTTGGAGTGGCCCTCGTTTTAGATCAATACCTTCAAACATTCTTTAGCTGTAACCAGTTTTCTGCTGGGTGCAAGATAGCTAAGCATATCTTGACTATCTAGATCTAATCTGGTTGGTTTAAATTTAATTTTTTTAAAAAAATTATATATTTTTAAAAATTATTTTTATGGGTATAGAATCTAAAATAAAAATAATATCTTAACTATTATTTTTTAAAAATAACTTTTTATTCACTATTTTAAGAGATCAAATATGGGCCATCCACATAAGATTTGGAAAGTCTAGATATGTCTAGCTCTCCTGACTTAGCAAGACGCTTAACAAGAAAACAATTCCGACGAGGTGGGGGAAGGTCTAGAGAATCTAGAACTTGGCTATCATTTTTTGCTCTTATCATCCGCCTCCCCTCCCCTATTTATTATCTCAACTTTTAGATTAAAATTTAAGTGATTAATATTTAATGTTTTATGAAAATATTTTTTATTGAAGTTTGAAATTATCATAACTAAAATTTAGCAATTTATTAATAATTTGATAGTTTATTAATATTTTTATAAAATATTAAATATGAACTATTCAAATTTTAATCTAAAGATTGAGATGAGAAGATGATAGTAAGAGCAGAAGAAGTTAGAGGATAGCCAAGTTCGAGAATATGGGCCCGGGGATCCTTTTCATAAATCAATTTTCAATAATAAAATTTATTAAATAATTAATAATTCATATGAAATTATTAATTACTAGTACATTATTAATTTATATAGTTCATTGGTTAATTACAATGGTTAATATAATTTTTAGGAAAATTCAATTTAATTACTGAAAAAATATAAATTACTAATTCATAACTAAATTCAAAATCATTTTACATTACCCAAATAATCATTATATAAAATTCATGATGAAGCATGCGGGAGGGACAATAGGCCACAAACTAAAACTTGAGGTGAATGAATTTAGCTTGAGAGTAGAAGAAACTACTTAATTATAAATGATGAACGACGACATGTTTTTTCTCTCCTTCAAGGAGTAAGGATTTTCTCTCGACGGCAAGAGCGTAGTTTACAACAGTCGGTCATTGAGGTTGTTGCGGCTAGATTTGTCGCCCACTACGACGAAGATGAACAAGAGATAGAGTGATCTCTATTGCCTACTACATCAGAGGGAAGAAATAGAGTGGCTTCTTTGTCTTTTCTTTTGACGAAGCTGCAATGAGATTTGAGTGCGCAAAGGTAGTTTGAGGATGGAGGTCCGAGGTAAGCTAATCGAAGGGATCTGAGTACAGGAAGATAGTTTCGATGAGTCGAATGTTCAGAAAACTTCTGGAGGTGTTTCTGATAAATACAGTGAATCACTCGAGCTATCAGTAAATTCTTTGGCGGTGATATCAAGTCACTTGAGTGCAACATTAATTCACTGAAGGTGATTTCCATGAAACAACATTTCACTCGGATGGCTCACAATATTACTCTGGTGATTTCATATTTCTGTCAAGCCTGAAAGTGATTCATCAAAATCACCACATCACTTAAGTTATTAGTTCATTCACTAATATCCCACAAACATAAGATCACTTGACTGGATATCAGTTCATTGGAAGTGATCTAGTGTATATTGGTATTCTCTAGAAGTGATCAGTAGAGGCGATCTGAAGAAGTTTAATATTCACCGGAAGTGATTCAGCATCCACTGGAAGTGATATTGCAACATTCAGAGATCACTCGAGTAGAATGCATATCACAGGAAGTGATTTTTGAAACAGTGAATTTTTCTTGCAGTGATTTGGCTTGCACTGGAAGTGATTCTGAAAAATCTCATATCACTCGAGTGAATTCCATATCACTGGAAGTAAATTTGCAAACAGTGAATTTTTCTTGCAGTTAGTCTAGCTCGCACTGGAAGTGATCTTGAAAAATCTCATACCACTCGAGTGAATTCCATATCATTGGAAGTGAATTTGCACTATTGCAAAAAGTACTTTTTAGACCGGTTAAACAAGACATTTTAGACATGTTTTAGAAACGGTCTTGATACAGAGACTTTTTAGACCGATTAAAAAACCAGTCTAAAAGTCATAATTTTTAAGACCGGTTGTGACCACAACCGATCTTAAAAGTCTGACAATAAGACCATAAACTACAAAAGTCCTTAATGTCACGACCTTTAAGACCGGTTTTATTGACAACCGGTCTTAGAAATACATTATTTTAAGACCGGTTGTCAACAAAAACGGTCTTAAAATAACCTTTTAGACCGGTTTTGTTGACAACCGGTCTTAAAGATATGGTTTTTTTATTATGATTTTTTGTTTCAACCTTGCCCAGGCCAGTAAGCCATTTTAACGACAATCCCCTTTCCACACAAGCAACAACACATATATATTAACAATCAAAAGCAATGACAGCAGCATTACTTCACCCACATTTCACAGAAGCAACATTATCATTAAAAATCATTTAAAATCAATACATTCAATTCCAATGACAACTGATAACACATTATCAACTCATTCAATTTTCAGCAACAATATAAACAGTTTATCATCATCAGGGATTTTGAAACACAATGAAGCACAATTTAACAATGATAGAAGGAAAATCTCAACATTGTGCACTTTCAATCCCAAAACTTCTAAGGAAAAGAGGGACAAGACAAATGTCTCATTATGTGCAAAAAATTCCTAAGCTTTACAGAAAAGTGGAAGAAAATATACAATAGTGATCCCATGCCTGTATTATCAACCGCAACTAGTATCACTAATATCCTAAAAATTGTCCTAAGCAGAGATATAAGCCAAGTTAGATATGAAAAACATAAGTATTATTAAAACAAAATTGGATTAAAAAACCTACTAATCTTGTAAAAGCTCAAAGATGAATTCAGCACAACAGTTATGGATGAAATCAATATCTTTTTCCCGAAAAGGATCAGCAAGATCAAACATCTGTATGTATAACACAAGCCAAACAAAACATTAACTTACTAAGTTAAAAACAATAAAGTAATACAAAATTTTTGAAATATACATTTATTACCTCTTCGGTAAAATCAGTCGTGCCTAGGTTGATAATATTGTAAATTTGCCTCAAAATATAAAGACCACATAAGTTGGACCCCGGTAGTTACCTACGGCTCTGAAAAAAGAACATGACATCATCAAAGCATAGCTTATGGAACACATCTTAAAGAAAAAAAATATGTACTAACCTTTGGCGTGATCCATGTAGGGTCTTTTAAGTCACGAACATGCTTACCACACTTAGCGTGTAGGAATGTCTGCATAGCCATATCATCAAAATCATAAAGATTACTTATCTTACACACAAAATTTGCACACAAAAGGTAATAAAGCAAGAAAAATTACAAGTTCACGGTCTTCTTCAAGTCACTTCTCGGTTTCAAGTGGAGGGAGCATAAGAGGATGACTATATAACTAGCCTTACACAGAAGAACCAATTGCCAATGATCCCTTAAGAAAAAGAGATGAATGTTAAGAAAATATAAAGCATTATATGTGTTTTGGAATATAAATTTTTTTCTTACCCATGTACATAAGGAATCAAGAAACAGTCAGTTTCCGTTTCACTGAGCCTCTCTGATAAGTATCTATGTCTGATGGCAGAAGTGGTCCCTTTCTCTTGGACTTGACGAGGGCACATGAATCCAAATTTATCGCTCTGCCTAGAGGAGACCAACCTACGATTCATGTACCTACAATAACGTAAGCACACAAATCAAAGTTAAACAGTGTAATTTTTAAAATATTTACTCCCAATTGAAGAAGATACTTACTTTAAAAATAGTTAGATAATCTCAACCGTAAGATATTGTCTAGGAGCGACCAGAGATATTAAATCTTCCCTATCAATATAGCATGTTTCCCCTGACTTCCCAACAGCTGAATCCATAGGCCAACTTCTTAGTAGGAAGGATGTATCGTATGCCATCAGAATCACTTGCTGCATGATAATCAATGGAGGCTGTGAAACTTTATAAGGGAAGGGAGCTAGACTTGGGGCTCTAATCAGGGATTCCTCAGCTCGAATAGAAATAAGGTTCTTCGGCTATGATATGAAAGTACCCAAGACATCGCTCACAATCTTGAACTCCTCAGAGGGGATAGGGACAGGTGCGTCTGTGATGATAACCTCTTTAACTGTGACTTGATCATCTGTCATTTACTGGTGGTAAACAATTGATCCCAGGTTGTGCACACTTCCCCATGAAACAAACCGTCTCAGAGGATCCTCGACAAAAATGTCACAAGGCTCGGCAATTTCTTTTAAAGGACCCTTTGTAACTGCCCAATATTACAACAACTCCCTTTAGTGCTATGCGTTTTAGGATCGAGCGAATGTGCCTGGGGAGCACTGGTATCTTGTCTAGTGCTGACCATGGCATACACTTCCTCCTTCATCTTGCTTAACTGAGCATCCAATAGTGCATCAAATTCTGCCTCAGCCCTTGCTTCCACCCTCACAGTGGCCAACATACGCTCCAATTCGTCTCTCGTTACCATGTTTGAGGAATAGCGTAAGGGGGCTCCAAAGTAATCCTTTATGCCCACCCCTCCTCCAACTCCCTTGACACGGCCTGGATATTCACATTTTCCAGTAGCAACTGTGAGGATATCATCCCTCCCCTCCGCCTTAAAGGATCCCTTGGGTTGCTTTTTTTGAAGCTCCTCCTGTGAGATATACAAAGAACACACATGAGTAATGAAACATGTTTACTAAATAGTTAATAACAACAACGATACTTATAATTTTTTCACCGACTATACGAGACTGTCCACTCGTATATGACCCACTACTATTTCAGTGAGTATGCAACCATAATTCTTTGTGTCGTAGCGGAGATGGTGAAGAAAGAAGAACAGAAGGATTGGATTGAGATGCTTCCTCCAATCTCTTTTGTTTGGCCGCCAACAAGTCCTTTTCAACCTTTGCGTATCCCTCACGAGACATTGTATAGGGGAAATCATTCTTCCTACCATTCTCTTGTGCTTTTTGGCTTCTTGCCTGCGAATAAGAAATTAGGGAAAAAAAGGTTAGAATCAGTATAGACGATTGATAAGAAAATAAAATACCAAATAAGTTAACTCACCAAAGACTCTAGAGTAGTCCGAAGCCTCAAAAAATCTTGCCAGGTGGCTTCATCGATATATGAATACTTGCTGCACGGAGTAGGACGAGGCTTACCAGCTTCCACCTCGATATGCACGTAATTGTATGCAAGATTCATCTTGAACTTCCTCTAGCGCTTACAACAATACGTCATAGTCTTGTTGTATAAGACTTCACTCTGAGGGATGTCGTAGGTGAGCTATTATGCATGCGTTAACACAGTTAGTGGCAAAATTATGACAAATTTGATAATTATAACATGCAGAAGAGAACTTTATACTTGAATAGTATCACAAATATACTGCTTTACTTTTTTGTCAACATTTCTCCACTCCTTTATCAAGATACTAGGCTTATTATGTGCTAGGAGGCTGACAAAACTCCTATATTAGCTTGCATTAGGCCCGATTAGTTTCCAATATTGATCAAACTCAATCGGTATATATTCTTCGGCACTCCAACTGAGGATAACATCTCTCAACCGTGTGGCCCTCCTACCCCTCCGTACGAACTAGTTTGATTGTGGCTCTCATTAATACTCGCTGGCTTACTTTGATGAGCACTAGGTGACTCCTGAGCCTCCTCACTAGGACGCCTCAGATCCGTCATGTTCCTGTTAAGACAAATCGTTAAGTTAGTAAGCTATAAAACAACTGTATATATAATATGGATATAACTCATAATGATAATTACTTTAGATAGATAGCTAACTTTTAAAGTAGATTTATAAAGAGATATCCTCCTATATCCCTTCATGATGATCATTTCTTATGTTGTGTCCATTATTTGTTTCATCTTCTTCGTTCAATTTAGGAAGACCCCTGGGAAAAAAAGGAGTCTCGAGAAGATCGTAATTTGAGCAACTTACCTTATTAATATTAAAAACCCTTTTTCCTTGGAGAGCTACAGACCACATTTTATTTGCCGGATTAGTAATATAGAACACTTGTTTCGCCTGATCTTCCATAATGAAAGGTTCATCTCTAAAACTTCTATTGTTCAGATATACTAATGTAAATCCTAACTGATCAATCTTCACACCATTATTGACATCAACCCACTTGCATTTGAAAATGGGAAATTTAATTTTAACATAGTCAACCACCCAAATCTCCTTAATAACCCTATAATAAGGTATGGCTGCCAATTTAGGGTTCTTATCTTTTAAACTAGAGAAGTGCATAGATTCAGCTACTAACATAATACCACTATTCTGGACAGTGGTCTTATCATCTAGGGACTTCGTGTAAAATGTATTACCATTTATCATAAATAAAGTCCAACTTATGACATAAACCTCAGGACCACGTGCCAGCCATTTAATTATATCATAAACAAATTCTTCTCCGTCAACCTTATGTTTGAACCAATGTACAAAAGTTCTGATATGCTCCCTAATTAACCTTTGTTCAGTCATTCGACTGTTTGCTTTTCGTACAATTTTTTTATGAGCATTCATGTAATCTTGAACTGCATCAACATTATTCAAGATGTAAAAGTGGACTTGTTGTAATTCATTAGGATCCACACTCTTTATTGTAGCCCCGCGTCTACCCCCTTCTTCATTATGGAGTTTAGGAAGGCCGATATGTCTTACATTTGACAAATAATGTTGACAAAATTCCATGGCTTCTTCATAAACATATTTCTGAACAATAGATGCTTCAGGCTGGTTAGGGTTCTTCACATACCCTTTTAGGATTTTCATAGTTCTTTCAATTAGGTACATCCACCAGAAATAGATAGGGCCACACAACTTTATCTCCCTCACTAGATGTACAATTAGATGTACCATGATGTCAAAAAAAGAAGGAAGAAAAAGTTTTTCAAGCTGGCACAAGATCAGGTATCCTTCATTTTCCAATTCATCCAATCTTTCCGTCTCAATGACTTTACTACAAATTGCATTGAAGAAGAAACAAAGTCTAGTCAATATGTGTTAAAGATTATATTCGACAATGCCTCGAATAGCTACTGGGAGTAGTTATTGCATTAATACATGACAATCATGAGATTTTAGCCCTACTAACTTCAAGTCTTTCATCAACACAAGCTTCTTAAATTTGAAGAATACCCTGACGGAACTTTGATTCCATGTAAACACTCACAAAAACTTCTTTTCTCATCCTTGGACAAAGTATGACAAGATGAAGGACAAAAGGTTCCCTTACCATGTGGCCCCGGATGCAAGTCTTCTCGTATTTCCATTTCTTGCAAATCTAATCTTGCCTTCACGCCATCCTTAGAACTACCTTGTATGTTGAGCAGTGACCCAACAATACTATCATATATGTTTTTCTCTACATGCATGAAGTCAATACAGTGTCTCACATCAAGATTGCGCTAATATGGAAGATTGAAGAAGACCGGCATCTTTTTCCATATATTTTTCTCATTTCTACTCTTTGTAGCCTTACCGAAGATAACATTGATATTTTGTACCTTTTCATTAACTTTCTCCCCAATCAATGCCTCTAGAGCATCTTTAAACTCTTGGCCACCAAAAAAGGCTTTCTTTAATATACGATATGGGTGGCCCCATCTAAGGAATCTTCTATGGCCAAGATAAACGGTCTTTCTTCCATGTTAAAGTTGATGGTAGCATGTGCCTTCTTCACAAATCGGACATGCTTTGTGGCCTTTAACGCTATATCCTGACAAGTTTCCATATGTAGGGAAGTCATTTATAGTATAAAAGATCATGGCTACTCCCCCTTGTTGAGCTGGGCTTGGAATTTCTAATTCTTCACCATGCCATACACATACTGTACAACTCTTACAAAATCCTTCACAAATTAAATGAGTATATATATCTGCAGTACTTAGTCACTTCTCATTCAAACATTGTACACAAGGACAATAGAACATCCCACTATCATTACCGGAATTTCTTCTAACAAATTCTAAAAAATTCCTCACCCTATTATCATATTTAACACTAGTTTGTTTAGTGTTTACCCCACTACGATCCATATATTTCAACACCTTTTTTTCCTTCTCTTCTGTATATTTTTTCCCTTGGAAAAGGCAGGAGTATGATGAGAGTATGAAATCATTACACTCATCAAGTTACCTAGTTTAATAGAATTCTTCATCAAAATTTCTTATCAGATGTAATTACAGTATGTTCTATTTTATTGAAGTAATTTTTCCCCTTTCATAGAGTTCTTATTTCTATTCAAGGGACCACTACAATTATATCTGATTTTGATGACATAAATAACAAAATTGATAGACTCAAGATAGAAAATGATTCAAAAGATTAAACAAGTTCATAACATCTTCAAAGGACCACTTCAACAAATTCAACAGAAAGAAATTGATAAACAACTCAATTATATCTTCAATAAATTCAACAAAAAGAAATTGATATGCAAAATGCGAAAAGTCAAGCACTTGTGATTGAACAGATTCATAACATCCAAATTCGTAAATCACAGACCACATCATCAAAGAATTAACTGAGATAGAGAAGACATTACTCTTACCTAGAGGTAGTGACCTTCGATTGTGGCTTGAAGAGTAGGAGGAGCGGCGGTTGCAGAGGCTGGAGAACACGGAGGAGATAACAGTGAAAAGATAGTGCACAGTCAGAGATTCTGCAACAACGGGTATAATGACCAGAAGGTGAGAGGATTTTAGGTCAGAAAATAGAGAAGGAGGAGGCGGCGGCGGCGGCAGTGGCTGGAGCAAAGGTCAGAGAAAAAGGTGTAGAGCTGATATGAAGCTTTCGCGGCAGTGAAAATGATGGGGAGGGAAACGAAATGGAGGGGGATTAGGTTTGAATTACTAGACTTTTAATACTGGTTATTTGGATAACCGGTCTTAAAATTCCGGTATTTAAGACCGGTTATTTGGATAACCGGTCTTAAAAGTCCACTACTTAAGACCGATTATAAGATAACCAGTCTTGAATAGTGGGATAACCGGTCTTGAATAGGGGATTTTTAAGACTAGTTATATATATAACCGATCTTAAAAATAGACCGAATTTTTTTTTTCTCAGTTAATTTTTAGACCAGTTATAAATGATGACCGGTCTAAAAATGGTATATTTTAGACCAGTTTTTGTTTTAACCGGTCTAAAAAATTAAAAAAAACATTTTCTCTTTAAATAATTTTTATTTCTATTATTTTTAAGACTGATTATTTAAATAACCGGTCTAAATAATTTTTTTAAGACCGGTTTTTTAACAAATCGGTCTTAGAAGTTTCTCTTAATTAAAAAATTGTCACCGCATTTTCTTTCAAACCTTTCCTGCAAAAACCAGTTTAAATATGGCAATCTAAATATCCTTTTTTGTACTAGTGTTGCAAACAGTGAATTTTTCTTGCAGTGATTATGCAAATCACTCGAGTGCTCTCTGCTCAGATCACTTGAACTCATAGCTCCACTTCCAATTCGATAGCAAACATAGGTCATCTTCCAGATGGCATAACACTTCAAATACAACTTTAAAATTGTCATATTATATTTCAATGGAAAGATATTTACGTCTAGTTTCATATGGCACCAGTTTCAGCTCAATTGAATATGTGGTTTGAGAGTTATGTCTAAAATACCGAACATGTTCTGGAAAGTTATGCTAATTTTATTTTTAACTTCTATCACTCATATTTCCTTCATCTGAACTCCTTTGATGCTATTTCTGGTGTCCAAATGACGCATTGGGAGTCTAGTTTTATATGCAACTAGTTTCATCTTAATCGGAGTTGTGGTTTGAGAGATATGATTGAATTATCAGACTTCGCTCAGTTGGACAAAAAACAGAGTATGAGAATCAGAACATCACTTGAGTGAATAGTAACTCACTTCAAGTGATTGTCACTATTTGCATAATCACTCAAGTGATTATGAAATATCACTCGAGTGATTGTTCAAATCACTCTGGTTGCTACAGTATTCTACAGTATGCTACAGTGCCAATATGCTACAGCACCCATTGCTACAGTATCCCCGTAGAACTTGAATCTTGATATTTTTATTAATTCTTGCAAGTTCTTCATTCTTCAATCTCTTTCTTTCTTTGCTTGACTAATCTACAAGATATGCAACATTAAATATAATAGTTAGTCAATGTACAAGATAAGTATATGATGTAAACTTTTTTCTCTCTTAATATTTAATATTTATATTTGATATCATCAAAACTAATCATATCTAACAGATTGATAGCTCTAAAGGAAGTTCCTATAAATATGGTTCAGGAGGAGGGCTGAGTAAGTGAATTTTTAGAGGAAGCGAGAAGATTGATAGCTGAAGATAATGGTGGCTAGCCTTTAATAGCCACCAAGAGGCATGAAGGTTTTATCTTGGAACAGTCATGGTCTAGGTGCCAATAGGGCCTTGACAGTTAAAACCTGAGGGAGGTGACTGTAAGTATAATCCCTCAGCAATTTTTCTTATGGAAACTAGAATGAAGGAGGAAAAAAATAAAAAGACTTTGTAGGAGGTGTGGTTTTAAGTTGGATCGGTATGCGGAACTAAAAGGGTTATCTAGTGGATTAGCGTTATAGTGGAAGAAGGATGTGATTTTTGAAATTCTGTATAGTTCATAAAATATTATTCATGTACGAGTGACTTCAACTGTAATAAATACCCCTCAATTTATTGCCTTTGTGTATGGTCATCCAAAAGAAAAAGATAAGCTGATTGGTTGGGATAAACTGAGGACATTAGGAGGAGAAATAATAGGTTCTTGGTGTTGTATTGGTGATTTTAATGATTTGGCCTCGATGACTGAGAAGGAAGGAGGTAATCTTAGGGTGGTTAGAAGAATTCTAAATTTTCAAAAGTTATTGTCATATTGTAATCTTGTGGATTTGGAATTTAAGGGGGCCAAATAATAGGTTCTTGGGTCTGTCCTAAACTTGTGTCTGACTCAGACTATTTTCAGTTCCTATAAAAATTAAAGTTACAAGTAACTGGTTATTATTTGTACTATTATTACTTTTAAATCAAATTCTGCTAGTTATCTAATGTAGTTATAACAATTTCTACACAATACAACTTTGCACAGTGTAGTTTCACTATTTCCAGAAACTAGCAGATTTTTTAGTCAAATTTGAAAATTCATAATTAATTATTGGGAAATATAATTTAAGTAATTTTAAAGCCTAAGTGAAGCTATTTAAATTTAATTTGTGTAAAAAAATTTTGGTTTAACCACTATTACCATATCATTCCCAAAAATTTGCCAAACTCCCCTGTACCCAGATTTGCTTCCAGAAATAGTGCACCAATTTGAAAATTCATATCTTTTAGTCATTAGTCCAAAAATTACAAAACTACCTGTTAAATTAAAGCTCTACATTTCTACTTTAATTCTGAAAAGTTTCATAATTTTTGAACCAGTTTGGCCAGTTAATTTCATTGCACAATAACACTATCTCACTGGAAGCAATCAAACAACATGCACTTTTAATTTCAAAAATTTCCAGATTTGCATATCAACATCCAAAAATCATGAACTCATTTATACCTATAAAAATTTTCCTTTTAAATCCAATGGAACCATTAGAATTATAAAATTCCATCTCTTCTCTATGGTTCTGCTTCTATCCAAAAGTTTGGTTCTTGTGAGGGAAAAATGTGGTTTCTTGATTTCTCTTGCTTAATCACTTCCTTTTCACTTCTAATCACATGATTAACTACTTAAAAAATAAATGAACATGATTAGAGGAAATTTTAGCATCATTTCTCCTTAGGGTTTCATCGGCCCAAATTTACAAAATAAAGCAAAACTAAGCCAAAACCAACAACAACATCCATAACAACATCTTATAACACAAAATGATCAAGTTTATGAGATTACCTCTTGATTTTAGTCCTTCTCTCTCTAGCAAGCCTTCTGCCCTCTCTCTCTTCTCTCTTGTTTTGGCTTACTAACCATGATTTTCAAGAAGAAGAAGTTAAAGGAAGTTTTAAGGAGTTTGGAAAGCAAAAGTAACTTGATTTCAAGCTCTTACCTTGAATTCTTGCTCTTGAAACCCTAAGACCTCTTCTTGTGTTCTTGAGTTCTTGAAGCTCCTCTCTCTGTCTTTTGGAATGTTGATGATCGAAATATGAAATGAAGAGAAAGGGATAATGGCTTTATCTAATTATCTGTTCTTGCTTTTTGCTTTAATACATGTACTTATCTTTGATTGGCTCTTGTTTGTATTTTTTTCCCTCTTGAATTAAACATAAACCTTACATATTATTTCCCTTCCGATTCCCTTTTGTTGACCAAAATATGAGAGGAAAGGAGTTAATAGCTTCTTGAAATATCTATTTGCTTTATGAAATAATATACTTTAATGTAATTAACATGTGCCAAATTTTACTTAGTCAAGAGTTTTTCTCCTTCTTGAATTTATTTACACCAAGTAATATATATTCCCCTTTATCCCTCCTTTAACCAAAATTGAAGAGAGAAAAGAAGGAAATATATTGCTTCTTGAATTTCCATAATTCCCTCTCCCAAGTATTTAACTTGGTCATAATTATTTTTTACTTTTTTTTCAACTTTAATTTTCCCTTGGTAACAAATACTTCAAAATTTTCTATTTATTACCAAATAACCATTTTCCCCTCTTATTTTCTTAATTTGACCGAATATATTAAAAAATAAGGGAAAAATATTTTTTCCTTGTTTTATCAAAAATTACCATTTTGCCATTACAGTTTTTATAAAAATTCATGTCTTGTTCTTTTCCTTTAGTTTAGCTAAATTTCAACACTATTGTGGGCCATTATTTATGTCCTCTCGTGCTCCAATTTAGGTTACAATGTTAGGCCTTTAAGTGGACAATAGTTGCTACTCTTTTGTGTCATAGCTTAGCCAAGTTGTTTGTAACCACCGATTTGAGTGTTTCTGTCAATTCATGTATATCTCAATTCACTATCTTATTCTATTAAATGTATCAATTACATACAAGGAATATTGATGACTGAAAATGAGTTGTTGCATCTAAATTTTCATCTCTTGCTTTTGTTTGAAATAAAGTTGGGTTGAAGATTCAAGGATGGAAGCAAAGGTTGCTTACCTTTGAAGGGAGAGAAGTCTTGATTAATGTTGTGGTAAATTCCATTCCTATATACCAGATGGCTTGTTTCTCTTTTCCTTAGAAGACCTGTAAAGAGTTGGACATGTTGATTACCAATTTTTTGTGGGGAAATAATAGTGAAGAGAGTAACAAAATTCATTAGAAAAGATGGGATTATATTACCATGTCAAACCTCTTAATATCTTGATATTCGCTGAATAATAATTGCGTAGTTCGGATGGCATAAAGAAATAGTGAAAATATACGGATAATAAGTACTTACATATATTACAGAAAATCCTCATATGGTTTGAAAAATATAAACAAAATTCAAAAGAAATAAATTCTACAACTAAAGATAACTAACTGCAGTCTCATTTGAACCAGACCTCAGACACCATTATTTACGGTTTTTCCCTTAGAGCCGCTACCTTCTGCTGGAATATTTTTAAATATTGAAAAAGGGTGAGATTCGAATGAATCTCAATAGTAACATACAATCAATCATATAAAATGTGATAAATAAATATGCAATGCGCCATGATATGTAAAATGCTAACTCGTGTTGTATACATACTGTCCAAGCCCAAACGACTGTTTGCAACCCTAGCTTAACTCATGTCCATGGTCAAACGACATGTTTAGACCCTAGCTTATTCGCGTGTTGTGCCCCAGGCACTGTCATGTTACAGAAAATGGCATACACAACATATAACTAATCACATACTATATGAGAGAAAAAGTTACTACCTAGGTTCTTTTTCTGGTCCAACTATTTATCCAAAACTTTTTCTCCTGCTCGGGCTATTACCAATTCTTATAAATTAAAATTAACAAGTAATTAGTTATTACTTGTATTACTATTTCTTTTAATCATATTCTGAAGGTTATCTCAGTTTCGGCGGCTTCTACACTGTATAATTTTGCATAGTGCAAATTTTTTATTTTTTCAGAAAATTGGCAGATTTTTCAGTCAACTTTGAAAAATTATAACTAATTCTAGAAACTTCTAAATTGACTGGGTCTAAAGCCTAAATAAAGCTCTTGAAATATATTTTCATGGGAAAATATCAAAATCTACCTAGTTTCACCATATTGCTCCCAGAATTTCATGAAATTCAACTGTTCCAGATTACTCTCCAGAAACAGAGCACAAATTTGAAAATCCATATCTCCTAATGTACTTGTCCAAAAATTATGTTCTACCCATAAAATTAAAGCTCTGAATGTCTACTTTAAATCTGGAAAGTTTCATAATTTTTTGTTAAGATTTGATTTTCCAAAATTTCGACACAACCAATCTGTTTTCTAGAAACATAGTTGGAAAGCAACCAACTTCAAAAATTCATATCTCTTAGTATATTAATCCAAATAACACAAAATATACATCAAATTAAAGCTTAGAATATGAAATTTCATTCTGGCATTGGAAAAGATTTCATTGCTCAAAAACACCATGAAACTAACTGCCAGAATCTAGACTTCCAGATTGCACCTGTTTATAAACCAAACTTTTAAAAATCATAACTCCCTCTATAGATATCAAAATGATACATTTTATGACTAATTTTAAAAATTGAGATGTCTACTATCTCAATGTAAAATTTCATAAATATTTGATATGATTAGGTTGGTCAAAACTCAACACGAAACGGACTGATTCTGAAAAACGTCAGTTTTGATAGGCTAGCTTCAAAATTCAATAACTCATTCATTTTGACTCCAAATTGTGCTCTTCTTGATTCTATATCATACTACACATCCTAAAATTTATATAGGAAAAATAATCATACCAAAACTCTATCTATTTCTTCTGTTTAAGCTTCTGCAACTTTCTGATAGAAACTCTGTTTTTCGGCGACCAAAACAGAGTTGAGAAAACTGTCATGCAGCCACGATTTGGGACTCAAATCTCAAAGATTTCGACTCTACATACTCCTAAACATGTTCCTTGTGTTTGGAAAAGTGATTACAAAAGCAAATAGACCAAAAATCGCACTTAAAATGGATGCACAATTACTGGTTTTTGTTGTAGAAACTTTCCGGCAAACTTCATCACTTCCACTAGCAAAACAACCACTTAAAACAGCCTCTAATCCAATGGAAATCCAAGATAAAAGTAAAGGAGACTTACCTAAACACGTTTATGATGTTGTATGTGAAGTTTGAAGCTTCCTTGTTTCTCTTCTTCCGTTGTCTCTCTCTCTGTTTTTCTGTTTCGTTTCTCTGTTTCTGTTTTTTTGTTTTCTTCTGTTTCTGTTTCTATTGCCTGGCTGACGTGCATGAATGGAGAGGTAAGGGAGTGATTTATTTATGGTGAAGTGTGTGTGTGCGTTGTCTGAATTGTAAGAGAAAGATGAGAAGTAATGAATGTGTGTATGTGTTGTACAAATGAGAGAAGAGAAGTGAGGAGTACGTGTGTTTATTAATCATGGAGTCTATTACGTGTGTGTGTGTAATGTCCGTGAGTTTTGGGTGTGTATGTTTATATATATATATATATATATAGGTATATTTTTATCTTATTAATTACACATATTAGGTCCTAATTTTTCCCTTTGTCTAATTTAAGATTCCTTAAATTTTGTAGATTCCATAATTTAGCTTACTATCTAGTTTCCATAAATTAATCCTTACATTAAATTTTTAGGATGTTACACACCACTTCTAAAATGGAGGGAGGATTGGGGTTTCGTGGTTTTAAAGATCTTAATTAGGACATGTTAGATAAAAATGAATGCGAATTATTCAAAATCCTAATGACTTTTGGTGTAGGATTCTAAAGGGAAAATATTTTCCTAAAGTCAGTTTTCTTGAAGCAAAGAAGGGTAAGCATGCTTCTTGGTGCTGGAGTAGTATCCTTGAGGGAAGGGACTTTCTGATGAAGAATTTGTGCTAGAAAATTGAAAGAGGATCTAAAGTGAAGGTTTGGAAGGACAAATGGGTGCTAGGGCTACCGAGTGCTATGCTCAGTAATAGTCCTGAAAGACGGATTAATTCTGAAATGAAAGTGCAGGAACATATTGAAGGGAATAGATGGAATCTGAGTGCAATTGAAAAAAAGAGATACTGAAAATTCAATTATGTACTAATCGCAATGATGATTGTGTTTTTTTGGCTTACTTGAAAGCCTAGGGAATTTACTGTGAAATCTGGATATAGAATATATAGCAAGGGAGGAGTCGAATAGGAGGATGAAAAGAGGGCCTGAAACCTCTCTCCAAGTGCCAGAATCTCTGTGGAAACAGGTATGGAAACTGAATGTCCCTAAGAAGATTAAGCATTTTCTGTGAAGGAATATAATGGGGGTTTTACCTACTAAGGAGGCATTGTTTAGAAGAAAATGTAATGTCTCTCCTATTTGTCCTGTCTGCCTGAATGAAGTAGAAAATATAGATCATCTATTATTTTTCTGTCCATGGGCTCAAGGATGTTGATTTGGATGTCGATTGAATTTAATATTCTCACAGCATGATTTTAAAAGTTCTTTGCATTGGTTTTTGGAAGTTTTTAGTAAGGACAGTGGTTTAGATGATATGGGAAAAGCTAGTGTTGCTGCTATATGTGGGGGTGTTTGGAAAGGGAGGTGTAATTGGGTTTTCAATGGAGAAGAGGTGGGAGTGGAATGAGTTATTTGAAATGCCCATAAACTAGTGCAAGAATGTTTTGAATCATAGATTAGTAAGGAGAATTTTGAGTCTGCAGCTTTGAGAAAAAAAGAAAGAGACTTTTCTTGGACAACTCCTGTGAATGGCAAAGTTAAGATTAATGTAGATGGCTCTTTCATCTATGACTTAGACTCTGCTAGTGTGGGTATTATTTGTAGAAATAGTAGTGGAGAAATGTTAGGTGGAATGCGTGAGAAGGTTGCTGCTTCGTCACCTTTTATGGCAGAGTGTCTAGCGTTGAAGGAAGGTTTCATGGTAGCTACTAAACCTGAGTTCTCTAATGCAGTGTTGGAAACTGATTGTCAGGAGCTGTATTATTTGGTGAATAGAAAGAAGACACAGGTTGGGGATTAGAGATGTTTGGATTTGGTGATGGAGCTACAGAACTTGAAGAAATCAGTTGGGGATCCTACGGTAACCTTGGTGTGTCACCAAGGTAATAGAGCTGCAAATTTTTTGGCAATTTTAGGCGCAAAGGAGATGTGTTCTAAGGGACGGCTTGCAGAAGCATCATCTCCTCTATCTCATAGATTTTTCTGGTTCTAGGGATTCCTGGACAGCTTCTAGCAATGATGCACAAGAGAAGGAAGGCATTGGTTAGCAACATATCCTCTGGAATCTAGTAGTATATTTTTTGCAGGTTTTGTTACATGTCTGTAGCTTTTTTTAGTAGTTAATAATTTTTTTGGTGAGTTTTGGTGTGTTAGGTTGTACTATTATGATTTTTTTGAGTGATTTTCTGTTGACTTCGGCTATTAGTGTATGTATTACCTATTTCTTTGTGATTAATAAAATTGACTCTTTTGGTAAAAAAAAAACAAAATAGAACTGATGAACAGACTGGTTGAGTTGCTGCCTTTGGAAACTACGTACCTTCAAAATTAGTAGGGGTAGATATAAACCAAGCGCATCATTTGAAATGATTGCAAACTTAGAGCTTTTATCATGTCGATCATTTTATTGTTCTCCATATGCAATTCATGCTCTTATGGATAGTGAGTCCACCACTTTGCTCAAACCCACATTTGTTTGCAACTTTTTTTAACAATCCAAAGTTAAAATTTAAAAAAAAAAATTCGACTAACTCATAAATAAAGGACAAGGGTAACTTTCCCCACCCATTAAAAATATTCATCTGATGATCACATGGATTAGTAATGGCTAACTCCACCGATTTTCTTTGTTTCCATTGCTAGCGCTGTCATACCCCGAGTCGCCTCCCAAACCCGGAAGGGGGAGGGAGAGCCATTCGAGATATGGGTGGGTGGAAATTTCAGTGGCATCGTCCCTCTCATTTCTGGTCTGATGAAAATGATGAATAATAAATTAATATAGGTTAAGGTTTGCTTGGGTGAGAATTGCTCTATTTTTAATAATGTAAAGTAAGAGTTGAGTGAACTCAGATGTATTAAATGTTCTGTAGTCAATATAGACAACTAGCAATAAGGTAAATTTTGAGAATACATGTCAAGTTTAAAAAAGGGATATAGAGATTATATTAGGGAAAGAAGCATCCTTCTCTTCCCATATTACAGACTTTGCCAAGAACATAGCGAAGGATATAAAGAAAAGCAACAATGAGGAACAAATTGTCCTTACAAGTGCCTAGATTACAGAAGAACCTTGTCTAAGTATAACTCTGTTCCCCAAATGTCAAAAAAAAAAAAAAAGACTATACTTACATTATATTTTTTAATTACATATGACCATGTATCCTATTTTTTCATGACAAAATTTCTCCATGGTTAAATTCTGTATTTATTAAAAAAAATTATTTGATCAATGATTTCCTCTTCAAGGTTTAGAGGATAAAGGATTCTTACCTCTTCTAACAAATACGCCTATCAAAATTTGAACTTATATTCTCTTTTTTAAAGGATTAAGACTCTTTATCATCTCAACCAACAACTTGTTAGTTAAAAAAATTATAAAACTATATTCAAATTCAAATGTATGTATGTATATAATATTCTCATACATAATCAATTATATATGTGTGTGTGTGTGTATTAAAAACTAAACATAAATTAAATGATAATTTTGGGGGAGGGTCATTTCATTTTTAATGCTAGAACAAATAGGTCCAAGAGATAAGAGAATTATATATATATATATATATATATATATATATATGGGCACATTGTCAAGAGTTCAAACAATTCCGTCTCTAGCTACTTCAATTTTTCAAGCTAGAATTAGGGAGGGGATGGTAATTACGTCGTTAGCTTTGAATTCCGTCACTAATTCAATGTTTTTTTTTTTTTGGTGCCAGATGAACGGTTGCATAGTCGTTACAAAGATAAATTAGCAGTACTTTCATGTCAAGATATACTTTAATTTCCACATATTTAGCTTATTTTATACTTTTAAATGTTTTTTAAGGAAACAAAATAGTGGGTGTAAATCTTTTTCTACTCTAAGCCTCAAAATTATTTTAACACCCACCAACTAAAAAATGAATTCCCATAAGACACGTGGCGATTTGATCGAAAGAAATGAAAAGTTGACGCACCAAGGAGAGGGAAGGGAAAATTCTTGGTTAATGAAATTACTACCCTAACCATAAAAGGAAATATGATCACTGATGATGTAATAAACTAACAGCCCGTAACGGTACGAGACACTTGTACTTTTGCCCATTTAAAGGATTTTAGTTTAGATTTTTTATTTCATAATTTACCCTTTTTGACCTGATTTCACAATTTTCCTCAAAAAACTACACGTATGAGAAATTTAGGAATCAAAATTCGTGTCTACACACACACATTTGAGCCGGTAAATCAATATAAATATTTAGATTTTGAATTAAAAGACTACATTTTTGAACAGGGTGTGACTTTCCAACTGCATGAATGCTATCTTTTGGGTATGCTTATTTGATTTTTTTTTTTTTTGAATTTCGAATTCATTCACCCACTTAAATATAATATAAATTATATAATTAATTTAATGTTTATTTGATATTTTAATGGATATGTTAAAATTAAGATACTCTCCTACCTTTTCTTTATAAGAAGACACCATCATGAGATGATAATCATCCCAACAATTAAGCTTTCGTGTTATCTCTCCTCTCTCTTATATTGTCTTCTTTCAGTCCTCGACCCCTTCCCCAATTTTGCAGGCTTCTTCGATCTTCTTGAGAAAATGGAGAAATGCGAAATTTGTTAGGAGTTTCAGCAGCAAGTAAAGAAAGCTAAGGTTGACCCAAAGTGTAGAATGATGGATCCTCAAGATGAAGGATTTAGACAATTAACTGATCATCTACATGGTGGAAAGACATTGAGAGGAAATCAAGAAACACACACAAATACTGAAACAGGCTGGACTAATGGATTTGCAAGGGCTTGTGCGAAACAGAATTGAAAATGGAAACTTCCTATATATTATTGGCGTTTGTGATTGGCGTCTATTTTAAATTTTTCTCCATCTTCATTTTGTGAATTATGAATATTTTCAACAACTTTCCCACTTTATTTCTTTTTCCTAATCCTTAATAGTGTCTTTTTTACGCTAGTTTTCCATCTATGAGGCTGTATAGTATAATGACCTTTATATTTAAGAGGACATCTTCTTCCTAATCCGCTCTCTCTCAGGATCGCAGGATTCAATTCCTTTCGGTTATTGTCTATGTAAAATATCCGCGCATATCATTCAAATTCATAATTAAAATATTAAGTTTTTAAACATTTTGTAACCCCTCAAAATAAAACAACCAATGTCATCACCCACGCTATATGCCTTGCCTGGTTTTCCGTTTTAGTTTTTATCTATATTTACTAAGTCAAAAATTCAAATTTTACTTTTAGGGATTTTTTTTTTTTAAAACAATAGTTGTATGATGGTTACCTTTTCATTTCTTAGGTTTTGTTACTTTGTAGGAGACATGGGCTTACCAATCTTCTATAACCTTGTGGTCCACTAGGTTGTTCCCGATCCACACGTCCCAAACAAACCAAAGGCATATCATTCCCTCCCTTTTAAGTGGATTCTTACTCGAACTTGTTTGACGGAAGTAGGATTGAACCTGTGCAGGCTCTAATCCCAAACACAAGGGATGAAGTGCTTGCCATTATGCAAAAAGCTTAAACTACTTTGTGTAAGACTAGCCATGAGTAGAAAGTAATATTTCCAGTTCCTTAAGCCTAAAAAGCAAATGTTTAACAAGATAGATCACGCATCGATAGATAAAGATTTCGACTACTCCTACACTTATTTTAATGTAATACTTTAAAGTTGTTAATTTTCATTTTAACTGTTCAACATTGAAAACGTATTTTAAAACACAACCTGAAAGAAACATGATCACGCAAAATTAATTTATCTTATTTATAATAAATTGTATTACTCAGTTGCAAATAAATTTTACCTATTTATAACACTTGCAGGACATACTATAGGAGTGGTAGGGTCACCCGGCGAACCACGAAGTTATAAGAGACTGCTACGCTGGTCTCTGATACATAAGTGGAATTAATAGCTCAACCTTTTGGCAGCATCGTTATCTCTTAAAATGCATGTTTGGTTGGGCTGCTATTACAAAAAATACATATTACTATCCTAAAAGACAGACGTTCCTTTTTTTAAAAATGGAAGTAAAAATAGACGGAGTGGCATTTTTTTTATTCCAAACGACAATTTTGAGCTTTAAACGTCCCTATTAAAATTTAGGACGTGTAAATGGTTAAAAATTAAATAGAATTTATTATTTTATTATTTATTATATTCTTATATTATTATTTATTATATTATTTTATAGATATATAATAAAAGTAGACTTGAATAATATGTATATAGGTAAGAGAATAGTCCAATGCATGTCAGCCTTTGACTGACATGTATTGGGCAAAACGCATGTGACTCTGTACGCAAGGGAATAGGCATACCTAATTTAAATTAGGGATGCCTATTATGTTTCTAAAACCAAGTATAGGTGTTATTATTATAAATTAGGGATGCCTATAGTTTTCTCAAGGGGAATAAGCGTCCCTATTTTTAAATAGGGACGCCTATACTAGATAATAGGAGTCCCTATTATGAATAGGGACGCATAAATGCTGTCATGTCCCCCTGCTTTCGTCTTTGTTGCAAATAGTCATCTGTTGTCCTCTCTTTCGGCATCTCCTTTGCTCTCTTCTCTATCTCCATTCACTTAAAACTCAGCTCTCTTATTCTTTCTCCATCTCTCATTCACTTAAAAGTTAAAACTCGGCGCTCTTCTTTTTCCATCTCTCATCTCTCTCACATTCTCAAGCCACCTCATTCTATAACCATCAGTGGCATCACCAAATTCTCTGCAAGAACAAGGAAAGAGATTCACCACCATCCTCCTCTCCTCACCACCATCCTCCTCTCCTCACCACCATAGGTTGCTTCCTCTACATCCATAGGTTAACTTGTGTTAGTAAAGTATTTGGAATATTTCAATTTTTTTTTTTTTTTTGCTTTCAAGTTTTCAATAGTCTTGATGAAGTATGTTATTTCATATGCTTGGTAGCTTTTAGAATATAACAAATTCCTTCAAGTTTAAGTAGCTAGCAAAGTGTACGCCTAAGAATATAAGCTTGCATCTACTTGGTGTTTTCATTCTAGTGGGTTAATAAGCCATTGGCTATGGGGTGGGTTATAGAGCATATGAGACAATGATATTAATATTTTAGTGAAATTATATACAATAAAAAGGTTCATAATTTTAAGTTTGTTTTTGTTTAATTATTATTATTTCAATGTTTCTTTTTAATTTCAAATGAAAAGCATGTATGAATAATTTGGCTTCAAAATTTAATGAACAAGGTTTCATTACTTTAATGAAATTGTTGGATTAAATTGCTCATATTGTCCTGAATTGCCTCAATTAGTTAGTTTCATTCAAATTAAGTTGAAATGGTTTGTTATTGAAAGTTTGGGAGATATCTCACTTTTAAGGGGAAATTCTACCAAAATTTATAAAATAAATTAGTAAAAGGAAAATGAAATCTAATTGATAACAATTGTTCTAAACTTGAGTGTTGTTGGAAATGGTTTAGTGGTAATAAAATGGATCATAGTTGGATGAATGCTTTGAGAACTAGTGAAGAGTATGAGAATGGGGTAGAAGAGTTTATTAAATTTTGTAGAAGGAATGCTCCAATAAAAAATGAGAAGTATTTTTGTCCTTATATCAATTGTTTAAATGAGAGTCGACAGGATGTTGATGTTATAAGAGATCATCTACTTTTGTGATGGAATAAATCTTCAATACACAAGGTGGATATGACATGGTGAGGAAGTAACTGATTGTCCGTTGCACACAAAGGAAAGTGTGGATGTCATAGATGAAGATAGAATGGAGAAAATGATTCATGATGTTGAGGTAGAATCCTTTGCACAGTCACATAAATATGACAGCCTGCAGAGTGATGTAGAGACACCTTTATACCTTAGGAGTAAGTACACACGGCTGGCAGAAACCTTGCATTTGGTCAACTTGAAGGCAACTTATGAGTGGATCGATAGTAGTTTCACATTGCTTCTTGAATTGTTGTGTGATATGTTTCCAGACGATAATGTACTTCTAAACCGTATGTATGAAGCCAAGAAAATCCTGTCTATGATGGGTATAGAATATAAAAAGATACATGCTTGCCTTAATAACTGCATATTGTATAAAAAAGAGTATAAAGGTCTTACTGAGTGTCCTAAGTGAAAAACGTCACGATACAAAGTAAAGAAAGATGGTGGTTGTGACAAAGGGATAATTAAAAGGCAACCTTCAAAGGTGTTGTGGTATCTTCTAATAATATCGTGATTTAAGCGGCAGTTTGTGAGTGCAATAAAAGCAAAGAAGTTAAGATGACATTTTGATGAGAGAATATCTGACGTAGAATATCTTCGGCACCAGCCGACTTTCCACAATGGAGGAAAATAGATGAAATGTTCCCTCAATTTGGCAGCAAGCCGAGAAACCTTCGACTTGGGCTTTGTATAGATTGAATCAATCTGTATGGAACTCTTACTAGCATACATAGTTCTTGTCCAATTCTTCTTGTAATATACAACTTACCTCCTTGTCTTTGTATGAAACGCAAGTATGTGATATTTTCTATGATGATCTCTAGACCAAAACAGCCTGGGAATGACATCGATGTTTACTTGGTACCTTTGATTGAGGACTTGAAGAAGTTGTGGGAGGAAGGCGTAGATATGTTTGACGCATATAAGAAGGAGTCTTTCAAGCTGCGTGCAATGATTTTCACTATAATAAACAACTTCCCTGCATACGGAAACTTGTCAGGGTACAATGTGAAGGGGCATAAAGCATATCCGATCTGTGAAGTAGACACACACTTCCATCAACTTAAAGCATGGAAAAAAAAAGTCTACCTTGGTCACAGGAGGTTTCTTCATCAGTTCAACCCGTATCTTAGGTTGAGAAAGTGTTTTAACGGCTTACCAGAGCATGGAATAGCTCTAAAGGCATTAATTAGGGAGGAAGTTTATAGTCGGGTGGAACGTATCAATATGAACTTCGGTAAGAATTAGAGGACAGTGAGTGAGAAGAACATATGGAAGAAGAGATCAATTTTCTTTGATCTTCTATATTGGCGTAGTCTTGATGTAAGACACAGTGATACATGTGGAGAAAAATGTTTGTGATAGTCTTGTCAATACACTTTTGCACATACCAGGGAAAACTAAGGACGGAATCAGTGCGAGACTAGACCTTATTGATATGGGAATAATAGAACAGTTACATCTACAACTAATAGATGACGGTAGGAGGGCATACATGGAACCAGCAGCGCATACCCTATCAAAAGCAAAGAAAAGAAGTTTGTGTGGGTGTCTTCATGAAATTAAGGTACCACAGGGGTATTCTTCTAATGTGAGAAGGTGTGTTTCAATGGAAAATTTGAAATTAGTGGGAATAAAGTCTCATGACTATCATGTGTTGATGCAACAACTATTACCAGTAGCCATTAGAGATATTCTGAAGGATGAAGTGCGAACAACTATCACAAGATTGTGTGTTTTCTTTAATGCTATCTGTAACAAAGTTATTGACACTGAAAATTTGAATGAACTTGAAAATGAGGGTTATATTATTTTGTCCCAACTAGATATGCATTTTCCTCCTTCATTTTTTGATATCAAGGTGCATTTGATAGTTCATTTGGTAAGGGAGGTAAGGCTCTGCAGTCGAGTTTACCTAAGGTGGATGTACCCTTTTGAGCAATTCATGAAGATCTTAAAAATGTCTTCTAAAAATCCTTATCGACCTGAAGCCTCAATAGTTAAGTGATATGTAGTTGAAGAGGCTATATATGGACTTTTGCAAAGATTATCTATTAGGGAAGAAGGAACAGTCTCAACATGAAGAGGGGAGAAGTAAGGGAATACGAGGTCTGAAAGTGAAGAATATGCCTCGTGAAGAGGTGTTACAAGCACACTTGTATATCCTGAATAATATAGAAGAAGTTCAATCGTACATAGATGAACACAAAAATAGTTTGAAGAACAGGAATCCAAAGAAGAGTGACATGAAGATAGCTATTGAGCAAAACAAGACATTCATCGTGGTTTGAGGAGAAGGTTTCACATGAGACTGGTGTGCCTGAGACAATCAAGTGGCTAGCTTGGGAGGCCTTTATTTTAGGTTATTATTTGGACTGGTTATGATATAAACGGGTATTCTTTCTACACAATAGACCAAGATGACAGAAGTACTATGCAAAATAGTGGGGTAACGGTAGAAGCTTAAGCCATGCACTTTTCCAGTTCTAAAGACAAAAATCAAATATTAGCATCCATGGCTTATTATGGAGTTATAGAAGAAATATGGGAGATAACGTACAACAAGTTCAAAGTTGATTTATTCAAATGTAAGTGGGTTACCAATATTGTTGTGGTAATAGATCAACAATTTGGATTTGTCTCAGTCGATCTTCGAAGAGTTGGTTATAAAGATGAGCCTTTTATTTTAGCAAGCCAGGTGAAGCAATTGTTTTCACTATCACAAAAAAGGCTTTTTATAGCATCCTATTTGTAGCACTTGTTCTACTAAGTGCTACAATTATAAGGGAGCAAACATATTGTAGCACTTCATAACTTGAGTGCTACAATAGGTTGATATCTACTGTAGCTCTTGCCTAAGAGAGCACTATATGTTCTTACTTTATATAATAATTTGTATACTGTAGCATTTTTTTAAATAAGGGCTACAATAGATTTGATTTTTTTTTTAAGAAAATCAATTATTTTTTAAAATGAAATAATGTATTTCAAGAGAGATCTTAGACAAACACCACAATATGTTTTTAATATTTTTAAATAATTCAAATAATTAAAATAAAATGATCTAATGTAGCTCTTGTTTAACAAATTAAAGAGATACAATATCTTTTTTTAATATTTAAAATTATCTGTTATAGCTTTTTTATGGGAAAGCGTTTCAATAGGTTCAGTTAATTGTTTTAAGAAAATTCGTTATTTTTTAAAAAGAAACCTATATTTTTTAAAAAAATTAAAATAAAAAATGATCTAATGTAGCACTTGTTTATAAATGAGCTACAAAACTTTTTTTTTAATACTTAAAATAATCTATTGTAGCTTTTTATTGATAAAGAGCTACAAGATCATTTTTCTTTTTAATATTTCATGGCCTAACGTTATCCCACTAACCTCACCATCAGCCCCATTTACTCAAACGGCCGAAACATTCACTCTTCTTCGGGTAAACTCTATTATTTTTCGGATCTGGCTCCCATCCTCTTTTGTCCTTTTCTCAATTTAGACTCAACGCTCCAGATTTAATATATTATTATTATTATTATTATATTTTTATAATATATTAAATCTGAACCGTTGAGATCTTAATCCAACGGTTTAGATTGATAAGATGACAGAAGAGGATGGGAAAGGAAGAGGATGGGAGCCGAATCCATTCTTCTTCCTTGACATCGGCAATGCAAAATCCCTCTTTTACATTTATCTCCTACTTCTTTGACGTGCATTTGTTGAAGTTCTGCGTCTAATTCAGGTAAGCTTTTTTTCAATTATCTGCTCCTGCGATGTTTTACTCACTGTTGAAATTCAGAATCACTTTGGTCACCTATGATAAGGGTATAAAATTTCATTTACAGTATCTTTTACCTATAGTTGCTCACCCTGTACAAGTTCCTCACAACACCTGATGCTACGAATTGAAGTATGCATATCTTAGAAACCTGCACAATCAAAATCTTCCTTTGTTAGGTATTATCATAATAATCCTTTAACATTTTGTTTGTTTTCTATCTGCTCCATTTTGTATATGCTAATATATGTTTTTAATTTCCAGTGAGATTTGATTCAACAACAATGGGTTGCCTCCTTGGTCGTCCATTTTTTTTTGGCTTTCTTTTCTTTTCAATATTATTCATCTATTTTTTTTTAAGTTTGATATATATATATATATATATATATATATATGTATGTATGTATGTATGTATATATATATTGCTCTCAAAGAAGCAGAAGTATAGGTGACAATCATATTTTTAATTTTCAATCATACCAATATCAGGATAAATTCATTGTTTTAATTTGCTTTATGATCCTACCAACTTTTGTTATTTTAGATTATATTCAGATATTATGCATACCCAAAATTGCTACAGGTTTTTTCCTGAAAACATTGGTGATACATTTATTATTATTTAATCATTTAACTCTTCATCAAGAGGTAAGAGCTTCTGGACATTAATTTTTTCTTCCTATTTTATCTCATTGTTGTACCCACTAGCTATGATGCTCTTTTCCCCATGACCGCCCCCAAATACTAAATGACAAGAACATAAATCTTATGAGCTCGTTGTAATTATTTAAAGTTATCTGTTAAAGCTATCATTTTTTTAAATCTTGTATTTATTTTTTGGGTTTTTCAGTATAATCATTTAAAGCTTATCACTTGTTGGAGACTCATTGTGGTTTTGTTGTGTTTGAGGTAAGCCTTAAACACCCATTCTCATTTTTAGCTTATCACTTGTTTTATAGAATTCTTTATTAAATGATGGACTTGTGTTTTTGTATATGGGGTGAGACAATGGATATTACCAAATTTTAACGGCAAACTATTGTACCTTAGGATTAGTATTCTTGTTTGTTTGGGTTGAACTTTCAGTAGTGAGTACCAATTGGAGGTCACAAACTAATAGTCTTGTTTAATTTTTCATTGCAAATAATGTTGGGTCAAATCAGGTTGTTTCTAGGAGAACTTCACTAAATGCTAAGAGGCTGGATGAAGATACGGAGAATCTAGCTCGTGAGTGCATATACATGATTGCATTCACTTCCATGTCATGAAGATACTGAATGCTAAAATATATATCTCTTGATATATTAATGATGGTCCCATTAAGTTATATTGAGTTTGATTTCACGCCATTCAAATTCAAGTCATGGAAAACAATTTTAGTTTGGTTCTAAAATTGGACTTTGTTAAGTAAAGTAATGTATTATTCTTTGGGATGTGCTTTTAAGCTTATTCTTAATTTCTTCTATGCTTGGATAAAATTACAGTATTTTTTGTTAAGTATTCTAATAAATCTTGTGTTTAATGTCTTCCAGTTTTAGCTATGATAGATATCTTGGTAAATAAGAGTTATATTTGTTTATGTGCTATAGAAAATCATTGAGATATGTTATTTAATTAGAATATTTTATTGAGATTCTGATTGATTATCTTATTAAGATTTGGATATTAGATATTTATCTTATTAGGATTTGGATTACATATTATCTATCTTAGTAAGATTTGAGTTAGATATTTAAGGATTTGATTAGATATTCTATAGGATTGGATAGAGTAATATTTTTTGCAAAACTAGATATTTTTGGCTGTAGAAAATCATTAAGATATGTATTGCAATTTTGGAATTGATTGTTTGCTATAAATTTATTAGATGTGATGGTGGAATAATTAGTATATGAAATTGCAGTCAATTTAATTTTTATTTTTTTAAAAGAAAAATTACCTTTTGTAGTGGTTCCTCAAGAAAAAGCTACAATATATGAGTAATTTTTTTTAAAAAAAATCACCTAATGTAGGTGTTTTCTAATAAAGAGCTACAACATAACACACTTTTTGTAGCACTTAAAAGGTGCTACAAAAAGCAAAAAAAAGTGCTACATAAAACATTTTTTTGCAGTAGTACTTATGTTACAGATCCTGTAAATAAAAATATGTCTATTGTACTTCAAAATTAAAAATTAGAAGTATGGTGATCCAACCTTCAACCTTGACAACACACCATCTTTCACAGCAAATCTACCTAGAGCAAGTGAAGTAGAATTGATAGATGATGAAGAATATACTGCAAGAAATGATCATTGTGAAGGAATATTTGAAACAATATAGAGTAAGACATTTACTTAGAAATTGTATTATATGCTTAAAGTATAAAATAGTATTGTGTGCTTTTTTTTCTTAATCCTGGTTAGTTTTTTCAATTAATTGGAACTTATTTACCTCTCTGATAGTGATTTTTGTATAAATAAGAATATGGACAATTCTAGTGACTCACAAAGTGATAGGGAGCATGAAATGAAAGGAGGTCAGCCCATTAAGAGAAGAATTAGAGGCATTACAAAGATGCATGTATTGGTAGCATGTCATCAACATCAATAGGATAGACTGCATATGGACTTCGATACCAACATGAATTCACTTGGTCCTCAAGAAGACCATTTCATTAGCTATCTAGGCTATTTGGGTCGAAGCAAAGTTCGCTTCATCTATGATGATTGGAGGCAGGTTCCCTTGAAGATGAAAGCTATGATTTGGCAACAAATTTTGGTATGCAAGTTTAGACACATCTACATTTGGATCTTTATTCCAATTGCTTAAAATATAATTTCCTTTATTCCTCCAGCAAATGTTCGATATCCCAGACACCACAGAGATGTATAAGTACTGAATCGGGGAGATGCGTCTGTGATGAAAAGATTTTAAAAATAAGCTCACACAAAGGTATATTTGAGGGGGAAAGAGGGGTCATGACCCATGTCAACATTATTCATACTTGCCTCCAGAGGACTGGAGGTTATTAGTGGCATCACGGGAAGATCCTGAATTTTTGGTAAGCTTTTTTTCATCATAATATAGAACTTTTTATTTCAATATACTTAACAGTATTAACTCGTTTTTCATTGTTTTCCTTTTATAGGAAGTTCAGCAAATACCGAGAGGCAAGCAGCAAATCAGTATCAATATTGTATGTCTCGTGGTGGTTATCAGAAGTTTGAGCGGAGGATGATGGAAGAAGAGTTATAGAAAATGAAGGAAGCAGCCAAATCATATCCTATCACTGTTGTGCAGGCCCCGACTCCTCCTTCGTATCATTAAAAATGGAAAGCAGCAAGGATTAGGGGTGAGAAGTTCATAAATCCTGCTGTTGCAAAGGTTGCCATGAGAATTGTAAGTAGTTAAAGTATAAGTATATAATTTTGACATTTTGTTGTATTGCTAGTGTTTAATTTTTGTTTACAATAAATTGTATTCTATAGGATGAACTCGAAGAGCAAAGCAGCCAAAGTTCGTTCACTCCTAGTAAACGAATGGACATATTGTCAATAGCGATTAGGAAGGTTGATAACTGCAATCGAGTTCAAGGGGAGGTAAGGGAAGTTAATGTGGCGAAGTTTTTTGGATGAGCCTTATATAATTCATCATAAGTTGAACCCAGTAGA
Source organism: Albizia julibrissin (assembly GCA_037074505.1). Classification (NCBI taxonomy): domain Eukaryota; kingdom Viridiplantae; phylum Streptophyta; class Magnoliopsida; order Fabales; family Fabaceae; genus Albizia; species Albizia julibrissin. The sequence goes on along the minus strand of CM073484.1, from coordinate 33,238,375 downwards.
GAGCTTGTGGCCAAGATCGAACAAGAGCTCGAGGTTAAACTTCACAACAAGCTCTGAGAAGAGCTGTTGGCAGAGCTACATAGTGGAATCAAATCTATGTTTGACTTGAAGATGCAAAGTGATGGGCATAAAACCCAGGAATCTCCAGCCTTCCCCAGCACCAAAGGAAGTTACCACCCATTGGAGGAACCCATTAGCCAGCCTTCTCCCATTCTGAAACCACTTGGCCAGCCTTCTGCCACTCTGGAGTTGGGAGATCCTTGCATCCTCTATTTGGATGCTTCGTGCTGTTGCCGATACTCTCTTTTACAGACAAGCTACCACCCACCATCATAATAAAATTCCACACCATTTATGTAGGGTAACAGTCATATGTGTTTGAGAGGGGGAAGAAGGTACAGCCATCCCTGTCCCTGACAAAGAGGTTGCCACCTTGGGTCAATCGATAGGATCTTTCATCATTTGGCCCCAAAATCTTATTCACACATTCGCAACCCCTCCAATGGTAGGAACTATATTTGTATTACTTGATATCTGTTGACATCTTATTAATAATCTTTTTTTTATGTTATGATAATAGGATGAGCAAAATGCATCCAAACATCCCCTCTTGGCACGACTGTAATAGATTTACAAAGGTGTTCGTCAGATCACCTTGCAAATGCCTCTAGGGATTGTGGGTTAACAATTAACGTATCCCTTCATGATTGACAATAAATATCTCAAGGAGTTTATGCATTTGGAGGAGATAAATGCAGGATGGGTAAAACTTGCTATATGGTTAGTTTTTCTTTCCTTCAATTAATGTAGTAGTTTTTTGGTTTCATACATTCAATATTTTATTTATCATTTGATTTCTATTTTAGATCCTTTAAGCACACATGCATCAATATGGGAAGGGATAATTTATATTGATTTTTGTGTTCAGTAAATACGACAAGGGATAGCAATGATGTGCAAAAAAAGGACGCATTATGTGGGCTACATAATGGGAGAGACCAAACTTCATTGTTATCTAGCACCAAGTGTTCAAGGGTACGTACTTTAATTTTGATTTTGTAAGAAGTTTAAGAAATAATTGCTTTGTCATCTAACTTCATTTTAATCTATATGTTGTTGTAGTTACCATTGGAGTCTTTGTGTTGTTTGTCCTCGCATCAACCACGTCTATTGGTTTGATTCCTTGGGTAAAAAGCCATATAAGGAAACAAAGTGGGTGTTTGGAATAGTAATTGGAATCTTCAAAAGTACTTTTCAATTGTGATTTATGGTATACGAGGTAAGTATGTGAGAAGAGTTTTATTTTGACTTACGTGAAAATCACTTATAAAATAATTAGCCGCTAATCCAATTCTATTGTCTTCAATAGGTAAGTTATTTTGTTTTTATTTCATTGATTCTTAACTTAAATGAATTGTTCTAATTTTTGTGGTTTTTCATTTTAATGGTAGTGGGACCCAGACATATAGAATCCTTGGTGGGTCACGCAAGGGTAGAATTGTTAGAAACCTGAAGTAGTTTTATCCAATAGTATGTGGTTTCAATTCAAGTTCTTTCCTTGACAGTCATTTTAAATATGACTATATTGATTTTAATCAACTGCTTTTGATTTATAGTGCCATCGACAACCAGGGGCCACTGAATACAACTATTACGTTATTCTTTACATATATAACATCATTCAGAGTAGTATTACAAGTGATTTTCAACAGGAAATCAAATGATAATATTTTGAGTATTGTAATTGAATTGTGGATTCCTTACTTATTTTATCTAATCTTATTTTCTAATTTGAAGATTTTTGTTTATGAAGATGCCTACTTACATTAAGAAATTAATTTGATCAAAGACTTTTTGGCTGGTCAGCTTTTTCAACACAGATTATTAAAAGTGTATGTTTATTTTAGCTAGTATAGACAACATTTTTTACAACACTTTGTGGTGGTTCTTATACATAGATGGTAGTAAAAGTTAATTAGTTACTGCTGGATATTTCCTTACAATTTGTAACGATATTGTACTTTATTCTTCGATCCTTTTTCTTTGGTTTTCAATTTGTTAGGCGGACCAAATTATAAACAAAATTGTTGTTTTTAAAAAAAATTACTTTTTACTGTCATAAGCAAAAAGGATATCTAAAGATATTTTAGACGTCCCTTTTTCAGCAATGGGGACGCCTAAAGTCTACCACGTCTGCCTAAAGTTGGAACTTTAGGCGTCCCTAATTGCTTGGGGACGCCTAAAGTTCCAAGTTCCAACTTCCAACTTTAGGCATCCCTAATAGCTTAGGGACGCCTAAAGTTTTTTCTTACTACATCACTCGAATAGGTCTCCCCCAATCAAAGGACATTAAAAAGCCTAAAATAGGGACGTTAAAACTACTTTATGTAGTAGTGGGCAATTGAAAGATTTATAAGTGTTTATACACGTAAGTCAAAAAACTACTCATCTCACATACTTACTTCGTATACTATAAATCATGATTAAAAAACTGATTTTAAATACTTTAATCGAAGCTTTGGTACCAGACACCCTAGCCAGTCACCTATGACTGTTTGGTCCAATTGGTTGAATCCGATACCCTCCTCCTCCCAAGACCAAAGATATATAATTCCCTCATTCTTAAATGAGATTCTTTCTTAAACCTATTTGATGGAAGTGGGATCAAACTCGCACAGGCTCTTATATCAAACCTTAATAAAAGTGCAAGGTAGATCACCTATTTACACCTGTAGCAAGGGTAGAGAGAAAGAAATACGCCTATAAAGAAAGAATTTGAATTTAATAATTAAAATTTGTTGAATTTGAAATTGATTTATATTAAAAATTATCATTTAAGATATGTTTAGTTCTTAATAATATTATATATTTATAATTGATTATGTATGAGGATATTATCTCTATATATACACACATATATTATATAAATTTGTGTTTAAAGGATGCAGGTACATTGCCACGAGTTCAAACAATTCCGATGCTAATTAAATTTTTCTCTCTAGAATTAGCGAGGAGGGAACGGTAATCCCGTCGTTAATCTTGAATTTCGTGACTAATTCAATGTTTTTTTTTCTTGGACACTAGATAAATGGTTGCTTAGTAGTCATTACAAGGATAAATTAACAGTACCTTCATGTCAAGATAGACCCGCCAAAAACGAAGAGAAGGAAATACCCCTATAAAGAATGAATTTCTATTTAATATTTAAAATTTAAATTTGTTTAAGATGAGAATCCCAATTAAATTCAATCGAAATAACTAAATCTAAATTTAGGCATACACTTTAAACAAATTCTTAATCAGACTAAGACTCCTAATTAGAGATTTATAAATATTGTTAAAAGATCACAATGTCCCTCTGTACTTGAAAAGAAAAATTAAAAGTTTTCAGTTTTGACTATATCAACAAGATTTAATTTTTAATCTAAAATTTCAACTAGATTTAATTGAGTTTTTCTATAAAAAAAAAAGAAAAAGAAAACCAAGCTATTTACATAAAGCTACATATTTCATAAAAAAATTTCTCATTCGCTGGACTTTTTAAATTTTTTGGGGCCAATTCCACTTTTTATTTCAAATATGTGTTAGTGTCTTTTTTATGCTAGATTTTCAGCTTATGAGGCTGTATCTTGTTTTGACCATTATACTCAAGAGGCCCTCTTCTTCCCAATCCACTCTATGTTAGGGTTGCAAGATTTAACTTCTTTCTATTATTGTGTATTTAAACTATTCGCACATATCATTCAAATTCATAATTAAAATATTAAATTTCCAAACATTTTGTAACTCCTCAAAATAAAACAACCAACGTCATCACCCATGTTTTACGCATTGCTTGGTTTCCCATTTTTGTTTTTATCTATATTTACTACTTTCAGGCCTATATATTATTTAACTATCATTTGAATCTTATAAAAAAAAAAGTCTAAAAACAATAGTAATTTATTAACTAATTTACTCTAACGGTAAGCGGGTCGTCATCAGTAATGAAATCTCACATTCACCACTTTGTCTAAAAAATTCCCGTTAACAGATATTCGGGTTGAGGTTTTTTTAGTAAAGGGAATTATTGTAAAACAGCAACATTTTGAAATCCCTATTTGTTCTTTAGTATGTATTGTAGATTATAGAAATTGGTATTATCTTTTTAGGGGATTTTAAAAATTCCTATCCACTCCCGCCGAAAACATAGAGAGAAGGAAATACACCAGTAAAGAATGAATTAGAGGAAGAAGAGTCTCAGTTCCCACTGCGAATAGTCAGTTTCTGAGTAACATTAGGGAAAAAACTAAAGAACAAGTTTGGATATTAAGATATTTTATGAAAATATTATTTTTTTCTGGTTTTATCATAAAAATAATTTATTATTTTTTGTAAATCTTATAATATATATGTGCATCTATATATTTTTATTATCATTCCCACACCCATCTACTATCAGATTATTTTCAGAAATAACTAAATTTATGTTTTTAAATAATTTAAAATATAATTTTTATTATGTTATATTTCCTTGGATTAACTCCTTCAATAACTTGAAAACATAAGCAAGCAGAGATAAACTGAGCAATTTCTCGTAGCTTCGGTGCTTGAACATAATTTTATTTTTTGGGTTAAATATTTTGTGTGCCATTTGTTTTTAAAGCTAGTTGTCAATAAAAATACAGTAGAATATAATGAAGACAAGAAGAAATTGAAGTGAATTGACAAATAAGTTATTGGTTGATGTGATAAGTGGCCTTATTTCATAATAAGAAAAATAACAGTTCGAATCCCAAGAAATGCTTTTATTATTGTATGTAAAAACTTTTTACCCTATAAGCTGTGAGGAGAGGAGAAAACTCTTAGTCAAATTAAAAAAAAAATTGAAGTGAATTGCACTGATTCACAACACTTGGCAAGAATTTTAATGGGTATTATTGTCAAATACTTAAAGATGTTTTTTTATACCTAGAAAAGGAGTCATATATTTAAGATGTGATTAGAGAATGTAGGAAGTTGTTCAAGGGCAATGTAATATTTATATATTTTGATTTTGATATTTCATCCTCTTAAATAATTACAACTTTTAAGATTCTCTCCCATAAATTAAATATCATCACACCTAGGCATTGTTGTCAAACTCGTGATGAGTTGACTCTCTAAGTTTATGGATTTTACATTTCTAGTTATTTAATTGTGTAAACTTACTCTTAAACTTGTATTAATTATAAACTCGATTAAATTCGCGAGTTTACCCACCTTATTTACCGTTTTTGCGTTTGTAGCTTACAAAATCAAGTTAATTCACTTTTAAACCCATGCTAACTTTCTTGATTTAGTCATGTTCGACATGCTTGGTATTCGTCCCCATCATTCTCACTTGAATTCGCGTACTCAGCCGTCTCATGTGTCAAATTCCCCCCGGGCTCTAGCGGTCAAGCATTGACTTTATTATTTGAATTTCACAGAAATAAAGCCAACAAGAGTGTACCACATGTATTAATTTTTCCATGTTAGTAATTAACCCAAACACACTGTTTACCTCCATGACAGTAAGTATTTCTTTGATTGCTTTGAAGTTGCCAACTTTGACTGCCCAGGATATATCACATAAGAAGCATCCACTCTCTTGAACGTGTTCATTTGATTACTTGAAAGCCCGCAACTTTTATTGCCTGTTGATTCACTTCTTATCGAAATCACATGGCTGCTTGTGAGTGCAATTGGTATTTATTTTAGTTTCTATTTTGGTTTTTCAATTAATTATATATCGTTTTGTTCACAAATGCCTCAAGTGTTTTTTTTTTTATCTGGTTGTTTACTTTTTGTTTTTTTTTAAATATCTACTCTATTATTATATGAATATTTTACAGAACATGGAATCAGTGAAAAAGATTAACTCCACATGCATGGAGTTTGAGAGTTAATTTAATTTCTTACGCTTTTCAAGGCAGCTTCAAGACCCTTCATCATTCCCACTCCATGCTTCTCGTTGTTGTTGTCATTCTTGACATAGCTATTGTTCTTCTGTTGCTTGTGGTTCTGATTCGTCTTCTAAGATGACTAGAGCTCAACGTGTTTGCCACCAGCTTCTTGATCAACGTCTTTGTATCAACACTTCCAGAAACTATTACTTTCTGCTGTCATGAATCTATTTAAACTTGATAAACGCATGTAAACAAGACAACGAGCCCAATACACCAAGAGGCAGACCCCAAAGATCAATTATAAGATTTCATTGATCATGTATCCAAGCTCTAACATGCAGGCTAGATCACACGTTTTGAACCAAAAAAAAAAAAGGTGTGAATTTGTTCATATTGAACATAATCCAGAGACTAAAGCAATATCAAACTAAGATATCGTCCACACAAGCTAATAGTCTAAATATTACATAGGGTTAAAGTAAAATTTCCCTCAAAAGTTTTCACCGAGGAGTAATATTTTCCTAAAATTTTTTTTAAATTCAATGTTATTCTAAAAATTTTAAAATATGGCAATGTTACGTTGGTCTATACTAATAAAAAACTATTGTCGACTATTAAAAAATTGATGTCAACCATTAAATTTTTAATGGAAAAGGAAAATATTACTTCATTTTAACACCTCCAAGGCAATATTGAACCTAAAGGAAAAATCAATGAAAAGCCAACATTTAAAAATTTTATAGGTCTTGTTTCAAGCTTACAAATAATACAGTTTGTTGTAGATGAAAGGAAAAATCAATGAAAAGCCAACATTTAAAAATTTTATAGTTCATGTTTCTAGCTTATAAATAATATAGGTTGTTGTAGATGAAAGGAAAAAGCCTCGATTTTAAAATTTTATAGGTCTTTTATGTTCAAAAAGACCTGATATATAATACATAAAATAAACCACGACTATGTAAGATTTCATACACATACCCATATTAAAATTTATATCATTCTCGCTATTAAAATTTTCGAACACAAACTTTCCACCAATTGTCTCTAAATTATATACTGCCTATATTGATATCGAAATTGCAAGGCCCGCTTCACTATGGAGCATAGTGTGCATTATTGCTACCAAATGAACAAGCATATCAAATTTTACTATTGATAAGCTACGCTTATAATTTACATCTGAACAAACTAGTTGATAAAGACATGAAATGTTAGTCAAATAGTAAGGGCCCGTTTGTTATAAGGAAAATTTGAGGAGGGAAATGAATTTAGTGGGGGAAGGGAAGATTGGAAGTGAAGTTTTAAAAATGAAACTTTGCAAAATTTTTGTCTTATAAAAGCGTATATTTGACTTGTACGAAATTTTTTACTTGATTTTTTTAAAGGGAAAATTATATTGAGGTCCCAAACAAAAAAAAAATGAAGAAATGATCCCTCAAAATCGTAAAATAAAAAATTGGTCTCAAGAAGTTGTTAATGGAGCCCCTCAAGTTATTAATTGACAACTTGAGGGACTTCATTAACAACTCTTTAGGACTAATTTTTCATTTTGCGATTTCGAGAGACCATTTCTTCGTAATTTTACTTGTTTGAGACTACAATCCAATTTTCCCTTTTTTAAATCCATTTACTTATTTTATAAATACATTTATATCTAATGAATATCCTTATTTATCTTATAAATTCTCTTATTTCTCTTATAAATAACCAAAATACTCTTATTAACTCCTTAATTTTCTTTGAATCCCTTTATTTGTCATAAAAATACCCATGTTTATCTTATAAATGCTCATGAAAAAATAAAGTAATGACATTATTAACTTATACCCAAGGGCAATGAAATTTCATAATTTTTTTAGGATTAACTAAAATTTCCATAAGTCTGAATGATATTTTTTCATTAAAAAAATTAAAATAATAGAGAAAAGACTGATAGGACCATGATACAAATCATAACAAAAGTTAAATCTCCTTAAATAAATTGTTTATACCTACTTTTTAACCCAAAAATAATCAAATCTTATGAATACTCAACAAAATTGTTCATCCCTAGTTTGCACCTTCGCCTTTTTACTTTTAACATTCAGAAAACATCCTTCTCTATTGGATTGCTGTTCTGCTGATGAATTTGAATGCCCATTATCACTATCATCGTCGTCACCTTCTTCAATCACAATAAGATTCCATTATTCCAATCTTCCACTAGCTGAGGAACAAAGAGAGATATGTTAGGGGTGCTTTATATGATATCTGCATTGAAAACAAGCCCAGAAAATGCTTAGGAAATTGAAGAATATAAAGTTCTGTACCCAAAGATAGTCCATCTCTAAACATGGCAGAAGGCACTTCAATGCAAACACCACTTCAGTTCAAAAGCTTAAATTGAAAATGAATGCTCATGAATAGTTTCACAGTTATGAAGGAATGAGGAAGAAACCTATAAAATGGATGATTAAATGTCTTCTAAGCAAACAGAAACGAAAAAAGGACAATAGAAATCAAAGAAAAGCCCAAGAGTTACAAGTTGGGATAAAAGGAACTCAAAAGTATCCACAAGCAATGACAAACCATGAGCAGAACATCAAAGAATAGAAAGATTAATCATTCCATTTCATACAAGTGTTCTATTCCTCCAACCTCCATTCCTTTGATAAAGTTGCAAGAGAGGCATGGAGAATTCTATCCATGTCATGGACCATCCGGGTGGAGAGAGAGAGCGCGAGGGACTTGTGGGCCACACCTGGTACATGGGACCCACCACACCCCCCCCCCCCCCCAAAAAAAAACACACACAAAAAAAAGGGCGTTTGTTTTCCTTTCCTCCTATCTTCATCAGGCTGTATAGAGACCTATCGACGTCAATGCTGGAACTAAACTAATGATAACAGGATCGTCAAAAGCATTCTATCTTTTACGAGATATAACTATTCTCAAATATTTATTTCGTATAATACAAAATCAATTAAAATAACCTAATTCAAACATAATAAAATTAAAAGGAGAGACCATATGCCCAAACAGAATTTTGTCCCCAGCAAAAAATAACCAATCATATTTTCTGGGGGAACGAGGAGCAATCTTTCAGCTTAATTGATTTTCATTTTTAATAAAAAGGTACCACCAGTATTGTTTGTACAAATACGTACAATCAAACTAATACCACAGAATGACACCCATAAAGAAAAGGCACTGCAGTGTTCCAAAAAACAACAATAATTGCATAACTCAACAAATTTCTAGTTGCTTCATGATTGCAGTAAACATTCATGGTTACTTGGGGGGTAATCCTCTTCAAATAAGTTTTCTTTGAAATCAAAATACACTGCATAGTTAAATTGTTTATTCCTAATCACATCAAATGAAAACTGAAAGAGCATTTAAGAGTTGAAAGCAACCTAGGACTGATCACAAGAGAACAGATCAACATAAGCCAACATGGCTAAGGACAAATGTATTGGAAGAGCTTTGTTGATTCGGAGAAACAGAGAACAGTTCATGACTTTATTATTAGTGGTAGATGAGTTGGCACAGACATGAAATCCTTAATCATAAAAAACTGTACTTTTGGATAAAATCTCCATATGCTAAAATAGTGTTTTTTTTTTGTTTTTTTTTTTTTTTGCCTTTGACTACTCCAAACTAAACCCAAAATTAACCCAATTACCAAATTTTTAAAAGTCATAAAATCAATGGATAATTGAATTACAAAACAATCAACTTTCCTGAGACCCAATCATAATCTTTTTTCCAAGTAAAATTACACATGCAATCTCCCTTCTCACCATAAAATTCAAACGAGCATATCAGTGTAAGCTAGAATAGAAGCTGCACTAATTCCAATACCTGATACATCCTTGTTTGGATTGCTTGAGGACTGCCCAATGCCTGCACAGGTACCACCATGTCCTTATGAAACATTAGAATCTGCACTGCTATTTCCAGAATCTCTGCCATCAACATGGACTCCATCGGTTTCCTTTTCCACTTTAACATCCATAGTAACCCCAAGATCAGCTCCATAATCCCTCTCATAGTTTTGTTCCTTCACAAACAATTGCATTTTGTATTCCACCTTGTAGCAACAACATATAGACATCCTGTTGTCAATTTAATCTTGTAGCATGTTGGGACTTGGCCAATTCCTTTAAGACAGCACCAACAACTGCCGCCTGCTCAAGGTGATCAGCTTTATGCAATGCATCTAAAAGGACAACACAGGTTTTGCTATTTATGCGAAAGCCTTTCATGCGAGTCTCCTCAAAAAGTGCATATGCATCTATCGCTTTATTGGCATTGCTTAAGCCTACTATCATAGCATTATAACAAGCTGAATCAGGTTTGCCACCACCTGACATAAATCTCCCAAAGAGATCATTAGCCTCATAAACATTTCCAGCCTTTGCAAGCCCCGATATCATGTTGGTATACATGATGGTATTGGGCTTCAACCCCTTTTTCTGCATCTCTTGCCAGAATACAAAGGCCTTGTTAAATTTTCTAATCTTGCAAAGACCATTTATCATAATGCTGTAAGTAACTACATCTGGATCGCATTTCATGTCTTTAATGGATTGAAAACAAACAAGAGCTTCATCAATTTCCTCAGCTTTCACAAGTGCATCGAGTAAACAATTCCATGTGAATATGCTAGGGGTCAGACCTTTCTGCATTAACTCCTCCATAATTAAATATGCTTCATCAATCCTTCCCACCTTCCCAAACCCATCAATCAAGCTAGTATAGATGATTAAGTTAACATCAATACCTTTTGATTTTGCTTCTTCGAATAACATGTATGCTTCATCAAGCCTGTCTATCTTAGCAAGCCCATCAATGACAGAACCATAAGTCACAACAGTAGGCTGGAAACCCTTTGTCTTCATTTCCTCAAGCAGCTCATAAGCTTTATTTACTTTCCCAGCCTTGCAGAATCCATCAATAACAGCATTGTAAGCACGGGTATCCAAATGCAATCCTTGCTCCTTCATCTCATAAAATAACTTATATGTTTCTTTTGCAAAACCTGCTTTAACAAGGCCATGAATTAAAATTGAATAACTCCTAACATCAGGAACTAACCCTTGAGTTTTTATTTCTTCAAATAAAGCCCTCCCTTTCTCAATTTCACCAGATTTGAAAACACAATCCATATAAGTATTTAGGAGCACAAGATCAGGAGAACAGCCATAAAGGATCATCTCTTTGTAAATTTTGTGAGCATCCTCTTTCCTATTACACTGGAAGAAATTTCTAATAAGGGACGTATATATAACAGCATTTGGAACCTGACCAGAATCTAACATCTGCTCATAGAGCTTGTAGGCATCATTCACCCTACCATGTCTGCCCAAGCCATCAATAAGAGAACAAAATGTACCTGCATCAGGTGTGCAAACTTTATGGTCCAATTGTAAGAATATGGAGCAAGCCTCATCAAGTCTTCGAGCCTTGCACAGTCTATCAATCATTATGTTTATAGTTATGATATTAGGGAACAAACCAACTCTTTTCATCCCATCCTGAACCACCAGAACAGAATCAACTTTTCCTGCTCTGCAAAGCATGTCAACTAAAATATTGTAGGTTGTAAGATTGGGTGATGCATCCTTTTTCATTTCTTCATAGACTGTCAATGCTTCCTTTATTTTACCCTTTTTCCCTAGGCAAGTAAGAATACAGTTGTATGCAATTACACTAGGAATACATCCCTTTCTCTTTTGCCTCTCAAGTAAACTGTATGCTTCATCAAACTTTCCAGCCAAACCATAACCCATGATCATGGTATTATAAGCAAATACACAAGGTACACTCCTGTTGAGATCCATTTGCTCAAACAACTCAACAGCCTCATCCAACCTCCCTGCCTTGCAAAGAACCCCTATCATGCTAGTATATGTCACATCATCAGGCATTAACCCATGTGCTTTCATTTCATGGAAGAATTTCCAGGCCATATCCACTTTACCAACTTTGCCAAAACAATCTATACATACATTATAGAGAACTACATCAGCATTAAGTGAGTTACTCTTCATCTCATCCAAGAAGGAAAGGGCAGCATCAACAAGGCCCTCCTTGGCAAATACACGAACAAGGGTAGTGACCAAATGAACACTTATTTCATAACCAAGTTCTTGCATTTGACGAAAAAGTCTGAGCATAAGATCAGATTCATTAGCACGAGATGCAGAGAGGGCACCAATCAGCGTTGTGTAAGCTGAAAAAGCAGGGCGAAATTTGAATTTCCTCATTGTTTCAATGATGCCAAAAGCTTCTCTCAACTTCTGTGATTTGACAGAGGAAGCAACTAATTCCACGCAAGTATCATTAGATAATCCAAATCCAGCAATACTCATTTCTTCAAGAATTTGTTCCAAGAAGTCAAAGTTTTTGCTCCTAGCCATGACCTTGAGAAGTGAATTGTATGATTCAGGGTAATGTGCTTGTTCAGTTTTTCCCTCCACCCACCTAAAATAGTGCAATGCCTTCTTGACATCCTTTAACCTCCTTAATACTCCAACAACTATTTCTGGCTGAGGCTTTTCAACAAATATGGACAGTGCATTCTCAACAGCTGGTCCCCAAGGATCAGTCTCCAAAACCTGGCATACATCATCCACCAATTGTTTGTGACTAACCAAATTTCTTAAACAATCTTGATTTCTCTCCTCCACGGAGGGAATAACTTTTCCATATAGATCAGAAGGCCCATATGACGAAGATGAGAACTTTTTAAATAAAGGGTCAATTTGCCAGCACTTCAGAACATACCGAAAGTTTGATACTGCAACAATAACAATAACAACAACAAAACTGAAACTTAAAGTGCAGAAGGAAAAAAATTGAATTTTAGGGCAAATGAATTTGATAGTGCATCCCGTTAATTAGGCATTTCGTAACGAAGGTAAATAAAAATTCAAACAAAACTACCTTGGCACTTCAAGTGAATCTTCATGTATGCAGACCCAAGTGAAGATGCCGATGTGTACTCCTTGGGCAGCTTACTGCACTTTGCGTCAACTCATAAAGGAATTAACCATCCAGTGTAAACTATCCAAGACATGAAAACATGTACAGAAGCAAAGTCATTCAATGTAATGACTATTAATGGGTATTTAGGTACATAAGTAGAAGAATTTTTTAATTAGCCTGTAATGACTATTAATGGGCATTTAGGTATACAAGTAGATTGATTAAAAATTTAAAATATCTGGGGGCCATAATATGCATAAAGTGATGAGTATGAATATAACCCAAACACGTGTGGTTGTAGAAATATCAATGATAGTGACATGCAATGTAAGTTTTCTGGATTTGAAACTGGCAAGAGAGAGATGGGCGTTGCAGACAAAGATGCTTTTGGTGCGTGCACAGCCTGCTATTCTCCTCTCTCTGCTGTTCCCATCCATCCTCTTCACATTACCCATCCTAATTTCATCTCTCCCTGTTTTTTTCCCTTTTTTTTTTTTTACATTCCCCCAGTGTCAAAATTTGAATATTAGGAGTAATACTCCTTATAATGGGGATTAAAATTTGAATATTAGGAGTAATACTCCTTATAATGGGGATTAATAGGTGATTTAATTAGTTAATTATATCCATAAACTTTTAACTCTTTCAGAGAATGTGATGGCGGGCGGTGGGAGACTTAGGGTGTGTTTGGTTGGGGTTTTTTGGAGGGGAGGTTAGGTTAGGGGAGGGTTGGAGATTAAAAATGGGTGTTTGGTTGGAAGTAGGGGAGGGGAGGGGAGGGGAGGATCTTTGTCTTTTAGTGGTCACCTCCCCTCTTCTATTAAACCTTCAAATTTGGGGTTTTTTTCCAGGGGAGAGAATATTTGTGTCAAACTATGACTAAATTGCCCATAGAAATTTTTTAATATCCCAACACTACCCTTGACCCTAAAACTGTGTATTCCTTCCCCTCTGCGTTCAGTTTTTCTTCGCGCCCACTGCCGCGAAGACTGATCTCACTGACGCCTTCATATTTCAGCTTCTCCTCCAGCTCCAGCCGCCGCCTTCTTCTCGTCAAGCCACCGTGGGTTGATCAACCGAGGTGACTGACTTTAGTTGTGCTCGAGAAAGTAAAAATGGATTTGCGTTATAGAGATTAGGGAGAGAGAGACATGGGGGTTAAACTCCTTTTTAGGAGTAATAGAATGTAATCATTGCCACCCAGTGAGGTGCTTAGGGAGACAAATAAAGCAAAGTGGTGATTCAAATTAAATGCTCAAAGTTTAAAAGATGATGAGCCACCAACCAACATCCTCCTGCACTTTACCCACTGCCATTAACAAATTACTCTGCGTTTTGGCTTTTGTTCACCGCATTGTCCATGTGCAGGCACAGCCATTTGTGAAAAATATTAATTATTAATAAATACATTATAAAAAAAAAGGAGGAAAATGTGTAGGAGGTATTAACTCCCCTCCCCTCTTGTTGAACCAAACAAAATTATAACCTCCCCTAACCTAACTTAAATAAACCTCACCTAACCTAACCTCCATTAAACCAAACACACACCCTTAGATCTTTTGAGAAGCTGAAACAGGAACACGACATGTACACACAGACATATGGAATATATTGAATATCCCAGAAAGATTGATTTTTTTATGAATTGTTCATTCAATTAATTTTATAATCTCAAGTTAAATAAGTGGTATCTTGCTGAGACTGATAAATAGATATGAGAAGCACAATTTAACAATCGATGGGAAAGTCAAAAACATACCTTGGAGCTGGTCGCTCTGGAGATGTTCTCTCTGGGCAAGAACCTTATCCTTCACTTGAGCTTTCAGATTGCAGAGGCGAAGGGTCCTGTGAGTATGGAAGGGGAGGAGGAGGTTCGGCGTTGGTGTTTGCCGGATAGAGGGTGGGTGAAATTAAGGGAAGTAAGGACGAGGATGATTGTCGGACGGCGAATCTCCGGCGAAGATGAGCTTCAATCTGCCAGAGCCCGGGGAAGCACCGATGAGGGGGTTTGGGTTTTGGAAGACAAGGCTCTCGCGCGAACTCTCTGTCCACTGCCCACCAGGAAACTCAGCTTGGATGTTCTCATGTTCGAATGCCCGACTTCTTTCGTCTTTTTCACCCAACCTGGTAGGTTTACTTCAGATCCATGGGCTTACGGTACCCAAAAAAACAAGTCCAGCATCTATTCGCCTCCCTCCAGCGTTGACATTAGAGCTTTGCATTTTATAAAAAAATAAAATAAAATAAACACACACATTAGAGCCAGTTAATATTAGAAGGGGGAAAATATTAGAAATTTCAAAATATAAATTTAAAGATATGATTAAACTATCCTTGGTCAAACTTCTTATAGTCTCTGCATTAATCTCTCCTGCATTTTTATTTTTCGCCAAAATTAAAGTTGTCCAAATAGTTATACCACCAACAAATGTTATTATTTTTTGTCCTTTTCTTTAACTTTTCCTTTATTTATGTTTCTTAATCTGTATAAAAAAGTCAAGTGGCTCTTATATAAAAGATTGAGGGAGTATTTTATATCTTGACAGCATTTGTTGATTTTGATTGTGGTTTCTTTAAATGAGAATGCCAATGAGGTTTAATTTTAACATCGTTTTGATAAATGAGAGCAGGACATAATGATTTCTTTTTCCTTTGATGTCGTTTTGATCAATGAGCCATCTTGGGAGCAGATTCTTGTTTAATCATTTTTCTCCTTTTCATCTAAAAATCCAATCTGCACTCTTTGATTAAAAAAAATGAAGGGTTTAGATTTAATATTTTCAAAAATTATTATTATAGTAGTTTACAAATTAATTTTTGTAATTTTATTTGTATTGCAATAATAACATGTGTAAATCAGATTTTAATAATTTAAATTTATTAAACCATCAATATTTTCAATATGAGAATGAAAATGAGATTTTGAGAAGAAAAAGGAAAAAAAAGATTATAAGAGATCCCAAATCTAAGTTATCACACCATCCATTCATTTCCTCTCATCTCAGTGTTTGTTACACTATTCACCTAGAGATGATATAGCTAGACTGGGCTGCCGTAAATTGATAGCTAATTAGGTTGGGCTAAAAAGACCTTCATCAAAAAAACCCATGACTTGTTGGTTGGTAGGTTAACCTGCCCAACTCGTTTTTCATTTTTTCAAAAAAAAAATATTCATATTGCTTTTTTTAATTTTTTTAAAAATATAATAAATTATTTATTTTTACCAACCTTAGCCGTAATGCAATGTTACAAACAACCAAAAAATTGTACGAAGTTACAAACACTGTGTGCGCGAAAATACAACGATCATTCAAAGCAAAGCGTAAGATAATGAGGTAGTGAGTGATAAATATTGCCTAGAAAGGAGATTGTCTCCCCCAAAACTTCAGGACAACCTAGATCATATGATACCATCACCAAAATAATATAAAATGCAGATGCAGGAAATGTTTAAGGAAACGTGTAATTGTTGTGGGAACCTTTCGTGATCCAATCTTTAATTATCTTCTCAAGCGTCACTGCTTGTCTGTGGGAGCAATCAACGAAACAGAAAAAATGTTGTTGATGCAATGGTTAAAGTTCATCAGAGGAAACTGGTGGAAAGCACTAGACAATATCTTCAAATTGAAGAAAATATTTACTAGAGCTTTTTTGCCAAGTTTGGAAGTATAACATAACATAACAGTATAATACCATAATTCAAAAAAAAATCAGAAATTATGTTTTTAAAAAATATGGGTTAGTCACGGGTTCAAGTTAGGTGGGTTTGACATAAAAATACTGACATCAAAATAGACATAATTTTTTACAACCCAACTCATCAAATTTTACTGGTTAGGCGGATTTGGCCAACGGATTCAATCCATATTACCAATTTACTAGCTCTACTTTCACCTCTCTTTATTAATTTATCATTTACTAATAATTAATACTAATTATTAATAGCTAATATTTATGTTGTCACAATTTCTTATAAAGTGGTATGATTTACATATGTATGCACACTCAAGCAAACTATCTTGAGAAAAGGGCTCTAGTCAGTCAAAGCCACTGGACTACAAATCCTCAATCACGAGTAGTTGACGAAGATTTTAGCCTTTGATGCTGGTTCCTAGTTTTTCTTGTATTTATATTTCTCTTTTTATTTCCGGTGCATCAAAAAAGTACAAAGAAGCAAACTATCTATTCATCACTTGATTTGTAATTATACTTGATGGCTTTTGGAATACATACACGTAGAGTCGACGAGTTAGCTCATTTAAACCCTTCTAATTAGAGGGCTGGACTTATATTTTAGGTGGTAGAAAATGAGCTCAAGTTTAGACGGACTAGTCCATTAGGGTTCAAAAATAAAGGGTTTGCCTGTTAGGGTCAAGGGTAGGCCCTTTAATCCCACCTATATTTTATTTATTAAAATAAAAATATTCATTATTCTTGTTATTCAACATCTCTTACTTGGAAAGAAAAAAAAAAACTTAGGTACTCTAGTTCACATCCACTGATACTCGGATAAAACTTCAAAGATTCAAGTCGAGGTTAATTTGTTTAGCTCTAGCCATTTCCCATACATTTAATGACATTATATATATGTTTTACTCTGACTCATGCATCCACTACACACAGGATAATCAAACTTTTGAAAGCAAAAAGAGCATAGCTTTTTTCTTGAAACAATATAATTTTTGCCTAATTTTTCTTTCTTTTCAAGACTTTCTCAAATTAAATAATAATATAAAAAAGAAAATTTAATATATATAGGTTAATTTTTTTTATACATAATAACTATGAGATTTTCTTGTATTTTTAACTATGAAATTTTTTTATGTGATTACAAAAAGGAGTTAAATTATTTAGTTTTAATTTGGTTATTTTTGAATTAAGACATTAGTTTTTATTAGTATTTGAAATTTTATTTTTATTTGATTTTAACTCTAGACAATATTTTGACACTTTATTTTATTAATATATATAATTTAAACTATAAATTTTAAGAGATTTGTTATTAGATATTCAAAATAGTTTAAAAATTGACATTTAATAAAAATACATGAAAGCCCATGGACCGGCCTTGAGTCTGCATGTCTGAGGGCCAAGCTTCAAGAATGCGATGCTTTTATTGTACTCTTGAAAGCTTATATTTCACAGCCCAACATTTTTCTAAAATATTGATTTCCCAATTCCTCAAGTTAAGAATGTTACGACTTAAATTTTGGAAATTAAATTGACATGATTTGATATTTTTCCGAATCAATTTCCAATTTCCAATCTTATTTCTATAATGCGTTGCCACAATTAGCCTTTATAAAAATCCTAGGGCTACTTAACACTTGTCTCAAGTATCAGATGTTAATAAACAAAACTTCAACAAAGAAAGCATGTTGGTGTTTCCTATTAGGATTCATCTAAGAGAAATACACAATGTTGAGGATGTTATATCTAATACTATATCATGCCGAATGAAAATGGATTATGTTTAAATGAATAATATTATATACTTCATCTGATCTTCAAAATAAGACTAATTTAATTTTTTTAAGAGATTAAGGAGGTTAAATAAATCACTTTAAAGTATTTATTGTAAATTTCAATGATTTCACCAAAGTGTACACCGGAGTTTATGTTAGTTGTAATACCCTACTTTTTATTCACTAATATTTCTTGTATGTATTTGTGACATTTAATAGAATAAAATGGTGAATTATGGTACACATAAAATGACAAAAACACTACAATCGGTGGTTACATACAATTGGCTAAGTTAAGACACGAAGACGCAACTTTTGTCTACTTAAAGGCCTAATATTGTAACCCAAATTGGAGCATGAAAAAGCATAAATATTGGACCCAATTATATTGTCCAATTTCGGCCAAAGCAAGAAGGAAAAGAGAAAAACATGATTTAATACAAAAATCACAAAATGTATAGACAAAATGATATTTTTCCAATAAAAGCAAGAAGCCATTAATTATTTCCCTTTTTCTTGAGATTTTTTGCCAAAAAGGAAAATAAAAGGGGGGAAATAAATACTTGGATATTTTGATGCCAAATGTAAGCTTCTTATGCCAAGGAAAAAAACAAAGAAGTCATAAAAATAAAAAAGCATGTGATTATTAATATTTAAATAATAATAATTAAGAAGGTAGATGAGGATATTTTTTAAGAGATTTCATCCCTTTTTCAAGAGACATTTTCGGCCAAACAAGAGAGCAAGAGAGAGAGAGAGAGCAACATGAAGGAAGCAAGAACAAAGTGAAAGAGCAAAGGTTCAAGAGCAAAGATCAAGATAAGTTAGTGTGAAATCAATGTACTCGTGCTTCCAAATTTAAGAATAACTCTCTCTAGTCTCTATGTCATCTTGAATAACCTTTGTAGCAAGCACAAATCAAGGGAAAAGAGAGAGAGGGGTCATGGTTTAGAGAGGGAAAGACAAGGAAATCAAGGTAATAAGCACAAGAACCTTGTATCTCTTGTTGATTATTGCTTGTTGTTGGTGTTGGATTGGATTTGTGGCTTTGTTTTCATGACTTTTGTAAATTGGGATGATGAAACCCTAAAGTGTTATGCTGCTCAAATCCTCATTGATCCTGTTCATTAGGTGTTTGAGTGGTTAATCATGGGATTACAAGTGAAAAAGAAGTGTTTAACCAAGTGGAAACAAGGAAACACAATTTTTCCTTTTCTTTTGCCATTTTTGGCCATACCTAAAAATATGGGAGGGAGCTGAAAATTTGTGTTTTTGATGGTTCCATTGGATTCTACATAAAAAATTGTGTAGGAAAACATGTGTTTATGATTTTTTGATGATTGTGTATAAATTTAGAATTTTTGGAAGTTAAGACAAAAGTGCTGTTTGATTTGTTTTTTGGAAGCAGGTTGGTTGTGAGGTTTTTTTTATGGTCAAACATGGTTCAAACCTTATAAAATTTTACTTAAAGTAGATATTTAAAGATTTAATTTGATGGGTAGAACATAATTTTTGGACTAGAGGATTAAAAGATATGATTTTTTAAAATTAGGCCCTGTTTCTAGAATGAAATATGCAACAGAGGAGGTTTGATACATTTTTATTAATTTTGTGGTTGGAATGGCCATATTTAGATATTTTTCTATGAAATTAAACTTAAAGAGCTTTACATAGAATTTGGAAGCAATCAATTTGAAATTTCCTAAAATTAATTATGACTTTTTAAAATTAACTGAAAAGTTGGCAGTTTTTGAAAAGCCTGTGAAAATGCACTTGGCAGAATTACTGTGATACCTTATTTCTCAACACTATGGTAGAGTACTAATTAGCTAATACTCACTGACTAAAAACATCAGAGTGGCACAAAATGCTAGAAACTTTATACAATGCCTCTGCTGGATATAAATATTCACATACAAACACATTCATATATAATTCATTTTACAATACTTATATCATCTCCACTTCACCTCATACACTTTATATACAACTCAAAATACTCATAAGGCTCTTAAAATACATCACAAAAGCTTGACAACCTAGCCTAATTTCTTCCGCTGCTCGGCCTCGACTCATCGTTATTTACCTTTTCTTTGCCCCGCGATCTCCCTCCCTGTACTGGAGATTTTTTTTGGGAAAAGAATGAGATTCACAGGAATCTCAGTAGTAACGTCATTAAACATATAAGATAACACACACAAGCATGCTTCACTCATATAAAATCATCAACAAAATCATCAAACATTATTCAGTGCAAACATGCAATTCATAAACTGACTTCACGCTAGACGGGTTCTTAGCCCCGAAGGGTGCCTGTGCACAACGCATACAATGCAACCTCATGACCGACATCGCGCTTGATAGGTTCTCTTGGCTCCGAGGGGTACCCGTGTAAAGATAGGCCCCGAGTCCCGCTCGTGCAATTTAAACATTTCACGTGAGTGTCAACCCAACCTGCGATAGGTCTCGGGTGTTCACTCCGCTCAATTTAAACATGTTAGACATTTTGATGATGATAACAAACAATACATATGCATGTCATATTATATGAAGACGGTTACTACCTTGTTGCTCCTCTATGCAACTTTCCCACTCGATTCAAGTTCGGGAAACTATTGAGGCCAGACCGGTTGTCAAGTCCTGAAATTACCAATTGTCACAAATGAGTTATTACTCATCCATATAGCTTTCCAAACTCCTATCATTGGTAAGTTTAGCCCAATAGTGCCAAATTACCAAAATACCCCTTAGGTCCTTGTTATCAGCATTTTTCTCAAAATTATGATTTAGGCCATTTCTACACATTTTCGCATGTAAAATTCATTTCTAATCTCGAAATGGCCAAAATCAATCCCAAATGATAAAAATACCCTTGACAGCCCTCAAATAAGGCTTAGAAAGGGCAAATTGGTCATTTCACTCTCTGATCCTCTTCTCACTTCGGGGTCAACATAGACCCTACACAATTCGGCCTCTTGAATCAAATGGAAGCATCAAATTAGTCAGATTCTCATTCATTCATCACGTCCAACACAGGGAAGGGAAAATAAATTCCCAGAAAAGTTGTATCGGATTCTTATTTTCTTTGGCCTAATCACCTCCTTTCTACTTATAACCAATATATTAACTAGTTAGACATTCATTGGACTTGATTTGGAGACACTTACATATTAAGGTCTCTTGAGTTTTCTTAGATTATCTTATACCAAATGAACCACAATCAAGCCCAAAACAACTCTACTAACCTTAATCAAGCAAGAGGAACAAGTTTAAGAAGTTACCTCTTGATTTTCTTCACTTTCTCTCTCCTGGATGTTTTCTCTCTCTCCTCCATGCGCTTGATTCAGTTGAGCATCAAGGAAAATAATGGTAGGGAGATGAGGAGAAGAGATCATGGAGAATATGTGAAGCTTAAATCTCAAGGTATAAGCTCCTTACCTTGGATCAGTTTAATCGAGAATGAGCGGCTGGACATGAGGAAGGAGTAATATAATCAAAGGGATTAATTAACCATGACATGTGTCATGCTCTCATTGGTCCCAAATTACATAATTCTCTCATTAATTCCATTTCCCTTCTCCATGCTTCATATCTGCCGAAAATCACATGAGACTAAGAGAGAAATATTGATTCTCCAATTATCTCATTGTGCCAACATGTAACTTGTTGACCAAGTCATTGACTTTCTGACTATTTGACCATTTTTTACCATAATTCAACAAAATTAGTCCATTGATGATCAATTAGTCATTTTTCTCTTTTTAATTCCCATTTAACTCAAATTATTGGGAATTTGAGGAAAAATAATTATTTTTCACTTTTCGTCAAAATTACCGTTTTGCCCTTGCATTTATTGATTCATCAAAAAAATCATTTTTCGCCCATTTCTTTGGCTCAATCCCATTTTGACACTTAAATGAGGCCATTGCCCATGTTATTAAATTTTGTGAATTTTGGTTACCATATTAGGCCTTTACCGGTCTCTTATATCCTTATTCGGTCAATTTACGCGTAACCGGCGATTGGAATATTTTCCATAAATTCACATAAATTTATTCACATCATTTTTTACCATTTTATTCTACTGAATATATTCTGAATATACAAATAAATATGTTGGTAAAAAATGGGGTATTACAATTATACTGTACAAAAACTGTTGTACCTGTGTTAGATAATCAATAGAATGTGATTAAAAGGCAGTAGTGAAGTGTAACATCCCACTTTTTATTCACTAACATTCTTTGTATATATGTGATATTAAAAGGAATAACCAGTTACTTGTACACTTTAAGTTATAAGAATTGATAATAGCCCGAACCAAAACAAGAGTATTGGACAGTAGAGCAGAAAAAGGACTCAGGTAGTATTGAGAGAAATGTACCCTCTTCTCCTGACCCAATACACAATGAAGAGGGAAAATTTGGGTGCATAATTGAAGAAGTCGAGAGAAATGTGTCTTCTTCTCTTGACCTAATACACAATGAAAATCTACCAAATAGCCGCATTTTTGTAGAAATCAAGAGAGAAGTGTCATCTTCTTTTGACCCAATATACAATGAAAAAGGAACAAATGGCCGCATAATCACAGAAATTGGGAGAAAAGTGCCCTTAGGTCCTAACCCATTACACAACGTAGAAATACCCTCTACTGCTGGGCCAATACATGATTCACTATAAGCAGTTTGCTGGGCCAATACATGATTCACTATAAGTAGTTTGTTCGCTCCATCATGGTGCGGGAAAATGAGTTTTATTGTAAAACTTATAAATGTGTTTTAATCTATAAATATTAGTGATAATCATAATATTACCAAAGTGTCATCGATTTTATATATATGTATGTGCTATCCAGTGATGCATACTATTTATTTATTTTTCTTGAGTAAATAATTAAATAATTTTATGTGTGATTTTTAATTTTTAGTTTACACACACACACACATATATTTATTTATTTTTCTTGAGTAAATAATTAAATAATTTTATGTGTGATTTTTAATTTTTAGTTTACACACACGCACACATATATATATAGACATATATATATATATATAGACATATATATATATATATATATATAGACATATATATATATATATATATATATATATATATATATATATGCGCACACTTTTGCCCACTAACGTATTTTTCAGAAAACGATATTTGTTTTATAATATTTAGATGAAAAAAAAGGCCAAACGAACATTATTCTAAATTGAATGATTCCTTGAAACTTGTAATTGTTATATTCTTTTTTGTCATTAAATTAGCATACTTAATGCTGTGAACCATCATAAATTGTAATAAATAATGGAAAATTAAATAAATTAATTATATGTTAGATATAAGAACAAAATAATCTAACTATCCCTCTAGTTTCCCTAAATTACATAAATCTCCCCCTTTTTAATCAAAGAACTGGGCAGTAACGATTTGAAGTTAGAACTGGAATTGAACTCATGACTTTTCACTTACAGGGAGCTCTTATGCCTTTAGGCTACAAGGCCATTGGCAGATCTCCTAAATTACCCTTATTTAACATAACATTTGTTTAAACATTTGTATTTAATAAAAATACTTTTATTACCTTAAAATGTATTTATAATATTTAGGGATCTTAAAAATCTATAATTTGTTATTAAAAATAATTGTATTGCACATCGTTCAAAACTTCTTGTTACATTATAATACTTATGGCTATGTAAATTTGTTTTAGCAATTTTTAAAAATTTAAATTCATAAGTTGTCTAAAATGATCTTTAAAAGATGGATATATTATAAGTAGTTAAAAAAATTCCAAGAATTAATATTTTAATATAACAAGGATATATTTTTAATTATATTTTATATTTACTTTACTTTGAATTTTTTCATTTTTCAAATATTATTGTTGGAATCATGTATTAACATGTTGTCAATGTTTTTAAAAATGGACAGAGGGAATATATAGTGTAGGTCACCAAAAATGAGAAGAGGTCTACGTAATTTTTTTGAAATTTAAAGGGAGGCATCCGAGTCCGTTAAATTAGCTTTACATTATTTCTAGTGAAAATACAACGACCTCCCTTTAAATTTCGCAAAATTACGTAGACCTCTTCTCAGTTTTCACGACCTACACTATATATTCCCTCTCTCTAGTATTAAAAAACATTGACAACATGTTAATACATGATTCCAACAATAATATTTGAAAATCAAAAAATTCAAATTAAAGAAAATATAAAATATAATTAAAAATATATCCTTGTTATAGTAAAATATTAATTCTTGAAGTTTTTAACTACTTATAATAGATCCATTTTAGACAAATTATGAATTTAAATTTTTAAAAATTGCTAAAACAAATTTACATAGCCATAAGTATTATAATGTAACAAGAAGTTTTGAACGATGTGCAATACAATTATTTTTTATAACAAATTATAAATTTTTAAGATCCCTAAATATTATAAATAAATTTTGAGGTAATAAAAGTATTTTTATTAAATACAAATGTTTAAACAAATTTTATGTTAAATAGGGGTAATTTAGGAGATCTGCCAATGGCCTTATAGCCTAGAGGCATAAAAGCTCCCCTGCAAATGGGAGGTCGTGAGTTCGATCCCAGTTCTAACTTCAAATCATTAGTGCCCAGTTCTTTGATTAAAAAGGGGGAGATTTATGTAATTTAGGGAAACTAGAGGGATAGTTAGAGTATTTTGTTCTTATATCTAACATATAATTAATTTATTTAATTTTCTGTTATTTATTACAATTTATGATGGTTCACAGCATTAAATATGCTAATTTAATGACAAAAAAAAGAATATAACAATTACAAGTTTTAAGGAATCATTCAATTTAGAATAATGTTCGTTTGGCTTTTTTTTTCATCTAAATATTATAAAACAAACATCGTTTTCTGAAAAATACGTTAGTGGGCAAAAGTGGGCATATATGTGTGTGTATAGACACACACACATATGTAAACTAAAAATTATAAGTCACACATAAAATTCTTTAATTCTTTACTCAAGAAAAATAAATAAATAGTATGGATTAGTGGACAATACATACATATAAAACCAATGACACTTTGGCAATAATATGATTATCTCATTTATAAGTTTTAGAATAAAACTCATTTTCCCACACTATGATGGAGTGAACAAACTACTTATAGTGAATTATGTATTGGCTCAGCAGTAGTGGGTATTTCTCCGTTGTGTAATGGGTTAGGACCTGAGGGCACTTTTCTCATAATTTCTGCGATAATGCGGCTGTTTGTTCCTTTTTTATTGTGTATTGGGTCAGGAGAAGATGGCACTTCTCTCTCGATTCCTACAAAACTGCAGCCATTTGGTAGATTTTCATTGTGTATTGGGTCAGGAGAAGAAGGCACATTTCTCTTGACTTCTTCAATGATGTGCCTAACGTTTCCCTTTTTATTATGTATTGGGTCAGGAGAAGAGGGCACATTTCTCTCAATTTTTGAAATCATGTGCCTATTTGTTACTATTTCGTTGTGTATTGGGTCAGGAGAAGAGGGAACATTTCTCTCGATTTTGGCAATAATATGCCCATTTGTTACTTTTTCATTGTGTATTGTGTCAAACACATTAATATTTCGATATTCGTAGAGTGATAAGCATAAAGTTTCGTAAGGCATACATAAACAACGGAAACATATTAACATTAAGTACAGGTTTACATTACAGAAGAATCCCCATAGGATTTGATAAATATGCACAAATGCACTAAGCATTCAAAAAGTAGCAAAAAGTACAAGCAAAAATAACTATAGCAATAATAGAGAGCTCTGGGGCCTTAATTACAGGAAGCCACCATCTTGCTTTCCAAGTTCTCGCTTTAGCTCTAATGTTTCGTTTTGAAAAAGAATGAGATTTGAGAGAATCTCAGTAGCAACATGGTTACAAACATATAGAATTGCGAAAGTAAATTTGAAATGTCATGTCATGTAAGATGATCAAAACTATATGTGTATACTTTTCTAAGGTCAAACTACATATTTGCCCCTTGGTTTACTTGGCGCCCCTATTGGGTCCCTGACTACAATATGGCAAATTGGTGTGTTTAAGATACTAGTTCATGTTATAGTGAATGATATATACAAATATAATAGGAATCACATAGTATATGTAAAAAGAAGTTACTACCTTAATCTTTTTAAAAATTATATGTGTGTCTTTCATATGTTTCGGCTCGGCTTTTTCTAATTCCTATCAAAATTAAAGTTACAAGTGACTAGTTATTACTTGTAGAATTACTGCTTTTAAATTGAATGCTGATAGTTATTTAAGGTAGTTACAACAGTTTTGTACTATACAATTATGTACAGTGCAATTTCATTGTTTTATAAAAACTGACAGATTTTTCAGTTAACTTTGAAAATTCATACTTAATTCTAAAAAAAATCTAATTTGATTGATTCCAAAGCCTAATTGAAGCTATTTCAATGTACATTTGATGAAAAATAGTTAGGTTTTCTCACTATAGTCATGTACTTCCCAGTAATTCGTTAAACATCACTGTTCTAAATTTCTTTCCAGAAAACAAGGCATAACTTCAAAAATTCATATCTCCCAATGTGCTTATTCAAAAATTACAAAAATACTATAAAATTAAAGCTATATGTCCCTAATTTAATTCTAGAAAGTTTCAGAATTTTTGGACAAGGTTTGACCCATAAAAAACCATGTACAATATCACTGTTTCAGGCAGGGAAGATCAAACAACATGTACATACATACTTCATAAATTTCCAAATTGGCATACAAATATCCAAAAATTATGAACACTTTCATACCTATACAATTTTACTTTCTAAAGTCAATGGAATCATCAAAGTTACAAAATTTCCATTGCTTCATCACATCATGCCCAAAACAGAAGGTTACGGTTCTTAGGAAGATTATGTTGTTTTCTTGTTTTCTCTTGCTTAATCACTTCCCTTTTACTTCTAATCACATGATTAACTACTTAAACACAAAATGTACATGTTTAGAGGGAATTTGCGTAGAGTTTCCCGATGGTTTTGCTTCTGCCCATTTTTCAAAAATAAGAGAAAACAAAGCAATATCCACCAACAACATCAAAAACAACCTCAACCAAGCTAAGATAAGTAATTTTTGAAGTTTACCTCTTGATGTTCACCCTTTCTCTCTCTTGAACAAAATTTTACTCCCTCTCTAAGTTCCTGATTTTTCTTGAAAAGCATGGGTTTAATGAAGTAGAAGAGGTTATGAGAGGTTATAGAGTGATTAGGAGACAAAAATCACAATATTTTACAAGTTCTTATCTCGGATTTGTGAAACCCTATCATTCTTTGCTTGTTCTTGCTCTTTGAAGATACTTGAGCTCTCTCTCTCTCTCTTTATTCTATTTTTCCACCAAATATATATGTATGTGTGTGTGTGTGTGTGTTTCCCTTAGCTTGACCGAAAGTGTAGAGGAATGGAATGATGTTATTTTTGTTAATTGCCTCTTCTTGCTTCCTTACTTTTAGTTGCACTTGTTAACTTTTTGACTTGTTTTTCCAACTTTTATTTCCCCTTGGTAATAATACTTTAAAATGAACTTATTAATTACGAACTAGCTATTTTTCCCTTTTTAATTCCCATTTGGAAAAAATTATTGAGAATATTAGGAGAAAAATAATTGTTTCTTGTTTCATGAAAAAATTAACATTTTACCCTTATATTTTATGATTTATTGAAATAAATCATTTCTTGCTCCTCTCCTTTCGTTTGGCTGAATTTTTGACACTCGTTTGAGGCCATTATTTGTGTCATTTTATGTTCTAATTTTTTGGTTACAATAGTAGGCCTTTATGTGGATTAATTAATTACTTCTTTGTGTCATTACTTGGTCAAATTGTGTGTAACTGACGATTGAAATATTTCTATAAATTTATGCACACCACAATTCACCATTTTATTTAAATGTATTAATTACATAGGAGGAATATTGGTAATTAAAAATGGGGTGTTACATATTGGGTCAGGAGAAGAAGGCACATTTGTCTCAATTTCTGCAATAATGCGCCCGTTTGTTACTTTTTCATTGTATATTGGGTCAGGAGAAGAAGGCACATTTCTCTCAATTTCTGCAATAATGTATTGATTGTTCCTTCTTTTTTTTTTTTTTTGTGTATTGGGTCTAGAGAAGAGGGTATAGTTCTCTCGATTTCTGCAATAATGCGCCTATTTGTTCCTTTTTGTTCTGTATTGATTGGGTCTAGAGAAGATGGTACACTTCTTTCGATTGTGGCACAAGAGCCTATATTTGTTCCTTTATAAGGTGTTTTTCTCCACCCATGAAATTTGAGTGTAAGTTCTTGCTCCATTTTTATATACCGAGCTCCTGAGATATGGTCATTCAAACCTAAAAGAAATAATAACGTTAATAAAAGACACAGACTTTGATTATTTTCAATTTGACATTGATTCCTTCAACCTTAAAATATCATACGCATCTTCATTTGAGGTTAGTTGGCTTAAATGTTGATAAGAAAAATTTTATATTTTGCATAGTGGTTGCAACTACATACACAGGATTAGAACATAATCTCAAATATTTAAATTCATAAATAATTTTCTTTTTTTTTTCCCTTTCTTCTTTTTCTTCATGTTCCATCCAATCCATATTACATGAGCTATATACGGGGTTTACTTTGGCGGTAAGTAAAAGGCCTCTTCCCATTCTCTCCCCAAAAATTATGATTTTAACCCATTAGTATACCTATTGGGTGCACATGTTAAAAGGGTGACCATCATGGGCCAATGCACATGATTAAAATGTATATTTTTGGAAACTAACATAAAACTTGTTACAGAAAATCTAACTCAACCAGTTTTCTAAAAATCCACAAATGCGTTATCCAATTAGTAATCATTAGAATTTTCATTGTAGAAATTAGGTATAGAATCAACTGAACATTAAGTGATTAATTTGTCATGTTTCATAAACTTCAATCAAGGCATAATTGAGACCAATGTGAAAATGACCTAGGTGAGCTCATTGCTGTCTCTATGAGTTAGTCTAGTATATCTTGAGAGAGCTAAGGACAAGCTTTATCAAACATGTTAATCCATGATTCAAACAATAATATTTGCAAACTAAAAAATTGAAAGTAAAGTAAACATAAAATATAATTAATAGGGAGAATCCTATATAAATCTAATTGAAATACCAAAATCCAAATTCAGAACTACACTTTTAATAAATTATAAATAAGGCCAAGAGGCCTAATTAGGAATTTTTGAATATTATTAAAATGCTTGAAAACCCTACTATATTTAAAAAAGAGAATTGAAATTAGCTAAATGCAGCTCATTTTTTATTATTTCAGCGATATTTAATGAATATTTTCTCTTTATTTTTAATTAGTTAGTTAGTCAGTTTGTTTCATAAAAAAATATTAGTTATTTTTTTATGATTTATTTTTATAAAATACACAAATATTTATATATATATAATATAATTTTTTTTTAAAATGTACTATTTGTCAAAATAAAATTGTTCAAATAATCAAATCTGTATATATCCTATATAATCACAACAAATATTTTTTGTCCAATAAAGATATTATTCAAATATAAATATAAATCTGTATGTACAATATATTTGTTAAAAAAAAACTGTACTATTTACCGATATAAAATTATTCAAATTTGTATATATCATATATAATTGCAACAAATATTTTTATCCAACTAAGATATTATGTAAATATAAGAATATAATGTGTGGAGTCATTCTTCATTTTCATCTAAAACCTTCACATTTGGTGGTTGTGTAATTTCACTTGTTCTGTTAGAAACGTTGATCATATATGTAAGGTGAAGAAATTAGTTGTTTGTTCTTCTAAAAGGAATTAATGAACATTGATGTGCATATTCCATTTTTGAATCACAGATTCAATCATGGAGTAAATTTTGGCTTTTAATTAGTACACTAATAATAATCAACTGAAAACAAGAGAACAAAGAGAAAATTGAATTAGCATATAGGGTGATTTGGGAAAGAAGAAATGACTTTAAGGAAGCAACGTGGTCATTTAATAACATTTAGAAATCTTTAATTAGGCCTCACAGTTTGATCAAGAATTTGTTAAAAGTGGAGCCTAAATTTAGATTTTGATATTTCAGCTGGATTTATATATATAGGATTCTCACTAATTAATAGTCTATCCTTATTATATCAAAATATTAATTCATGGAGTTTTTGACTAATTTTTACCGATCCATATTTTAAATATCATTTTAGGCAACTTATGCATTTAAATTTTTGAAAATTGCTGAAACAAACTTGCATAACTAAAAGTATTATAATGCAAAAACAAGTTTTAAAAGATGTATGATAAAATTATTTTTTATAATAAATTATAAATTTTTAAGATACCTACATATTATAAACATTTTGAAAGATATTAAGAGTATTTTTGTTAAATAAAAAGGTCTAAATAACTGTTATGTTATAATGAGGTACATACTTTAGGAGATCTGTTAATAGTCTTGTAGCATTGTGGTATAAGAGCTACCTTGTAACTGGGGGGTCATGAGTTCGATCCCACTTGTAACTTCAAATTGCTAGTCCCTACCTCTTTGATTAAAAAAGGGGGATATTTATGTAATTTAGGTAAAATAGATGGATGGTTAGTGTATTTTGCTCTTATCTCTAACATATAATTAATTTATTTAACTTTCCTATATTTATTACTATCTAAGATGGTATACAACAATAAGTATGCTAATTTAATAGCAGAAAAGAACACAAAAATTTAAAGTTTTAAGGAATCATTCAATAATGTTCATTTGGCCTTTTTTTTTCATCTAAATATTACTCCAAGAGTTATAAGCAACTTCCACTTTGAGAAAGTTGCTTATAAATAGGACTGGATAGAGTATAATACAAACGTTGTTTTCACTAAATATGTTAATGGGAAAAAGTGTGCAAATATATACTCCCTCCGGTCCTATTTATATGCAACTTTTTTATTGATTGAGCAAAACGAACTAGTAGTTAAAAACAATAAGTGTATTAAAAATGACATATTTTTTTCTTCATATATGCCCCTATTTATGAAAACAGAGTGATAATGTATAAAATGTATGAGAGATAGTAAAATATGTTTTCTCAATGCTTTGTTGACTTCATTCACCCAATGAGTTCTCTTTCTCTCTCCTGAATATAACACTTGGTGTATGTGATAATTAATTATAAATAATATGTATTTAATAAGGGTAAAATAAGAAAAAGAAGCTTACATTTTTAGACACAGTGAGAGTTGCTTATAAAAGGGACTAGCCCTATAAAAGAGAAATTTGCTTATAAATATAATCGAAGGGAGTATATAAATATATGCAAACCAAAAATTCAAAATCAAACATTAAATTCTTAATTCATTACCCATGAAAAAAAAAAGAAATAGTGTGCATCACTGTACAACACATGCATATAAAATCGATGACACTTTGGTAATAATACAATTAGCACGATTATTTACAGATTAAAACACATTTATAAGTTTTAAGATAAAACTCATTTTCCCACACCATGGTGAAGTAGAAAAACTATTGTAGGCAATTGTGTCTTGGGTTAGGAGAAGAGGGTATTTCTCCGTTGTGTTAGGGGTTAGGACCGGAGGGACTTTTCTCCCAATTTATGTGATAATGCAGCCATTTTTTCCTCTTTCATTGAGTATTCAATTAGGAGAAGATGGCACTTCTCTCTTGATTTCTGCCAAAATGCATCCATTTGTTTTTGTTTTCATTGTATACTGTATACTGTATCAAGAGAAGAAGGCACATTTCTCTCAATTTCTGTAGTGATGCGCCCAATTGTTCCCTTTTTATTTGTGTATTGGGTCATAAGAAGAGGGTACATTTCTCTCAATTTTTGCAATAATCCATTTGTCACTTTTTCATTGTGTATTAGGTTAAGAGAAGTGGGCACATTTCTCTCGATTTTTGCAATAATGCGCCCACCTGTTCCATATTTGTTGTGTATTGGGTCAAGAAAAGAGGGAATAGTTCTCTTGATTTCTGCAATAATGCGCCTACTTGATTCTTCTTTTGCTGTGTAGAAGAGGGAATACTTTTCTTGATTTTTGCAATAATGCGCCCACTTGTTTTTTTTTTTTTTTTTTTTGAGGATTGGGTGAAGAGAAGAGGGAATAGTTCTCTCAATTTCTACAATAATGCACCCACTTATTCCTTTTTTTGGTTGCATATTAGGTCTAGAGAAGAGGGGACAGTTCTCTCGGTTTTTGCAGTAATGTGCCCATTTGTTCCTTTTTTGTTATGTATTGGTTTTGAGAAGATGGTGCACTTCTTTCAATTGAGGCATAAGAGCTTATATTTGTTCATTCATAAGGTGTTTTTCTCCACCAATGAAATTTGAGTACATGTCCTTGCTTGTCTTTTATATACGGAGCATCTGAGACATTGTCATTCAGACCTTAAGGAATTGATAATGTTAATAAAAGACACATTATTTGAGTATTACCAAATTGACACTGATTGCCCCACAACTATAAAGTATCATGGGTATCATCCTTTGGGGTTGTTTAGCTTAATGTTGATAAGAAAGATTTTATATTTCGCACAAAGGTTGCACTGACATACACAAGATCGGAACATGATCTCAAACATTTAAATTCATAAATAATTTCCCCCCCCCCCTCTTTTTTTCCTTCATGTTCCATCTAGTCCATATTATATGAGCTATATATGAGGTTTTCTTCGGTTTTAAGTAAAAGGCCTTTACCCGTTCTCTCCCCAAAATTCATGATTTTACCCCCATAGTATACCTATTGGGTGCACATGTTAAAAGGGTTACAATCATAGGCTAATGCACATGATTAAAAGGTGTATGTTAGGGAAACCAACATATACTTGTTACAAAAAAAAATATAACTCAACTAGTTTCATTAAAATCCACAAATGAGTTATTCATCTCCTATATTAGGGATATGACTGGGTAATACATTGAAAAATACAAGGATTTTAAAATCAAAACAATATGTTCTTAAGAAAATTTTTTTTGAGATCACTATGAGAAGAAGGAAAAAATCTTTTGGAATGATATCTTGATTATTTAAAATGTTGCAAGCTCAATCTTTGTTTTGTGTACGGATCCTAGGGGAAGCATCAGTATATATGTTGATGCCATTGTGTTATAATTACTTAATTGGTTCTTCTTCTATAACATCACATCTTAAGGAAAACAAATTTTTTGTCTTTAATAAGTACATGTTATTTTTATCCTTCAACATGCTATAATAATAATTTCTTGTTACTAACTTTTTTGCTTTTACTATTTTGATTGTCGTTTAATATGTTTTAAAATTTAAAGTGCACATAAAGGAGCAAAAACCAACTTATTTATATATAAAATTTCTGCAATATTCTTTAGATGATAATACATAATTCTTTGAAATTAAGCACGAACAACCTCGGATCTTAAAATTTCACACCGGAAGAAAAATATGCTTACTTTGTATCAAAAAAAAAAAAAAAAGGAAATATGCTTGCTACTATAAATTGTTCTAATATTACATAAATCATGTTTTCCATTTCAAAAAACGAAAGCTTACTCAAACCTTTGTTGGCAAATATGGAGCCAATCATACATACAGGTTTACTGAAATTAATCAAATATCAAGTTTTCATTACAAAATAACCAGTGAATTAGTGATGGAATTTGAGACTAAGAACAAGGATCAAGAAGAGGATCCAAATTACATAGACCTTCCTCAGTTGGCTCTAATCATTGCATTGACTTTGTAAACTGGTTCTAGATGAGGACAAAAAAAAAAGAAGTCATTTTTGCACTATTGCTTTTTTCTTAAATAAAAATCATAGAATTGATTAAAATGAACTATTTAAGTGTATCCAAATCTGTTAAATTAGCTTTCCATTATCTCTAGGGTAAAATACAATGACCTCCCTTTAGATTTTCTAAAATTGCACAGACCTCCTGTCAATTTTCATAACCTGCACTATAGTCCAATTTTTAACACCAGTAAGAATATTCTGTTAGTTGTTATAAAAGAATTGATTTT
Source organism: Albizia julibrissin (assembly GCA_037074505.1). NCBI lineage: Eukaryota > Viridiplantae > Streptophyta > Magnoliopsida > Fabales > Fabaceae > Albizia > Albizia julibrissin. The sequence continues at coordinate 33,203,957 of CM073484.1, read as the reverse complement.
ATTAATAATCAACACATTAAAATATTTAAACTTACTTATTTGCTCTTATAATCTAATTGTATATATTCCCTCTCTCTAGGATTTAAAAAAAACCACTGATAACATGTAAATACATGATCCAAACAATAATATTTGAAAACTAAAAATTTCTAAGTAAAGTAAACATAGAATATAGTCGATAATTTATCCTTGTTATATTAAAATCTTAATTCATGGAGTTTTTAACTACTTTTTATAGATCCATTTTTAAAATATCATTTTAGACAACTTATGCATTTAAATTTAGAAAAAAGATGGGAAAAGAACTTTGAAATTGCAAAACCCTAAATCAGATTGTTATCAAGAGTTGATGAAGACTGATAGAGCTCAATATTTATATATTTTTAGTAATTAATCTTAGGCTTTTGTGTGAGTTAATTGAATATTTTAGACATAATTAAGTGTTAATGTGAGATTTTAGTGAAAGGGAAATTTGGGAATTATAGTGGTTAATTGTTATATTTCTAATTAATATTTTTATTCCCATTATTCCTTAATTGTGAGCACAAGATATTACTTTTGTGAATTTAATTTTGTAGGTGATGATGTGGCACAACCTTTGTTAATTGGTCAAGGTCAAAGATGTCATTTTGGAGCTTAATGAAAGGCAAAAGTGGAAAACTTCACAAGTACAAAATTTATTTTCATACTTTTTCTAGGAAGAGATTAAATGAGTATGGACTTTGTTTGGTGGTTGCAATTTTGTGCCTAATCTCAAAATAGATTTTCACCCCTCATCCAAACATGCCTTAACTCACTTTCTAACCTAAAGAGAAAAAGGAGCAAGTGGCGGCTAGGAAGAGGAGAGAAAAAAAATTCTAGATCTGAACACAACAAAGAGAGCTCTCACTTCCTCACTTACATCCCATCTCCTTCGACCTCCATACCCATCAACATCCTCCATCCTCCATTCATTCCATCACCTTGTGTCTTTTGTAAACTAAATTGAACAATTGACAGGATAAGACTAACAATTGAAGGCAAGAGGCAAGAGGCAAGACACAAGTGAGGTAGATATTGGGAAATGAATGAAGTTTCTGGACAATGAAGAGTAGTAGACCAACAATTGAAGCGGTGGACCAAGGGGAATGATTGGAGATTTGGTGCGGATAGGACAGAATGGAATTTTGGGACATGTGTGTTCGGTGAAACTGGCCAGTTTGAATTAAAAAAAATATTTAATACACACACCACGTGTGTACATATACATATTCTATAAAATAATATTTACATTATGTAAAAAATATATGTATATTTTTTGATTTTGATTTAATATTTATAATTTTTATTTATATATAATATTATTGAAAAAGTCACATATTTAATAAAAAATAAGAAACAAAAATTTTTATATATTTATTTTGTTATTTTATTTATATTATAATTTTTATAATATAATCTGTTGGAAATTACCAACAACAAAAAATTATGTCCCTAACTTCCTTTTTTTTTTCTTATAGTGAAATGACCTATATTATGGTATCGATTAATAAGGACTCGATACAGTAAATGAATAAATGTATTATAACATCATACCCAAATACAACTGATGTCATAATATAAGGTAATTATTTAATTGATTATGATATATGTTCTTCTCTAAACTGATGTCATATTTGTATATTACGGCAATAATTATAATCATAATTGACGTTGTATTGGAAATATAATTTTAGGAAAATCACTGACAGGTCCTAAGGATCTCAAAAAACCACAAAAAAGTCTCAATCCAAATTCTAAAATATAAAAAAGTGATTAATTGGGAATATGAAAATGACTAAATTTCCCTAATGAATTAATAAGGAAAGGCACAATAGGAGGAGTGTTTGTTTGTTTTTTTCTCATCAATGAGAAAGAGGAAACGAAGAAACGTAGGGTTGTTCACTGTGTATAAACAATCTATAAGTTACAATTGATGAGTAAGTGTTCGGCAATCCCTCACAGCCTAAACTTGATGTGTTATAATCCTTCTTCCTTAAATGAGTCTTCGGCAATCCCTCTTGTTCGAGAAGAGGATACAAATTACATACCTTCCTTGATTGGCTCAAATCATTGCAGTGACTATGTAGACTGGTTCAAGTTGAGATTAAAAATGAAGCCATTATTGCACTAGTGCATTTTTTTAAATAAAAATCCAAGAATTGATTAAAACCAGCGATTTAAGGGTATCCAAGTCCGTTAAATTAGCTTCACATTATCTCTAGCGTAAAATACAACGACCTCCCTTTAAATTTCACAAAATTACGTAGACCTCTTCCCATTTTTCGGACCTACACTATATATTCCCTCTCTCTAGTATTAAAAAACATTGACAACATGTTAATACATGATTCCAACAATAATATTTGAAAAATGAAAAATTCAAAGTAAAGTAAATATAAAATATAATTAAAAATATATCCTTGTTATATTAAAATATTAATTCTTGGAGTTTTTAACTACTTATAATAGATCCATCTTTTAAATATCATTTTAGACAACTTATGAATTTCAATTTTTTAAAATTGCTAAAACAAATTTACATAACCATAAGTATTATATTGTAATAACAAGTTTTGAATGATGTGAGATACAATTATTTTTTATAACAAATTATAGAGTTTTAAGATCCCTAAATATTATAAATAAACTTTAAGGTAATAAAACTATTTTTGTCAAATACAAATGTTATGTTAAATAGGGGTAATTTAGGAGATATGCCAATGGCTTTGTAGCCTAGAGGCATAAGAGCTCCCCTGTAAGTGCAGGAGGTCACGAGTTCGTTCCCAGTTCTATAACACCCCATTTATAATCACCAATATTTCTCCTATGCAATTAATACATGTAATGGAAAATAACAGTGAATTGTGGTGTGCAATAATTTACGGAAAATTCCAACTGTCGGCTACACATAACGCGGCCAAGCAAGGACACAAAGGAGCAACTAATGTCCACTTAAAGGCCTAATATTGTAACCAAAAATTGAGTATAAAATGACACAAATAATGGCTTCCTTCAAGTGTCAAAAATTAGGCTAAATCGAAGGAATGAGCAAGACATGATTTATTTCGGTAAATCATAAAATGTAGGGGCAAAATGGTAATTTTGCCACAAAGTGGGAAATAATTATTTCTTTCCTAATATTCCCAATAATTTGAGTTAAATGGGAATTAAAAAGAGATAAATGGCTACTTGATAATTAATAAGCCTATTTTGGCAAATTATTACCAAGTAAGGTCAACAAATCAAAAGTCAAAGGACAAAAGTCAATAATTTGCAAGATGGCAATATGATAGCTCAAGATCAATATTTTCCTTTCTTTCCTTATGCATTTACGGTGGATAAAGAAGCATGAAGGGAAATGGAAACATTTTATACCAAAGTCAATATGTGGACCAATCAAAATGCCACATGTGTTAAAGCAATTAATCAACTTGATGTATTATTCAACTCTTCATCTTTTCCTTTTCATTTCCCGTGCAAAACAGAACCAGTTAGAGTGAGAGAGAGGTTGAGGCGTGAAGGAGCTCAAGAAGCAAGAAGAGCTTAGGGTTTTTCCAAAAATCAAGGTAAGAAGCATAAATACTTGAAGATTTTGCTTCCAAATCATGTAGGAACCTCTACTAATCTCTTCTCCTCTTTAAATACCATGATTAGCAAGGTTAATCAGAGGTTTAGAGACAGAGGGATGAGACATTTTGGAGAGAGAAATCACAAGAAATCAAGAGGTAATCACCAAAACTTAATCCTCTTATCTTGTATCAAGTTGTTGGTGGTATTTGCTATGTTTTCTCTTGTTTTTCAATTATGGGCTGAAGCATAATCATGGGGAAATTCTGCCCAAATTCCCTCTAAATATGCCCATTTAGTGTTTAAATCGCTAATCATATGATTAGAAGTAGAAAGAAAGTGATTAAGCAAGAGAAAACAAAGAAACAAAAAGTTTCTCCTTAAAACCCTAACTTTATGTTCTGTGGGTGATGTGAAGATGGAGTAGGAATTTGATAATTTTGATGATTTCATTGGATTTATAAGGAAAAATTTTGTAGGTACTCAAGTGTTCATGATTTTTGGATGGTTGTATGCCAATTTGGAAATTCTTGAAGTTTGTATGTTCATATGTTGGTTTTGCCTTGTCTGGAGCAGTGGCAGTGTGCGTGGTGTTTCATTAACCAAACCTTGTCCAAAAATCTGAAACTTTCCAAAATTAAAGTAGAGATATATATATTTAATTTGATAGGTAGTTTGTAATTTTTGGACAAGTATATTGGGAGATATGAATTTTTGAAGTTATGCCCTGTTTTCTGGAATGCTATCTGGATCAGTGATGTTTGATGAATTACTGGGAATTATATGGTTACATTGAGAAAACCTAACCATTTTTCCTCAAAATTAAATTTAAATAGCTTCTTTTTGGCTTTGGAATTAGTCAAATTGGAATTTTGTACAATTAATTATGAATTTCCAAATTTGGCTAACCAAGTTGTGAGTTTTTGGAAAACAGTGAAATTGCATTGTACAGAGTTGTATTGTGAAGAACATGTTGTAATGCATTAAATAACTAGTAGTATACCATTTAAAGGTGATAATGCTACAAGTAATAACCAATTACTTGTAACTTTAATGATGATAGGAATTGGATATAGCCCGAGCCAAAATCCAAAAGTAGGACAAACGTGCGAGTTTGGAAAAGATTCAGGTAGTAACTTCTTCTTGCATATCTTATGTGATTATTTATATGTTTAAAGTCATTCTCTGTAACATGAGCTAGTGTCCTAGACACACCAATTTGCCAAGTTGTAGTCAGGGACCCAACAGGGGCGCTAAGTCGACCAAGGGCAAACATGTAGTTTGACATTGGACAAGTGTACACATATCGTTTGATCATCTTACATGACATGACATTGCATATCTATTTTCACATTCTATATGTTTGTAAGCATGTTACTACTAAGATTCCCTCGAATCTCATTCTTTTTCCAAAATACAAAACCTTACAGCTGAAGCAAGTGGCTCGAAAGGCAAGACGGTGGCTCCTGGTGATTAGGGACCCGGAGCTCTCTGTTGCTACAATAGTTATTTATGCTTACACTTTTTGCTGCTTAAGAACGCTTTGTACCTTGGTGTATATTTTCAAACTCTACGGGGATTCTCCTGTATGTAAACTTGTACTTAATATCAGTATTATTTCCGCTGTTTCTGTATGCCTTGTGGAACTTTATGCTTGTCACTCTGTGAATATCGAAATGTTACGGGGCTTGACAAGTTCTAACTTCAAATCGTTAGTGCCTAGTTCTTTAATTAAAAGAGGGGCAGATTTATGTAATTTATGGAAACTAGAGGGATAGTTAGAGAATTTTGTTCTTATATCTAACATATAATTAATTTATTTAATTTTTTGTTATTTATTACAATTTATGATGGTTCACAGCATTAAGTATGCTAATTTAATGATAGAAAAGAATATAAAAATTACATGTTTCAAGGAATCATTCAATTCAGAAGAGTAATGTTCGTTTGGCCATTTTTTCATCTATATATTATACAACAAAAATCGTTTTCTGAAAAATACGTTCATGAGCAAAAGTGTGCGCATATATATATATATAAACAAAAAATTGAAAGTCACACATAAAATTCTTTAATTCTTTACTCAAGACAAATAAATAAATAGCGTGCATCACTAGACAGCGCATACATATAAAACCGATGACACTTTGACAATAGTATGATTATCACAAATATTTAAAGATCAAAGCACATTTATAAGTTTTACAATAGAACTCATTTTCCCACACCATGAGGTAGCGCACAAACTACTTATAGTGAATCATGTATTGGCTAAGCAGTAGAGGGTATTTCTCCGTTGTGTAACGGGTTAGGGCCTGAGGGCACTTTTCTTCCAATTTCTGCGATAATACGGCTGTTTGTTCCTTTTTCATTGTGTATTGGATCAGGAGAAGATGGCACTTCTCTCTCGTTCTCTGCAAAAATGCCGCTGTTTGGTAGATTTTCATTATGTATCGGGTCAGGAGAACAGGGCACATTTCTCTCAATTTCTGAAATCATGCGCCCATTTGTTACTATTTCGTTGTGTATTGGGTCACGAGAACATGACTCATTTCTCTCGATATCAGCAATGATGACCCCATTTGTTCCCTTTTCTTTGTGTATTGGGTCAGGAGAAGAGGGAACGTTTCCCTCGATTTCTGCAATAATGACCCCATTTGTTACTTTTTCATTGTGTATTTGGTCAGGAGAAGAAGGCACATTTCTCTCAATTTCGGCAATAATGCGCCCGCTTGTTCCTTTTTTGTTGTGTATTGGGTCAGGAGAAGAGGGTACAGTTCTCTCGATTTCTGCAATAATGCGCCCATTTGTTCCTTTTTTGTTGTGTATTGGGTCTGGAGAAGATGGTACACTTCTTTCGATTGTGGCATAAGAGCCTATATTTTTTCCTTTATAAGGTGTTTTTCGCCACCCATGAAATTTGAGTGCATGTTCTTTCTCGTCTTTTATATACCGAGCGTCTGAGACATTGTGATTCAATCCTGAAAGAAATAATAATGTTAATAAAAGACACGGCCTTTGAGTATTTCCAAGTTGACACTGATCCCCACAACCTTAAAATATCATGCGCATCTTCCTTTCAGGTTGTTTAGCTTAAAAGTTGATAAGGAAAATTTTATATTTTGCATAGTGGTTGCAACGACATAAACAAGATCAAAACATAAGCTCAAACATTTAAATCCATAAATATTTTCCCCCCTTTCTTCTTGTCCTTCATGTTCCATCCGGTCTGTATTATATGAGCTGTATACGTGGTTTACTTTGGCTGCAAGTAAAAGGCCTCTTCCCATTCTCTCTCCAAAATTTATGATTTTAACCCCCATAGTATACCTTTTGTGTGCACATGGCAAAAGTGTCACTGTCATGGGCTAATGCACATGAGTAAAAGGGGTATTTTATTGAAACCAATATATACTTGTTACAAGAAATCTAACTCAACTAGTTTCCTTAAAATTCACAAATTAGTTATCCAGCTCCTATATTAGGGATCTGACGGGCTGAAACATTGAAAAATACAAGGACTTTGAAATCAAATCTAATACAAGAAGTTGATAATTAATTGGAATATAATTCATTGATGAAATTCATACTTTTGTAAGTTGTTTGCTAAAGAGTAGTTCAATTTTATTTTTCCCTATCTCTTGTGGTTTATTGAAGTATATCCAGTCTCTTACGTACTTCCTTTTACATTAAGATGTTGTTTATGTTCTGACGTTGGTAATCTATCCAAAACTTGGTGAAAAGCCATTTTAACGTCACGGCAAAATGAAACAATACATTCTTAAGGGTAAAAAGATTGAGAGATCAAATTCTAGGAACCGCAAAGTGACCATTAGATATATATTTTTATTGTGTATATATGTATGTATGTATGTATATGATGTAATATACTGAAATTAAGTAAAAAATATATATTTCTTTTGCCATAACACATATCTATTCAATTTATTATAATATTTTATTTATTTTCCCTAAGTCAAAAGTTGTGGCTATAATATATATTATAGGAGACAAGTGTTTACAATTTCCTTGAAACATGGAGGAAAAGAAGGAAAGGAACCTTGAAACATGGAGGAAAAGAAGGAAAGGAACCTTGAAACATGGAGGAAAAGAAGGAAATGAAGGTAGGTAAAATGAAAAGAAAAATTGAATCAGCTTGCTTTGACACGATGCATATGTATCAATATAATGCAATCACTCCTTCACTTCTAGCCATTTCATTTTCGGAAAGTAAGGAAAGAAAAACAGAAAAAAAAAAAAGAGAAAAGAGAAAGGAAAAGACGGTTGATAGCAAGGCCAAAGAACAAGACAAGGTAAGCATAAATTTTATAACTAAGAATTGCAAAATCACTTTGATTCTTTCTATGGTATATTTCGGTCAAGTTTGAACAAAGAGAAGGAATGAGTTTTTGGCAATTTTGATGTTGTCAATGAATTTAGAAATAAAAATTGTGTAGAAACACAAGTGTTCATAATTTTTGGATGTTCCTATATCAATTTGGAAATTTAGGAAGTGTGTATGAACATGTTGTGTAATCTGCCCAGTGTAACAGTAGATGTTTTGTGTGATAATTCAAGGGGTATATCTCGTCCAAAAATTCTGAAACTTTCCAGTATAAAAGTAGAGACACAGACCTTTAATTTGATAGGTCATAATAGTTAATTGGATGTGTATGCTGGGAGTTCTATATTTTTGAAGTTTGGTCACGTAAAACTGGAAGTTCTGGAACAGTATCCAATAACTGAAAATTCTGGATTTTTGTACGTCCAATTGGTTAAGTGAAGTATTTTTCCCTGAAACTAGACTCAATAAGGGTCACATAGGCTTTGGAACCATTGCAATTGGACATTTTAGCTAAGAGATATGAATTTTTAAAGTTAGTGGACCAAATCTGCCAACATTTGTGCTTATGCGAAAATTTCAAAATGTAATGGCATATTGTAATTTCTTTATACACCAAGGGTAGAAATTAGTCCCTTATGATAATTTGACAATTTTTAACTCATTGGTTGACTTGTTAAAATGATCATAATAACCCTAATTATAACCAACATAAGAGAATAATTTACAAAAGTATTGGGCTAAGTAATAACCCGTCCATTCAGGAATTCCCACATATAGGATTCGATATCTGCCCGGGACGACTAAGGAACTGGTAACACACCTTGGAACATTGGAAAAGTTAAGGTAGTAACTTCACTCTCATATTTTATGTATCTTGTTTCATGCATATTATTGCCATGTTACATACTTGAACTGTGAACATGAATTGGGCAGAATTGCCTTTTAAGCATTCAGATGAGAAGGGCTTTGGCCCAATAGAATACTTAGCGCTGTAGAAAGGGACGGTAAGTCCTTGAATAGAATTGGTTGATGCATAAACATATCTCTGAATGTTGAATAAATATTGAATTGTTTCGTATGTGATGGTTGATATGACATGTTTCTTTGTATGCATTTTATATGAGTGTATTTGTTACTACTGGGATTCTGTTGAATCTCACTCTTTTCCAAAACCTAACCTGCAGTACGGGCAAGTAGTTCTCACGGGAAGAAGGTAGCCACAGACGGGTAGAAATGAAGACTTAGAGTTTATTTTCTGTTGGTTATCTAACTTTTGGATATGTATATAATGTTAAATGGTATTTTGTAAAACTATTACTTATGGTGGTAGAAGTATACCCACTGTAGACTTGGAAGGTTGTATGTAACCAATGTATATTAATTAGAACAGGGTGACTGTACCAGGTGGACCCTTTAGTAGTGAACTTAATATAAATATCTGCTGAGAACTTCATTAAGTACTCTGATATTACAAATGGGAACAGATCTGATTGAATTAAATGGATTTTAAAAAAAAATGAGACACAGCTCAAATGTTTTGAAAAACTTTTTGAAAACCCACTTAACTATAGGATTGTATCCTGTAGTGAAGTCGGGATCCCAAATGAATTAAAAGCTATTTCTAGTCTCCAGTCTAGCATCAGGTCACATTTTGAACTGTTTTGTACGGTACGTAAGTAAGGTGTTACATTTTTGGTATCAGAGCAGAAGTTTCTGGCTTTAAGTTAGAATTATTGTTAAGTAGGTATACTGACTCTTAGATAATTATCTAGGGGTAGGAGAGGTAGTACATGATAACAGCTCCATGACTAGCTTTAGAGGTCTAGAGATTAAGTTGATTGATGATTTTACCTCCAATCCTGAGTTATGGATGTAAATGTAAAGCCACTATTGTTATGTATATAACTGTTCAATATATATATGTACATACATAGTAATACGACATTAATGGTACAATCGTTTCTCTGTGATAGTGAAAAGAAATCATGGTTCGCCCGAGAAATAGACCAGTAACCCCAGAGGTTGCAATAGAGTTAGAAGTGCCCCAGAACCCACCTGATCCTATGCAACAAGTATTAGGCATGTTGACAGAACAACGGGCTATGATACTGGAACTTCGAGAAGAGCTTCAAGAGGTAAAGGCCAAACAGAATGAAGACAGGGTGCATTCTGAAACCGAAGATAGTGAATCAGAGAAGGAACTGCCCCAGCCTGAGCCTCACGTACCCCAGTCTCATGTACCTCAGAATAACCAGATACTACCTGCCAGAGAGACACTGCAGTACTGGATTACTGAACTCAACAAACACCAGTTTTCGGTATTTGAGGGAAGGTTTGACCCAGAAGATGCTGAGAATTGGATGTTGAGGTTGGAAAAGATCTTTCGAGTATTGGAGTGCCCTACTGAGAAAAAGGCACCAATGGCAATATACATGTTGCAGGGGGATGCAGATAGATGGTGGAAGAACACAGAAATGATTTTACAGGCTCGGAACATTTCTGTCACTTGGGAAGTGTTCCAAGAAAAATTTAATGATAAGTATTTCCCAAGGTCGGTCAGGATTGCTAAGGAATCAGAGTTCTTGACAATTCAACAGGGTAGTGAAGAGACCTTTGATGACTACTTGGCTCGATTCATTCGTCTATCTCGATATTCTTCCTACGCAAGCAACCGAGATAGTGAGCGATGGAGTTCTGACATGCTGATAAGGGGATTAAAGTATGAGATCAAGGACAGGTTGGTCTCACGACAGTTCGATGAGTTCAACCGGGCGGTAGAGGAATGTCGGATCACTGAGAATAATCTGAAAGACTTGCATGCGATGAAGAATGCTAATAGCAGCGGTGATTCAAGTCGAGGGAACTCTTCTCAGAAGAGAAAATGGCAAGGGTTCAAGCTCCGAGAAGACAATAAGAAATCTTCCAAATCGGAGAAGAAAGGCTACCAAAGCCCCCAAACACCGCGACCCTGTTCTCGATGCGGTAAGACACACCCTGGTAGGTCTTGTGATGGGCAATTAATTTGTCATGCTTGTAAGAAGCCGGGACACTTTATCAAAGATTGTCCACAACGAACAGCTGAGCCCAGACCCCGAAATCAAGGTAGAATTTTTGCTATGACCCATGAGGAGGCACGGAAGTCCCCAGAAATGATCCAAGGTACTATCCTCCTCTATGGTAATACATTGCAAGCATTGTTTGACTCAGGTGCTAGTCATTCTTTTATTGCATGTGATTGTGCTAGACGCTTAAGACTGAGTACTCATAAACTACCGTATGATTTGATTGTCTCAACGCCCGTTGGTGGGAAGACAGTTACTACTGACGCATGTTTGAATTGTATTGTAAATGTTATGGGACATGAGTCTATGGTAGATTTGATTTGCCTGCCACTTCATAATCTTGAAGTCATTTTGGGTTTGAACTGGCTTACGGCAAATAATGTGTTGTTGGACTGCGGTAATAGGAGGCTTATATATCCTGATCCGCAGAAGAATGACAATGCAAGTGTGAACTTGAATTTCCTCTCAGCAGCTGAAGCTGAGAAATGTCTGGAAAGGGGATGCCAAGGATACATGGTATTTTTCTCTTTGCAAACAGAAGTGGAAATAACACTTGAGAACATATCGGTAGTAAATGAATTTCCTGAGGTATTTCCAGAAGACATTAGTGGACTGCCTCCAGAGCGGGAAGTTGAATTTGCTATTGAAGTTGTGCCAGGAGCTGGATCTATTTCCAAAGCACCTTACCGAATGGCACCAAATGAAATGGCGGAATTAAAGAAGCAAATAGAAGAACTACTAGAAAAAGGGTTTATACGACCCAGTGTTTCACCATGGGGAGCTCCAGTATTATTTGTTAAGAAGAAGGACGGAAGCCTACGGTTATGTATCGATTACCGAGAGCTGAATAAGGTGACCGTCAAGAACAAATATCCACTCCCCAGGATTGATGATCTACTTGATCAGTTGTCTGGTTCTAGTATATTCTCCAAAATTGATCTGAGATCAGGCTATCATCAGCTGCGAGTCAAAGCAGAGGATATTTCAAAAACAGCCTTTAGAACCAGATATGGGCACTATGAATTCTTGGTGATGCCATTTGGTTTAACCAATGCACCTGCCGTGTTTATGGATTACATGAACCGGATTTTTCGGCAATACCTAGATCAGTTCGTTGTAGTCTTCATCGACGACATCTTGATATATTCAAAGAGTAGAGAAGAGCATGAGAATCATCTGAGAGTAGTATTGAATATTCTGAGAGAAAAGCAACTCTACGCCAAGCTGAGTAAATGTGAGTTTTGGCTTACAGAGGTCAAATTTCTGGGCCATGTTATTTCACAAGAAGGAGTTTCTGTAGATTCTAGTAAAGTGGAAGCAGTATTGAACTGGAAGAGGCCAGCAACTGTAGCAGAAATACGCAGTTTTCTAGGTCTTGCCGGTTACTATCGCAGGTTTATACCGAATTTTTCCCGAATTGCCTTACCATTGACAAAGCTCACGAGAAAGAACCAATCATTTGTGTGGGATGATAAATGTGAGAAGGGCTTCATGCAGCTGAGGGAGAGGCTAACATCTGCACCAGTATTGATTATCCCAGATCCCAGTGAAACCTACATGGTGTATAGCGATGCTAGTAAACAGGGACTGGGATGTGTCCTGATGCAACAGGGCAGAGTAGTGGCGTATGCCTCTCGACAGCTAAAGCCTCATGAATTGAATTACCCCACTCATGATTTGGAACTAGCAGCAATCGTGTTTGCTTTGAAGATATGGCGGCATTACCTATATGGTACCACTGTAGAATTGTACTGCGATCACAAGAGTCTCAAGTATCTTCATGAACAAAAAGAATTAAATATGAGACAACGTAGATGGATGGAGTTGCTGAAAGATTACAACTTGGAGATTAAATATCATCCAGGGAAAGCAAATGTTGTTGCAGATGCTCTAAGTAGAAAAGCGATGCAGGTGGCATATATGATGGTACAAGAACAGAAATTGCTAGAAGAATTTCGAGATCTGAACTTGTCAAACCAAGTATTCATGAATATGAATATGGCCAATGAAGTCTTCATTGATAACTTTAGTGTTAGCCAGGAGGAAAACAATCTAAGAACAGAAATTGAAGAAGCTCAAATGAAAGATGAACAGGCCACATCTATTCGGGATCTAATCACAAGGGGTAAAACTTATAATCACGATCTTTCGCCTAGCGGATTGGTCCGGTATAAGAAGCGAATATATGTACCTCCACAGGCTGATCTGAGGCAAAGAATTCTGGATGAGGCACATAAGAGTAGATATACACTTCATCCAGGAGTGGTCAAAATGTATCAAAATTTGAAGTCTGAATACTGGTGGCCAGGACTAAAGAGTGACGTAACCAAATATGTGGCTCGATGTCTTACCTGCCAAAAAGTGAAGATCGAACATCAACGACCACCAGGACTCCTTCAAAGCCCAGAAATTCCTGAATGGAAGTGGGAGAACGTTACCATGGATTTGGTAGTAGGGTTACCCAGAATCCGAAACCATGATGCGATTTGGGTAATTGTTGATCGTCTTACCAAGTCGGCACATTTTATTCCTATCAATACTAGTTATTCTCCTGAGAAGTTGGCAGAAATTTACATAAGGGAGATAATTAAACTCCATGGTACACCGAAGAGCATTATCTCTGATAGAGATCCTCGATTTACATCTAGGTTTTGGCAAGCTCTACATGAAGCTCTGGGCACGAAGTTAAGATTCAGTACGGCTTATCATCCTCAGACTGATGGACAGTCAGAAAGAACCATACAGACGCTAGAAGATATGTTAAGAGCGTGTGTATTAGACTTCAAGGGAAATTGGGATTATTTCCTTCCACTTGCTGAATTTGCTTATAATAATAGCTATCATGCGAGCATCCAAATGGCTCCTTATGAAGCATTGTATGGAAGGAAGTGCCAGTCACCTCTTTGCTGGACAGAACTGTCTGAGAGAAAGTTATATGGGCCAGATCTTGTTGATCAAACCACAGAACAGATCAAGATTATAAAAAAGAGGCTTCTAGCAGCACAAAGTAGACAGAAAAACTATGCTGATAAGAGGAGACGACCTCTGGAATTCAAAGTTGGGGATCATGTATTTTTGAAGGTATCGCCTGTTACTGGTATTGGCAGAGCAATAAAAAGAAAGAAGTTGAGCCCTCGATATATTGGTCCATTTGAGATTCTTACGAGAATTGGGCCAGTGGCATATCAAATAGCCTTACCCCCAAACCTAAGTAGACTTCACAATGTCTTTCATGTCTCACAATTAAAGAAGTACCAACCAGACCCTGAGCATGTGATCGAATATGAGAATATTGAGGTACAAGAAAATTCTACCTACAAGGTTGAGCCGGAACGAATCATCGATCGACAAGAAAAACGGCTCAGATATCGAAGCATACCATTTGTAAAGGTGGTCTGGAAGGGATTGTCACCAAGAGAGGCAACTTGGGAAGTCGAAGAAGATATGAAGAGACGTTATCCAGAATTTATGTCTCTATATATGTAACAAATTTCGAGGACGAAATTTATTTTTAGGAGGGGAGAATTGTAATATACTGAAATTAAGTAAAAAATATATATTTCTTTTGCCATAACACATATCTATTCAATTTATTATAATATTTTATTTATTTTCCCTAAGTCAAAAGTTGTGGCTATAATATATATTATAGGAGACAAGTGTTTACAATTTCCTTGAAACATGGAGGAAAAGAAGGAAAGGAACCTTGAAACATGGAGGAAAAGAAGGAAAGGAACCTTGAAACATGGAGGAAAAGAAGGAAATGAAGGTAGGTAAAATGAAAAGAAAAATTGAATCAGCTTGCTTTGACACGATGCATATGTATCAATATAATGCAATCACTCCTTCACTTCTAGCCATTTCATTTTCGGAAAGTAAGGAAAGAAAAACAGAAAAAAAAAAAGAGAAAAGAGAAAGGAAAAGACGGTTGATAGCAAGGCCAAAGAACAAGACAAGGTAAGCATAAATTTTATAACTAAGAATTGCAAAATCACTTTGATTCTTTCTATGGTATATTTCGGTCAAGTTTGAACAAAGAGAAGGAATGAGTTTTTGGCAATTTTGATGTTGTCAATGAATTTAGAAATAAAAATTGTGTAGAAACACAAGTGTTCATAATTTTTGGATGTTCCTATATCAATTTGGAAATTTAGGAAGTGTGTATGAACATGTTGTGTAATCTGCCCAGTGTAACAGTAGATGTTTTGTGTGATAATTCAAGGGGTATATCTCGTCCAAAAATTCTGAAACTTTCCAGTATAAAAGTAGAGACACAGACCTTTAATTTGATAGGTCATAATAGTTAATTGGATGTGTATGCTGGGAGTTCTATATTTTTGAAGTTTGGTCACGTAAAACTGGAAGTTCTGGAACAGTATCCAATAACTGAAAATTCTGGATTTTTGTACGTCCAATTGGTTAAGTGAAGTATTTTTCCCTGAAACTAGACTCAATAAGGGTCACATAGGCTTTGGAACCATTGCAATTGGACATTTTAGCTAAGAGATATGAATTTTTAAAGTTAGTGGACCAAATCTGCCAACATTTGTGCTTATGCGAAAATTTCAAAATGTAATGGCATATTGTAATTTCTTTATACACCAAGGGTAGAAATTAGTCCCTTATGATAATTTGACAATTTTTAACTCATTGGTTGACTTGTTAAAATGATCATAATAACCCTAATTATAACCAACATAAGAGAATAATTTACAAAAGTATTGGGCTAAGTAATAACCCGTCCATTCAGGAATTCCCACATATAGGATTCGATATCTGCCCGGGACGACTAAGGAACTGGTAACACACCTTGGAACATTGGAAAAGTTAAGGTAGTAACTTCACTCTCATATTTTATGTATCTTGTTTCATGCATATTATTGCCATGTTACATACTTGAACTGTGAACATGAATTGGGCAGAATTGCCTTTTAAGCATTCAGATGAGAAGGGCTTTGGCCCAATAGAATACTTAGCGCTGTAGAAAGGGACGGTAAGTCCTTGAATAGAATTGGTTGATGCATAAACATATCTCTGAATGTTGAATAAATATTGAATTGTTTCGTATGTGATGGTTGATATGACATGTTTCTTTGTATGCATTTTATATGAGTGTATTTGTTACTACTGGGATTCTGTTGAATCTCACTCTTTTCCAAAACCTAACCTGCAGTACGGGCAAGTAGTTCTCACGGGAAGAAGGTAGCCACAGACGGGTAGAAATGAAGACTTAGAGTTTATTTTCTGTTGGTTATCTAACTTTTGGATATGTATATAATGTTAAATGGTATTTTGTAAAACTATTACTTATGGTGGTAGAAGTATACCCACTGTAGACTTGGAAGGTTGTATGTAACCAATGTATATTAATTAGAACAGGGTGACTGTACCAGGTGGACCCTTTAGTAGTGAACTTAATATAAATATCTGCTGAGAACTTCATTAAGTACTCTGATATTACAAATGGGAACAGATCTGATTGAATTAAATGGATTTTAAAAAAAAATGAGACACAGCTCAAATGTTTTGAAAAACTTTTTGAAAACCCACTTAACTATAGGATTGTATCCTGTAGTGAAGTCGGGATCCCAAATGAATTAAAAGCTATTTCTAGTCTCCAGTCTAGCATCAGGTCACATTTTGAACTGTTTTGTACGGTACGTAAGTAAGGTGTTACATATGAAGGGAAAGCTATTTAAAACTTTACCAGAGATCACAATGAGAAGAAGAAAGAAAATCTGTGCGAATGATATCTTGTTCATTTAAAATGTTGCAACCTTAACCTTTGTTTTCTGCGTATGGAACCAAGGGAAAGCATGGGTATATATATCGATGCCATTATGTTTAAATAACTAATTGGTTGTTCTTCTGTATCATCACATGTTAAGTAAAACAATTTTTTGTCTTTAATAAGTAGGTATTGTTATTTTTATCCATTCAACATGCTATATTAGTAATTTCTTGTTACAAATTTTTTTGTTTTACTTGTTTTACTGTCGCTGAGTTTGTTTTAAATTTTATAGCGAACATAAAGGACGGAAAACCAACTTATTTATATCTTAAATTTCACAATATTCATTAGGCTATAATATATAACTCTTTAGAAGTAAGCACCGACAACCTCTGATCTAAGGAAAATTAAAAAAAATAATTTACAAAGATTTCAATCTCACACTGGAAAACAAATATATATGCACATTCTGTATTGTACATTTTTCTAATATTTCATAGACCATGTCTTCCATTTCAAAAAACAAAAGCTTACTCAAACCGTTCTCGGCCAATATAGAGTAAGTCATATAGATAGAGTTTCACTGAAATTACACAATATCAAGCTTCCGAGAAAATCCAGTGGATTAGTGATGGAATTAGAGACTAAGAACAAGGATCAAGAAGAGGATCCAAATTACAGACCTTCGTTTATTTTCTCAAACCACTATAGTGACTGTGTAGAATGGTTCAAGTTGAAATTAAGAAAACAAAAGTCATTTTTGCACTAGTGCATTATTTTAAATAAAAATCCAAGAATTGATTAAAACCAGTGATTTAAGGGTACCCAAGTCCGTTAAATTAGCTTCACATTATCTCTAGCGTAAAATACAACGACCTCCCTTTAAATTTCGCAAAATTGCGCAGACCTCTTCCCATTTTTCGTGACCTACACTATATATTCCCTCTCTCGAGTATTAAAAAACATTGACAGCATGTTAATACATGATTCCAACAATAATATTTGAAAAACGAAAAAATTCAAAGTAAAGTAAATATAAAATATAATTAAAAATATATCCTTGTTATATTAAAATATTAATTCTTGGAGTTTTTAACTACTTATAATAGACCCATCTTTTAAATATCATTTTAGACAACTTATGAATTTCAATTTTTTAAAATTGCTAAAACAAATTTACATAACCATAAGTATTATATTGTAATAACAAGTGTTGAATGATGTGAGATACAATTATTTTTTATAACAAATTATAGAGTTGTAAGATCCCTAAATATTATAAATAAACTTTAAGGTAATAAAACTATTTTTGTCAAATACAAATGTTATGTTAAATAGGGGTAATTTAGGAGGTCTGCCAATGGCCTTGTAGCCTAGAGGCATAAGAGCTCCCCTGTAAGTGCAGGAGGTCACGAGTTCGTTCCCAATTCTAACTTCAAATCGTTAGTGCCTAGTTCTTTAATTAAAAGAGGGGCAGATTTATGTAATTTATGGAAACTAGAGGGATAGTTAGAGAATTTTGTTCTTATATCTAACATATAATTAATTTATTTAATTTTTTGTTATTTATTACAATTTATGATGGTTCACAGCATTAAGTATGCTAATTTAATGATAGAAAAGAATATAAAAATTACATGTTTCAAGGAATCATTCAATTCAGAAGAGTAATGTTCGTTTGGCCATTTTTTCATCTATATATTATACAACAAAAATCGTTTTCTGAAAAATACGTTCATGAGCAAAAGTGTGCGCATATATATATATATATAAACAAAAAATTGAAAGTCACACATAAAATTCTTTAATTCTTTACTCAAGACAAATAAATAAATAGCGTGCATCACTAGACAGCGCATACATATAAAACCGATGACACTTTGACAATAGTATGATTATCACAAATATTTAAAGATCAAAGCACATTTATAAGTTTTACAATAGAACTCATTTTCCCACACCATGAGGTAGCGCACAAACTACTTATAGTGAATCATGTATTGGCTAAGCAGTAGAGGGTATTTCTCCGTTGTGTAACGGGTTAGGGCCTGAGGGCACTTTTCTTCCAATTTCTGCGATAATACGGCTGTTTGTTCCTTTTTCATTGTGTATTGGATCAGGAGAAGATGGCACTTCTCTCTCGTTCTCTGCAAAAATGCCGCTGTTTGGTAGATTTTCATTATGTATCGGGTCAGGAGAACAGGGCACATTTCTCTCAATTTCTGAAATCATGCGCCCATTTGTTACTATTTCGTTGTGTATTGGGTCACGAGAACATGACTCATTTCTCTCGATATCAGCAATGATGACCCCATTTGTTCCCTTTTCTTTGTGTATTGGGTCAGGAGAAGAGGGAACGTTTCCCTCGATTTCTGCAATAATGACCCCATTTGTTACTTTTTCATTGTGTATTTGGTCAGGAGAAGAAGGCACATTTCTCTCAATTTCGGCAATAATGCGCCCGCTTGTTCCTTTTTTGTTGTGTATTGGGTCAGGAGAAGAGGGTACAGTTCTCTCGATTTCTGCAATAATGCGCCCATTTGTTCCTTTTTTGTTGTGTATTGGGTCTGGAGAAGATGGTACACTTCTTTCGATTGTGGCATAAGAGCCTATATTTTTTCCTTTATAAGGTGTTTTTCGCCACCCATGAAATTTGAGTGCATGTTCTTTCTCGTCTTTTATATACCGAGCGTCTGAGACATTGTGATTCAATCCTGAAAGAAATAATAATGTTAATAAAAGACACGGCCTTTGAGTATTTCCAAGTTGACACTGATCCCCACAACCTTAAAATATCATGCGCATCTTCCTTTCAGGTTGTTTAGCTTAAAAGTTGATAAGGAAAATTTTATATTTTGCATAGTGGTTGCAACGACATAAACAAGATCAAAACATAAGCTCAAACATTTAAATCCATAAATATTTTCCCCCCTTTCTTCTTGTCCTTCATGTTCCATCCGGTCTGTATTATATGAGCTGTATACGTGGTTTACTTTGGCTGCAAGTAAAAGGCCTCTTCCCATTCTCTCTCCAAAATTTATGATTTTAACCCCCATAGTATACCTTTTGTGTGCACATGGCAAAAGTGTCACTGTCATGGGCTAATGCACATGAGTAAAAGGGGTATTTTATTGAAACCAATATATACTTGTTACAAGAAATCTAACTCAACTAGTTTCCTTAAAATTCACAAATTAGTTATCCAGCTCCTATATTAGGGATCTGACGGGCTGAAACATTGAAAAATACAAGGACTTTGAAATCAAATCTAATACAAGAAGTTGATAATTAATTGGAATATAATTCATTGATGAAATTCATACTTTTGTAAGTTGTTTGCTAAAGAGTAGTTCAATTTTATTTTTCCCTATCTCTTGTGGTTTATTGAAGTATATCCAGTCTCTTACGTACTTCCTTTTACATTAAGATGTTGTTTATGTTCTGACGTTGGTAATCTATCCAAAACTTGGTGAAAAGCCATTTTAACGTCACGGCAAAATGAAACAATACATTCTTAAGGGTAAAAAGATTGAGAGATCAAATTCTAGGAACCGCAAAGTGACCATTAGATATATATTTTTATTGTGTATATATGTATGTATGTATGTATATGAAGGGAAAGCTATTTAAAACTTTACCAGAGATCACAATGAGAAGAAGAAAGAAAATCTGTGCGAATGATATCTTGTTCATTTAAAATGTTGCAACCTTAACCTTTGTTTTCTGCGTATGGAACCAAGGGAAAGCATGGGTATATATATCGATGCCATTATGTTTAAATAACTAATTGGTTGTTCTTCTGTATCATCACATGTTAAGTAAAACAATTTTTTGTCTTTAATAAGTAGGTATTGTTATTTTTATCCATTCAACATGCTATATTAGTAATTTCTTGTTACAAATTTTTTTGTTTTACTTGTTTTACTGTCGCTGAGTTTGTTTTAAATTTTATAGCGAACATAAAGGACGGAAAACCAACTTATTTATATCTTAAATTTCACAATATTCATTAGGCTATAATATATAACTCTTTAGAAGTAAGCACCGACAACCTCTGATCTAAGGAAAATTAAAAAAAATAATTTACAAAGATTTCAATCTCACACTGGAAAACAAATATATATGCACATTCTGTATTGTACATTTTTCTAATATTTCATAGACCATGTCTTCCATTTCAAAAAACAAAAGCTTACTCAAACCGTTCTCGGCCAATATAGAGTAAGTCATATAGATAGAGTTTCACTGAAATTACACAATATCAAGCTTCCGAGAAAATCCAGTGGATTAGTGATGGAATTAGAGACTAAGAACAAGGATCAAGAAGAGGATCCAAATTACAGACCTTCGTTTATTTTCTCAAACCACTATAGTGACTGTGTAGAATGGTTCAAGTTGAAATTAAGAAAACAAAAGTCATTTTTGCACTAGTGCATTATTTTAAATAAAAATCCAAGAATTGATTAAAACCAGTGATTTAAGGGTACCCAAGTCCGTTAAATTAGCTTCACATTATCTCTAGCGTAAAATACAACGACCTCCCTTTAAATTTCGCAAAATTGCGCAGACCTCTTCCCATTTTTCGTGACCTACACTATATATTCCCTCTCTCGAGTATTAAAAAACATTGACAGCATGTTAATACATGATTCCAACAATAATATTTGAAAAACGAAAAAATTCAAAGTAAAGTAAATATAAAATATAATTAAAAATATATCCTTGTTATATTAAAATATTAATTCTTGGAGTTTTTAACTACTTATAATAGACCCATCTTTTAAATATCATTTTAGACAACTTATGAATTTCAATTTTTTAAAATTGCTAAAACAAATTTACATAACCATAAGTATTATATTGTAATAACAAGTGTTGAATGATGTGAGATACAATTATTTTTTATAACAAATTATAGAGTTGTAAGATCCCTAAATATTATAAATAAACTTTAAGGTAATAAAACTATTTTTGTCAAATACAAATGTTATGTTAAATAGGGGTAATTTAGGAGGTCTGCCAATGGCCTTGTAGCCTAGAGGCATAAGAGCTCCCCTGTAAGTGCAGGAGGTCACGAGTTCGTTCCCAATTCTAACTTCAAATCGTTAGTGCCTAGTTCTTTAATTAAAAGAGGGGCAGATTTATGTAATTTATGGAAACTAGAGGGATAGTTAGAGAATTTTGTTCTTATATCTAACATATAATTAATTTATTTAATTTTTTGTTATTTATTACAATTTATGATGGTTCACAGCATTAAGTATGCTAATTTAATGATAGAAAAGAATATAAAAATTACATGTTTCAAGGAATCATTCAATTCAGAAGAGTAATGTTCGTTTGGCCATTTTTTCATCTATATATTATACAACAAAAATCGTTTTCTGAAAAATACGTTCATGAGCAAAAGTGTGCGCATATATATATATATATAAACAAAAAATTGAAAGTCACACATAAAATTCTTTAATTCTTTACTCAAGACAAATAAATAAATAGCGTGCATCACTAGACAGCGCATACATATAAAACCGATGACACTTTGACAATAGTATGATTATCACAAATATTTAAAGATCAAAGCACATTTATAAGTTTTACAATAGAACTCATTTTCCCACACCATGAGGTAGCGCACAAACTACTTATAGTGAATCATGTATTGGCTAAGCAGTAGAGGGTATTTCTCCGTTGTGTAACGGGTTAGGGCCTGAGGGCACTTTTCTTCCAATTTCTGCGATAATACGGCTGTTTGTTCCTTTTTCATTGTGTATTGGATCAGGAGAAGATGGCACTTCTCTCTCGTTCTCTGCAAAAATGCCGCTGTTTGGTAGATTTTCATTATGTATCGGGTCAGGAGAACAGGGCACATTTCTCTCAATTTCTGAAATCATGCGCCCATTTGTTACTATTTCGTTGTGTATTGGGTCACGAGAACATGACTCATTTCTCTCGATATCAGCAATGATGACCCCATTTGTTCCCTTTTCTTTGTGTATTGGGTCAGGAGAAGAGGGAACGTTTCCCTCGATTTCTGCAATAATGACCCCATTTGTTACTTTTTCATTGTGTATTTGGTCAGGAGAAGAAGGCACATTTCTCTCAATTTCGGCAATAATGCGCCCGCTTGTTCCTTTTTTGTTGTGTATTGGGTCAGGAGAAGAGGGTACAGTTCTCTCGATTTCTGCAATAATGCGCCCATTTGTTCCTTTTTTGTTGTGTATTGGGTCTGGAGAAGATGGTACACTTCTTTCGATTGTGGCATAAGAGCCTATATTTTTTCCTTTATAAGGTGTTTTTCGCCACCCATGAAATTTGAGTGCATGTTCTTTCTCGTCTTTTATATACCGAGCGTCTGAGACATTGTGATTCAATCCTGAAAGAAATAATAATGTTAATAAAAGACACGGCCTTTGAGTATTTCCAAGTTGACACTGATCCCCACAACCTTAAAATATCATGCGCATCTTCCTTTCAGGTTGTTTAGCTTAAAAGTTGATAAGGAAAATTTTATATTTTGCATAGTGGTTGCAACGACATAAACAAGATCAAAACATAAGCTCAAACATTTAAATCCATAAATATTTTCCCCCCTTTCTTCTTGTCCTTCATGTTCCATCCGGTCTGTATTATATGAGCTGTATACGTGGTTTACTTTGGCTGCAAGTAAAAGGCCTCTTCCCATTCTCTCTCCAAAATTTATGATTTTAACCCCCATAGTATACCTTTTGTGTGCACATGGCAAAAGTGTCACTGTCATGGGCTAATGCACATGAGTAAAAGGGGTATTTTATTGAAACCAATATATACTTGTTACAAGAAATCTAACTCAACTAGTTTCCTTAAAATTCACAAATTAGTTATCCAGCTCCTATATTAGGGATCTGACGGGCTGAAACATTGAAAAATACAAGGACTTTGAAATCAAATCTAATACAAGAAGTTGATAATTAATTGGAATATAATTCATTGATGAAATTCATACTTTTGTAAGTTGTTTGCTAAAGAGTAGTTCAATTTTATTTTTCCCTATCTCTTGTGGTTTATTGAAGTATATCCAGTCTCTTACGTACTTCCTTTTACATTAAGATGTTGTTTATGTTCTGACGTTGGTAATCTATCCAAAACTTGGTGAAAAGCCATTTTAACGTCACGGCAAAATGAAACAATACATTCTTAAGGGTAAAAAGATTGAGAGATCAAATTCTAGGAACCGCAAAGTGACCATTAGATATATATTTTTATTGTGTATATATGTATGTATGTATGTATATGAAGGGAAAGCTATTTAAAACTTTACCAGAGATCACAATGAGAAGAAGAAAGAAAATCTGTGCGAATGATATCTTGTTCATTTAAAATGTTGCAACCTTAACCTTTGTTTTCTGCGTATGGAACCAAGGGAAAGCATGGGTATATATATCGATGCCATTATGTTTAAATAACTAATTGGTTGTTCTTCTGTATCATCACATGTTAAGTAAAACAATTTTTTGTCTTTAATAAGTAGGTATTGTTATTTTTATCCATTCAACATGCTATATTAGTAATTTCTTGTTACAAATTTTTTTGTTTTACTTGTTTTACTGTCGCTGAGTTTGTTTTAAATTTTATAGCGAACATAAAGGACGGAAAACCAACTTATTTATATCTTAAATTTCACAATATTCATTAGGCTATAATATATAACTCTTTAGAAGTAAGCACCGACAACCTCTGATCTAAGGAAAATTAAAAAAAATAATTTACAAAGATTTCAATCTCACACTGGAAAACAAATATATATGCACATTCTGTATTGTACATTTTTCTAATATTTCATAGACCATGTCTTCCATTTCAAAAAACAAAAGCTTACTCAAACCGTTCTCGGCCAATATAGAGTAAGTCATATAGATAGAGTTTCACTGAAATTACACAATATCAAGCTTCCGAGAAAATCCAGTGGATTAGTGATGGAATTAGAGACTAAGAACAAGGATCAAGAAGAGGATCCAAATTACAGACCTTCGTTTATTTTCTCAAACCACTATAGTGACTGTGTAGTGTAACACCCCATTTATAATTACCAATATTCCTCCTATGGAATGAATACATGTAATGGAACAAAATGGTGAATTGTGGTGTGCAACAATTTACTGAAAATTCCAATTGTCGGTTACACATAACACGGCCAAGCAAGGACACAAAGGAGCAACTAATGTTCACTTAAAGGCCTAATATTGTAACCAAAATTTGAGTATAAAATGACACAAATAATGGCTTCCTTCAAGTGTCAAAAAATATGCTAAACCAAAGGAATGAGCAAGAAATGATTTATTTCGGTAAATCATAAAATGTAGGGGTAAAATGGTAATTTTGCCACAAAGTGGGAAATAATTATTTTCCTCTAATATTTATAATAATTTGAGTTAAATGGGAATTAAAAAGAGAGAAATGGTTATTTGATCATTAATAAGCCTATTTTGGCAAGTTATTACCAAGTAAGGTCAAATAGTCAAAAAGTTAAAGACTTTGGTCAACAAATTACAAGAGGGTATGATGAGATAATTCAACATCAATATATACTCCCTCATTTTCTATGATTTTCGGTGGAATGAAGAGCATGAAAGGAAATGGAAATCTTGAACAAAAAGATTTACACATGGACCAATCAAAAGCAAGCATGTGTTAAGCATTTGACTTCTTGGCTATATCATCTAATTCTTCATCTTTCCTCTTCATTTCTCGTGCAAAAACTGAACATAAGAGAGAGAGAGAGCAGCTGGGATGGAGGGATCTCAAGAGCAAGGAAAAGCTCAAGGAAACTAGGGTTTATCCAAAAAAATCAAGGTAAGAATCATAGATACTTGAAGATTTTGGTTCCAAATCATGTAGGAACTTCTACTAATCTCTTCTCCTCTTTAAATATCATGATTAGCAAGGTTAATCAGAGGTTTAGAGAGAGGGGGCTGATACATTTTGGAGAGAGAAATCACAAGAAATCAAGAGGTAACCACCAAAACTTAATCCTCTTGTCTTAGTTGAAGTTGTTGTTGTTGTTGGTGGTGGTATTTGCTATGTTTCCTCTTATTTTGCAATTATGGGCTGAAGCATAATCATGGGGAAATGCTGCCCAAATTCTCTCTAAATATGCCTATTTGGAGTTTAAATAGCTAATCATGTGATTAGAAGTAGAAAGAAAGTGATTAAGCAAGAGAAAACAAGGAAACAACAAGTTACTCCTTAAAACCTTAATTTTCTGTTCTGTGGGTGACGTGAATATGGAGTAGGAATTTGGTAATTTTGATGATTCCATTGGCTTTAGAAGGCAAAATTGTGTAGGTATGCAAGTGTTCATGATTTTTGGTTGGTTGTATGCCAATTTGGAAATTATTGAAGTTGGTATGTACATATGTTGGTTCTGCCCTGTCTGGAGCAGTGGCAGTGTTCGTGGTCTTTCATTAACCAAATCTTGTCCAAAACTTCTGAAACTTTCCAGAATTGAAGTAGAGATATAGAGATTTAATTTGATAGGTAGTTTGTAATTTTTGGACAAGTATATTGGGAGATATGAATTTTTGAAGTTATGCCCTGTTTTCTGGAATGCTATCTGGATCAGTGATGTTTGATGAATTACTGGGAATTATATGGTTAGATTGATAAAACCTAACTATTTTTCCTCAAACTTAAATTTAAAGAGCTTCGTTTTGGATTTGGAATCAGTCAAATTGGATTTTTCTAGAATTAATTATAAATTTCCAAAGTTGGCTGACCAAGTTGTCAGTTTTTGGAAAACAGTGAAATTGCATTGTACAGAGTTGTATTGTGCAGAACCTGTTGTAACTGCATCAAATAAATAGTAGCATACCATTTAAAGGTGATAATACTACAAGTAATAACCAAGTACTTGTAACTTTAATGATGATAGGAATTGGATATAGCCCGAGCCAAAATCCAAAAGTAGGACAAACGTGCGAGTTTGGAAAAGATTCAGGTAGTAACTTCTTCTTGCATATCTTATGTGATTATTTATATGTTTAAAGTCATTCTCTGTAACATGAGCTAGTGTCCTAGACACACCAATTTGCCAAGTTGTGGTCAGGGACCCAACAGGGGCGCTAAGTCGACTAAGGGCAAACATGTAGTTTGACCTTAGGCAAGTGTACACATATTGTTTGATCATCTTACATGACATGACATTGCATATCTATTTTCACATTCTATATGTTTGTAAGCATGTTACTACTGAGATTCCCTCGAATCTCATTTTTTTTCCAAAATACAAAATCTTACAGCTGAAGCAAGTGGCTCGAAAGGCAAGACGGTGGCTCCTGGTGATTAGGGACCCGGAGCTCTCTGTTGCTGCAAATGTTTATTTATGCTTACACTTTTTGCTGCTTAGGAACGCTTTGTACATTTGTGTATATTTTCAAACCCTACGGGGATTCTCCTGTAATGTAAACTTGTACTTAATATCAGTATTATTTCCGCTATTTCTGTATGCCTTGTGAACTTTATGCTTGTCACTCTGTGAATATCGAAATGTTAAGGGGTTTGACATGTAGAATGGTTCAAGTTGAAATTAAGAAAACAAAAGTCATTTTTGCACTAGTGCATTATTTTAAATAAAAATCCAAGAATTGATTAAAACCAGTGATTTAAGGGTACCCAAGTCCGTTAAATTAGCTTCACATTATCTCTAGCGTAAAATACAACGACCTCCCTTTAAATTTCGCAAAATTGCGCAGACCTCTTCCCATTTTTCGTGACCTACACTATATATTCCCTCTCTCGAGTATTAAAAAACATTGACAGCATGTTAATACATGATTCCAACAATAATATTTGAAAAACGAAAAAATTCAAAGTAAAGTAAATATAAAATATAATTAAAAATATATCCTTGTTATATTAAAATATTAATTCTTGGAGTTTTTAACTACTTATAATAGACCCATCTTTTAAATATCATTTTAGACAACTTATGAATTTCAATTTTTTAAAATTGCTAAAACAAATTTACATAACCATAAGTATTATATTGTAATAACAAGTGTTGAATGATGTGAGATACAATTATTTTTTATAACAAATTATAGAGTTGTAAGATCCCTAAATATTATAAATAAACTTTAAGGTAATAAAACTATTTTTGTCAAATACAAATGTTATGTTAAATAGGGGTAATTTAGGAGGTCTGCCAATGGCCTTGTAGCCTAGAGGCATAAGAGCTCCCCTGTAAGTGCAGGAGGTCACGAGTTCGTTCCCAATTCTAACTTCAAATCGTTAGTGCCTAGTTCTTTAATTAAAAGAGGGGCAGATTTATGTAATTTATGGAAACTAGAGGGATAGTTAGAGAATTTTGTTCTTATATCTAACAAATAATTAATTTATTTAATTTTTTGTTATTTATTACAATTTATGATGGTTCACAGCATTAAGTATGCTAATTTAATGATAGAAAAGAATATAAAAATTACATGTTTCAAGGAATCATTCAATTCAGAAGAGTAATGTTCGTTTGGCCATTTTTTCATCTATATATTATACAACAAAAATCGTTTTCTGAAAAATACGTTCATGAGCAAAAGTGTGCGCATATATATATATATAAACAAAAAATTGAAAGTCACACATAAAATTCTTTAATTCTTTACTCAAGACAAATAAATAAATAGCGTGCATCACTAGACAGCGCATACATATAAAACCGATGACACTTTGACAATAGTATGATTATCACAAATATTTAAAGATCAAAGCACATTTATAAGTTTTACAATAGAACTCATTTTCCCACACCATGAGGTAGCGCACAAACTACTTATAGTGAATCATGTATTGGCTAAGCAGTAGAGGGTATTTCTCCGTTGTGTAACGGGTTAGGGCCTGAGGGCACTTTTCTTCCAATTTCTGCGATAATACGGCTGTTTGTTCCTTTTTCATTGTGTATTGGATCAGGAGAAGATGGCACTTCTCTCTCGTTCTCTGCAAAAATGCCGCTGTTTGGTAGATTTTCATTATGTATCGGGTCAGGAGAACAGGGCACATTTCTCTCAATTTCTGAAATCATGCGCCCATTTGTTACTATTTCGTTGTGTATTGGGTCACGAGAACATGACTCATTTCTCTCGATATCAGCAATGATGACCCCATTTGTTCCCTTTTCTTTGTGTATTGGGTCAGGAGAAGAGGGAACGTTTCCCTCGATTTCTGCAATAATGACCCCATTTGTTACTTTTTCATTGTGTATTTGGTCAGGAGAAGAAGGCACATTTCTCTCAATTTCGGCAATAATGCGCCCGCTTGTTCCTTTTTTGTTGTGTATTGGGTCAGGAGAAGAGGGTACAGTTCTCTCGATTTCTGCAATAATGCGCCCATTTGTTCCTTTTTTGTTGTGTATTGGGTCTGGAGAAGATGGTACACTTCTTTCGATTGTGGCATAAGAGCCTATATTTTTTCCTTTATAAGGTGTTTTTCGCCACCCATGAAATTTGAGTGCATGTTCTTTCTCGTCTTTTATATACCGAGCGTCTGAGACATTGTGATTCAATCCTGAAAGAAATAATAATGTTAATAAAAGACACGGCCTTTGAGTATTTCCAAGTTGACACTGATCCCCACAACCTTAAAATATCATGCGCATCTTCCTTTCAGGTTGTTTAGCTTAAAAGTTGATAAGGAAAATTTTATATTTTGCATAGTGGTTGCAACGACATAAACAAGATCAAAACATAAGCTCAAACATTTAAATCCATAAATATTTTCCCCCCTTTCTTCTTGTCCTTCATGTTCCATCCGGTCTGTATTATATGAGCTGTATACGTGGTTTACTTTGGCTGCAAGTAAAAGGCCTCTTCCCATTCTCTCTCCAAAATTTATGATTTTAACCCCCATAGTATACCTTTTGTGTGCACATGGCAAAAGTGTCACTGTCATGGGCTAATGCACATGAGTAAAAGGGGTATTTTATTGAAACCAATATATACTTGTTACAAGAAATCTAACTCAACTAGTTTCCTTAAAATTCACAAATTAGTTATCCAGCTCCTATATTAGGGATCTGACGGGCTGAAACATTGAAAAATACAAGGACTTTGAAATCAAATCTAATACAAGAAGTTGATAATTAATTGGAATATAATTCATTGATGAAATTCATACTTTTGTAAGTTGTTTGCTAAAGAGTAGTTCAATTTTATTTTTCCCTATCTCTTGTGGTTTATTGAAGTATATCCAGTCTCTTACGTACTTCCTTTTACATTAAGATGTTGTTTATGTTCTGACGTTGGTAATCTATCCAAAACTTGGTGAAAAGCCATTTTAACGTCACGGCAAAATGAAACAATACATTCTTAAGGGTAAAAAGATTGAGAGATCAAATTCTAGGAACCGCAAAGTGACCATTAGATATATATTTTTATTGTGTATATATGTATGTATGTATGTATATGAAGGGAAAGCTATTTAAAACTTTACCAGAGATCACAATGAGAAGAAGAAAGAAAATCTGTGCGAATGATATCTTGTTCATTTAAAATGTTGCAACCTTAACCTTTGTTTTCTGCGTATGGAACCAAGGGAAAGCATGGGTATATATATCGATGCCATTATGTTTAAATAACTAATTGGTTGTTCTTCTGTATCATCACATGTTAAGTAAAACAATTTTTTGTCTTTAATAAGTAGGTATTGTTATTTTTATCCATTCAACATGCTATATTAGTAATTTCTTGTTACAAATTTTTTTGTTTTACTTGTTTTACTGTCGCTGAGTTTGTTTTAAATTTTATAGCGAACATAAAGGACGGAAAACCAACTTATTTATATCTTAAATTTCACAATATTCATTAGGCTATAATATATAACTCTTTAGAAGTAAGCACCGACAACCTCTGATCTAAGGAAAATTAAAAAAAATAATTTACAAAGATTTCAATCTCACACTGGAAAACAAATATATATGCACATTCTGTATTGTACATTTTTCTAATATTTCATAGACCATGTCTTCCATTTCAAAAAACAAAAGCTTACTCAAACCGTTCTCGGCCAATATAGAGTAAGTCATATAGATAGAGTTTCACTGAAATTACACAATATCAAGCTTCCGAGAAAATCCAGTGGATTAGTGATGGAATTAGAGACTAAGAACAAGGATCAAGAAGAGGATCCAAATTACAGACCTTCGTTTATTTTCTCAAACCACTATAGTGACTGTGTAGAATGGTTCAAGTTGAAATTAAGAAAACAAAAGTCATTTTTGCACTAGTGCATTATTTTAAATAAAAATCCAAGAATTGATTAAA
Organism: Albizia julibrissin; assembly: GCA_037074505.1. Classification (NCBI taxonomy): domain Eukaryota; kingdom Viridiplantae; phylum Streptophyta; class Magnoliopsida; order Fabales; family Fabaceae; genus Albizia; species Albizia julibrissin. The sequence goes on along the minus strand of CM073484.1, from coordinate 33,172,940 downwards.
ACCAGTGATTTAAGGGTACCCAAGTCCGTTAAATTAGCTTCACATTATCTCTAGCGTAAAATACAACGACCTCCCTTTAAATTTCGCAAAATTGCGCAGACCTCTTCCCATTTTTCGTGACCTACACTATATATTCCCTCTCTCGAGTATTAAAAAACATTGACAGCATGTTAATACATGATTCCAACAATAATATTTGAAAAACGAAAAAATTCAAAGTAAAGTAAATATAAAATATAATTAAAAATATATCCTTGTTATATTAAAATATTAATTCTTGGAGTTTTTAACTACTTATAATAGACCCATCTTTTAAATATCATTTTAGACAACTTATGAATTTCAATTTTTTAAAATTGCTAAAACAAATTTACATAACCATAAGTATTATATTGTAATAACAAGTGTTGAATGATGTGAGATACAATTATTTTTTATAACAAATTATAGAGTTGTAAGATCCCTAAATATTATAAATAAACTTTAAGGTAATAAAACTATTTTTGTCAAATACAAATGTTATGTTAAATAGGGGTAATTTAGGAGGTCTGCCAATGGAGGGTGAAGCTGATCGATGGTGGGAAAGCACTGAAGCAATTTTACAAGCACGAAACATTCCCTTGACATGGGAAGTATTCCAAGAGAAGTTTAATGAGAAATATTTTCCCCGATCAGTGAGACTGGCTAAAGAAACTGAATTCCTCACTATTCAACAGGGTGACAATGAGAGCTTTGATGACTACTTGGCCAGATACCTTCGGTTATCCCGATACTCTTCCTACTCGAAAGTCTGCGATAATGAAGGATGGGGTTCAGATATGTTGATACGAGGGTTGAAGCCAGAATTAAAAGAGAAATTCGTCTCTCGACACTTCAAAGAATTTAATGAGGCTGTTGAGGAGTGTCGAATAACAGAACGTAATCTGGTGGAACTGCATACCCATAAAAGCACTAGTAACAAGAATACATCTGGTAGTGGAAAATTTTCCCAGAAGCGCCAATATCCGAGTGGTTCTCTGAGTGGTAGCAATAAGAAGCCTAATCAGTCTGATAGCCGAGGTAATCAAAAACCCACTGGGAATAGAACCTGCAGATATTGTGGAAACCCTCTCCATCTTGGTCAAACATGCGCACAAGCAAAACAAGCAATGACAACAACCAGACAGATTGTTTGCTACAACTGCAACAAGCCAGGGCATTTTGCTAGGGATTGTAGACAGCGACAAGAGCCTAAAGAGCGGAGACAGCAAGTGCAAGGCAGAGTGTTCGCTTTGACACACGAGGAAGCCCGAAAGTCACCAGAGCTTATCAGAGGTATGATTTCTCTCAACGGTAATCTAATACAAGCATTGTTTGATTCAGGAGCTAGTCATTCATTTATTGCATATGACTGCGTAAGAAAGCTAGGCCTGAGCATGTATAGATTACCTTATGACTTGACGGTATCCACACCCACGGGTAACGGGTTTGTCACAACAGAGGTTTGCTTAAATTGCATCATAAACGCGGAAGGGTATGAATCTACAGTAGACCTGATTTGCTCTCCATTGAAACATCTTGAAGTGATTCTTGGAATCGATTGGCTAACTGCAAACAATGTAATGTTAGATTGTGGAAATAAAAGGGTCATTTACCCTAATCCACTAGCAAAAGCCAACAAGGAAATCAATCTGAACTTTCTCTCCGCAGCTGAGGCTGAGAGATGCTTACATAAGGGATGTCAGGGGTACATCGTATTTTTCTCCATGCAATCAGAGGCAGGCATAGCATTGGAAAGTATCCCTGTTGTGAATGAGTTTCCTGATGTATTTCCGGAGGATATTAGTGGATTACCCCCGGACAGGGAAGTGGAGTTTGTGATTGAAACTAAGCCTGGAGCAGAACCGATTTCTAAAGCCCCGTATAGAATGGCGCCAAGTGAGATGGCAGAACTGAAAAAGCAAATTGAGGAACTACTAGGAAAAGGGTTTATCAGACCCAGTGTCTCACCATGGGGAGCTCCAGTACTATTCGTGAAAAAGAAGGATGGAAGCCTACGACTCTGTATCGATTACAGGGAGTTGAACAAGGTGACTGTCAAGAATAAATATCCGCTTCCTAGAATCGATGACTTACTCGATCAATTATCGGGAGCTTGTGTGTTCTCCAAGATTGACCTGAGGTCAGGTTATCACCAACTCAGAGTGAAGGCAGACGATGTGTCAAAGACTGCTTTCAGAACACGATATGGCCATTACGAGTTTCTAGTAATGCCATTTGGGCTAACCAATGCACCTGCAGTGTTCATGGACTACATGAATCGAATATTTCGTCCATACTTAGACCAATTTGTAGTAGTCTTTATCGATGATATTCTGGTATACTCCCAGAGCAAAGCAGAGCATGAACACCATTTGAGAACTATACTGAACATATTGATGAGCAAGCAACTCTATGCCAAGCTAAGCAAATGTGAGTTTTGGCTTTTAGAAGTTAAATTTCTGGGTCATGTAGTCTCACAGCATGGGGTCTCAGTAGATCCAAACAAGGTGGAAGCAGTACTGAACTGGAAGAGACCAGAGACAGTGTTTGAGATACGCAGTTTTCTGGGTCTCGCAGGCTATTATCGACGATTCATACCAAACTTCTCCAGAATAGCTTTGCCATTGACTAAGCTAACACGAAAGACTCAGCATTTTGTGTGGGACAATGATTGCGAAGAGAGCTTCACCGAACTGAAACAAAAGCTAACGACTGCACCAATTCTGACAATCCCAGATCCGCAATCAACCTTCGTGGTTTACACAGATGCCAGTGGGCATGGATTGGGATGTGTCCTAATGCAGCATGGCCATGTTGTGGCATACGCATCTCGACAATTGAAGCCTCACGAGCAACGATATCCCACACATGATCTTGAGTTAGCAGCGATTGTATTCGCACTAAAGATCTGGAGACATTATCTCTATGGGGCGATTGTAGAGCTGTACTGCGACCATAAAAGTTTGAAGTATCTATATGATCAAAAAGAGCTCAACATGCGACAACGCAGGTGGATGGAGTTGCTCAAAGACTATAATCTAGAGATCAAATATCATCCAGGAAAGGCAAATGTGGTGGCAGATGCATTAAGCCGTCAAGCAGTGCAGGTAGCAGCTCTCATGATTCAAGAACAGAAGCTAATTGAGAACTTTAGAGATCTCAACTTGTCAAATCAAATTATGATTAGAGGCAGTAATATTAGTCAGGAAAAGAATGATCTGAGAGAAGATATAGAAAAAGCTCAGATGCAAGATAGACGTGCTCAGTCTATTAGAAGCATGATTGAAAAAGGGGAGACTCAGGAGCATGACTTGTCATCAGGGGGATTAGTTAGGTATCATAAGCGGATTTATATTCCACCACAAACAAAGCTAAGACAACAAATCCTGGAGGAGGCACATAAGAGTAAATATACCCTGCACCCAGGAGCAACTAAAATGTACCATGATCTAAAATCCATATATTGGTGGCCGGGCATGAAAAGGGACGTGACAAGGTTCGTTGCTCGTTGTCTTACATGCCAGAAAGTCAAAGCCGAGCATCAACGACCTTCAGGACTACTACAAAACCCTGCAATTCCTGAGTGGAAATGGGAGAGCATCACCATGGACTTTGTGACAGGATTGCCAAAGGTCCGAAACCATGATGCCATATGGGTGATAGTAGACCGATTCACGAAGACAGCTCATTTTCTCCCGATCAGTATACACTACTCTCCTGATAGGCTTGCAGACATCTATATTAAGGAGATAGTGCGTCTCCATGGTACGCCAAAGAACATCATATCTGATAGAGATCCTCGATTTACATCCAAGTTTTGGAAGGCGGTACACGAGGCTTTGGGTACCAAGCTCCGATTCAGTACAGCCTATCATCCCCAGACAGATGGGCAAACTGAGAGAACAATCCAAACACTAGAAGATATGCTCAGGGCATGTGTAATTGATTTCAAAGGTAGTTGGGATCAGTTCCTTCCTTTAGCAGAATTCGCATACAACAATAGCTACCATTCAAGTATCCAAATGGCTCCCTATGAAGCACTATATGGAAGGAAATGCCAGTCACCCTTGTGTTGGACAGAGTTATCTGAGAGGCAGATGTATGGGCCAGATATTGTTGATCAAACCACGGAGCAAATAAAGTTGATTAAACAGAGGTTACTAGCTGCACAGAGCAGGCAGAAGAGCTATGCTGACAAAAGACGAAAACCTCTCAATTTTGAAGTTGGAGACCACGTATTCATGAAGGTTTCTCCTACTACGGGCATTGGCAGGGCAATGAAGGTAAAGAAGTTGAGCCCAAGATACATTGGTCCTTTTGAGATCCTGTCAAAGATTGGCCCAGTAGCATACCAGATAGCTTTACCCCCGAGTTTAAGCAGGCTGCATGATGTCTTCCATGTGTCACAGTTGAAGAAATATCAACCTGATCCCGAACATGTGATTGAATACGAAGAAGTAGACTTGCGGGATGATTTGACGTATGAGGTCGCACCTAATCAAATCATTGATCGGCAGGAGAAACAACTGAGGCACAGGAGTATTCCATTCATTAAAGTGGTATGGAAGGGATTATCCCCTAGGGAAGCTACTTGGGAAGCTGAGGAAGACATGCAGAAGCGTTTCCCAGAATTTATGGGTCGGTACTTGTAACAAATTTCGGGGACGAAATTTATTAAAGGGGAGGAGAACTGTAACACCCCATTTATAATTACCAATATTCCTCCTATGGAATGAATACATGTAATGGAACAAAATGGTGAATTGTGGTGTGCAACAATTTACTGAAAATTCCAATTGTCGGTTACACATAACACGGCCAAGCAAGGACACAAAGGAGCAACTAATGTTCACTTAAAGGCCTAATATTGTAACCAAAATTTGAGTATAAAATGACACAAATAATGGCTTCCTTCAAGTGTCAAAAAATATGCTAAACCAAAGGAATGAGCAAGAAAGGATTTATTTCGGTAAATCATAAAATGTAGGGGTAAAATGGTAATTTTGCCACAAAGTGGGAAATAATTATTTTCCTCTAATATTTATAATAATTTGAGTTAAATGGGAATTAAAAAGAGAGAAATGGTTATTTGATCATTAATAAGCCTATTTTGGCAAGTTATTACCAAGTAAGGTCAAATAGTCAAAAAGTTAAAGACTTTGGTCAACAAATTACAAGAGGGTATGATGAGATAATTCAACATCAATATATACTCCCTCATTTTCTATGATTTTCGGTGGAATGAAGAGCATGAAAGGAAATGGAAATCTTGAACAAAAAGATTTACACATGGACCAATCAAAAGCAAGCATGTGTTAAGCATTTGACTTCTTGGCTATATCATCTAATTCTTCATCTTTCCTCTTCATTTCTCGTGCAAAAACTGAACATAAGAGAGAGAGAGAGCAGCTGGGATGGAGGGATCTCAAGAGCAAGGAAAAGCTCAAGGAAACTAGGGTTTATCCAAAAAAATCAAGGTAAGAATCATAGATACTTGAAGATTTTGGTTCCAAATCATGTAGGAACTTCTACTAATCTCTTCTCCTCTTTAAATATCATGATTAGCAAGGTTAATCAGAGGTTTAGAGAGAGGGGGCTGATACATTTTGGAGAGAGAAATCACAAGAAATCAAGAGGTAACCACCAAAACTTAATCCTCTTGTCTTAGTTGAAGTTGTTGTTGTTGTTGGTGGTGGTATTTGCTATGTTTCCTCTTATTTTGCAATTATGGGCTGAAGCATAATCATGGGGAAATGCTGCCCAAATTCTCTCTAAATATGCCTATTTGGAGTTTAAATAGCTAATCATGTGATTAGAAGTAGAAAGAAAGTGATTAAGCAAGAGAAAACAAGGAAACAACAAGTTACTCCTTAAAACCTTAATTTTCTGTTCTGTGGGTGACGTGAATATGGAGTAGGAATTTGGTAATTTTGATGATTCCATTGGCTTTAGAAGGAAAAATTGTGTAGGTATGCAAGTGTTCATGATTTTTGGTTGGTTGTATGCCAATTTGGAAATTATTGAAGTTGGTATGTACATATGTTGGTTCTGCCCTGTCTGGAGCAGTGGCAGTGTTCGTGGTCTTTCATTAACCAAATCTTGTCCAAAACTTCTGAAACTTTCCAGAATTGAAGTAGAGATATAGAGATTTAATTTGATAGGTAGTTTGTAATTTTTGGACAAGTATATTGGGAGATATGAATTTTTGAAGTTATGCCCTGTTTTCTGGAATGCTATCTGGATCAGTGATGTTTGATGAATTACTGGGAATTATATGGTTAGATTGATAAAACCTAACTATTTTTCCTCAAACTTAAATTTAAAGAGCTTCGTTTTGGATTTGGAATCAGTCAAATTGGATTTTTCTAGAATTAATTATAAATTTCCAAAGTTGGCTGACCAAGTTGTCAGTTTTTGGAAAACAGTGAAATTGCATTGTACAGAGTTGTATTGTGCAGAACCTGTTGTAACTGCATCAAATAAATAGTAGCATACCATTTAAAGGTGATAATACTACAAGTAATAACCAAGTACTTGTAACTTTAATGATGATAGGAATTGGATATAGCCCGAGCCAAAATCCAAAAGTAGGACAAACGTGCGAGTTTGGAAAAGATTCAGGTAGTAACTTCTTCTTGCATATCTTATGTGATTATTTATATGTTTAAAGTCATTCTCTGTAACATGAGCTAGTGTCCTAGACACACCAATTTGCCAAGTTGTGGTCAGGGACCCAACAGGGGCGCTAAGTCGACTAAGGGCAAACATGTAGTTTGACCTTAGGCAAGTGTACACATATTGTTTGATCATCTTACATGACATGACATTGCATATCTATTTTCACATTCTATATGTTTGTAAGCATGTTACTACTGAGATTCCCTCGAATCTCATTTTTTTTCCAAAATACAAAATCTTACAGCTGAAGCAAGTGGCTCGAAAGGCAAGACGGTGGCTCCTGGTGATTAGGGACCCGGAGCTCTCTGTTGCTGCAAATGTTTATTTATGCTTACACTTTTTGCTGCTTAGGAACGCTTTGTACATTTGTGTATATTTTCAAACCCTACGGGGATTCTCCTGTAATGTAAACTTGTACTTAATATCAGTATTATTTCCGCTATTTCTGTATGCCTTGTGAACTTTATGCTTGTCACTCTGTGAATATCGAAATGTTAAGGGGTTTGACATGTAGAATGGTTCAAGTTGAAATTAAGAAAACAAAAGTCATTTTTGCACTAGTGCATTATTTTAAATAAAAATCCAAGAATTGATTAAAACCAGTGATTTAAGGGTACCCAAGTCCGTTAAATTAGCTTCACATTATCTCTAGCGTAAAATACAACGACCTCCCTTTAAATTTCGCAAAATTGCGCAGACCTCTTCCCATTTTTCGTGACCTACACTATATATTCCCTCTCTCGAGTATTAAAAAACATTGACAGCATGTTAATACATGATTCCAACAATAATATTTGAAAAACGAAAAAATTCAAAGTAAAGTAAATATAAAATATAATTAAAAATATATCCTTGTTATATTAAAATATTAATTCTTGGAGTTTTTAACTACTTATAATAGACCCATCTTTTAAATATCATTTTAGACAACTTATGAATTTCAATTTTTTAAAATTGCTAAAACAAATTTACATAACCATAAGTATTATATTGTAATAACAAGTGTTGAATGATGTGAGATACAATTATTTTTTATAACAAATTATAGAGTTGTAAGATCCCTAAATATTATAAATAAACTTTAAGGTAATAAAACTATTTTTGTCAAATACAAATGTTATGTTAAATAGGGGTAATTTAGGAGGTCTGCCAATGGCCTTGTAGCCTAGAGGCATAAGAGCTCCCCTGTAAGTGCAGGAGGTCACGAGTTCGTTCCCAATTCTAACTTCAAATCGTTAGTGCCTAGTTCTTTAATTAAAAGAGGGGCAGATTTATGTAATTTATGGAAACTAGAGGGATAGTTAGAGAATTTTGTTCTTATATCTAACATATAATTAATTTATTTAATTTTTTGTTATTTATTACAATTTATGATGGTTCACAGCATTAAGTATGCTAATTTAATGATAGAAAAGAATATAAAAATTACATGTTTCAAGGAATCATTCAATTCAGAAGAGTAATGTTCGTTTGGCCATTTTTTCATCTATATATTATACAACAAAAATCGTTTTCTGAAAAATACGTTCATGAGCAAAAGTGTGCGCATATATATATATATAAACAAAAAATTGAAAGTCACACATAAAATTCTTTAATTCTTTACTCAAGACAAATAAATAAATAGCGTGCATCACTAGACAGCGCATACATATAAAACCGATGACACTTTGACAATAGTATGATTATCACAAATATTTAAAGATCAAAGCACATTTATAAGTTTTACAATAGAACTCATTTTCCCACACCATGAGGTAGCGCACAAACTACTTATAGTGAATCATGTATTGGCTAAGCAGTAGAGGGTATTTCTCCGTTGTGTAACGGGTTAGGGCCTGAGGGCACTTTTCTTCCAATTTCTGCGATAATACGGCTGTTTGTTCCTTTTTCATTGTGTATTGGATCAGGAGAAGATGGCACTTCTCTCTCGTTCTCTGCAAAAATGCCGCTGTTTGGTAGATTTTCATTATGTATCGGGTCAGGAGAACAGGGCACATTTCTCTCAATTTCTGAAATCATGCGCCCATTTGTTACTATTTCGTTGTGTATTGGGTCACGAGAACATGACTCATTTCTCTCGATATCAGCAATGATGACCCCATTTGTTCCCTTTTCTTTGTGTATTGGGTCAGGAGAAGAGGGAACGTTTCCCTCGATTTCTGCAATAATGACCCCATTTGTTACTTTTTCATTGTGTATTTGGTCAGGAGAAGAAGGCACATTTCTCTCAATTTCGGCAATAATGCGCCCGCTTGTTCCTTTTTTGTTGTGTATTGGGTCAGGAGAAGAGGGTACAGTTCTCTCGATTTCTGCAATAATGCGCCCATTTGTTCCTTTTTTGTTGTGTATTGGGTCTGAAGAAGATGGTACACTTCTTTCGATTGTGGCATAAGATGTAATACCTTATTTTCTAAAGCCTTTAGATTAGTTTAAATATATAATGGTTTTAAATTTGAGACCAAAATAATTTAAAGTCCCAATTTAAGAATAGTTTAATCTTATATTTGTATAGGATTTTCAAAAACTTTTTAAAATAAATATGTATGGTCTAAATTTTAATTTGTAAATTCATTATCTTTATCTGTTTCAAAATCATTTATTTAAAATACAGATAATTTTCTATCCATAGCTCGCGTCGTGATGGTTAACTTATTGGTTTCTGGATACCAATACGTTATCGAAAGTCTAGCGTACGGATTACAACTTATACAGTCTGCGTCGCGAGTACCAGTACTACTATCGCTACTACTACAACTTATAAATATTTTACAGTCATCCAAAATAAAATGATAACCAAACAGTCCATAATTTATTTGTCTCTTCTTCGTCCGGCTACATTACCTTCTTGCCCTTAGAGCTGGACGCCTTTGCTGTATATTATTTGTTGAAAAAGGGGTGAGATTCAAAAGAATCTCAGTAGTACACAGATCACTCATATAATATGCAAATACTAAGCATGTAAAACAAATCATCAAACAGTACAACTTACAGAAATGCAGCACATAAAAGGGCCTAACCGGTCCCTTATCTCATACTCACAGCGCTTGAGATTCATAATCTGGCTGCCCAGGGCCACTGCCCCATACAAGGTACAGTCATGGGCTTTCTGTCTCAAGCCTACTTGGCTCAAAACGCCCCCGGGTAACTCCCGGTGTAACTTGTACTTACGGGTCTTACCGCCTATGGACTATCTGTCCCACACATATACAGATGATATGGTACACATACATGGCATCACATATGATATAAGAGATAAGGTACTACCTGACAGTCTTTCCAAATTTGGTTCCTGTTCTCAGTCTCTTAGGCGTCCCGGGCAAATGTCAAATCCTATAATTTATAATTTACGGACGGACGAATTATTACTTATTCCAAAATAATTTAATACACCTTGGTAGGTTATCATTATAGCTAATACCTTAATTCCAATAGGTATTTAATGGACTCATACCAATCTAAGTATTTAATTTGACCCTTAGAGTCCCAATCATTTCAAAAATACCCTTACTTTTTATTTTTTTCACTATAACTCAATTCTGTCAGAATTTTCAATAATCTTTGAAAATTCATATCTTGGCCTAGAAATATCCAATTAAGGTGGTTCCAAATTCTATGTGTCACTTATGAAGTCTATTTTAATATAAAAATACTTTTAACTACCACCTATCCATGAATAATTCCCAGTTTTAAATTTATTTCGCACTGCCAGAAAATCTTTCCAGTTTCAGTAGCTTAACTTCTAAAATTCATAACTAAATATCTAGAACTCCAAATGGGATGGTTCAAAATCTTATATGATCATCTTTAAATATATTTTCAGGTAAAAATATTACCATTTATAAATTGTAGCTAAAAAATTTCCATAATTTCGTCAAACCTCGTCTGTACCATAAAACGTTCCAGATTCATCATCTAACTTTAAAAATTCATATCTCACTATTTATAAACCCAAATGATACATATTATATATCAAATTAAAGCTTAAGATGTCTACTCTCCTTCTGTAAACTTTAATAATTTTCGGACCAGGTTTGGTTACCGAAATGTATTTTATAACAAATATAATTTCAGAGAAACTAACCGAACAGCAACTCCTCTTATTTTCTAAAAATTCTATACTTATATATAATCATCCAAAAATCAAAACCACATGTATTCCCACATAATTTTTCGTGTAGAATTGATTGGAAACCTCAAATTTGACAAATTCTCATTCCTTCTTCGTGCACTATTTTTCCCAAAACAAAACCTCACAAGTCAACAATTTATTATACTAGGTTCTTATGCTTCCCAAATTACCCAAAAATAGTCTTAAATCAACTAGAAAGAGTTAAGAATATGGGAAGGAAACTCACCTATATTAGGATATAGAGTTGTATGTAGAATTTGTAATCACTTCTTCCTTCCTCTGGTAGCACTGATCCTCTTACTTATCTCTCTTTCTCTATTATGTGTCTCTTACTCTCTCTATTTTTCACTCACTCTCTCTTTTCTTTCTTCTTGGATAATGGCTGAAGAGAATTGAAAATGAGGAGTGTGTGTGTTCGTATGATTAAAAGAATGAGAGAGTGTGTTGTTTTTTTTTATTATTAAAAATGTGTATGTGTGTGCCATGTGTGTAGTGTGTGTGTGTTATTTAATTAAATAGTTGTGTGTGCATGGATTGCATGTGAAGTGTGGGAAGTGGGTGTGTGTGTTTTAATTATTATTATATATATATAGGTATATTTTTATCCTATTAATTACACACACTAGGTCTTTATTTTTCCCTTTGTCTAATTTAAGATTCCTTATATTTCATAGGTTTCATAATTTGGCTTACTATCTAACTCCCATAAATTAATCCTTAGCCTTTGAATAAATTTTGGGATGTTACAATTCTCCCCCCGTAAAATAAATTTCGTCCCCGAAATTTGTTACACTTCTTGAGATATAAACTCCGGGTAACATTTCTTCAGGTCCTCTTCAACTTCCCAAGTTGCTTCCCTTGGAGACAGTCCCTTCCACACCACCTTCACGAATGGTATGCTTCGATGTCTGAGTCGTTTTTCTTGTCTGTCAATGATTTTTTCTGGCTCAGCCTCATATGTGAGATCATCTCGCATATCCACATTTTCATATTCCATAATATATTCAGGGTCTGGTTGGTACTTCTTCAACTGTGAGACATGAAACACATCGTGCAGTCTACTCAAGTTTGGGGGTAAGGCTATTCGATATGCTACTGGCCCAATTCTTGCCAATATTTCAAATGGACCAATGTAACGTGGGCTAAGCTTTTTCCTTTTGATTGCCCTACCGATTCCGGTAACAGGAGATACTTTCAAAAATACATGATCTCCCACTTCAAACTCTAGAGATCTTCTCCTTTTATCAGCATAGCTTTTCTGTCTGCTTTGCGCTGTTAGGAGCCTCTTTTTGATAGTCCTGATTTGCTCTGTGGTTTGATCTACCAGATCCGGCCCATATAGTCTTCGTTCATTCAATTCTGTCCAGCATAGGGGTGATTGGCACTTTCTACCATACAATGCTTCATAAGGAGCCATTTTTATACTCGCATGATAGCTATTATTGTAAGCAAATTCAGCGAGTGGAAGGAAATGTTCCCAACTTCCCTTGAAATCCAATACACATGCTCTTAACATATCTTCCAGTGTCTGTATGGTTCTTTCTGATTGTCCATCCGTCTGTGGATGATAGGCCGTACTGAATTTCAGCTTCGTACCTAGAGCTTCATGTAGAGCTTTCCAGAATCTTGATGTAAATCTGGGATCTCGATCGGAGATAATGCTCTTTGGTGTACCATGAAGTTTGATTATCTCTCGTATATATATTTCTGCTAACTTCTCTGGGGAATATCTAGCATTAATGGGTATGAAATGTGCCGTCTTGGTGAAACGGTCGACAATTACCCAAATGGCATCATAGTTTCTAATTTTGGGTAAACCCATCACTAGATCCATGGTGACACTTTCCCACTTCCATTCTGGAATTTCTGGACTCTGTAGAAGTCCTGGTGGTCTCTGATGTTCAATCTTCACCTTCTGACAAGTGAGACATCGGGACACATACTTGGTCACATCGCTTTTTAGCCCTGGCCACCAGTACATGGATTTCAAATTGTGATACATCTTAATCATTCCTGGGTGAAGGGTGTAACGACTCTTGTGTGCCTCATCTAGGATTTTCCGCCTCAGATCAGCCTTTGGTGGTACATATATTCGCTGTTTGTATCTGACCAATCCACTCGGCGAAAGATCATGATCCTGGGTTTCACCTTTTTCAATCATCCCTCGGATTAACTGGGCTCGTTCATCTTGCATTTGAGCTTCTTCAATTTCTGCTCTCAGATTGCTTTCTTCCTGACTAACACTAAAATTAGCTAGGAGTACTTCATTCGGTTTGTATGCATTGAGGAATACTTGATTTGTCAAGTTTAGATCTCTGAATTCCTCTAACAATTTCTGTTCTCGAACCATCATGACTGCTACTTGCATCGCTTTTCTACTCAAGGCATCAGCAACAACATTTGCCTTTCCTGGATGATATTTAATCTCTAGATTATAATCTTTTAACAACTCCATCCAGCGACGTTGTCTCATATTCAATTCTTTTTGATCATGTAGATACTTGAGGCTCTTGTGGTCACAGTACAACTCTACAGTACTACCATACAGGTAGTGTCGCCATATTTTCAATGCAAACACGATTGCCGCAAGCTCCAAATCATGAGTGGGATAGTTCTTCTCGTGAGGCTTCAGCTGTCGAGAGGCATACGCCACTACTCTGCCCTGCTGCATAAGGACACATCCCAATCCCTGCTTACTAGCATCACTGTAAACCACATATGGCTCACTAGGATCTGGAATAATCAGTACTGGTGCGGATGTCAACCTCTCCTTCAGCTCCATGAAGCTCCTCTCACATTTGTCATCCCACACATATGTTTGATTCTTTCTCGTGAGCTTTGTCAACGACATGGCGATCCTGGAGAAATTTTGAATAAATCTCCGGTAATAACCAGCAAGACCCAGAAAACTGCGTATCTCTGTTACAGTTTCTGGCCTCTTCCAGTTTAGTACTGCCTCCACCTTACTAGGATCCACAGAGACTCCTTCTTGTGAAATTACATGGCCCAGAAATTTAACTTCTGAAAGCCAGAATTCACATTTACTCAGTTTGGCAAAGAGTTGCTTTTCTCTCAGAATTCTCAGCACTATTCTCAAATGCTCTTCATGTTCCTCTTTACTCTTAGAGTATATTAGGATGTCATCAATGAAGACTACCACGAACTGATCCAGATATTGACGAAAAATTCGATTCATGTAATCCATAAACACAGCAGGTGCGTTGGTCAGTCCGAAAGGCATCACCAAGAACTCATAGTGTCCATATCTGGTTCTAAAAGCTGTCTTCGATACATCCCCAGCTTTTACTCGTAGCTGATGGTAGCCCGATCTTAAATCAATCTTTGAGAATACGCTAGAACCAGATAGTTGATCGAGAAGATCATCAATCCTGGGGAGTGGATATTTGTTCTTGACGGTCACCTTATTCAGCTCCCGGTAATCAATACATAACCGTAGGCTCCCGTCCTTCTTCTTAACAAACAATACTGGAGCTCCCCATGGTGAAACACTGGGTCGTATAAACCCTTTCTCTAGTAATTCTTCAATTTGCTTCTTCAGTTCTGCCATTTCATTTGGTGCCATTCGGTAAGGAGCTTTGGAAATAGATCCGGTACCCGGCATAATCTCAATGGCGAACTCAACTTCCCTTTCTGGAGGTAATCCACTAATGTCTTCTGGAAATACCTCAGGAAATTCATTCACTACAGGTATACTCTCAATCATTACATCTGATTCTGCCTGAACTGAGAATAATATAAGATACCCCTGACACCCTTTTCTCAGGCACTTCTCAGCTTCAGCTACGGAGAGAAAATTCAGGTTAATGCTAGCATCGTTGCCTTTATGTGGTTCAAGATATTCAATTCTCTTGTTACCACAATCCAGCAACACATTGTTCGCCGTTAGCCAGTCAATGCCTAGAATAACTTCCAGTTTGTGGAGTGGTAGATAGATCAAATCTATCACTGACTCCCGCCCAGCTACATTTATATTACAATTCAAACAAGCATCTGAAGTAATAGCTCTAGCACCCATCGGTGTAGATACAACCAGATCATACGGTAATTTATGCACATTTAGCCCTAACTCTTTAGCACACTCAGAGGAAATAAATGAATGACTAGCACCAGAATCAAATAAGGCTTGTAATGTGGTACCATTAAGAAGGATTGTACCTTGGATCATCTCTGGAGATTTCTGGGCCTCCTCGTGGGTCATTGCAAATACTCTCCCTTGAGTCTTGGGCCTGGGCTCTACTGTCCGCTGTTTACATTCACTAGCAAAGTGACCCGGTTGATGACAGATGTAACAGATTATCTGTCTATTACACATTCTGCCAGGATGCACCTTACCACATCGAGAACATGTTGGAGTTGTAAAGGACCCCTGATTTCCACGGTTATCTGGCTTGTAAGGTCTCTTATCATTTCCCTTGAATGGTGATCCCTGACCCTTCCGTTTCTGAGGAAAACTTCCCCGACTAGGCCCACTGTGGTTGCTGGTATTCTTAGCTGGATTTCGATCTCGCAGGTTGTACTCCGTGATCCGGCATTCTTCTACTGCTTTGTTAAAATTTTCGAATTGTCGGGCGGCTAACCGATCTTTCAGGTAACGCTTCAACCCTCTTATCAGTAGATCTGAGCTCCACTGCTCACCTTCTTTGTTTCGCATGTAAGAGGAGTAACGGGACAAGCGAGTGAATCGAGAGAGATATTCATCGAAGGTCTCATCTTCACCCTGTCGGATAGATAAGAACTCTGTCTCTTTTTCGATTCTCACAGATCTGGGAAAGTACTTTTCATTAAACTTCTCCTGGAATAGCTCCCAAGTCACAGGAATATTCTGGGTTCGCAACATCATAGCTATATTCCTCCACCATTGGTCTGCATCCCCCTCTAGTTTGTACACCGCTAGTCGTGCCTTTATCTCAGAAGAACACTCCAATATTTCAAAAATTTTCTCCAGCCTGATTATCCAGTTTTCAGCTTCTTGAGGATCAAATTTCCCGTTGAATAATGAGGATTGGTGTTTACCAAACTCTGTAACCCAATACTGTATGTTTCGTTCCTCACGGACTGGTCCCCCATGAGATTCTTGATTCGGTGTTATTGGTGGTTGTGACTCCTTAGGTTGGGTCGATTCTTCCTCATTCTCTGTTTCCTCTTGAATTGTTTCATTATTTACTGAATGCCCCCTATCTTCATTCTGCTTAGCTTTTACTTCCTGGAGTTCTTCCCTAAGTTCTTGTATCATGGCTCGCTGTTCAGTAAGCATGCCAAGCATTTGTTGCATAAGATCAGGTCTAGCATTTGGTTCCATATTATCATTTTCGTCTCTACCTCTACCTCGGCCTCTGCCGCGGCCTCTTCCGTTGGCTCTACCACCTCTTATAATTGCCATCTTTATATTTCACTATATTAAAATGAGGAAAAGGTAAATTTCATATAGTCATATATCAGCATACTATTCTGATAATGCCAGAACCTTATGCTCTGATACCAAAAATGTAATACCTTATTTTCTAAAGCCTTTAGATTAGTTTAAATATATAATGGTTTTAAATTTGAGACCAAAATAATTTAAAGTCCCAATTTAAGAATAGTTTAATCTTATATTTGTATAGGATTTTCAAAAACTTTTTAAAATAAATATGTATGGTCTAAATTTTAATTTGTAAATTCATTATCTTTATCTGTTTCAAAATCATTTATTTAAAATACAGATAATTTTCTATCCATAGCTCGCGTCGTGATGGTTAACTTATTGGTTTCTGGATACCAATACGTTATCGAAAGTCTAGCGTACGGATTACAACTTATACAGTCTGCATCGCGAGTACCAGTACTACTATCGCTACTACTACAACTTATAAATATTTTACAGTCATCCAAAATAAAATGATAACCAAACAGTCCATAATTTATTTGTCTCTTCTTCGTCCGGCTACATTACCTTCTTGCCCTTAGAGCTGGACGCCTTTGCTGTATATTATTTGTTGAAAAAGGGGTGAGATTCAAAAGAATCTCAGTAGTACACAGATCACTCATATAATATGCAAATACTAAGCATGTAAAACAAATCATCAAACAGTACAACTTACAGAAATGCAGCACATAAAAGGGCCTAACCGGTCCCTTATCTCATACTCACAGCGCTTGAGATTCATAATCTGGCTGCCCAGGGCCACTGCCCCATACAAGGTACAGTCATGGGCTTTCTGTCTCAAGCCTACTTGGCTCAAAACGCCCCCGGGTAACTCCCGGTGTAACTTGTACTTACGGGTCTTACCGCCTATGGACTATCTGTCCCACACATATACAGATGATATGGTACACATACATGGCATCACATATGATATAAGAGATAAGGTACTACCTGACAGTCTTTCCAAATTTGGTTCCTGTTCTCAGTCTCTTAGGCGTCCCGGGCAAATGTCAAATCCTATAATTTATAATTTACGGACGGACGAATTATTACTTATTCCAAAATAATTTAATACACCTTGGTAGGTTATCATTATAGCTAATACCTTAATTCCAATAGGTATTTAATGGACTCATACCAATCTAAGTATTTAATTTGACCCTTAGAGTCCCAATCATTTCAAAAATACCCTTACTTTTTATTTTTTTCACTATAACTCAATTCTGTCAGAATTTTCAATAATCTTTGAAAATTCATATCTTGGCCTAGAAATATCCAATTAAGGTGGTTCCAAATTCTATGTGTCACTTATGAAGTCGATTTTAATATAAAAATACTTTTAACTACCACCTATCCATGAATAATTCCCAGTTTTAAATTTATTTCGCACTGCCAGAAAATCTTTCCAGTTTCAGTAGCTTAACTTCTAAAATTCATAACTAAATATCTAGAACTCCAAATGGGATGGTTCAAAATCTTATATGATCATCTTTAAATATATTTTCAGGTAAAAATATTACCATTTATAAATTGTAGCTAAAAAATTTCCATAATTTCGTCAAACCTCGTCTGTACCATAAAACGTTCCAGATTCATCATCTAACTTTAAAAATTCATATCTCACTATTTATAAACCCAAATGATACATATTATATATCAAATTAAAGCTTAAGATGTCTACTCTCCTTCTGTAAACTTTAATAATTTTCGGACCAGGTTTGGTTACCGAAATGTATTTTATAACAAATATAATTTCAGAGAAACTAACCGAACAGCAACTCCTCTTATTTTCTAAAAATTCTATACTTATATATAATCATCCAAAAATCAAAACCACATGTATTCCCACATAATTTTTCGTGTAGAATTGATTGGAAACCTCAAATTTGACAAATTCTCATTCCTTCTTCGTGCACTATTTTTCCCAAAACAAAACCTCACAAGTCAACAATTTATTATACTAGGTTCTTATGCTTCCCAAATTACCCAAAAATAGTCTTAAATCAACTAGAAAGAGTTAAGAATATGGGAAGGAAACTCACCTATATTAGGATATAGAGTTGTATGTAGAATTTGTAATCACTTCTTCCTTCCTCTGGTAGCACTGATCCTCTTACTTATCTCTCTTTCTCTATTATGTGTCTCTTACTCTCTCTATTTTTCACTCACTCTCTCTTTTCTTTCTTCTTGGATAATGGCTGAAGAGAATTGAAAATGAGGAGTGTGTGTGTTCGTATGATTAAAAGAATGAGAGAGTGTGTTGTTTTTTTTTATTATTAAAAATGTGTATGTGTGTGCCATGTGTGTAGTGTGTGTGTGTTATTTAATTAAATAGTTGTGTGTGCATGGATTGCATGTGAAGTGTGGGAAGTGGGTGTGTGTGTTTTAATTATTATTATATATATATAGGTATATTTTTATCCTATTAATTACACACACTAGGTCTTTATTTTTCCCTTTGTCTAATTTAAGATTCCTTATATTTCATAGGTTTCATAATTTGGCTTACTATCTAACTCCCATAAATTAATCCTTAGCCTTTGAATAAATTTTGGGATGTTACATAAGAGCCTATATTTTTTCCTTTATAAGGTGTTTTTCGCCACCCATGAAATTTGAGTGCATGTTCTTTCTCGTCTTTTATATACCGAGCGTCTGAGACATTGTGATTCAATCCTGAAAGAAATAATAATGTTAATAAAAGACACGGCCTTTGAGTATTTCCAAGTTGACACTGATCCCCACAACCTTAAAATATCATGCGCATCTTCCTTTCAGGTTGTTTAGCTTAAAAGTTGATAAGGAAAATTTTATATTTTGCATAGTGGTTGCAACGACATAAACAAGATCAAAACATAAGCTCAAACATTTAAATCCATAAATATTTTCCCCCCTTTCTTCTTGTCCTTCATGTTCCATCCGGTCTGTATTATATGAGCTGTATACGTGGTTTACTTTGGCTGCAAGTAAAAGGCCTCTTCCCATTCTCTCTCCAAAATTTATGATTTTAACCCCCATAGTATACCTTTTGTGTGCACATGGCAAAAGTGTCACTGTCATGGGCTAATGCACATGAGTAAAAGGGGTATTTTATTGAAACCAATATATACTTGTTACAAGAAATCTAACTCAACTAGTTTCCTTAAAATTCACAAATTAGTTATCCAGCTCCTATATTAGGGATCTGACGGGCTGAAACATTGAAAAATACAAGGACTTTGAAATCAAATCTAATACAAGAAGTTGATAATTAATTGGAATATAATTCATTGATGAAATTCATACTTTTGTAAGTTGTTTGCTAAAGAGTAGTTCAATTTTATTTTTCCCTATCTCTTGTGGTTTATTGAAGTATATCCAGTCTCTTACGTACTTCCTTTTACATTAAGATGTTGTTTATGTTCTGACGTTGGTAATCTATCCAAAACTTGGTGAAAAGCCATTTTAACGTCACGGCAAAATGAAACAATACATTCTTAAGGGTAAAAAGATTGAGAGATCAAATTCTAGGAACCGCAAAGTGACCATTAGATATATATTTTTATTGTGTATATATGTATGTATGTATGTATATGAAGGGAAAGCTATTTAAAACTTTACCAGAGATCACAATGAGAAGAAGAAAGAAAATCTGTGCGAATGATATCTTGTTCATTTAAAATGTTGCAACCTTAACCTTTGTTTTCTGCGTATGGAACCAAGGGAAAGCATGGGTATATATATCGATGCCATTATGTTTAAATAACTAATTGGTTGTTCTTCTGTATCATCACATGTTAAGTAAAACAATTTTTTGTCTTTAATAAGTAGGTATTGTTATTTTTATCCATTCAACATGCTATATTAGTAATTTCTTGTTACAAATTTTTTTGTTTTACTTGTTTTACTGTCGCTGAGTTTGTTTTAAATTTTATAGCGAACATAAAGGACGGAAAACCAACTTATTTATATCTTAAATTTCACAATATTCATTAGGCTATAATATATAACTCTTTAGAAGTAAGCACCGACAACCTCTGATCTAAGGAAAATTAAAAAAAATAATTTACAAAGATTTCAATCTCACACTGGAAAACAAATATATATGCACATTCTGTATTGTACATTTTTCTAATATTTCATAGACCATGTCTTCCATTTCAAAAAACAAAAGCTTACTCAAACCGTTCTCGGCCAATATAGAGTAAGTCATATAGATAGAGTTTCACTGAAATTACACAATATCAAGCTTCCGAGAAAATCCAGTGGATTAGTGATGGAATTAGAGACTAAGAACAAGGATCAAGAAGAGGATCCAAATTACAGACCTTCGTTTATTTTCTCAAACCACTATAGTGACTGTGTAGAATGGTTCAAGTTGAAATTAAGAAAACAAAAGTCATTTTTGCACTAGTGCATTATTTTAAATAAAAATCCAAGAATTGATTAAAACCAGTGATTTAAGGGTACCCAAGTCCGTTAAATTAGCTTCACATTATCTCTAGCGTAAAATACAACGACCTCCCTTTAAATTTCGCAAAATTGCGCAGACCTCTTCCCATTTTTCGTGACCTACACTATATATTCCCTCTCTCGAGTATTAAAAAACATTGACAGCATGTTAATACATGATTCCAACAATAATATTTGAAAAACGAAAAAATTCAAAGTAAAGTAAATATAAAATATAATTAAAAATATATCCTTGTTATATTAAAATATTAATTCTTGGAGTTTTTAACTACTTATAATAGACCCATCTTTTAAATATCATTTTAGACAACTTATGAATTTCAATTTTTTAAAATTGCTAAAACAAATTTACATAACCATAAGTATTATATTGTAATAACAAGTGTTGAATGATGTGAGATACAATTATTTTTTATAACAAATTATAGAGTTGTAAGATCCCTAAATATTATAAATAAACTTTAAGGTAATAAAACTATTTTTGTCAAATACAAATGTTATGTTAAATAGGGGTAATTTAGGAGGTCTGCCAATGGCCTTGTAGCCTAGAGGCATAAGAGCTCCCCTGTAAGTGCAGGAGGTCACGAGTTCGTTCCCAATTCTAACTTCAAATCGTTAGTGCCTAGTTCTTTAATTAAAAGAGGGGCAGATTTATGTAATTTATGGAAACTAGAGGGATAGTTAGAGAATTTTGTTCTTATATCTAACATATAATTAATTTATTTAATTTTTTGTTATTTATTACAATTTATGATGGTTCACAGCATTAAGTATGCTAATTTAATGATAGAAAAGAATATAAAAATTACATGTTTCAAGGAATCATTCAATTCAGAAGAGTAATGTTCGTTTGGCCATTTTTTCATCTATATATTATACAACAAAAATCGTTTTCTGAAAAATACGTTCATGAGCAAAAGTGTGCGCATATATATATATATAAACAAAAAATTGAAAGTCACACATAAAATTCTTTAATTCTTTACTCAAGACAAATAAATAAATAGCGTGCATCACTAGACAGCGCATACATATAAAACCGATGACACTTTGACAATAGTATGATTATCACAAATATTTAAAGATCAAAGCACATTTATAAGTTTTACAATAGAACTCATTTTCCCACACCATGAGGTAGCGCACAAACTACTTATAGTGAATCATGTATTGGCTAAGCAGTAGAGGGTATTTCTCCGTTGTGTAACGGGTTAGGGCCTGAGGGCACTTTTCTTCCAATTTCTGCGATAATACGGCTGTTTGTTCCTTTTTCATCGTGTATTGGATCAGGAGAAGATGGCACTTCTCTCTCGTTCTCTGCAAAAATGCCGCTGTTTGGTAGATTTTCATTATGTATCGGGTCAGGAGAACAGGGCACATTTCTCTCAATTTCTGAAATCATGCGCCCATTTGTTACTATTTCGTTGTGTATTGGGTCACGAGAACATGACTCATTTCTCTCGATATCAGCAATGATGACCCCATTTGTTCCCTTTTCTTTGTGTATTGGGTCAGGAGAAGAGGGAACGTTTCCCTCGATTTCTGCAATAATGACCCCATTTGTTACTTTTTCATTGTGTATTTGGTCAGGAGAAGAAGGCACATTTCTCTCAATTTCGGCAATAATGCGCCCGCTTGTTCCTTTTTTGTTGTGTATTGGGTCAGGAGAAGAGGGTACAGTTCTCTCGATTTCTGCAATAATGCGCCCATTTGTTCCTTTTTTGTTGTGTATTGGGTCTGGAGAAGATGGTACACTTCTTTCGATTGTGGCATAAGAGCCTATATTTTTTCCTTTATAAGGTGTTTTTCGCCACCCATGAAATTTGAGTGCATGTTCTTTCTCGTCTTTTATATACCGAGCGTCTGAGACATTGTGATTCAATCCTGAAAGAAATAATAATGTTAATAAAAGACACGGCCTTTGAGTATTTCCAAGTTGACACTGATCCCCACAACCTTAAAATATCATGCGCATCTTCCTTTCAGGTTGTTTAGCTTAAAAGTTGATAAGGAAAATTTTATATTTTGCATAGTGGTTGCAACGACATAAACAAGATCAAAACATAAGCTCAAACATTTAAATCCATAAATATTTTCCCCCCTTTCTTCTTGTCCTTCATGTTCCATCCGGTCTGTATTATATGAGCTGTATACGTGGTTTACTTTGGCTGCAAGTAAAAGGCCTCTTCCCATTCTCTCTCCAAAATTTATGATTTTAACCCCCATAGTATACCTTTTGTGTGCACATGGCAAAAGTGTCACTGTCATGGGCTAATGCACATGAGTAAAAGGGGTATTTTATTGAAACCAATATATACTTGTTACAAGAAATCTAACTCAACTAGTTTCCTTAAAATTCACAAATTAGTTATCCAGCTCCTATATTAGGGATCTGACGGGCTGAAACATTGAAAAATACAAGGACTTTGAAATCAAATCTAATACAAGAAGTTGATAATTAATTGGAATATAATTCATTGATGAAATTCATACTTTTGTAAGTTGTTTGCTAAAGAGTAGTTCAATTTTATTTTTCCCTATCTCTTGTGGTTTATTGAAGTATATCCAGTCTCTTACGTACTTCCTTTTACATTAAGATGTTGTTTATGTTCTGACGTTGGTAATCTATCCAAAACTTGGTGAAAAGCCATTTTAACGTCACGGCAAAATGAAACAATACATTCTTAAGGGTAAAAAGATTGAGAGATCAAATTCTAGGAACCGCAAAGTGACCATTAGATATATATTTTTATTGTGTATATATGTATGTATGTATGTATATGAAGGGAAAGCTATTTAAAACTTTACCAGAGATCACAATGAGAAGAAGAAAGAAAATCTGTGCGAATGATATCTTGTTCATTTAAAATGTTGCAACCTTAACCTTTGTTTTCTGCGTATGGAACCAAGGGAAAGCATGGGTATATATATCGATGCCATTATGTTTAAATAACTAATTGGTTGTTCTTCTGTATCATCACATGTTAAGTAAAACAATTTTTTGTCTTTAATAAGTAGGTATTGTTATTTTTATCCATTCAACATGCTATATTAGTAATTTCTTGTTACAAATTTTTTTGTTTTACTTGTTTTACTGTCGCTGAGTTTGTTTTAAATTTTATAGCGAACATAAAGGACGGAAAACCAACTTATTTATATCTTAAATTTCACAATATTCATTAGGCTATAATATATAACTCTTTAGAAGTAAGCACCGACAACCTCTGATCTAAGGAAAATTAAAAAAAATAATTTACAAAGATTTCAATCTCACACTGGAAAACAAATATATATGCACATTCTGTATTGTACATTTTTCTAATATTTCATAGACCATGTCTTCCATTTCAAAAAACAAAAGCTTACTCAAACCGTTCTCGGCCAATATAGAGTAAGTCATATAGATAGAGTTTCACTGAAATTACACAATATCAAGCTTCCGAGAAAATCCAGTGGATTAGTGATGGAATTAGAGACTAAGAACAAGGATCAAGAAGAGGATCCAAATTACAGACCTTCGTTTATTTTCTCAAACCACTATAGTGACTGTGTAGAATGGTTCAAGTTGAAATTAAGAAAACAAAAGTCATTTTTGCACTAGTGCATTATTTTAAATAAAAATCCAAGAATTGATTAAAACCAGTGATTTAAGGGTACCCAAGTCCGTTAAATTAGCTTCACATTATCTCTAGCGTAAAATACAACGACCTCCCTTTAAATTTCGCAAAATTGCGCAGACCTCTTCCCATTTTTCGTGACCTACACTATATATTCCCTCTCTCGAGTATTAAAAAACATTGACAGCATGTTAATACATGATTCCAACAATAATATTTGAAAAACGAAAAAATTCAAAGTAAAGTAAATATAAAATATAATTAAAAATATATCCTTGTTATATTAAAATATTAATTCTTGGAGTTTTTAACTACTTATAATAGACCCATCTTTTAAATATCATTTTAGACAACTTATGAATTTCAATTTTTTAAAATTGCTAAAACAAATTTACATAACCATAAGTATTATATTGTAATAACAAGTGTTGAATGATGTGAGATACAATTATTTTTTATAACAAATTATAGAGTTGTAAGATCCCTAAATATTATAAATAAACTTTAAGGTAATAAAACTATTTTTGTCAAATACAAATGTTATGTTAAATAGGGGTAATTTAGGAGGTCTGCCAATGGCCTTGTAGCCTAGAGGCATAAGAGCTCCCCTGTAAGTGCAGGAGGTCACGAGTTCGTTCCCAATTCTAACTTCAAATCGTTAGTGCCTAGTTCTTTAATTAAAAGAGGGGCAGATTTATGTAATTTATGGAAACTAGAGGGATAGTTAGAGAATTTTGTTCTTATATCTAACATATAATTAATTTATTTAATTTTTTGTTATTTATTACAATTTATGATGGTTCACAGCATTAAGTATGCTAATTTAATGATAGAAAAGAATATAAAAATTACATGTTTCAAGGAATCATTCAATTCAGAAGAGTAATGTTCGTTTGGCCATTTTTTCATCTATATATTATACAACAAAAATCGTTTTCTGAAAAATACGTTCATGAGCAAAAGTGTGCGCATATATATATATATAAACAAAAAATTGAAAGTCACACATAAAATTCTTTAATTCTTTACTCAAGACAAATAAATAAATAGCGTGCATCACTAGACAGCGCATACATATAAAACCGATGACACTTTGACAATAGTATGATTATCACAAATATTTAAAGATCAAAGCACATTTATAAGTTTTACAATAGAACTCATTTTCCCACACCATGAGGTAGCGCACAAACTACTTATAGTGAATCATGTATTGGCTAAGCAGTAGAGGGTATTTCTCCGTTGTGTAACGGGTTAGGGCCTGAGGGCACTTTTCTTCCAATTTCTGCGATAATACGGCTGTTTGTTCCTTTTTCATCGTGTATTGGATCAGGAGAAGATGGCACTTCTCTCTCGTTCTCTGCAAAAATGCCGCTGTTTGGTAGATTTTCATTATGTATCGGGTCAGGAGAACAGGGCACATTTCTCTCAATTTCTGAAATCATGCGCCCATTTGTTACTATTTCGTTGTGTATTGGGTCACGAGAACATGACTCATTTCTCTCGATATCAGCAATGATGACCCCATTTGTTCCCTTTTCTTTGTGTATTGGGTCAGGAGAAGAGGGAACGTTTCCCTCGATTTCTGCAATAATGACCCCATTTGTTACTTTTTCATTGTGTATTTGGTCAGGAGAAGAAGGCACATTTCTCTCAATTTCGGCAATAATGCGCCCGCTTGTTCCTTTTTTGTTGTGTATTGGGTCAGGAGAAGAGGGTACAGTTCTCTCGATTTCTGCAATAATGCGCCCATTTGTTCCTTTTTTGTTGTGTATTGGGTCTGGAGAAGATGGTACACTTCTTTCGATTGTGGCATAAGAGCCTATATTTTTTCCTTTATAAGGTGTTTTTCGCCACCCATGAAATTTGAGTGCATGTTCTTTCTCGTCTTTTATATACCGAGCGTCTGAGACATTGTGATTCAATCCTGAAAGAAATAATAATGTTAATAAAAGACACGGCCTTTGAGTATTTCCAAGTTGACACTGATCCCCACAACCTTAAAATATCATGCGCATCTTCCTTTCAGGTTGTTTAGCTTAAAAGTTGATAAGGAAAATTTTATATTTTGCATAGTGGTTGCAACGACATAAACAAGATCAAAACATAAGCTCAAACATTTAAATCCATAAATATTTTCCCCCCTTTCTTCTTGTCCTTCATGTTCCATCCGGTCTGTATTATATGAGCTGTATACGTGGTTTACTTTGGCTGCAAGTAAAAGGCCTCTTCCCATTCTCTCTCCAAAATTTATGATTTTAACCCCCATAGTATACCTTTTGTGTGCACATGGCAAAAGTGTCACTGTCATGGGCTAATGCACATGAGTAAAAGGGGTATTTTATTGAAACCAATATATACTTGTTACAAGAAATCTAACTCAACTAGTTTCCTTAAAATTCACAAATTAGTTATCCAGCTCCTATATTAGGGATCTGACGGGCTGAAACATTGAAAAATACAAGGACTTTGAAATCAAATCTAATACAAGAAGTTGATAATTAATTGGAATATAATTCATTGATGAAATTCATACTTTTGTAAGTTGTTTGCTAAAGAGTAGTTCAATTTTATTTTTCCCTATCTCTTGTGGTTTATTGAAGTATATCCAGTCTCTTACGTACTTCCTTTTACATTAAGATGTTGTTTATGTTCTGACGTTGGTAATCTATCCAAAACTTGGTGAAAAGCCATTTTAACGTCACGGCAAAATGAAACAATACATTCTTAAGGGTAAAAAGATTGAGAGATCAAATTCTAGGAACCGCAAAGTGACCATTAGATATATATTTTTATTGTGTATATATGTATGTATGTATGTATATGAAGGGAAAGCTATTTAAAACTTTACCAGAGATCACAATGAGAAGAAGAAAGAAAATCTGTGCGAATGATATCTTGTTCATTTAAAATGTTGCAACCTTAACCTTTGTTTTCTGCGTATGGAACCAAGGGAAAGCATGGGTATATATATCGATGCCATTATGTTTAAATAACTAATTGGTTGTTCTTCTGTATCATCACATGTTAAGTAAAACAATTTTTTGTCTTTAATAAGTAGGTATTGTTATTTTTATCCATTCAACATGCTATATTAGTAATTTCTTGTTACAAATTTTTTTGTTTTACTTGTTTTACTGTCGCTGAGTTTGTTTTAAATTTTATAGCGAACATAAAGGACGGAAAACCAACTTATTTATATCTTAAATTTCACAATATTCATTAGGCTATAATATATAACTCTTTAGAAGTAAGCACCGACAACCTCTGATCTAAGGAAAATTAAAAAAAATAATTTACAAAGATTTCAATCTCACACTGGAAAACAAATATATATGCACATTCTGTATTGTACATTTTTCTAATATTTCATAGACCATGTCTTCCATTTCAAAAAACAAAAGCTTACTCAAACCGTTCTCGGCCAATATAGAGTAAGTCATATAGATAGAGTTTCACTGAAATTACACAATATCAAGCTTCCGAGAAAATCCAGTGGATTAGTGATGGAATTAGAGACTAAGAACAAGGATCAAGAAGAGGATCCAAATTACAGACCTTCGTTTATTTTCTCAAACCACTATAGTGACTGTGTAGAATGGTTCAAGTTGAAATTAAGAAAACAAAAGTCATTTTTGCACTAGTGCATTATTTTAAATAAAAATCCAAGAATTGATTAAAACCAGTGATTTAAGGGTACCCAAGTCCGTTAAATTAGCTTCACATTATCTCTAGCGTAAAATACAACGACCTCCCTTTAAATTTCGCAAAATTGCGCAGACCTCTTCCCATTTTTCGTGACCTACACTATATATTCCCTCTCTCGAGTATTAAAAAACATTGACAGCATGTTAATACATGATTCCAACAATAATATTTGAAAAACGAAAAAATTCAAAGTAAAGTAAATATAAAATATAATTAAAAATATATCCTTGTTATATTAAAATATTAATTCTTGGAGTTTTTAACTACTTATAATAGACCCATCTTTTAAATATCATTTTAGACAACTTATGAATTTCAATTTTTTAAAATTGCTAAAACAAATTTACATAACCATAAGTATTATATTGTAATAACAAGTGTTGAATGATGTGAGATACAATTATTTTTTATAACAAATTATAGAGTTGTAAGATCCCTAAATATTATAAATAAACTTTAAGGTAATAAAACTATTTTTGTCAAATACAAATGTTATGTTAAATAGGGGTAATTTAGGAGGTCTGCCAATGGCCTTGTAGCCTAGAGGCATAAGAGCTCCCCTGTAAGTGCAGGAGGTCACGAGTTCGTTCCCAATTCTAACTTCAAATCGTTAGTGCCTAGTTCTTTAATTAAAAGAGGGGCAGATTTATGTAATTTATGGAAACTAGAGGGATAGTTAGAGAATTTTGTTCTTATATCTAACATATAATTAATTTATTTAATTTTTTGTTATTTATTACAATTTATGATGGTTCACAGCATTAAGTATGCTAATTTAATGATAGAAAAGAATATAAAAATTACATGTTTCAAGGAATCATTCAATTCAGAGTAATGTTCGTTTGGCCATTTTTTCATCTATATATTATACAACAAAAATCGTTTTCTGAAAAATACGTTCATGAGCAAAAGTGTGCGCATATATATATATATAAACAAAAAATTGAAAGTCACACATAAAATTCTTTAATTCTTTACTCAAGACAAATAAATAAATAGCGTGCATCACTAGACAGCGCATACATATAAAACCGATGACACTTTGACAATAGTATGATTATCACAAATATTTAAAGATCAAAGCACATTTATAAGTTTTACAATAGAACTCATTTTCCCACACCATGAGGTAGCGCACAAACTACTTATAGTGAATCATGTATTGGCTAAGCAGTAGAGGGTATTTCTCCGTTGTGTAACGGGTTAGGGCCTGAGGGCACTTTTCTTCCAATTTCTGCGATAATACGGCTGTTTGTTCCTTTTTCATTGTGTATTGGATCAGGAGAAGATGGCACTTCTCTCTCGTTCTCTGCAAAAATGCCGCTGTTTGGTAGATTTTCATTATGTATCGGGTCAGGAGAACAGGGCACATTTCTCTCAATTTCTGAAATCATGCGCCCATTTGTTACTATTTCGTTGTGTATTGGGTCACGAGAACATGACTCATTTCTCTCGATATCAGCAATGATGACCCCATTTGTTCCCTTTTCTTTGTGTATTGGGTCAGGAGAAGAGGGAACGTTTCCCTCGATTTCTGCAATAATGACCCCATTTGTTACTTTTTCATTGTGTATTTGGTCAGGAGAAGAAGGCACATTTCTCTCAATTTCGGCAATAATGCGCCCGCTTGTTCCTTTTTTGTTGTGTATTGGGTCAGGAGAAGAGGGTACAGTTCTCTCGATTTCTGCAATAATGCGCCCATTTGTTCCTTTTTTGTTGTGTATTGGGTCTGGAGAAGATGGTACACTTCTTTCGATTGTGGCATAAGAGCCTATATTTTTTCCTTTATAAGGTGTTTTTCGCCACCCATGAAATTTGAGTGCATGTTCTTTCTCGTCTTTTATATACCGAGCGTCTGAGACATTGTGATTCAATCCTGAAAGAAATAATAATGTTAATAAAAGACACGGCCTTTGAGTATTTCCAAGTTGACACTGATCCCCACAACCTTAAAATATCATGCGCATCTTCCTTTCAGGTTGTTTAGCTTAAAAGTTGATAAGGAAAATTTTATATTTTGCATAGTGGTTGCAACGACATAAACAAGATCAAAACATAAGCTCAAACATTTAAATCCATAAATATTTTCCCCCCTTTCTTCTTGTCCTTCATGTTCCATCCGGTCTGTATTATATGAGCTGTATACGTGGTTTACTTTGGCTGCAAGTAAAAGGCCTCTTCCCATTCTCTCTCCAAAATTTATGATTTTAACCCCCATAGTATACCTTTTGTGTGCACATGGCAAAAGTGTCACTGTCATGGGCTAATGCACATGAGTAAAAGGGGTATTTTATTGAAACCAATATATACTTGTTACAAGAAATCTAACTCAACTAGTTTCCTTAAAATTCACAAATTAGTTATCCAGCTCCTATATTAGGGATCTGACGGGCTGAAACATTGAAAAATACAAGGACTTTGAAATCAAATCTAATACAAGAAGTTGATAATTAATTGGAATATAATTCATTGATGAAATTCATACTTTTGTAAGTTGTTTGCTAAAGAGTAGTTCAATTTTATTTTTCCCTATCTCTTGTGGTTTATTGAAGTATATCCAGTCTCTTACGTACTTCCTTTTACATTAAGATGTTGTTTATGTTCTGACGTTGGTAATCTATCCAAAACTTGGTGAAAAGCCATTTTAACGTCACGGCAAAATGAAACAATACATTCTTAAGGGTAAAAAGATTGAGAGATCAAATTCTAGGAACCGCAAAGTGACCATTAGATATATATTTTTATTGTGTATATATGTATGTATGTATGTATATGAAGGGAAAGCTATTTAAAACTTTACCAGAGATCACAATGAGAAGAAGAAAGAAAATCTGTGCGAATGATATCTTGTTCATTTAAAATGTTGCAACCTTAACCTTTGTTTTCTGCGTATGGAACCAAGGGAAAGCATGGGTATATATATCGATGCCATTATGTTTAAATAACTAATTGGTTGTTCTTCTGTATCATCACATGTTAAGTAAAACAATTTTTTGTCTTTAATAAGTAGGTATTGTTATTTTTATCCATTCAACATGCTATATTAGTAATTTCTTGTTACAAATTTTTTTGTTTTACTTGTTTTACTGTCGCTGAGTTTGTTTTAAATTTTATAGCGAACATAAAGGACGGAAAACCAACTTATTTATATCTTAAATTTCACAATATTCATTAGGCTATAATATATAACTCTTTAGAAGTAAGCACCGACAACCTCTGATCTAAGGAAAATTAAAAAAAATAATTTACAAAGATTTCAATCTCACACTGGAAAACAAATATATATGCACATTCTGTATTGTACATTTTTCTAATATTTCATAGACCATGTCTTCCATTTCAAAAAACAAAAGCTTACTCAAACCGTTCTCGGCCAATATAGAGTAAGTCATATAGATAGAGTTTCACTGAAATTACACAATATCAAGCTTCCGAGAAAATCCAGTGGATTAGTGATGGAATTAGAGACTAAGAACAAGGATCAAGAAGAGGATCCAAATTACAGACCTTCGTTTATTTTCTCAAACCACTATAGTGACTGTGTAGAATGGTTCAAGTTGAAATTAAGAAAACAAAAGTCATTTTTGCACTAGTGCATTATTTTAAATAAAAATCCAAGAATTGATTAAAACCAGTGATTTAAGGGTACCCAAGTCCGTTAAATTAGCTTCACATTATCTCTAGCGTAAAATACAACGACCTCCCTTTAAATTTCGCAAAATTGCGCAGACCTCTTCCCATTTTTCGTGACCTACACTATATATTCCCTCTCTCGAGTATTAAAAAACATTGACAGCATGTTAATACATGATTCCAACAATAATATTTGAAAAACGAAAAAATTCAAAGTAAAGTAAATATAAAATATAATTAAAAATATATCCTTGTTATATTAAAATATTAATTCTTGGAGTTTTTAACTACTTATAATAGACCCATCTTTTAAATATCATTTTAGACAACTTATGAATTTCAATTTTTTAAAATTGCTAAAACAAATTTACATAACCATAAGTATTATATTGTAATAACAAGTGTTGAATGATGTGAGATACAATTATTTTTTATAACAAATTATAGAGTTGTAAGATCCCTAAATATTATAAATAAACTTTAAGGTAATAAAACTATTTTTGTCAAATACAAATGTTATGTTAAATAGGGGTAATTTAGGAGGTCTGCCAATGGCCTTGTAGCCTAGAGGCATAAGAGCTCCCCTGTAAGTGCAGGAGGTCACGAGTTCGTTCCCAATTCTAACTTCAAATCGTTAGTGCCTAGTTCTTTAATTAAAAGAGGGGCAGATTTATGTAATTTATGGAAACTAGAGGGATAGTTAGAGAATTTTGTTCTTATATCTAACATATAATTAATTTATTTAATTTTTTGTTATTTATTACAATTTATGATGGTTCACAGCATTAAGTATGCTAATTTAATGATAGAAAAGAATATAAAAATTACATGTTTCAAGGAATCATTCAATTCAGAAGAGTAATGTTCGTTTGGCCATTTTTTCATCTATATATTATACAACAAAAATCGTTTTCTGAAAAATACGTTCATGAGCAAAAGTGTGCGCATATATATATATATATAAACAAAAAATTGAAAGTCACACATAAAATTCTTTAATTCTTTACTCAAGACAAATAAATAAATAGCGTGCATCACTAGACAGCGCATACATATAAAACCGATGACACTTTGACAATAGTATGATTATCACAAATATTTAAAGATCAAAGCACATTTATAAGTTTTACAATAGAACTCATTTTCCCACACCATGAGGTAGCGCACAAACTACTTATAGTGAATCATGTATTGGCTAAGCAGTAGAGGGTATTTCTCCGTTGTGTAACGGGTTAGGGCCTGAGGGCACTTTTCTTCCAATTTCTGCGATAATACGGCTGTTTGTTCCTTTTTCATTGTGTATTGGATCAGGAGAAGATGGCACTTCTCTCTCGTTCTCTGCAAAAATGCCGCTGTTTGGTAGATTTTCATTATGTATCGGGTCAGGAGAACAGGGCACATTTCTCTCAATTTCTGAAATCATGCGCCCATTTGTTACTATTTCGTTGTGTATTGGGTCACGAGAACATGACTCATTTCTCTCGATATCAGCAATGATGACCCCATTTGTTCCCTTTTCTTTGTGTATTGGGTCAGGAGAAGAGGGAACGTTTCCCTCGATTTCTGCAATAATGACCCCATTTGTTACTTTTTCATTGTGTATTTGGTCAGGAGAAGAAGGCACATTTCTCTCAATTTCGGCAATAATGCGCCCGCTTGTTCCTTTTTTGTTGTGTATTGGGTCAGGAGAAGAGGGTACAGTTCTCTCGATTTCTGCAATAATGCGCCCATTTGTTCCTTTTTTGTTGTGTATTGGGTCTGGAGAAGATGGTACACTTCTTTCGATTGTGGCATAAGAGCCTATATTTTTTCCTTTATAAGGTGTTTTTCGCCACCCATGAAATTTGAGTGCATGTTCTTTCTCGTCTTTTATATACCGAGCGTCTGAGACATTGTGATTCAATCCTGAAAGAAATAATAATGTTAATAAAAGACACGGCCTTTGAGTATTTCCAAGTTGACACTGATCCCCACAACCTTAAAATATCATGCGCATCTTCCTTTCAGGTTGTTTAGCTTAAAAGTTGATAAGGAAAATTTTATATTTTGCATAGTGGTTGCAACGACATAAACAAGATCAAAACATAAGCTCAAACATTTAAATCCATAAATATTTTCCCCCCTTTCTTCTTGTCCTTCATGTTCCATCCGGTCTGTATTATATGAGCTGTATACGTGGTTTACTTTGGCTGCAAGTAAAAGGCCTCTTCCCATTCTCTCTCCAAAATTTATGATTTTAACCCCCATAGTATACCTTTTGTGTGCACATGGCAAAAGTGTCACTGTCATGGGCTAATGCACATGAGTAAAAGGGGTATTTTATTGAAACCAATATATACTTGTTACAAGAAATCTAACTCAACTAGTTTCCTTAAAATTCACAAATTAGTTATCCAGCTCCTATATTAGGGATCTGACGGGCTGAAACATTGAAAAATACAAGGACTTTGAAATCAAATCTAATACAAGAAGTTGATAATTAATTGGAATATAATTCATTGATGAAATTCATACTTTTGTAAGTTGTTTGCTAAAGAGTAGTTCAATTTTATTTTTCCCTATCTCTTGTGGTTTATTGAAGTATATCCAGTCTCTTACGTACTTCCTTTTACATTAAGATGTTGTTTATGTTCTGACGTTGGTAATCTATCCAAAACTTGGTGAAAAGCCATTTTAACGTCACGGCAAAATGAAACAATACATTCTTAAGGGTAAAAAGATTGAGAGATCAAATTCTAGGAACCGCAAAGTGACCATTAGATATATATTTTTATTGTGTATATATGTATGTATGTATGTATATGAAGGGAAAGCTATTTAAAACTTTACCAGAGATCACAATGAGAAGAAGAAAGAAAATCTGTGCGAATGATATCTTGTTCATTTAAAATGTTGCAACCTTAACCTTTGTTTTCTGCGTATGGAACCAAGGGAAAGCATGGGTATATATATCGATGCCATTATGTTTAAATAACTAATTGGTTGTTCTTCTGTATCATCACATGTTAAGTAAAACAATTTTTTGTCTTTAATAAGTAGGTATTGTTATTTTTATCCATTCAACATGCTATATTAGTAATTTCTTGTTACAAATTTTTTTGTTTTACTTGTTTTACTGTCGCTGAGTTTGTTTTAAATTTTATAGCGAACATAAAGGACGGAAAACCAACTTATTTATATCTTAAATTTCACAATATTCATTAGGCTATAATATATAACTCTTTAGAAGTAAGCACCGACAACCTCTGATCTAAGGAAAATTAAAAAAATTAATTTACAAAGATTTCAATCTCACACTGGAAAACAAATATGCATACTCTGTGTTATACTTTTTTCTAATATTTTATTGACATGTGTAACATCCCAAATTTTGTGATAGAGTCTTGAGGATAAGCCTGAAACAAGTGGACTGCTAAGCCCCGATTTAGCAAGTGTTCCAAGGAAGCATAATTTTATTGCCCAAAATTCTTTACACCTTTGGTGGCATCAAAATGAAATAAAATGGTGCATTAAAGAGCACATTAAGTTACAAAACAAGGCAATGAGTGGTCACACAATAAGACTATGTTGGGAACATAAATGAAATTTGCTGCCAGTGTGTTTCTCCACGTGGCAGTCATGAATGTGTGACATTTTTAAATGGGAAAATGATGTCCAAAAATTTTGAAACTTTTCAGAATGAAAGTAAACGTATCAAGATTTAATTTGATAGGTCATATGGATTATTTGGATCTTTGCACAAGAAGTTATGTATTTTTGAATTTAGCCCAGTAAAACTGGTGAATTTTAGAGGCAACGTCAAAATACAATAATTCTGGGAATGTTGAGCTTCCAATTGGCCAAATCTTATATTTTCCATTAAAACTATACTTAATAAGGGTCACATATACTTTAGAACCACCCCAATTGGATGTCTATACAATTAGATATGAATTTTCAATATTTGGTGAAAATTTTGCTCAATTTTCCAGCATATGCGAAAATCACAAAAATGTATTAATAAAATGGTTATTTGACCAATAAAGAAATCAACCATTTTTTTTTCCTTTGAATTGAGATAAATATTGGCTGAAGTAAGGAGCAAGAAAGGGAAATAATTTAATTTAAGAAAAACAAAAGCAAGAGCCAATTAGAACTAAGCACATGTTACTATCTAAAATGGAAGAATAGATGATGCAAGTGGTATTCAATTATTTCTTATTTCCCTTGACATTTCTGTTAGCAAAAAGGGGTAAGCAAGAGAAATATTCATTTAGTGAATATTAAAGCAAGAAGAAGAGAAAAATAAAAATAATGACCAATCACAAGCTAACACATAATGAAGCAACTTGAGATATATTACAAAAAGCTATTTCCTCCTTCATCCATTATTCATTTCATTCCGCTGAAGTTAAAATGGAGAGAGAGTGAGTTTAAACACTTGAAGAAGCATAATAAGGGTCTTAGGGTTCCAAGAGCAAAGATCAATGTAAGAGGCATGAAAACTTAGTGATTTTTCTCTCTAATCACCTTGGAACCACTTCTAACCTCTCCTCTTTGAAATCCAAGTTTTTCAAGACAAATCAAGAGAGAGGAGAGAGTAAACAATGACTTTTTAGAGAGAGAAAGCTAAGGAATCCAAGGTAAACTCAAGAACCTAGCTTCTTTTATTGATTCTTGGTTGTTGTTGTTGTTGTGGTTGTTTTGGCATGGTTTGTGATTTTGGGAAGCTCAAACCCTAAGGGGTTATGCTGCCCAATTTTCTAATAATCATGGGGGAAATGTGTTTAAGTGATTAAACATGTGATTAGAGGTGAAAAGAAGGAGGTTAATGAATTTAAAATTAAGAAACAACATTTTCCCTTAATTTTCCAGATCTGGTCCAGGGGCATTTTCGTCCTGTTTGGTCTGAAATTTCATTAATTTGATAGTTCTATTAAGTTTAGAAGGTAAAATTGTGTAGGGTTCTTGTAGACTCTGAAGTGAGAAAAGCCATAGAATGTGAAATGACCAAACTACCCTTAAAACCCTAAGTTTGGGGCTGTCAAGGGTAATTTCATAATTTTACCTTGAATTTGACCAATCTAAGGTCAAAAATGGATTTTACACGTAAAATTGTGTAGGATTAGCCTTTGACATAATTTTTGGTTAGGTATAGTTTGGCCGGGTACAAAGGGGCGTAGACTAGGTCCCCGGGGGCATTTTGATAATTTTGCACTTTTGAGTCAAGATAACCAACACAATGAGTTTAGAAAGAGTTATGAATAAATAATAACTCATTTATCCTAAATTTATAATTTTAGGATATACTGATAGCCTGAGCCGAAGAAGGAGCTGGACCGATTGACAGGCAAGGAAAGGGCATGTTATAGGTAGTAACTTTTTAAGTATATTATGTGATTCCTATTATATTTATATATGTTATTCATTGTAACATGAGCTAGTGTCTTGGATACATCAATATGCTATGTTGTGGTCAGGGACCCAATAGGGGCACCAAGTAGACAAAGGTGCAAACTTGTCATTTGGTTTTGGGCAAATGTACACATAGTTTCGATCATCTTACATGACATGGAATAGCATATCTATTTTTGCATTCTATATGTTTGAAAGTATGTTACTACTGAGATTCTCTGAATCTCATCTTTTCCATAAATGTATAAAGTTTCCAGCAGCGGCTCGAAGGGCAAAACGATAATTTCTGGCAATTGGAGGTTCTAGGCAAATAAGAGAGGAGGTTGGTTATGTGATAACCTTGTATTTACTTTTAAGGTCTGTATTATCCTATACACCCCTATGGGGAATTTCTGTATATAAACAAGCACATTGTTTCAATAATATCAATTTTTATGCTATTTCTATGTATCCACTGAGCTACGCTAATGTTACTCTGAGTAATATCAATAACGAAGTGAGGTCTTACGCCATGTCTTCCATTTCAAAAAATAAAGGCTCACTCAAACCGTTCTAGGTAAATATGGAGTAAGTCAAACAGATAGTGTTTCACTGAAATTACACAATATCAAGCTTCCCCGAAAATCCAGTGGATTAGTGATGGAATTAGAGACTAAGAACAAGGATCAAGAAGAGGATCCAAAATACAAACCTTCGTTGATTTTCTCAAATCACTACAGTGACTGTGTAGAATGGTTCAAGTTGAAATTGAAAAAAAGTCATTTTTGCACTAGTACATTTTTAAAAAAATAAAAATCCAAGAATTGATTAAAACCAGCGATTTAAGGGTATCCAAGTCTATTAAATTAGCTTTACATTATCTCTAGCGGAAAATACAATGACTTCCCTTTAAATTTCACGAAATTGCATAGACCTCTTCTCAATTTTCGTGACCTACACTATTTATTCCCTCTCTCTAGTATTAAAAAACATTGACAACATGTTAACACATGATTACAACAATAATATTTGAAAAACAAAAAATTCAAAGTAAAGTAAATATAAAATATAGTTAAAAATATATCCTTGTTATAGTAAAATATTAATTATTGGAGTTTTTAACTACTTATAATAGATCCATCTTTTAAAGATCATTTTAGACAACTTATGAATTTAAATTTTTAAAAATTGCTAAAACAAATTTACATAACCATAAGTATTATATTGTAATAAGAAGTTTTGAATGATATGAGATACAATTATTTTTTTATAACAAATTATAGAGTTTTAAGATCCCTAAATATTATAAATAAAGTTTAAGGTAATAAAAGTATTTTTATTAAACAAAAATGTTTAAATAAATGTTATGTTAAATAGGGGTAATTTAGGAGATCTTCCAATGGCCTTGTAGCCTATAGCTATAAGAGCTCTCCTGTAAGTGGGAGGTCGCGAGTTCGTTCCCAGTTCTAACTTCAAATCGTTAGTGCCCAGTTCTTTAATTAAAAGAGGGGGAGATTTATGTAATTTATGGAAACTAGAGGGATAGTTAGAGTATTTTGTTCTTATATCTAACATATAATTAATTTATTTAATTTTTATTTATTTATTACAATTTATGATGGTTCACACCATATGCTAATTTAATGATAGAAAAGATATAAAAATTACATGTTTCAAGGAATCATTCAATTTAGAATAATGTTCGTTTGGCCTTTTCTTCAACTAAATATTGTACAACAAACATCGTTTTCTGAAAAAATACGTTAATGGGAAAAATTGTGCATATATATATATATATATATATATATATATATATATGCATGCATGTATGTATGTATGTATGTATGTATGAATGAATGAATGTAAACTAAAAATTAAAAGTCACACATAAAATTCTTTAATTCTTTACTCAAGACAAATAAATAAATAGCGTGCATCACTAGACAGCGCATACATATAAAACCGATGACACTTTGGCAATAGTATGATTATCACAAATATTTGCAGATCAAAACACATTTATAAGTTTTACAATAAAACTCATTTTCCCTCACCGTGATGTACCACACAAACTACTTATAGTGAACCATGTATTGGCTCAGCAGTAGAGGGTATTTCTCCATTGTGTAATGGGTTAGGACCTGAGGGCACTTTTCTTCCAATTTCTCCGATAATACGGCCATTTGTTCCTTTTTCATTGTGTATTAGGTCAAGAGAAGATGGCACTTCTCTCTCAATTTCTGTAAAAATGCCGTTGTTTGGTATATTTTCATTATGTATTGGGTCAGGAGAAGATGGCACATTTCTCTTAATTTCTGAAATCATGCGCCCATTTGTTACTATTTCATTGTGTATTGGGTCAGGAGAAGAGGGTACAGTTCTCTCAATTTCTACAATAATGCACCCATTTGTTCCTTTTTTGTTGTGTATTGGGTCTGGAGAAGATGTTACACTTTTTTCGGTTGTGGCATAAGAGCCTATATTTTTTCCTTTATAAGGTGTTTTTCTCTACCCTTGAAATTTGAGTGCATGTTCTTTCTCATCTTTTATATATCGAATGTCTGAGACATTGTGATTCAATCCTGAAAGAAATAATAATGTTAATAAAAGAGATTGTGTAACACCCCAAAATTTGGGATAAGAGAATTGAGAATAAGCCTGACTCAAGTAGACTGCTAAGCCCCGGTTTAATAAGTGTTCCAGTAAGGAATAATTTATTCCCTAAAATTAAAGAGAATTGAATGAAAACTTAGAGAGAACAAGAAGTTATAAAATAAGGAAATTAGATGTCACACACAACATAATTATGTGAAGCACAAATTATAACAAATGAGATTTGCAAGTGTTTCACTGTGCTGCGGTCTTGTCCCTGTGTGACATTTTTCAATAGGCAAATGATATCCAAAAAAAATATGACACTTTCTAGAATGAAAGTAGACTTATCAAGCTTTAATTTGATAGGTCATATAATCCATTTGAAGCTATATACAAAGAGATATATATTTTTGAATTTAGCCCAGTAAAACTGGTGATTTTCAGTGGCAGCATCCAAAAACTATAATTTTGGGATGTTTGAGCTTCCATTTGGTTAAAGGTTATATTTTTTCTTAAAACTAGACTTAATAAGGGTCACATAGCCTTTGGAACCACCCCAATTGAATGTCTATAAAATTATATATGAATTTTCAATGTTTGGTGAAAATTTTGAGATATTTTACAAAAAAGCTATTTCCTCCTTTATCCATTATTAATTTCGTTCAGTTGAAGTTAAAAGAGAGAGAGAGTGAGTTCAAATACTTGAAGAAGCACAAGAAGGGTCTTAGGGTTCCAAGAGCAAAGATAGAGGTAAGATGCATGAAAACTTAGTGATTTTGCTCTTTAATCACCTTGGAACCACTTCTAACCTCTTCTCCTCCTTGAAATCCATGTTTTTCAAGACAAATCAAGAGAGATGAGAGAGTAAACAATGAAATTTTAGAGAGATAAAGCCAAGAAATCCAAGGTAAACTCAAGAACCTAGCTTCTTTTGTTGATTCTTGATAATTCTTGGTTGTTGTTGTTGTGATGGTTGTTTTGGTTTGATTTGTGATTTTGGGAAGCTTAAACCCAAAGAGGTTATGCTGCCCAATTTTCTAATAATCATGGGGGAAAGGTGCTTAAGTGATTAAACATGTGATTAGAGGTGAGAAGAAGGAGGTTTATGGATTTAAAATCAAGAAACAACATTTTCCCTTCATTTTCCAGATTTGGTCCAGGGCCATTTTCATCCTGTTTGAGCTGGAATTTCATCAATTTGATGGTTTCATTGAGTTTTAGAAAGGAAAATTGTGTAAGGTTTATGTAGATTGTGAAGTGAGAAAAGCCCTAGAATGTGAAATGACCAAACTACCCTAAAAACCCTAAGTTAGGGGTTGCCAAGGGTAAAATTGTCATTTGAGCCTGATTTTGACTAATTTGAGGTTAAAAATAGATTCTACACATGAAATTGTGTAGGATTAGGTCGAGTCATATTTTTTGAATAGTACAGTTGGACCAAGTACAAAGGGGCTTATACCTGGTTCCCTGGGGTATTTTGGTAACTTTGCAATTTTGATTCAAGATAACCAACATAATGAATTTAGAATGAGTTATGAATAAATAATAACTCATGTATCCTAAATTTGTAATTTTAGGATATACCGATAGCCCGAACAGAAGACGGAGCTGGACCGATTGATAGGCAAGGAAAGGACACGTTCCAGGTAGTAACTTCTTCTTACGTATACGATGTGATTACTAAATGTTGATTATGTCATTCACTATAATATGAGCTAGTGTCCTAGACATACCAATCTACCATGTTGTGGTCTGGGACCCAACAGGCGCGCTAAGTAGACAAATGTGCAAACTTGTGGTTTGACCTTGGGCAAGTGTATACATAGTTTTGATCATCTTACATGACATGACATAGCATATCTATTTTCACATTCTATATTTTAAAAAGTATGTTACTACTGAGATTCTCTGAATCTCACCCTTTCCATAAATGCATAAAGTTTCCAGCAGCAGGCAGCGGCTCGAAGGGCAGAACGGTAATTTCCAGAAAGTAGAGGTTTCGGGCTACTACAAGAGGAGGCGTTGGTTATCTAAAGCCTTTTCTATTTGCTTAAGGTCTGTAATTACTCTGTACACCTTATGGAGAATTCTATATGTAATCAAGCAATATTGTTTTAATATATCAGTATATTTATGCTATTTCTATGTGTCCACTGAGCTACACTAATGCTACTCTAGGTAATAACAATAATTAAGTGATGTCTTACACACAGATTTTGAGTATTTCCAAGTTGACACTAATCCCCACAACCTTAAAATATCGTACGCATCTTCCTTTCAGGTTGTTTAGCTTAAAAGTTGATAAGGAAAATTTTATATTTTGCATAGTGGTTGCAACGACATACAAAAGATCATAACATAATCTCAAACATTTAAATCCATAAATAGTTTTTTCCCTTCTTTTCCTTCATGTTCCATCCGGTTTGTATTATATGAGCTATATATGTAGTTTACTTTGGCTACAAGTAAAAGGCCTCTTCCCATTCTCTCCCTAAAATTTATGATTTTAACCCCATAGTATATGTTATTGTGCACATGTCAAAAGTGTTACTATCATGGGCTAATGCACATGAGTAAAAGGAGTATTTTATGGAAACCAATATATACTTGTTTCAAGAAATCTAACTCAACTAGTTTCCTTAAAATTCACAAATGAGCTATTCAGCTCCTATATTTGGGATCTGACAGGCTGAAACATTGAAAAATACAAGGACTTTGAAATTAAATCTAATACCATAGTTGATAATTAATTGGAATATTATTCATTGATGAAATTCAAACTTTTGTAAGTTGTTCGTTAAAGAGTAGTTCAATTTTATTTTTGCCTATCTCTTGTGGTTTATTAAAGTATATCTAGTCTCACTAGTGCAAAATAGCCTTTTTAGACCACATCATTTAGACTGGTTATTACGGATAAGGTCTAAAAGAAACACACGGTGGCAATTTTGTAATTAAAAGAAACTTTTTAGACTGGTTATTTAAATAACCGGTCTTAAAAATATTATTTAGACCGGTTTACTAAACAATCGGTCTCAAAAGCAAAGTAATTAAATGAATTAAAAAATCCTTTTATTTTTAAGACCGGTTATTAAGATAACCGGTCTTAAAAGTCATTATTTTAAGACAAATTTTTAAATAACCGGTCTTAAATATCTAATTAAAATGCAAATAAAAAATCCACGGCATTTTAAGACCGT
Organism: Albizia julibrissin; assembly: GCA_037074505.1. NCBI lineage: Eukaryota > Viridiplantae > Streptophyta > Magnoliopsida > Fabales > Fabaceae > Albizia > Albizia julibrissin. The sequence goes on along the minus strand of CM073484.1, from coordinate 33,130,109 downwards.
TATATTGATAACCGGTAAGTTAAGACCTTTAAGACCCGTTATTTTAAGACCGGTTATGAAATAACGGGTCTTAAAGGTCTTAACTTTAAGACCGATTAATTAAATAACCGGTCTTAAAAGTGTTTTTAAGACCGGTTATTAATAACCGGTCTTAAAAACACTTTTAAGACCGGTTATTTAATTAACCGGTCTTAAAATTTCGATATTCAAACCTAGCCCACCCTCATTTCGTATCACTCTCAGTCCTTCCACAGCCGTGAAAGCTCCATTTCAGCCTTGTGCTTCTTCTCCGATCATATTTCTCCATCTTCTTTGGTCATATTTCAGCCTCTGCTCCGACCGTCGCCACCGCCATCCCTCCCTTCTCCATTTTTCGTTCAACCCACTGGTTTTAAAATATCACTGCCGCCCCTCCTTCTCCATTTTCCGTTCATCCCCCGGCCCGTATCCACGAAACCACCATTATCTCCAACGTGTTCTCCAGCCACTGCAACCGCAGCTCCTCCTGCTCGTCAAGCCACGATCCAAGGTCGCTACAACCAGGTAAGAGTAATGTCTCCTTATCTCAGTTAATTCTTCGTATAAATAGCGAAATTTAGTGAAATTGATTTTTAATAGCGGAAATGATTTTGAAGAACTCTTCGTATAAATGTGGGCACTGGCTTATAGTTTTAGTACTGGATAGGAAACAATTGTTTGATGCTGTGGTCTGTGATTTACAAATTTGGATGTTATGAATTTGAGCAATCACAATTTCTTGGCCTTTCACATTTTGCATATCAATTTCTTTCTGTTGAATATTTTGAAGATATAATTGTACTGTTTATTAATTTCTTTCTGTTGAATCTGTTGAAGTTGTCCCTTGAACATGTTTTGAATATGTTGAATCATTTTCTTTCTTGAGTCTATAAATTTCACTGTTTATGTCTTCAAAATCAGATGTAATTGCAGTGGTCTCTTGAATAGAAATAACAACTATATGAATGGGGAAAAATTACTTGAAGAACATGGAATAAACTGTAATTACATCTTATGAGGAATTTTGATGTAGAATTCTGTTAAACTAGATAAATTGATGAGTACAATGATTTCATACTCTCATCATACTTCTGCCTTTTCTAGGGGAGTTAATATATAGAAGAGAAGAAAAAAAAGGTGTTGCAATATATGGATCGTAGTTGGATAAACGCTAAACGGACTAGTGTTGAATATGATAATGGGGTGAGGGATTTTTGGAATTTGCCAGAAGAAATTTTGGTAATGATGATAGTGAGATGTTCTATTGTCCTTATGTAGAATGTCTGAATGAGAAGCAAATAAGTGCTATAGATATATATACACATTGAATTTGTGAAGGATTTTGTAAGAGTTATATAGTATGGGTATGGCATGGTGAAGAAATAGAAATTCCAAGCGTAGCTCAACAAGGGGGAGTCGCCTTTGATGATAATGACACGGATCTGAATGATCGGATAGAGGATATTATTCGTGATGTAGGAGAAGAGGCTTTTGAGAAATCATATGCATATGGTAATATGTGTAATGATGCTAAGAAGTCGTTGTACCCGGGGTGCACAAAATACCAATTGTTGAAAGCTGTATTGAAATTGGTAAGCTTGAAAGCACGGCATGGATGGAGCGACAAGAGTTTTTCAGAAGCACTTAAGGCCTTTAAGGACATGCTTTCAGATGATAAAGTGCTGCCTTGCCGATACTATAATGCTAAGAAAATATTGTGTCCACTAGGGATGAAGTATAAAAAGATCCATGCATATCCTAATGATTGTATATTGTACAGAAAAGAGCATGACAAGAAAGAGCAGTATCCGATATGTGAAACCCCAAGGTACAAATCAAATAAGGCCCCTACAAAAGTGTTGTGGTATCTTCCAATCATACCGAGCTTCAAACGGTTGTTTGCTAATGAAATTGATGCCAAAAATTTGAGATGGCATACAGATGAGAGGATTTCCGATGGAAAGCTTTGACATCCAGCTGATTCTTCTCAATGGAAGAAAATTGATCAATTATTTCCTAACTTCGGTAAAAAGCCTAGGAACCTTAGGCTTGGGCTTAGCATGGATGACATGAATCCTTACGGTAGCCTAAGCAGTATATATAGTTCATGGCCTGTTCTGTTGGTAATTTACAACTTATCTCCTTTGTTATGTATGAAACGAAAGTATATCATGTTGTCTATGTTGATTTCAGGACCAAAACAACCCGGAAATGACATAGATGTTTACTTAGAACCCCTGATTGAAGACTTGAAAGAGTTGTGGGATGAAGGTATCGATGTTTTTGACGCAAACAAGAAGTAGATGTTTAAAATGTGAGCCTTGATCTTTTGTACTATAAACGACTTCCCTGCTTATGGAAACTTCAACATGGAAGAAATATTGTTTATCTTGGTCATAGGAGATTCCTTAGACAGGGCCACCCATATCACATATTAAAGAAGGCCTTTTTTGGTGGGTAAGAGTTTGAAGATGCTCCAGAGGTATTGACTGGGGAGAAAGTATATGAAAAGGTGAAAAATATTAATGTCATTTTCGGTAAGACTTCAGAGAGTCGAAATGAAAAAAATATATGGAAAAAGAGGTCTGTTTTCTTTAACCTTCCATATTGGCATAATCTTGATGTGAGACACTGTATTGATTTCATGCATATGGAGAAAAACATGTGTGATAGTATTGTTAGGACACTACTCAACATACAATGTAGTTATAAGGATGGAGTTAAGGCAAGATTAGATTTGTAAGAAATGAGAATACGAGCAAACTTACATCCGAGGCCATATGGTAAGAGAACTTTTTGCCCTCCAGCTTCTCATACTTTGTCTAAGGATGAGAAAAGAAGTTTTTGTAAGTGTTTACATGGCATCAAAGTTCCCTCAGGGTATTCTTCAAATTTTAAGAAGCTTGTGTCGATGAAAGACTTGAAGTTAGTAGGGTTGAAGTCTCATGATTGTCATGTCTTGATGCAACAACTATTCCCAATAGCTATTCGAGGCATGGCCGAATATGATCTTCAACACATATTGACTAGACTTTGTTTCTTCTTTAATGCGATTTGTAGTAAAGTCATTGAGATGGAAAGATTGGAGGAATTAGAAAATGAAGGATACCTGATCTTGTGCCAGCTTGAGAAGCTTTTTCTTCCTTCCTTTTTTGACATCATGATACATCTAGTTGTTTATCTAGTGAGGGAGATAAAATTGTGTATGCTTATCTATTTTTAATGGATGTACCCAATTGAAAAAACTATGAAAATCCTAAAAGGATATGTGAAGCCATGTAATATGTTTCTGAAGAAGCCATGAAATTTTGTCAACATTATTTGTCAAATGTAGGACATATCGGCCTTCTTAAACGACATGATGAAGAAGGGGATAGGCACGGGGCTACAGTCAAGAGTATGGATCCTGATGATTTAGAACAAGTCCACTTGTACATTTTGAATAATGTTGACGCAGTTCAAGATTACATAAATGCTCATAAAGAAATTGTACGGAAAGCGAATAGTCGAATGACTGAACAAAGGTTAATTAGGGAGCATACCAGAACTTTTTCACATTGGTTTAAACATAAGGTTGACGGAGAAGAATGTGTTTCTGATACAATTAAATGGCTAGCACGTGGTCCTGAGTTTGATGTCATAAGTTGGACTTCGTTTGTGATCAATGGTTATACCTTTTACACGAAGTCCCTGGATGATAGGAGCACTGTCCAGAACAGTGGTGTTATGTTAGTAGCTGAATCTATGCACTTCTCTAGTTTAAAAGATAAGAACCCTACATTGGCAGTCATACCTTATTATGGGGTTATTGGAAAGATTTGGGTGGTTGACTATGTTAAAATTAAATTTCCTATTTTCAAATGTAAGTGGGTTGATGTCAATAATGGTGTGAAGATCGATAAGTTAGGGTTTACATTGGTTGATCTGAACAACATAAGTTTTGGAGATGAACCTTTCATTATGGCAGATCAAGCGAAACAAGTATTCTATATTACCGATAAGGTAAATAAAATGTGGTCTGTAGCTCTCCAAGGAAAAAGGGTCATTGATATTGAAGAGGAAAGTCATTCAAATTATGATCTTCTTGAGACTCCTTTTTTTCTAGGGCTCTTCCTACATTAAACGAAGAAGATGAAGCTGATAATGAACACGACACAAGAAATGATCATCGTGAAGAGATATGGGAGGATATCTCTTTATAAATCTACTTTAAAAGTTAGCTATCTATTTAAAGTAATTATCATTATAAGTTATATTCAGATTATATATATAGTTATTTTATAACTTTCTAACTTAACAATTTGTCTGAACAGTACAATGACGGACCCAGTTCTACTTTAAAAGTTAGCTATCTATTTAAAGTAATTATCATTATAAGTTATATTCAGATTATATATATATTTATTTTATAACTTTCTAACTTAACAATTTGTCTGAACAGTACAATGACGGACCCAGTGCATCCTACAGCAGAGGACTAAGTGTCACCTAGTGCTTAGTACATTGAGCCTCCTAGTGTCAATCAGAGACAGAGTAAAGGTGAGCCGAGTCACCAGCCCGGACGGAGGAGCAGGATGGCCACACAGTTGAGGGATGTTTCCCTGAGTCAGTTGGCTGGTGAGAAGATACCGATTCAGTTTGATCAATATTGGAAACTGATCGGGCCCAATGCAAGCCGATATAGGAGTTTTGTAGACCTCCTCGCACAGAAAAAGCCTAGCATATTGATAGAGGAGTGGAGGAATGTCGACAAAAAAGTTAAGCAGCATATTTAGAACACTATTCTGGTATAAAGTTCCCTCTGTATGTAATTATTATCAAATATGTTTCATTATTGTCACTAACTCCTTTGATTCATGAATAACAGCTCACCTACGACGTTCCTCAGAGTGAGATCTTGTATAACAAGACTATGACGTATTGTTGTGAGCACTGGAGGAAGTTTAAGATGAATTTGGCCAATAATTACGTGAATATCAAGGTGCCAAATGGTAAGCCTCGTCCTACTCCTTGCAGCAAGTATTCATACATCGATGAAGCGATATGGCAGGAGTTTTTTAGGCTTCGGACTACTCTAGAGGCTTTGGTGAGTTTACTTATTTTGTACTTTATTTACTTATCATTTGTCTTGACTGTTTGTAACCTTTTTTCCCATTTCTTATTAGCAGGCAAGAAGGTAAAAAGCACAAGAGAGTGGCAGGAAGAATGATTGCCCCTACATAATGTTTCTTGGAGGATACGCAAAGGCCGAGAAAGACTTGTTGGCTACCAAACGGAGGAGATTGGAAGAAGCATCTCAATCCGATCCTTCTGTTATATTATCTCCATAATCTCTGATACAGTGCGAAGAGTTGTGGTTGCATGATCTCCGGAAGAGTGGTAGATCCTATACTAGTGAACAGTCTCATATAGTCGGTGAACAAAATTTAAGTATCGTTGTTGTTATTAACTATTTAGTAAACATGTTTCATTACTCATGTATGATATTTGTATATCTCACAGGAGGAACTTCAAAAAAAGAGAACCGATGGATCCTTTAAGCTGGAGGGGAGGAATGACATTCTCATGGTTGCTACTGGAAAACGTGAGCATTCAGGACGTGTCAGGGGAGTTGGAAGAGGGGTGGGTATAAAGGATTACTTTGGATCCTCCTAACACAATTCTTCCTCCAACGTGGTGACGAGAGACGAATTGGAGCGTATGTTGGCCACTGCAAGGCCAGAAATAAGGGCCGAGGTAGAAGCATCATTTGATACACTATTGGATGCCCGGTTAAGCAAGATGAAGGAGGAAGTATATGCCATGCTGAGCACAAGACAAGATACTGTTCTTGCCCAGGCATAGTCACTCGATCGTAATAAGCATAGCACCAAAGGGAGTTGTTGCAATATTGGACAGTCATCAGAGGGTCCTGGAAAGGACATTGGTGAGCTTTGTGACATATTTGTTAAGGATCCTCTGAGACGGTTAGTTGCACGGGGGAGTGTGCACAACCTAGGATCAACTGTTCACCACCAAAAAATGACAGATGATTAAGTCAGGGTGTCAGTTGAGGAGGTTATCATCGCAGATGTACCTGTCCCTATCCCTTCTGAGGAGTTCAAGATTGTGAGCGATGTCTTGGGTAGCTTCACATCATGGCCGAAGAACCTTGTTTCAGTTTGAGCTGCGGATTCTCTGATCAGAACCCCAAGTCCAGCTCCCTTCCCTCCTGAAGTTTCACAGCCTCCACTGAATGTGATGCAGCAAGTGATTCTGATAGTATATGATACATCCTTCCTAATAAGAAGTTGGCCTATTGATTCAGTTGTTGGGAAGTTAGGGGCGATATACTATCTTGATAGGGAAGATTTAATGTCCCTAGTCGCTCCTAGAAAATATCTTACGGTTGGGATTGTCCAGCTATTTTTTATGTAAGTATCTTCTTCAATTGGAAGTAAATATCTTAAAAATTACACTGTTTAACTTTAATTTATGTGCTTGCATTTTTGTAGGTACATGAATCGTAGGTTGGTCTCCTTTGGCCAGAGCGATAAATTTGGATTCATGTGCCCAATTCAAGTCCAAGAGAAGGGGACTACTTCTGCCATCAGATATAGATATTTATCAGAGAGGCTCATTGAAATAGAAACTGACTGTTTCTTGGTTCCTTATGTGCATGGGTAAGAAACATCAAATTTATATTCTAAAATACATATAATGCTTTATTTTTGCTTAACATTCGTCTCTTTTTTTAAGGGATCATTGGCAATTGGTTATTCTGTGTAAGGCTAGTTACACAATCATCCTCCTATGCTCCCTCCACTTCAAACCGGGGAGTGACTTGAAGAAGACCATGAACTCATAAGTTTTCTTGCTTTATTACCTTTTATGTGCAAAGTTTGTGTGCAGAATAAGTAATCTTTGTGATTTTGATGATATGGCTATGCGGACATTCCTACACGTTAAATGTGGTAGGCATGTTCGTGACTTAAAAGACTCTACATGGATCACGCCAAAGGTTAGTACATATTTGTTTTCTTTAAGATGTATTCCATAAGCTATATTTTTATGCTTGCTTTGATGATATCATGTTATTTTTCAGAGCCGTAGGCAACCACCGGGCTCCAACTTATGTGGTCTTTATATTTTGAGGCAAATTTACAATATTATCAACCTAAGCACGACTAATTTTACCGAGGAGGTAATAAATGTATATTTCAAAAATTTTGTATTACTTTATTGTTTTCAAGTTAGTAAGTCAATGTTTTGTTTGGCTTTGGTGTTACACATACAGATGTTTGATCTTGTTGATCCCTTTCCTGAAGAAAATATTGATGTCATCCGTAATTGTTGTGCTGAATTCATCTATGAGCTTTTACAAGATTAGTAAGTTTTTGAATCAGATCCTATGTTGTTCTAATAATACTTATGATTTTCATATATATCTAATTTGGTTTGTATCTCTGCTCAGGACAATTTCTTGGATTTAGTGATAGTAGTTGGCTGTCGATACAAGCATGGGATCACTATTGTAAATTTTCTTCCATTTTTTTTCATTTCTCTGTAAAGCTTAGGAATTTTTTCCATATAATGAGAAATATTTCTTCTCCTGCTTTTCTTTAGAAGCTTTGGGATTGAAAGTGCACACAATGTTGAGATTTTCCTACTATCATTGTTATGTTGTAGTTCATTGTGGTTCAAAATGCCTAATGATTATAAATTGTTAATATTGTATTGTTGCTGAGAATTGAATAAGTTGATCATGTGTTATTGGTAGTCATTGAAATTGAATGTGTTTGTTTTGAATGATTTTTATTCATAAAGTTGATTCTGTGATTGTTGAGGGTGGAGGGTTGTAAGGGCTAAATGTTATTGCCTTGAAGAGACTGACATTTATAGCTTCATACCAGTTAGGATAACTAAGGTCATATTTAACAAAAGAGGGAAAGGGGAACTAATAAGGATTTTAGGCTTCATGATTCTAAATTTGGAGCAAGTTTGCATAGGATAACATGATACCTTAGGCTGAATTGATTCTGAAAAATACCAAGTGTTTCTGGAAATAAAAATGATGTTGTCACTGCTTCTGATTGTGAATATATATATACATGTGTTGTTGCTTGTGTATGTGGAGAGGGGATTGTCGTTGAATATGGCTTATTGTCCTGGATAGATTGAAACAAATAAAGCTAAAAAAAAATTTAGACCGGTTCTCAAAAGAACCAGTCTTAAAGTAATATTTAAGACCGGTTAAAATGAGAACCGGTCTTAAAATTCTAGCCTTTAAGACCGGTTCTCAAGATAACTGATCTTAAATTGATATTTAAGACCGGTTCTTATGAGAACTGGTCTTAAATAACTAACACTTTTAAGACCGGTTTTCATAATACCGGTCTTAAATATAACTTTAAGACCTGTTTTTTTCTGAACCGTTCTTAAAATCCTATACTTTTAAGATCAGTTTTCAGAGAAACCGGGCTTAAAAGTATATTTTAAACCTGAAATTTCTTTTTAACGGTTTTGTTAGTCAAACTTTAAGACCGGTTGTGATACAACCGGTCTTAAAAGTTTATATTTTAGACCGTGTTTTAACCGGTCTAAAAAGTTAGGTACTTTTTAGACCGGCTGTATCAAGACTTGATCCAGAATTGGTCTAAAATGTCTTTTTTAACTAGTCTAAAAAGTGATTTTTGCAATAGTGTCTCTTACGTACTTCCTTTTACATTAAGATGTTGTTTATGTTGTGACGTTGGTAATCTATCCAAAACTTGGAGAAAAGCCATTTTAACGTCATGGAAAAATGAAACAATACATTCTTAAGGGGAAAAAATTGAGAGATCAAGTTCTAGGAAGCACAAAGTAACCATTAAATATATATTTTTATTATGTATGTATGTATGTATGTGTGTGTATATATGTATGTATGTATATATGTGTGTGTGTGTATGTATGTATGTATGTGTGTATGTATTTGAAGGGAAAGCTATTTAAAACTTTACCTGAGATCACAATGAGAAGAAGAAAGAAAATATGTGTGAATGATATCTTGTTCATTTAAAATGTTGCAACCTCAACCTTTGTTTTATGCGTATGGAACCAAGGGAAGCATGTGTATATATATATAGATGCCATTATGTTTAAATAACTAACTAATTCATTCTTCTATATCATTACATGTTAAGTAAAATATTTTTTTTTCTTTAATAAGCAGGTATTGTTATTTTTATCCATTCAACATGCTATATTAATAATTTCTGGTTAGAAAACTTTTTATTTTACTTGTTTGATTGTCGTTTAATTTGTTTTAAATTTTAAAGTGAACATAAAGGACAGAAAACCAACTTATTTATATCTTAGATTTCACAATATTCATTAGGCTATAATAAATAACTCTTTAAAAGTAAGCACGGACAACCTCTGATCTAAGGAAAATTAAAAAAAGTTATTTACAAAGATTTAAATCTCACACTGGAAAACAAATATGCATACTTTGTGTAACACCCTATTTTCAATCACTAATATTCCTCCTATGTAATTAATACATCTAATAGAATAAAATGATGAATTGTGATGCACACCAATTGTTAGAAATATTCCAATTGTCAGTTACACATAACTTGACCGAGCAAGGACACGAAGGAGCAATTAACGTATATTTAAGGGCCTAACATGGTAACCTAAATTGGAGCATAAAATGACACAAATAATGGCCTAATATAAGTGTCAGAATTCGGCCAAATCAAAGGGAAAAGGAGTAAGAAAGGATTTATTTCAATAAATCTAAAAAATATAATGGCAAAATTGTAATTTGCCATAACACAAGGAACAAATATGTTTCCCTTAATTCTCTTATTATTTTCAGCCAAAGAGGGGAAATAAAAGAGGAAATGGTTAATTTTTAATTAATAAGTCCCTTTTGGAGTATTATTACCAAGTGCAATAAGGGTAAAACAAAAGGGTTCAAAAGTAAGATGACCCTGATTAAATGGCTAATTGGTATTTGCCTTGTTTTCTCTTATTTTTTAAATTTGGGTTAAACAAAACCCTTGGGTAAATGCCACCCAAATTTCCTCTAAACATGTTCATTTATTGTTTTAAGTAGTTAATCATGTGATTAGAAGTAGAAAGGAAGTGATTAAGCAAGAGAAATCAAGAAAACAATACGTTCCTCCTAAGAACTCCTGTTTTGGTTAAAGATAGAACCTAAGTATGGAGTTAGAATTTTGTGATTCTAATGATTCCATTGGCTTTATAAGGCAAAATTTTATATGCATGCATGTGTTCATGATTTTTGGATATTTGTATGCCAATTTGAAAATATATGAAGTGTAAATGTGATGCTGTTTGATTTGCCCTCTTGAGTCAGTGACAATGTGCAATGTATTTTTTAGGCCAAAACTTGTCAAAAGATTCTGAAACTTGTCAATATTAAAGTAGAGACATAGAGCTTTAATTTGATAGGTATATTATAATTTTTGGAAAAGTACTTTGGAATATATGAATTTTTGAAGTTGTGCCCTGTTTTCTGGAATGCAAAATGGAACAGTAGAGTTTGGAAAATTACTGGGAATAATATGGTTGCAATGGTCAAACCTAAATATTTTTTCTCAAATTTAAATTGAAATAGCTTCATTTAAGCTTTGGAATCAGTTAAATTATATTTTTGAAGAATTAATTATGAATTTTCAAAGTTGACCAAAAAATCTGTCAGTTTTTGGAAAATAATAAAACTGCACTGTATAGAATTGTGTTGAGCAGAAACTATTATAACAACATTAAATAACCAGCAGCATCTAATTTAAAGAAGTAATGCTACAAGTAATAACCAATTACTTGTAACTTTAATTTTGATAGGAATTGGACATAGCCCGAGCTAAAATCCAAGTGTAAGCCAAATGAGGAAATTTGAAAAAGACTCAGGTAATAACCTCTTCTTACATATGCTATGTGATAATTATATATTTGAATATGTCATTCTTTGTAACATGAGCTAGTGTCTTAGACACACAAATTTGCCAAGTTGTGGTCAAGGACCCAACAGGGGTAAGTGCACATAGTTTCGATCATCTTACATAACATGACATTGCGTATTTACTTTCACATTCTATATATTTGAAAGCATGTTGCTACTAAGATTCTCTCAAATCTCATTCTTTTTCAAAACAAAAATTTTACAGCTGAAGCGGGCGGCTCGAAAGGCAAGATGGTGGCTTCCAATGATTAGGGTCTCGGAGCACTCTGTTGCTGCTATAGTTATTTTTCCATATAGTTTTGCTACTTTTGGAATGCTCCGTACATTTGTGTATATTTTTAAACCCTGCAGGGATTCTCCTATAATGTAAACATGTACTTAATATCAGTATGTTTTCTATTTTTCTATATGCCTTACAGAACTATACGCTTAGTACTCTGTGAATATCAAAAAGTTAAAGAGTTTGACTTTTTGGTATCAGAGCTTAAAGCGGTTCTGGCATTTATAGAACAGAATACTAATATGGTCTTGTTTTGATGGTGAAAGGAAATCATGAGCGGACGCAGACGACGATAGAGAGACTGATTGCCTCCTTCTGTAAACCAATGTCCTCTTAAGGAACATATTTTGTAGCGATGGCACAACATCTGGCTAACGAAGCTGGGAGATCGCAAGGTATTGAAGATATGCCGAATAAGAGTTAAGTCAATACCAGTATTTAGACCATAGCCCTTACCAGAGCTAGTAACGGACGCATCCGTCGGTAACACAGAATAGCTACGGGCAGCTGATGAGCGTCCTACGCACATGGCGAAGCGAGCTCCAGGGTAGAGAGAGTATACTAAAGATACAACCTGCAGCTTAATGAGAAGCTGTAGGAGTACATATGGGGCTGATACAGACATGTTGTATGAGCAAACAACACCCTACTCGATCAGTACCTAGCCTATTTGGATGTTGTTGATAGCCTGTACTAGAAGCAGGTACTGCTATGTTGGAAATTTTACCTTAGGGGCCAATTATTGTACTTTGAACATTATTATTCAATATATTTCTCCATTTAGTTATCATATTATTTGCATGTTCACTGTGATAACTGTATTCTTGGATAAATCATAATGATTATCCTAAATGTCCATAGTCAATCATCTATGTGGGAGTAAAGATGAAATAAGACTAGTATGAATCTAATAAGGTATGGGGATATGAATCAAAGTCTTGGGCACTTATAGGAGTACAAGGTACTGGACCAACCTATTATGAGAAAGCTGTATGGATCAAGTTATAAGCTTATCTCATGTGTAACCACATCACTAAACCTTTTGACTTGAGATCATCATGGATTCCTACATGAGAGTTGCTAAGCTTTGACCTAGTCAAGAGTTACCTTTGATAGGGTGATGATAAAGGCTATGATCGGGCTTGATAGTTTTCATGCAGAGGAATATGAATGGTCAAGATGAAATTTGTCCCTTACATTAGTAGAGAGATATTATTAGGCCCCTCGATGAGTTAGTATGAGAAATGTATGGCCATACTATGATGTAAATGAGTTTCCATTTCTATAGTTAGACTACTCTGGGATCAAGAAATTAATGATCAAGAATAGGAGGATGACATTATCATGCCTCATTCTTGACCGAAATATCGTGTGACAAAAGGGATGTGATATGGTTGTATGACAGGTTGCATCGATTTATCGATCCTTATATGAATTGGGTAGTTGTAATGTCTTGCTAGAGGCCGCGTGCGACTTGTGGGCTAGTATAATTATTGGCCCACTGCCAACTTCATATGGGCCTACATGGTCGCATACAAAAATAGCCCAGCATGAGCTATAATATTCAGATTCATTAAATCTAAGATATGTCTAGATTTAATGAATTTAATGGTTAATCTAGGGTGGATGAATTGTATGTGTGTGTGTGTGTGTTTCAAAAATACATATTTAATATTATATATACAAATATGCATTTTTGAAATACACACACACACAATATTGTATTATAGGATAATATATAATATATGATAATATTAGTATATTGTGTTAGTTTTAAATTTAGTTTTATCTGATAAATTAAATTTAATAACTAACATGATAAAGATATAATATCTCAAATTTAATTTATAAAGATAAATTAAATCCATTTTCATTGGCTCTTTATTCAAATTAAATAAATAGGTTAAATTAAAACTGTAGGACAAATTTAATTAAACCATATTTATTTAATTTGCTTATAAAAAATAGTTAAATGTTAATTTATATGATATGGATTTTGAAATTGATTAAGATTAATTTGAAAATCCAATATCTATCATAAAATAGATTACCCTTACTAGTTATAAAAGGTGAAAGCTAGGGTTTTCTACAGATGATAAAAAATAGAGACCTGCAGCAAAAACCCTAGAGAGACATTGGAAGCACTAGTACGCTGGCTGTGTTGGAGTCGTATTTGAGTGGATACTGGTAGAAGGAGCTGATTTGAGACATGAGCTCCTTGAGATCGAAAAAGGCAGAAATGTAAATGTACGATTCTAACTACTCGATTTAAATGTTGTTGATAGATCTACAATTGGAATTGGTAAACTTTTGTAATTTTAAATTTTAAATTTTAAATTCTTCCACTATGTCTCCCAATCCCAACAGTGGTATCAGAGCTAGGTCAATTGTGTCACGTTTAAATTATACTTTTGATTAGATCATTGTATGAATACTTTTGCATTTATATGTATTTATTTGTATGAGATACAACCAGGATTGCATTCATATAAACAAAACTAATTGTTTAATCCCTCTGAATAAAATCTTAAGTCATAATGCCATCAATTAATGAATACATGTCAAAACTTAGATCGCTCAATTGTAGGTTCTACTAAAGTGGATGCATTTGAGTTATCTTGGTGAGACAAGCATGAGTAATGGTGCTACTCATAAAATTCATTATTGTTTTGACTTAATTGAGATTAACAAAACAGTTTTGGATCTTAAGGCATTAGATGAGATTAAACATATCAGATCATATAATGATATAATCCCATAAAGATCTAAGAGTTATATGTGATATAATTGGAAAAGAAGTTACCTACCTAAATAACTTGAATTTAAGCATTATGTCAAAGTGGACTTAAATTTAAGCAGAATATGGATCTTAGCCTACTAATTATTACATTGAGAGTTGTTAATTTAGTAGGAGATTACTAACTAACTTTGCTTATTGTAATTGTAGAATCATGTCGACTAGTAACACTGCTACACTATCATTGCAATTAGTCTTTGAGAAGAACAAACTCAGTGGGACAAACTTTCTTGACTGGTTCATAAACTTGAGAATTGTTCTCAATCAGGAAATAAAGGCATATGTCCTAGATCAACCCATTCATGAGGAGCCTGTAACCAATACTCTAAGAGCTTAGAAAGATGCTTAGGTTGCCTGATGCTTGCCACCATGGTTCCACAACTCTAAAGAGATCTGGAACTTATAAAGGCTCATGAGATGATTGTGCATCTCAAGGAAATATTCCAACAACATGTAAGGCAACAAAGGTATGAGACCATAAAGGTCTTACATTCCTGTAAAATGGCTGAAGGTGCATCAGTTAGTACATATCTGTTAAAGATGAAAGACTATATTGATCACCTTGAGAGGCTTGGATTTCCCATGAGTTAGGAGTTAACTATAGATTTGATCTTGAACTTACTCCTCGAAAGTTATGACCAGTTTGTCATGAACTATAACATGAACAACATAGAGAAATCAATTTCTAAATTACATGGGATACTTAAAACTACTGAGCAAAACTTTAAGAAAAGCCTAATACTGTTTTGATGGTTTACAAAGGAAAGGGTATGAAAAGGAAATGCAAGGGTAAGGGAAAGAGTAATGGCTCAGGTGGTAAGACCAAAGAGTCAAACAAGCCTGAAACCAAGCCTGCAGCCAAGAAGGCAAAGTCTCCAAAGGAAGGAGTATGCTTCTTTTGTAATGAACCCGATCATTGGAAGAGGAATTGTAAACTCTACCTTAAAGATTTGAAAAAGACCAGAAAGAATCAAATCAACCGATTTAAATCCAACCTACCTATGGCATATTCATCTAGACCATATAATTGAGAAACACATTTCTAACTCCATCAAGATGGATTTCTTAACTCATTTGATTTTGAATCATATGATACATGTGAATCTTGCTTATTAGGAAAAATGAAAAAAGTACACTTTACTAGGCATAGTGAGAAGGCCATTGATTTATTTAACCTCATACATATAGATGTATGTGGACCACTGAATACAACTACCAGAGGAGGTTATATGTACTTTATTACATTTATAGATAACTTTAGTAGATATAGATATATCTATCTAATAAAACATAAATCTGAATCTTTTTAAATGTTCAACATAGTCCAAAATGAAGTACAAAACCAAATTAGCAAAATAATTAAATCACTTCGATCTAATCAAGATAGTGAATATTTAAGCCAAGAGTTTATTGACCATCTTAGGAGCTGTGGGATAATCTCACAATTGACCAGAGGAGGTTAGCTGTGGAATGATGTTTCTAAGTGGAGGGATCGAGCACTATTAGATATGGTTCGATCTATGATGAATCAAACAGATCTTTCGATAGGCTATTGAAAAGACACTATATAAGATATGGGCTAGGAAGAAACCTAGTTTGTCATTTTTTAAAATTTAGGGATGTGAGGTTTATGTTAAACAACAAGCATATGATAAATTAGCGCTCAAATCCTTAAAGTGCCTTTTTGTGAGGTATCCTAAGAAAATGAAGGGATACTATTTCTACAATCCCACCGATAAGAAAGTGTTTATTATCTAGAATGTTATCTTTTAAGAAAGAGAGTTTATCTCTAAAATAACTAGTGGGAGCAAGGTACATCTCAAAAAAGTTCGAGAGTCACAAGATAGCATAGAACCACAGATAGAAAATGGAGAAGACTCACAACAAGTTACTGAGCCTCCTCAAGTAACACAAGGCCCACGAAGGTCTGATAGGACATGACAATAGCCTTAGAGGTATGGATTTCTGATTACTAGAAATTGTGATGAATTGCTCATTGAGTAAAATAAGCCAACTACTTATCGAGAAGCTATATACCTTAGTTGATCCAGCTGAAGGTGTAAAAACCATTGGGTGTAAGTGGGTTTTCAAGGAGAAAACTGACATAGATGGGAAAGTAAATGTCTTCAAGGCACGACTGGTTGTGAAAGGATTCACTCAAACTCATGGTGTCGACTATGATGAAACCTTTTCCCTAGTTGTAATGGCCAAATCAATCAGAATCCTTCTTGCCATTGCATCATATTAAATAGCCTTCCTTAATGGAAAGTGCCTTGAGGATGTATCCATGACACAACCTGAAGGTTTTATGTGTCCAGAGGACTTTGGTAAGGTATGCAAGCTTCAAAGATCCATTTATGGATTGAAGCAAGCATATCGGAGCTGGAATCATCATTTTGATGAAGTAATCAAAGAGTTTGGATTCATTCAAAATATCGATGAACCTTGTGTTTATAAGAAGGTTAGTGGGAGTATAGTTGTATTTCTAGGGCTTTATATAGATGACATCCTACTTATTGGGAATGGCATTCCTACCTTGCAGAGTGTCAAGTCTTAGTTAGGAAAGTCTTTCTCGATGAAAGACTTAGGTGAAGCCACTTACATCTTAGGGATTATGAATTAGAATATATAGAGATAGATCCAAGAGGCTAATAGGCCTAAGTCAGAGCACATACATAGACAAGATACTGCATATGTTCAGTATGCAGGATTCAAAAAGGGGTTACATGCCCATGTCTCATAGCATCCATCTCAGCAATGATCTGTGTCCTAGTACACTTGATCAAATAGATCACATGAGCAAAGTTCCATATGCCTTGGCCATTGGATCCATCATGTATACCATGTTCTGTACTCGACTAGATGTTTCATTTGCCTTAAGTATGACCGGCAGATATAAACAAGATTTTTTGTGAGAGTCATAAGACTGCTATCAAGAATATCCTAAATTACATGAGAAGGACTAATGACTTATTCTTAATATATGGTGGATTGGATGATAAGCTGTGTGTAATTGGTTACACAGATACAAGTTTCCAAACTGACCAAGATGATCTTAGATCTCAATCTGGATATATATATTCCTTTTGAATGGTGGTACAGTAAGCTGGAAGAGCTACAAGCAGAGTACTGTAGTAGATTTTATAATAGAAGTTAAGTATATAGTAGCATCGGATGCAGCTAAGGAAGCCATTTAGATTAGAAAGTTCGTTACTAAAATAGGGGTAGTGTCTACCATCTCAAGTCTAATAGATTTAATCTGTGATAATAGCAGAGCTATTGCACACACTAAGGAGCCTAGGTCACATCAAAGGACCAAGCATGTACTCAGCGAATTCACCATATTAGAGAAATCAATAATAGAGGTGATATAAAAAATGTAAAGTAGCAGGAGAAGACAATGTTGTTGATTCTCTTACCAAGCCTTTTGCACAGGTAAAGCATAAGATTCATGTTAGGACAATGGGAATTAAGCAAACTAATGATTATACCTAGTGCAAGTAGGAGGATGTTGGAAATTGTGCTCTAAGGGCCAATCATTATACTTTAAACATTATTATTCAATGTATTTCTCCATTTAGTTATCATATTATTCGCATGTTCACTGTGATAACTGTATCCTTGGATAAATCATAATGATTGTCCTAAATGTCCCTGGTCAGTCATCTATATGGGAACAAAGATGAAATAAGACTAGTATGACTTTAATAAGGTATGGGGATACGAATCAAAGTCTTACGCACTTGTAGGAGTACAAGGTGCTGGACCGACCCGCTATAAGAAAGTTGTATGGATCAAGTCATAAGCTTATCTCATGATGTACCATAATTTAAAGTCCACACATTGGTGGCGAGGCATGAAAAGAGATGTGACAAGGTTCGTTGCTCGTTGCCTTACGTGCTAGAAAGTTAAAGCCAGCATCAACGACCTTTAGGGCTACTGCAGAACCCTATAATTCCTGAATGAAAATGGGAGAGCATCACCATGGATTCCATGACAGGATTACCAAAGGTTTGGAATCATGATGCAATATGGGTGATCGTAGACCAATTAACGTAGACAACCCATTTTCTCCCAATCAACATTCACTACTCTCTTGATAAACTTGCAGACATCTATATCAAGGAGATAGTATGTCTACATAGTATACTAAAGAACATCATATTAGATAGAGATCCTTGATTCACTTCCAATTTTTAGAAGGCGATATACGAAGCTTTGGGT
Organism: Albizia julibrissin; assembly: GCA_037074505.1. Lineage (NCBI taxonomy): Eukaryota > Viridiplantae > Streptophyta > Magnoliopsida > Fabales > Fabaceae > Albizia > Albizia julibrissin. The sequence goes on along the minus strand of CM073484.1, from coordinate 33,111,836 downwards.
ACCAAGCTCTGATTCAGTATAGCCTATTATCCTCAGACAGATAGGCAAACTGAAAGAACAATCTAGACATTAGAGGATATGCTCAAGGCATGCTTGATAGATTTTAAAGGCAGTTGGGACCAGTTCCTTCCCTTAGCAGAATTCGTATACAAAAAAAAGTTATCACTCCAGTATCCAAATGGCTCCCTATGAAGTATTATATGGAAGGAAATACCAGTCGTCTTTATGTTGGACAGAGCTGTTTAAGAGGCAGATGCATAGGCCATACATAGTAGATCAAACAATGAAGCACATAAAGCTGATCAAGCAAAGGCTACTAGCTACACAGAACAGACAAAAGAGCTATGCCGATAAGAGGTAGAAACTTCTCAAGTTTAAAGTTAGTGATCACGTATTCATAAAGGTTTCACCTATTACTAGTATTAGCAGGGCATTGAAGGTGAAAAAGTTGAGCTTGAGGTATATTAGTCATTTTGAGATCTTGTCAAAGATTAGGCTAGTAGCGTACCAAATAGCTTTACCCCCAAGTTTGGGCAGGCTGTATGATGTCTTCCATGTGTCCCAGTTGAAGAAATATCAACCTGATCCTGAGCATGTGATCGAATATGAAAAGGTAGACCTATGGGATGATTTGATGTATAAGGTCATACCTAACTGAATCATTGATCGACAGGAGAAATAATTGAGGCATAGGAGTATCCCATTCATCAAGGTGGTATGGAAGGGGTTATCTCCTAGAGAAGTTACTTGGGAAGTTGAGAAAGATATGCAGACACGTTTCCCAAAATTTATGAGTCAGTACTTGTAACAAATTTTGGGAACAAAATTTATTTAAGGGGGGGAGTTGTAACACCTCATTTTCAATCACCAATATTCCTTCTATATAATTAATACATGTAATAGAATAAAATTGTGAATTATGATGGACACCAATTGTCAGAAATATCCCAATTGCCGGTTACACACAACTTGGCCAAGCAAGAACACGAAGGAGCAATTAATGTCTATTTAAGGTCCTAACATGGTAACCTAAATTGGAGCATAAAATGATACAAATAATGGCCTAATCTAAGTGTCAAAATTTGACCAAATTGAAAGGAACAGGAGGAAGAAAGGATTTATTTCAATAAATCATAAAAATGTAATGGCAAAATTGTAATTTTCCATAACACAAGGAACAAATATTTTTCCTATAATTCTCTTATTATTTTTGGCTAAAAAGGGGAAATAAAAGAGGAAATGACTAATTGGTAATTAATAAGTCCCTTTTGGAGTATTATTACCAAGTGCAATTAAGGGAAAACAAAAGGGTCAAAAAGTAAGATGACCTTGATTAATTACTTGAAATAAGTAATTGTGGGGAATTCATGAAACAAATTTTTATTTCCATTATCTCTTGCATTTTTGGTCAAAGAGGAAGGGAAGAGAGAAATATTTTGTATGGCTACATTAATTAAAGAAAAGGAAGGAAAAAGACGAGCCAAGGAAAATTGGCTATGTAATTATTATTAACACAAACTATGACATAAGAAACTTTTGGATATTGCAAGAGGCATTATCCATTCTTTTTCCCTTTCTAATTTCAGTAATCAAAGGGAAATAAAAGGGAAAATGGGATTTAATGGGTATTATTATACAAGAACCCAAAGATAGAGTTGGAATTTTATGATTCTAATGATTCCATTGGCTTTAGAAGGTGAAATTATGTAGGCATTCATGTGTTCATGATTTTTAGATGTTTGTATGCCAATTTGGAAATTTATGAAGTGTAAATGTGAAGTTGTTTGATATGCCCTTATGAGTTAGTGACAATTTTCAATGTATTTTGTAGATCAAACCTTGTCCAAAAATTCTAAAACTTGTAAGAATTAAATTAGAGACATAAAGATTTAATTTGATAGGTATTTTGTAATTTTTGGACAAGTACATTGGAATATATGAATTTTTGAAGTTGTGCCCTATTTTCTAGAATACAAACTGGAACAGTTGGGTTTGGTGAATTACTGGGAATAATATGGTTGCAATGTCAAACCTAAATATATTTTCTCAAATTTAAATTGAAAGAGCTTCATTTAGGCTTTGGAATCAGTCAAATTGAATTTTCTTAGAATTAATTATGAATTTCTAAAGTTGACTAAAAAATCTGTCAGTTTCTAGAATATAGTAAAACTGCACTGTATAGAATTATGTTGAGTAGAAACTGTTATAACTACGTTAAATAACCAGTAGCATCTAATTTAAAAGAAGTAATACTACAAGTAATAACCAATTACTTGTAACTTTAATTTTGATAAGAATTGGACATAGCCCAACCTAAAATCCAAGTGATATTTATATATTTGAATATGTCATTCTTTGTAACATGAGCTAGTGTCTTAGACACATAAATTTTCCAAGTTGTAGTTAGGGACCCAATAGGGGTGCCAAGTAGACCAAGGTGCAAACATATAGTTTGGCCTTAGGCAAGTGCACATAGTTTGGATCATCTTACATGATATGACATTGCATATTTATTTTTGCATTCTATATATTTATTTGAAAGCATGTTACTACTAAGATTCTCTCAAATCTCATTCTTTTTCAAAACAAAAACTTTACAGCTGAAGCAAGCGGCTTAAAAGGCAAAATGGTGGCTTCCTGTGATTAGGGTCCCAGAGCACTCTGTTATTGCTATAGTTATTTTAGCATGTAGGTTTGCTACTTTTTGAATGCTCTATACATTTGTATATTTTTTTAAACCCTACGGGGATTCTCCTGTAATTTAAACATGTATTTAATACCAGTATGTTTTCCACTATTTCTGTATGCCTTACGGAATTGTGCGCTTACTATTCTACAAATATCAAAATGTTAAGGGGTTTAATACTCTGTATTATACATTTTTCTAATATTTCATAGATTATGTCTTCCATTTCAAAAAACAAAAGATTGCTCAAACCGTTCTTGGCAAATATGGAGTAAGTCATACATATAGAGTTTCACTAAAATTACACAAATATCAAGCTTTTACAATGGATTAGATATGGAATTAGAGACTAAGTGAAAAATCCCTAATTTTATTATATATTTTTACACTTTATTTTGGGATTTTGTCATAGTAACTGAGCTTAAAATTCTCTTTTGTGATTAAATGTGTTTATATGAAATTTGAACTAAAAAGGGTAAAATTGTCAAAATAATTTCTATTACTCTTAATCATTGATTTTTGAGAATATTTGATGTTGGTTTAATTATTTTTAATTGTAATTGTTTGAAAAATTGGATTAAAACTGAAAATGACAGTCTTGGGGTTGAAATTCAGAAATGACAATTTGTACCATGAATTTAAAAAATGATAGTTTAGTCCATTAAAACACAACGTTTTTTGTGGTAGTCTTTAGGTTTGATTTATAAAAGGCAGAGACATAGAAAACAAAGAACGAACGAATGTTGCAATAGAGATTATAACCTGGAGATCTTATCTTTAATCATGCTTCTACCTTCTTCCTTTTTAAACTCCATCATTTTCTTCTTCTTCTTCTCTCACCGACGGCGCCATGCATCCACTACTATAGGCCGCCGGTGAGCATTATCTTGAAGCAGCAACATCCATAAATAAAAGAGAGCATTTCCAGATCGATTCTTGATTTTTTTTTCTTTATGGTTGAACCGTTGGTGGATGATTTTGCTTCTTGGTGCTGATTCCATGGTAGTTAGTGGCTAAACTTCTCAAACTCTTGAAGATGGAAGTTAAGGGCTTGAGTTCTAAGTACTCCAAAGGGGAGTTTTATGTTTTAATCCATTTGTTTAGCTTTGTAATTATAATTTTCTGTCTTAGAGATTGTATTTATATTGCTAAACCTTTGTTACTTGGTTAAGTACTTAGTTTGAATTAATTTGTGATTTGGATTAGTTGATGTTGAACTTTGTGCTCATCAATATATGTGGTTACATATATGTTTAAGTGTAATTCTAATGATTTTCTATTGTCTTACATGGTATTGCTTGGATATTGAGTTGATTTTGGAGTTGTATTGAACCAATTGCATCAATTAGTTTAAAATCACACACTAAGAGTGCTTAATAGCATCTCTAGAGTATGGGTTCCTCTCTTTTGGTTCTAGACTCATCGGTTGATGGGGTTTGGTATTTTAGAAAACTTAGTGATTGCATAAATTGCATAGAAAGTGGATTTTAATAGTATTTTAAGAAATGATTATTTTTTAGGTTTTGGAATAATCATTAATTAATGCACTAGACTCAACGGTGCTTGAGGTTTGGTATTTTGAGGGATTTTGGTTGCAATTACTAGTGTTTTGTATGAAGTTTTGGTTAGATGGATTAAACCTTGCTCGGTGTGGAAGTGTTTAATCAATCTAACTCAAGTTAGCTTAAAGGGTCTTTTGGGCCTTTTTGACTAAACTAGTAAATTGAACTCTTATTATCATTATATGAACTATGATTGCCCTTGCAAGCCATTTTCAAGAGTTTAACTTCATCCATTTGCATTTTTAACCCATTTCCATTCATTCTTATTTGAAAATCCCAAAGCTATCTATTTAATTGCATTCAATTCATAGTTTTGAAAATCCATCAATCATGTTTTATCCTTATCAATTTTGCATTGTAATTACTTAGTTTATTAGGAATTAGTTTCATAATCGGCTCCTCAAAGTGAAACGACCCGAGTTGTGTGTTATATTGCATTAATTTGATTTTATTTTTGTAACCCCAAGTCAACTAAAGGGGATATTTCAAGTGGCGTTGTAAAACCCCAAACTTTGGGATAAGAGGATTAAAAATAAACCTAAAATAAGTGGACAACTAAGCCCCGGTTTAGTAAGTGTCCCAGTGAGGAATGATTTTATTCCCAAAAATTCCTTTATACCCTTAGGGTATTAAAGAGCATAGGGAATAGGAAAATAAGGAAATTAGTGGTTACACACAACATAATTATATTTGGAACACAAAAGAGATTTGCTGTCAATAAGTTTTTCATCTGGAAGTCATGATTGTGTGGCATTTTTCAATGGTCAAATGATGTCCAAAACTTATGAAAATTTTTAAATAAAAGTAGACTTATCAAGATTTAATTTCATAGGTATATAATTCATTTGTAACTGTACACAAGGAGTTATGTATTTTTGAAGTTAGCCCAATAAAACTGGTGATTTTCAGGGTCAGTATTCAAAAACAAAAATTCTGGGAATGTTGAACTTCCAATTGGCTAAATACTATATTTTTTCTTAAAACTAGATTTAATAAGGGTTACATATCCTTTGTAACTACTTCAATTGGATGTCTATACAATTAGATATGAATTTTCAAAGTTTTATGAAAATTCTAAAAGATTTTCCAGCAAGTACGAAAATGGAAAAAAATGTGAGGGCAAAATGGTCATTTGACCAATAAAGCAAGAAGCTGATATTTTTCCCTTTTCTTGGGGAAAAATTCGGTCAAATGGGAGCAAGGAAGGCGAAATAGATTACTTGGCTAAGATTAATTCAAGAGGAAAGGAATTATGGCCAAGTAAATTCAAGAACATGGTTTATTTGTATTAAACAATAATATGATAAAAAGTAAGAAGAGATAGAGGAATTTAATTATTTTCTTTTTCCCTTGACATTTCAGTCAAATAAGGGAAGCAAAAGGACATGAAATTTGCTTGGCTTATATTAATCCAAGTAGTAAAATCATGGCCAAGGAAAAAGGGACACATGTTCACTTGTCATTAAACAACTATTATTCCAAAAAAGCAAGAAGGATATTTTGATTAAGTATTGATCTCTTCTCTTCCTCCTCTCAACAGCCATTTGATGTCAAAGTGAGAAAGAGGGAAGGGAAATTAATTTACTTGGTGGATATTAAGGCAAGAAGGAGGAGAAAGGAGAGCCAAGCAATTTTGACATGCAATTTTGTAATAAGCTATAATATTCTAAAAGCAAATAGATATTACTAAAGCTTCTAATTCTCCATTCCTCTTCTATATTTTGGTCAGCCACCATCAAGTAGAGAGAGAGAAGAGCTTAAGACACTTGAAGAACATCAAGAGGGCTAGTGTTTTCAAGAAGAAAAGATGTAAGGTAAGTAGGCTTGGATTCAAGTGTTCTTGTCTTCTAACTCAAGTAGAACCTCTTCTCCTCAATAAAATACATGTTTAGCAAGCCAAATACAAGATCAAGAGGGAGGAAAAAAATGGAACCTAGAGAGAGAAAGCTAAGGAATCAAGAGGTAAGCTATAAAACCTTATTATATTGGTTGATTCAAGGTGTTTGATGTTGTTGTGATTGATTATGGGCTTTGTTTTGGTTTGGTTTGTGATTTGGGAAGCTTAAACCCTAAGGAGAGGTGCTTCTCAAATTCACACTAACCATTTTTAAGAGGTGTTTAATGGGTTAAACAAGTGATTAGAGGTGAAAAGAAAGAGGGTTATGGATTGAAAACAAGAAAACACATTTTCCCTTAATTTCTCAATATTTTCGGCCAGGGTTGGAACTTAGTGAAGGAGCTAAAATTTCATTAATTTGATGGTTCCATTGAGTTTAAAAGAAAAAATTGTGTAGGGTTCATATATATTGTGAAGTGAGAAAAGCCATAGAATGTGAAATGACCAAACTACCCTTAAAACCCTAAATTAAGGGCTACCAAGAGTAATTTTGTAATTCATGCTTGAATTTGACCAATCTGAGGTCAAAAATAGATTTTGCACATGAAATTATGTAGAATTAGCTCAAGTCATAATTTTTGGTGAGGTACAGTTTAACCAGGTATAAAAGGGCGTAGACCGGGTATTTTAGTAATTTAGCACTTTTAAGTCAATATAACCAAGAAATTGATTTTAGAATGAGTATATCTAAATAATAACTCATTTATCCTAAATTTGTAATTTTAGGATATACCGATACCCCAAGCTGAAGACGAAGCTAGATTAATTGATAGGCAAGGAAATGACACGTTTAAGGTAGTAACACTTTCTTTCATGCACTATGTGATTATCTATATGTGTTGAGTATGCCATTCTCTATAACATGAGCCAAATGTCCTGGAGACACCAATTTTCCAAGTTGTGGTTAGGGACCCAACAAGGGCAACGAATAGACCAGGGTGCAAATATGTCGTTTGGCCTTGGGCAAGTGTACATATAGTTTCAATCATCGTACATGACATGACATTGCATATTTATTCTCACATTCTATATGTTTGAAAGTATGTTACTACTGAGATTCTTCGAATCTCACCCTTTCCTTAAATGTACAAAGTTTCCAGCAGCAGGCAGTGACTCGAAGGGTAGAATGGTAATTTCCAGCTACTGGAGGTTTTAGAATAGTACAAGAGAAGGCGTTGGTTATCTGAAGACCTTTCTATTTGTTTAAGGTTTGTATCTATTATGTACACCCATATGGGGAATTCTGGATGTAATCAAGCAATATTGTTTCAATATACCAGTATATTTATGTTATTTCTATGTACCCACTGAGCTATGCAAATACTACTCTGAGTAATATCAATAATGAAGCGAGGTCTTACAGGCGCCGTTGCAGGGAAGCCAAGAAATTGGTTTCCTAGTGGCTAAGTGTCAAGCACTTTTGACCAGGGTAAGCCCTTAGGATTTTTACATTCTAGTATTTTCTACTTAGCCATATTTTAGGTTGCATTTTAGTTAGTTTTTCATTTTTCATGGTTTCTTTAGCATACCATAGCATTTTGCATCTTCCATTGAAAATTGTGAAGAAATACTGATAAATATCATGATTTCCATTTGTTTTTACAATTGCATTCTTACATTTTTCTTGTATTCACTTTATTTGTGGTTGGAACTTTATGTTATACACTTGTAAATTGATTGGAGTTCAGTTAAAATTTGGTTATGTTTGCAATTGAGCTTGTTGTCAATTTTCAAAAATTTTGCATAGAAAATTACAAGCTTTAGTTTTCTAAGGTTTTGGGTTATTCTAAGCAAGACCAATAGCTTTGCTATTGGGTGTGGTGAATTTTAGCCAAATTCTATCGTTTTTGGCATTTTTTGGATTTATCTTTATTTTCTGAAATTTTTCTAGATTTTTCATTAAGTTAGTTTTTTAGTTTTCTTCTTTGATTTCTTTCAATTTTTAGGATTCATTTGCATCTCTAGGACTTTTTAAGACTTAGAATCCATTGGGATTTAATTGATTGCAATTTGAATGGCTTGGTTTAATGGAGATCATGAGTTTAGGTTCTACATTAATCCCCCTATGCATTCCTTTTTAGGGAATGATAGAACCTCAAGCTCTTAATTCTTGGATGAATCTTATGTCACTTAGAGAAATGAAGCACTTTCTAATCTCACATATTTTCAAAAGCTTGATTTCCTTTAACAAGAATTGGATTTCCTTTGAGCACAAATAAATTATCAAGGAAGAATCTCTAAATCTCAACAACCTCAGTATCTCCATTAACATTGTGAATTATCTTGTCCACCAACCCCCTATTTTGACCATGAACCTACCTTCCAACTATCTCAATCCCACTTCAATCATACTTCTTCACCCTACACATTCTATTAAGAATCACCCACTCCACTCTACCAAGAACCATCACCTCCATTTCATCTTCCCTAATCTCCCCCTACTTCCATGCCATGTAGAACTCCCTATGAACTACCTTTTGCATCATTCTATGAACCTCTACCACAATCCCTTACACCTCAACCTAGTGGATGTTATGCTTTCCTCACTTTTCCGAACATGGATGACAGAACGCATGCATTAAGAAGAATATATGATGATCTTATGGTTGAACACTTTAAGTTGTTCATGTTGAAAGAAGCAAAGGTATTTTCCAAAGAGGAGGATGAGCAACTTGAGGAGATAGAAGGCTTTATCAAAGAGTATGCTAATTTGATGACAGAAAAGAACATAACAATTTCAAGTTTCAAGGAATCATTCAATCTAGAATAATGTTCATTTAGCATTTTTTTCATCTAAATATTAGAAGACAAATGTTGTTTTCACTAAATATGTTAATGGGCAAAAGTGTGCAAATATATATATAAATATATGCAAACCAAAAATTAAAAATCAAACAAAAAATTCTTAATTCATTACCCACAAAAAAAATAAATCATGTGCATCACTGGACAACACATACATATAAAATCAATGACACTTTGGTAATAATACAATTAGCACAATTATTTACAGATAAAATGCATTTATAAGTTTTATGATAAAACTCATTTTCCCACACCTTGGTGAAGCAGAAAAATGATTGTAGGAAATCGTGTGTTGGGTTAGGAGAAGAGGGTATTTCTCCATTGTGTAAGGGGTTAGGATTGGAGGGACTTTTCTCCCAATTTATGTGATAATGCAGCCATTTGTTCCTCTTTCATTGCATATTCAATTAGGAGAAGATGACACTTCTCTCTCATTTTCTACCAAAATGCGTCCATTTGATTTTGTTTTCTTTGTAAACTGTATCTAGAGAAGAGGGCACATTTCTCTCAACTTCCATAGTGATGCACCCAATTGTTCCCTTTTTATTTGTGTATTGGGTCATGAGAAGAGGGCACATTTCTCTCAATTTTTGCAATAATCCATTTATCACTTTTTCATTGTGTATTAGGTCAAGAGAAGTGGGTATATTTCTCTCAATGTTTGCAATAATGTGCCCACCTATTCCATATTTGTTGTGTATTGGGTCTAGAGAAGAAGGAATAGTTCTCTTGATTTCTTCGATAATGCGCCTACTTGATCCTTTTTTTGTTGTGTAGAAGAGGGAACAATTCTCTTAATTTCTGTAATAATGTGCCCGCTTGTTTTTTGTTTTTGTTTTTTTCTTTGGAGGATTGGGTCAAGAGAAGAGGGAATAGTTCTAGATTTCTACAATAATGCACCCACTTATTCCTTTTTTGTTGTGTATTAGGTCTAGAGAATATGGGAGAGTTCTCTCATTTTTTGCAATAATAAGCCCATTTGTTCCTTTTTTGTTATGTATTGGTTAGGAGAAGATGGTACACTTCTTTCAATTAAGGTATAAGAGCCTATATTTGTTCCTTCATAAGGTGTTTTTTCTCCACCCATGAAATTTGATTACATGTCCTTTGTAACACCCCAATTTTCAATCATCAATATTTCTCCTATGTAATTGATATATTTAATGGAATCAAATGGTAAATGGTAGAGTGCATTTTACCATAATAATTCAATTGTCGGTTACACACAATTCGGCTAAGCAAGGACACAAAGGAGCAATTAATGTCCACATAAAGGCCTACTATTGTAACCAAAATCGGAATATGACATGATATAACTAATAGCCTGTTATGTGTTATGAGTGTAGGATGATGTATTTAGAAGTGTAAGTGTACACTGTCGTAAACAAGTAATATAGAAGTGAGTAGAGTATCGTTCCCACGTGGATTGATCACTAAGTACCAAAATTGATAATTTTAATACTATTTAGCCTATTGATTAGTTGGTGGTTGAGATTGCAAGATAAAAATGATTAAATGCAAATGCAAATTGTTGTAAAGGAAAATATAATAAGAAGGCCCTAGGGATTAGATTTCACTTAGCAAACTTCAGATTGAGTCACTTATCTATTCTAGTCCAGTTTATTCTACATGATTGATAGTCAAGTTTCCCTATTTTAATTACTAGCCTCTTCCAAGGTCAAGTAATTTTATAATCAATTGCTAACCCAATATATTCTGATATGAATTTAAGCAATCAATCATGCATTAAGATTTATGGAACTCAATTAAGACTACACAACCCATATGAATATATTCCTATTTCATATGCAAATTATGGTTTTAATTATAGGATCCACACACATGTATCTCCTTCCGGTCTCAACATGCATATTGAGATCATCCAAAAGGTGGCCAATCAATTGAAAGCCTTAAGAACAATAATTAAAACTCAATTATGAAGGAAAAATTAAAACTAGATTTAATAAGTTAAGATTCAATCCGTCATTAGTAAGCTACGTCATCACCCTAGAAAAATGAAAATTTAGCTCATGATGAAATTAAGAACAAAGCCAAAATAAATTGAAAACTTCATAAATATTACAGAAAATATGATTATTGAATTCTAAAACATAAAGATACAACTACAAGATGCATGAAAATAGAAAATCTAGCCTTCCATATAGGAGGTAAAACCTTCCATGTAGGAGGCAACCTATACCATCCATAAAGGATGACTACCTAAACCTTCAATGTAGGAGGTATGCAAGAACAATAAAAATTCATGAAATTAAACTCTAAGATGGTGTCCTCCCTTGTGCCTTCAACTCCTCTATTTATAGATGAATTTGGTGTAAGATTTTCTACATGTTAGGTAAGAATCTTGACTCTAAGCCACCAATATTGACTTTGTGACCACCTTGCTCATTGATTGCAGCTAACATTTGGCAATTAAAACATTGGAATGTCACTTTGTTGTCTTCATGAAAGTTGTAGATCTGGATCTTAACTTGAAAACTCATGTAAGAGCTCCTCATTTCAACATTTTTGGCTCCAATTATGGTCAAATTAATGGACAAAGGTCAGACCTGAACAGAATCACATGCTCAACTTCTAAGCAAAATTCAGAGCTCTTAAGGATAGAACTGAGTTTTCATCTCAACATAAAAGTTATAGGAATTTTTCTTATCTTTCTATCCATATAAAGAACGTCCCAATTAGACATATAGAGCTCTAGATATTGCCTAAAAACTGAAATAGGGTCAAAATTTAGTATTTTCCAATGAATTCTATTTTATGTCAAATCATTATTTATTTATCAATTACACCCAAATTCATTACATTAAGCTCAAATGTCATCCAAACAATGCTTCATATAAGGGAAAATAAATGTGCAGATATTTTTACTTATCATTATGCTTGTCAAAAATTGGTTAAACTAAAGGAAAAGAAGCAATAAATGATTTATTTCAATAAATCATAAAATGTAGGGGCAAAATGGTATTTTTGTCAGAAAGTGGGAAACAAATATTTTTCCCTAATCTTCCTAGTAATTTCAATTATATGAAGACTAAAAAGAGGGAAATGGCTATGTGATAATTAATAAGCCTATTTTGGTGAATTATTATCAAGAAAGGTCAAATAGTCAAAAGTTAAAGAATAAAAGTCAACAACTTGCAAGATGACAATAGGATAGTTGAGATCAATATTTTCCCTCTCTTTTCGTATGTTTTACAATGGAATGAAGAAGAATCAAAGGGAAATGAAATAATCATAAAAGAAATTACATGTGGACCAATGAGAAAGTGCCACCTGTGCAAAGCAATTTGACTAAACTTAATAAACCATTCCTTCATTCATTCTTTATTCCATTCCTTCATGCAAACTGAACCAGCAAGAATGAGAGAGAGAGAGAGAGTTGAGTCGGTGGTGCAAGAAAAAGCCAGGTTTCTTCATCCATCAAGGTAAGAAAGCTTGTGACTTGTGATTCTTGCTCCCTAATTCTTCAATGATCTCTCCTACTCACTTCTTCTTCCTTGGAACAAATATTTTCAAGAGCTTCCAAGAGGAGGGAGGGAGAGATTTTAGACGTTAAGGAGAGAGAAAGTTGAGAAATCCAAAGGTAAACCTCCAAACTTGATTCTCATACTTTGATTAATGCTATTAGTGCAATTCATGGTTTGGTTTGGTTGTTCTTGTGAATGAAAGATGATAAAACCTAAAGGACCTTGATATCCAATTTTCTCTAAACCTTATCCAATGAATGTATAAATAGCTAATAGTTTGATTATAAGTAGAAAGGAGGTGATTATGTAAGACAGAACGAGAAACCGACACGATTTTTCTGAGAACCTAAAATCTAAGCCATGTCTTGAACGTGGTAAAGGAGATGGAATTTGATAATTTTAATGATTCCATTGGGTTTAGATGATAAAATTGTGTAGGGTATATGTTGATGATTAAGTGAGAAAAACCCCAGAATTAGGAATAGCCAAACTACCCCTTAAAACATAAAGGAAAGGACTACTAAGGGCATTTTCTTCATTTGGCCCTGAATTTGGCTACTTTGAGTTCAAAAATAGATTCTACACATAAAATTGTGTTGGAATAGCCTGTGTCATAATTTCTGTTAAGGTCCAGATAGGCCGGACTACAAGGGCATTTTGGTAATTTGGCAACGTAAAGCTAAGTTAACCAATAACCTGAGGTTGGGTAATGTGCGAATGAGTGATAACTCACCTATGGCATTTGGGTATTGTAGGAATTAGAGACTGTCTAAAGTCTAAGACTTACATGAGCTCTGAAACACAAGAAAAGGATTTTAAAGGAAAACAATTAGGTAGTAACATCCTTCTTACAAATAATATGTGACATGAGCTAGTATCCTAGACACACCGATTCACCATGTTGTGGTCAAGGACCTGATAGGGGTACCAAGTCGACCAAGGAACAAACAAGCCGTTTGACCTTGGGCAAGTGCACACACATATGTTTGATCATCTTACATGACATGACATGACATTGCATATTTATTTTCACATTTTATATGTTTGAAAGCATGTTGCTACTGAGATTCTCTCGAATCTCATTCTTTTCCAAACAAAAACCATTTCAGCTAAAGCAGGTAGCTCAAAAGGCAAAGTAACGGCTATCGGTGATTAGGGTCCCGAAGCTTTATGTGCGGCTATAGATAATAGCATGTACTTTAAGATTTTTAGGAGCGTTTTCTTTGTACATGTATATATATATATGTGTTGATCAAACCCTATGGGGAATCCTCCAGTAATGTAAACTAGTACCATGTATTAACATGTTTCCATTGTGTTGTACACTTTATGAGTCTTTATATGCTTTTCGCCCGTGATTATTGTATTTAAAAGGGGTGTCACATCCTTGCTCATCTTTTATATACTGAGCATCTGAGTCATTGTCATTCAGACCTTAAGGAATTGGTAATGTTAATAAAAGACACATCATTTGAGTATTACCAAATTGACAATGATTGCCCCACAACCATAAAGTATCATAGGTATCATCCTTTGAGGTTGTTCAGCTTAAATGTTGATAAGAAAAATTTTATATTTCGCACAGTGGTTGCACTAACATACAAAAGATTAGAACATGATCTCAAACATTTAAATTCATAAATAATTTTTTCCTTTCTTCTTTTCCATCATGTTCCATCCAGTCCATATTATATGAGCTATATATGGGGTTTTCTTTGGCTGCAAGTAAAAGCCCTCTACCCGTTCTCTCCCCAAAATTCATGATTTTACCCCATAGTATACCTATTGGGTGCAAATGTTAAAAGGGTTACAATCATGAGCTAATGCACATGATTAAAAGATGTATTTTAGGGAAACCAACATATACTTGTTACAAAAAAAATATACTCAACTAGTTTTCTTAAAATCCACAAATGAGTTATCCATCTCCTATATTAGGGATATGACACGGTAATACATTAAAAAATACAAGGATTTTAAAATAAAATTTGGTACCATAAATTGATAATTAATGGAATATTATTAATTTATGAAATTCATATTTTTGTAAGCTATTCGCTGAAGTTTAATTAAATTTAATTTTTCCTATCTTGTGTCGTTTATTGAAGTATATGCAATCTCTTATGTACTTATTTTTACATTAATGTGTTGTTTTTTTTGTGACGTTGGTAGTTTATCGAAAACTTGGGGAAAAGCCATTTTAACGTCATGGCAACATGAATTCGAAACAATATGTTCTTAAGAAAAAAATTTTGAGATCGCTATGATCAGAAGGAAGAAAATTTATTGGAATGATATCTTGATTATTTAAAATGTTGTAAGCTCAATCTTTGTTTTGTGCACGGTTCCTAGGGGAAGCATCAGTATATATGTTAATGCCATTAATTGATTCTTCTTCTATAACCTCACATCTTAAGGAAAACAAATTTTTTGTCTTTAATAAGTACATATTGCTATTTTTATCCCTTCAACGTGCTATAATAATAATTTCTTGTTACTAACTTTTTTGCTTTTACTATTTTGATTGTTGTTTAATATATTTTAAAATTTAAAGTGCACATAAAGGAGAAAAAACCAACTTATTTATGTATAAAATTTTGCAATATTCTTTAGATGATAACTGTAACACCCCAAATTTTAGGACAAGAGGATTAAGAATAAGTCTAATTCAAGTGGACTACTAAGCCCCAGTTTAAAAAGTGTCTCAGTAAAGAATAATTTTATTCCCTAAAATTAAAGGGAATTGAATGGAAAATTAGAGAGCACAGGAAATAATAAAAAAAGACAATTAGAGATCACACACAACACAATTATGTAGAAGCACAAATTATAACAAATGAGATTTGCCACCAGTGAATTTCCCTGTACGGCAGTTTTATTGTGATATTTTTTAATAGGCAAATGATGTCCAAAAGTTATAAAAATTTCCATAATGAAAGTATACTATTCAAGATTTAATTTGATAGGTCATATAAGCCCTTTGGAGCTGTACACAAAAATATATGTATTTTTGAAATTAGCCCAGTGAAACTGGCGATTTTTAGTAGAAGAGTCCAAAAACATTAATTATGGGAATGTTTAGCTTCCAATTGGCTATATTTTTTCTTAAAACTAGACTTAATAAGGGTCACATAGCCTTTAGAACCACCACAATTAGATATCTATACAATTAGTTATAAATTTTCAAAGTTGGTGAAAATTCTGCCCAGTTTTCCAGCAAGTGCGAAAATGGGAAAAATGTAAGGGCAAAATGATCATTTGACCAATAAAAGTATCATCAATTTATTTTTCCCTTTAATTGGGATAAATTATAGTTAAAGTAGAGAGCAAGAAAGGGAAATAATCTATATGTGCATAATTAATTCAGGAAGGAAAAAAAACCCTTGACCTATGAGAAGCAAGCACATGTTAAAGTAAAACAAGAGGTTATTACATAAACTAACATCTATCCTCTTCCATTCATCTTTTTCGGTCAAAGGAAATAAAAGGAAGAGAAAAAGATGATGACAATTAAAAAGGGACACATGGCAATTTGCATTAAACAATATCAAAACATAAAGCAAGAGTGATATTTTGAAGACTTCATTATCTCCTCTTCCTTCTTCATTTTCTTCCAACACACCAAAGCAAGAGAGAGAGGGATGAGCTTGAAGAGCTCAAGAACACCAAGAGGGCTCTAGGGTTTCAAGAGCCAAAAACTCAAGGTAAGAGCATGTAAATTAAGTGCTTATGCCTTTTAAACCACTTAGAACTTCTTCTAACCTCTTCTTCTTCTTGAAATTTATGTTTATCAAGCTAAATCAAGAGAGAAGAGAGAGAGAGAGAGAGGAAAGAGGCTTTCTAGAGAGAGAGAGTGGTGCAATCAAGAGGTAATCTTATAAACTTGAACCTCTTGTGTTATAAGATGTTGTTATAGTTGTTGTTCTTGAATTTGGCTTGGTTTTGATAGGTTTTGTAAATTTGGGAAGATGAAACCCTAAGGGGAAATCCTGCCAAAATTTCCCAGAATCATGTTCAATTAATGTTTAAGTGATTAAACAAGTGATTAGAGGTGAAAATAAGGAAGTTTATGGATTTAAAATCAAGAAACAACATTTTTCCTTAATTTTCCAAATTTGGTCCAGGGGAATTTTCATCTTTTTTGGTCTATAATTTCATCAATTTGATGTTTCCATTGAGTTTAGAAGGGAAAATTGTGTAGGGTTCAAGTAGCATACAAAGTGAGAAAAGTCCTAGAATTTGAAATGACCAAACTACCCTTAAAACCTTAAGTTAGAGGCTAACAAGATAATTTCATAATTTGGGCCTGATTTGGACTAATCTAAGGTCAAAAATGGATTATACACACAAAATTGTGTAAGTTTAGCCTAGGTCATATTTTTGGAATAGTACAATTTGACCGGGTACAAAGGTGCACTGATTGGGTCCCCAGGGGCATTTTGTTAATTTTGTAGTTTTGAGTCAAGATAATCAACACAATGAGTTTAAAATGAGTTATGAATAAATAATAACTAATTTATCCTAAATTTGTAATTTTAGGATATATTGATAGCCCGAGCCGAAGACGGAGTTGGACCGACAATCAGGCAAGGAAATGGCACGTGCCAGGTAGTAACACTTTCTTTCATGCACTATATGATTATATGTATGGTTTATGTATACCATCTTCTGTAACATGAGCTAATGTCTTGGACACACAAATTTTCCAAGTTGTGGTTAGTGACCCAACAGGGATGCCAAGTAGACCAATGTGCAAACATGTAGTTTGACATTGGGCAAATGTACACATAGTTTCGATCATCTTACATGACATGGTGTATGACATATTTATTTTCACTTGTATATGTTAGACTGCTAGTTACTATTGAGATTCTCCAAATCTCACCCTTTCCATAAACATGTAAAGTTCCAGCAGCAGGCAGCGACTCAAAGAGCATAACAGTAATTTTCAGCAACGGAAGGTTCCAGGCCAGTACCATAGGCACCAGTTGGTTGTCTGAAGACCTTTTATTTGTTTAAGGTATGTAATTACTCTGTATCCCTACGAGCAATCACTGCATTATATCAAGCACATTGTAAATATCATTTCAATAATATCAGTTTTTATGTTACTCTTATGTGCCTACTGAACTCCAAAATTACTACTCTAAATAATATCAATAGTGGAGCAGGGTCTTAAAATAATAAATAATTCTTTGACAGTAAGCATGAACAACCATAGATATTAAAATCTCACACTAGAAGAGAAATATGCTTACTTTGTATAAAAAAAAATGAAATATGATTGCTACTATAAATTTTTCTAATATTACATAAATCATGTTTTCCATTTCCAAAAACGAAAGCTTACTCAAACCTTTGTTGGCAAATATAATGTAGTAAGTCATACATATAGTTTTACTGAAATTAATCAAATATCAAGTTTTCATTAAAAAAAACAGTGAATTAATGACGGAATTTGAGACTAAGAACAAGGATCAAGAAGAGGATCCAAATTACAAAGACCTTCCTCAGTTGGCTCTAATCATTGTATTGACTTTGTAAAGATGAGGACAAAAAAAAAGCCATTTTTGCATTAGTGCTTTTTTTTTAATAAAAATCCTAGAATTGATTAAAATGAACTATTTAAGTGTATCCAAGTTTGTTAAATTAGCTTTCCATTATCTCTAGGGTAAAATACAATGACCTTCCTTTAAATTTTCCAAAATTACATGGACCTCTACTCAATTTTCAAAACCTGCACTATAGTCTAATTTTTTTTAACACCATTAAGAATATTTTGTTAGTTGTTATAAAATAATTAATTTTATTAATAATCAACACGTTAAGATATTTAAACTTACTTATTTGCTCTTATAATCTAATTGTATATATTTCTTCTCTCTAGTATTAAAAAAACCACGGATAACATGTAAATACATTATCCAAACAATAATATTTGAAAACTAAAAAATTATAAGTAAAGTAATCATAGAATATAATCGATAATTTATCCTTATTATATTAAAATCTTAATTCATGGAGTTTTTAACTACTTTTTATATATCCATTTTCAAAAAATATCATTTTAGACAACTTAAGCATTTAAATTTAGGAAAAAGACAGGAAAATAACTTTAAAATTGCAAAATCTCAAATCAGATTGTTACCAAGAATTGATGAAGAATGATAGATCTCAATATTTATATATTTTTAGTAATTAATCTTAGGCTTTTGTGTGACTTAATTGAATATTTTCAGAATAATTAAGTGTTAATGTAAGATTTTAGTGAAAGGGTAATTTGGGAATTATAGTGGTTAATTGTTATATTTTTAATTCCCATTATTCCTTAATTATGAGCACAAGATATTACTTTTGTGAATTTAATTTTGTAGGTGATGATGTGGCACAACCTTTGTCAATTGTTCAAGATCAAAGATGTCATTTCGGAGCTTAATGAAAGGCAAAAGTGGAAAACTTCACAAGTGCATAATTTATTTTCATACTTTTTCTAGGAAGAGATTAAATGAGCATGGACTTTGTTTGGTGGTTGTAATTTTGTGCCTATTCTCAAAACAGATTTTCACCCCTCATCCAAACATGCTTTAACTCACTTTCTAACCTAAAGAGAAAAAGGATCAAGTGGCGGCTAGGAAGAGGAGAGAAAAAAAAAATTCTAGATTTGAACA
Organism: Albizia julibrissin; assembly: GCA_037074505.1. Lineage (NCBI taxonomy): Eukaryota > Viridiplantae > Streptophyta > Magnoliopsida > Fabales > Fabaceae > Albizia > Albizia julibrissin. The sequence continues at coordinate 33,092,733 of CM073484.1, read as the reverse complement.
CAACAAAGAGAGCTCTCACTTCCTCACTTACATCTCATCTCCCTTGACCTCCATACCCATTGACAGTTAGCGTCAGCACCTACACCATTCAGATTGTTAGCGGTAGCACCTGTTGAAACACAATAAACAAATAGTTCGAGTCACGTCCACGGACGCTGTCCTTAAGAGATATTCCGCAACCCCCCTAGTAGATTAGGAAGCGGCACTCCTCAGGATAAAACGAACTCTTCCTGCAGAAAGCAGGGTGACAGAACTGCAGAAAGATATCAGTGTAACTCAGAAGAAAAGAGAGAAGAGAGGAGCATGGGGACCTCCGTGTCACCAAACATAGGTGCTCTCACCTTGGCACACCAGAACTTACTCCATACATTACCTTTTATAGGCATATATTATGTGACCGTTGAGCAGCAATGATGACCATTAATGACGGTTTAATGACAATTAAAATAACAGTTAAAAATCAGTATTAATGACAATTTAATGTAATAAAACCTTTTAAATGTCATTAAAACCATTCAATTAAAAATCTAACGGTCATCTCCAACGGTTAATTCACATACTCCTCTTATCAGTCTTTCTACTAACTCAAGCTCATATTTAATTGTATACTAGGACATTCTCAATCTTGAGTTGTATGAGACTTCTTTCTTTGACACACTTACACACCTTGTTTCCAACAATCCCCCACATGTGTCAAAGGAAGCTCGTAGCCTCATTAGATAAGTTACACACATTGATATAATCATTGTATGTAGTGGTCCTTTGGACTATGAACTAGACCTAGACTAATAACACTTAGTACACAGAGATGCCAGTGGTCCTATGGACTATGAACCAACACCTCTTGGGCATATACTAGAGGCATTAAGAGTCAGATTATACCCCCACATTTTCTGTTGTTACCGCGTTTTTGCACATTAAAACTGTCATGCGCGTGTCCTGGTATTTAACGAATGCTCTAGAGATTTTGCCACGATCTCATAAGAGCGGCCCCACTCCTCATTCGTATAGGTGATTTCATGAAATGTACCTGCAATGAGCGCACTATCCTGTAGGATTATGAAATTATTAAGAGCTTTTGCTCAACCTCACCAAAATGCATTCTAGCACTTTCTCTTGCCATAGGAAGGGACCGGTAATTTATTTTAGTGCAAGCAGAACTAACAAATGACTTGTTCTTACCCATTGAACCTCCTTCATGGGATTACCATTCACAGAGGTTGGGTTACCATCGTTATTAATTTCGTATTGGCTTTAGTCCCATTCCCCTCGGCTAATTTAATTCTTCCAGGGGTTTTTTTTAATGGATCCGCAGGTCAACTTTTGACCTCATCAAATCAATTGAGATAACTCCACAAATTTTAAGCATGCTTATTCATATAGTATCTCAAACGATATTCACTTATACCATTATTCTCTCAATAATGGTTATTGTTATTTAGCAATCACAACTCATCAACATAAAATGTCTGTTTACACCCATAATTTTTGCTAAGAAATTTTCAACAACTTAGCCTCTAATCTCAGCCAATTCTAGAGTAACATACTCTGTCTCACTTAATAATTTATTTAGGCTACTAGTGGATTTTCACATACAAAACTGAAATTCAGTTGAACATCCGTGTATCTCAATACAACAGGAATCTACTGTATATGATACCAACATTTATGGTACCCCTCAAATATTTAAATCTCCTCATGAGACTGCATATTTATATATGCTCAATCTTCACATAGCACGAGCTATATCACATGGATTAACATCTTTTAGTGCAACAAATTCTCAACAATTTGTGCATACCCAAATTGAGCAGCAAAATCAGTTCTTAAATTATTTTAAAAACTGTTAGAATTATAAGGAATATTCACAACGGTTGTCAAAAAACCAAACTTCAAAAACATCTCTCAATATTGTATATAATCACTATTCCTTTTATGATTTCAAAACCCAAAATCACAATTGCTTCACACATGCTTCATATTAAATTTTGAAGCCACATTAAAACACATATGATATCTGCATTAGAAATTCAATATCCACAGGAGTCATGCATGCATATTTATACTACTATAAATATACACTCGCAAATCATGAAATTTAAACACATTTATCTCTACACTAGATAAATGATTAAATTTTCACAATATACAAAGAATTCACAAAATTTTCTTTCTGCAACAAATAACAATACCTCCACACATAATTGATTTTAAACCATAACTTGGTTTTATCAAATGAGGCAAGAAACAATTTACAATAAATTGTAACCTTCGAAATTTTTAAGGTACCTCACATGTTAGGCACCCTCACACTTTCAAATATCTCAAAAATATTTTCACACCTTATAAATGATCATTCTAATTTAATTAGAATCTCACTATATAATCCCCTTCCAGTCTAATTACATTAGAACATCTCAAAAAAATCTTCCATCGAAAAAAAATTCATAAATCTTACGTTAAACATTGTTCCCCATCTCTAACAAATATGTTGTCATGGTTTTCCAAATACTACATTTATTTTAAAAACCCGCACGTCCATATTTAATACAATTTTATTTTCCATGAGTTTTGTTGAGAACTCACAAAACCTACTCTCATGCAAATAACAACACGATAGTCATTGTCCTCTCACAACATGATTGTTGCCCAAATAAATTTGGGGAATAGGACACTCATAGAATTATAATGACAATGAGATTACACGCCATTAGAAATCATATATTCATTAACAGAAACAAATCCTCCAACAAGTAGGAAATCAGTTACCAATGTCATAATTCTCCATCTATTAAAATATATCACAACCTTTTAAACGGGAAATATACAATATCCATTGTATATTGTTGCAAATATGAGTTTATAGTTTGAACAGATTTAAAGTTGGATGACTCACACACATATATGATGCAATAATAGCATAGTAACAACAATTTAATGTTGAAATCCATAAAGCCAAGACATAAGAGAGCCCAAAAAACCTGTGGTAACATATTTCCCATTTTCAACATTGTGTTCCACTAAAACTTTGCAATCAGGTCCGACTTAGTAATTTATTTTTCACCAATTCAATACTGTTAAACTCCTTATGATTTCACAGTAAAATAATCAAATAAAACTCCTCATGTAATTACTTTAGTAACATATAACTGAAACATTATTATCCAACATGCCCATATTAAAGCATGGCAAGAATCAAGGTGGCACCACATTTTTTATCATAATACATATCATCATGATATGCATTTCTAAAATATAAGGTGAAAAATTCTAATTAAAATTTCTCCCATGATAATGCCAATGCCACCAGCCGGATAACAATTCAGCCAATAATACCATATTAAATTTTATTGCCAATCATAGTTTACAAGACAATAAATTATTGTTATTATAAATTATGCCAGGAGAGAAAACGTTTGCATCGTAATCAATTCAATCTTCATCAAATTCTCATCCAAAACAATAACAATCTCATTTAATTTCTATAACCAAAATTCAACATTGATTTCTCAGACAGGTATTAAAACCAATTTAATTTAAAATATTCATTCACCAATCAAAACCAATAAAGCCATACAAAGAATCAGCTTACACACTTGATGGCTCAGCAAAAGTTCTGAATAGATCTCCAACGAAAAGCAATTAAATTTACCAACATAAATAAATTCACCATAATCAAATACTATAAATAATTAAATAATATATTGAAATATTATTTATCCTTATGTTTTCTTATTCCTGATGTAGAAACAAGAATAAATAATCTTGGTAATTGGGGAAACAAAACAAGAATAAATAATATCTTGATTTTATTTCACATATCAAATTAAAGGCTGTAATCGCAAAAATAAGATTTTATTATATACCCAGTAATATCCATATTAGTATTCTCAATAGACGTGTACCTGGGAAAAGATCATTTAACACAAGGATAGAGTGGAACGCTAACCCGCCTGAAACTGAATTTCACAGCAAATTAAATAGTAGCACTAACAGGAAAAGAGCATTGCAACTTTCCCAAAAAACAGGTCAGACAAAAGGTTTTTTTAATTGAAACAAAAAACTGCACACAACATTAAACCCTCTTCTCAAACTTGGCTTGAACAAAACAAATCAAAATCTCCGTTTTTAACACACACATACGTATATATGGAGTTTTGTTTCAAGAGATTTTTTTTTACCGGTGGCATCTACATCTCTTTTGTAATGTTGTATGATCTAAAAAAGGAACCATATTTCATAAAATCAAGTAATGCATTATGAACAGTTGAGAATATAACTTATCTCATCCCTCAACTTATCATTTATTTGATGAAGACGCGCCTGCACCATCTACCATCCATTTGGTTTGGCTTTTTCAACAGATCGAGGCTCACGCCTTGAGTGTCCGATAGAATATGAATTTGTCTTCATAAGAAATCTCTGGTTTAACTCCATATCCTCTCGCCTTTCACATTTTTATTCAACAAGGCTACAATGTTAGCAGGTAATATCTCTTAAGATTGTTAGCGTCAACACCTACACCGTACAGATTGTTAGCGGTAGCACCTGTTGAAACACAATAAACAAATAGTTTGAGTCACGTCCACAGACGTTGTCCTTAGGAGATATTCCGTAATGCCCATAGTAGATTAGGAAGCGGCACTCCTCAGGATAAAACGAACTCTTCCTGTAGAAAGTAGGGTGACAGAACTACAGAAAGATATCGGTGTAACTCAGAAGAAAAGAGAGAAGAGAGGAGCATGGGGACCTCCATGTCACCAAACATAGGTGCTCTCACCTTGGCACACCAGAACTTACTCCATACATTGCCTTTTATAGGCAGATATTATATGACCGTTGAGCAGCAATGATGACCATTAATGACGGTTTAATGACAATTAAAATAACAGTTAAAAATCAGTATTAATGACAATTTAATGTAATAAAACCTTTTAAATGTCATTAAAACCATTCAATTAAAAATCCAACGGTCATCTCCAACGGTCAATTCACATACTCCTCTTATTAGTCTTTTTACTAACTCAAGCTCATATTTGATTGTATACTAGGGCATTCCCAATCTTGAGTTGTATGAGACTTCTTTCTTTGACACACTCACACACAATGTTTCCAACATTGAAATCCTCCATCCTCCATTCATTCCATCACTTTGTGTCTTTTGTAAACTAAATTGGACAATTGATAGGATAAGACTAACAATTGAAGGCAAGAGGCAAGGCTAGACTAAATTGAGAAATTGAGAAAGAGGGAAGAGGCAAGACACAAGTGAGGTGGATATTGGGACATGAATGAAGCTGCTGGACAATGAAGAGAAGTGGACCAACAATTGAAGCGGTGGACCAAGGGGAATGATTGGAGATTTGGTGTGGATGGGACGGAATGGAATTTTAGGAGATGTGTGTTCGGTGAAGCTGGCCAATTTGAATCCATGGCTGATTCTTTCTCCTTTCTTCAAGCTTCATCTTCTACTTGCGTGAGTAACTAAGTCTCAGAGATTTCCTTGAATTAGTTAATGGTTTGAGCTTCTAAGCTTCAATGGAATTCCTTTAAGCTCTCTTTCTAATTCATGATTATATGGCTTGGTTAAGTATGTGGTCATGATCTAGATTATTCTATGACAAGTGAATAAATTTGTTGGTTAAGCTAGGGGTTGACTAATTATTAAGTTTTGTATGATTCATATTAGGAATAGGTTAAGGTGTTTATTCTGACTTGGTCGAGTGAATTTTAAATGACTAAATTAAATGTTTTGTATTCTTGTAATGATAATTACAATTTAAAATTAGAAGTTAATTATTCTTGTCCTTGAATCAGATGTATTGTGTTGAATGATGGTACTAATTTAATTGCTTCATTTGAATGAATTAAATGAGTATTGCAAGTATAGATCTAGTAGTAGCTTATTAGGTCCATCCTTTTGACTCATATTATTGAATTCTTATCTTTAGCAAGCAAGGAAGACTAAAATCTCAAGGAATCACATTTCATCATTATATTAGTTTATTGAATTTTCCTTGTTGTTATTATTAATTTCAATCCCATTTACTTCTTTATATTGAAAACTGAAAAATACAAAAATATTGAATTAGATTAGATTATTTCATTGCTTTAGAAACAAGTTATCAAAATGATTTCTCGCAACTTTAAGGTATATATCACTTAACTATTTAGAAACTTAAAAATTAATCTCCTTATAAGAACGACCTAGGTTGAGTTGCTACGTTACATTTTCAAACCTAGTTTTTTTTAGAACTCACACGACATGAGTTCATCAAGAGAATGGTAAAACTTAATAAGAACTTTACTACTCATTTATTGGGATATACCTTATTTGGAACTTTACAATTTCAAAGTTCTTTTTATGTGTTTTTCCCTTTAAATTTTTAAAAAATTGCGAAAACAAATTTAACTAATAGAAGTTAATTAACGTAGTTACCAAATAGCTAATAACACATTATATTGCTAGTATCTTTTAAAACTCCAATCAAAGATGGAAAATGTTACTTGACGAGTTTAACACACAGTAATAACAAAGTGAAATACTCCACAAACAACTATAAGGACGTTCCTAGACTTCCCATCAACAACGAAAGCTAACCTAAACAAGTAAAAATAAAACATAAATACACTTTGAAAAAAGGGAAAATTCCAGATAAATACCATTTGAACTTAGAAAACCCCAAAAAGGTTGTTAACATATGAAAATAACAAATCGGTCTCAAGGGACTATTCTAGAATTTTGAAATGTTGTGCTTTTACTAAAATGCCCCTCAAGTTTTTTCTAAAAGAAAGAACGTCGGCACCACCTCGTCGGATGGATTCCGACGACTAGCTCTGTAGCTCTGGTGACACTTGAGTAATGAGATTGATTACTTTAGTATATAGATTGACTACTTGAGCTCTAACCCTATCCGGCATCATTAATAAGTTGAATAAAGGTAATGACAACTTTAGTATTGGTAATGAAAATTTGCGTGTAGCCATTAATAACCTCGGGAGCATAATTTGACAAAGCCCTTTTGGTATATATATGCATAATATAAATAAAAGGTATAATGGAATTGACAAAATAAGTATTGGAAATGATTAAATGCATAATCGTATTGACTAGAGCATAATTGTATCAACTAAATGAGTGATGACATTAACAAAAGGCACAATGATATTTATTAAATAAGTAATGATATTCATTTAAGGTGTAAATAAACTAACTAAAGGCGTAATGGTTAGATGTGGATAAAACTAGGTGGTCCGGTCCATACTCATCCCTAATAATGGTATTGACTAAACTAGTAATAGGATTGACTAAAGGCATAATGACATTAACTAAATGAGTAGTAAGATTGACTAAATGCATAATGACATTGATTAAATGAGTAATGATATTGACCAAATGAGTAATGAGATTGATTAAAGACGTATTGACATTGACTAAATAAGTAATGGTATTAACTAAAGGTATTTACTCATTAAGCGGTGGGTACGTTTACACCTTTAGTCAATGCCATTACTCATTTAGTGAATATTATTATGCCTTTAGTCAATCTTACTACTTATTTTACCAATAACATTACAATTTTAGTCAATATCATTATTCATTTAGTCAATGTTATTATACCATTAGTCAATCTCATTACTCATTTAGTTAATACCATTATGCCTTTAGTCAATATCATTACGCATTTAGTCAATGTCATTACGCCTTTACTCAATCTTTTTAGTGTTATTTTATCATTACTACATACAGGAGCATAACTATGATAACTCGACAATAATTGTTCCATATAGAGAATATGACTCTCAAGAGTCAAGGATGACTATTCTTTAAGAGGAGGAGAATGACAGAGGTATAAGTGGCATCTTATATGGTGTCCAACAAAGCATCAAAGTTGGCATCTAAGGTGGTGACGAAGTACTACATGGTAGATTAGGTGGAATCTACAATGAACAAGATGTTGTCCATGTTATGTAATACCCCTTCTTATTATTGATATTATTCAAAGTAGCAATTGCGTAGTTCAGTGGGTACATAAGAATGCGAAACCTATCTTTCATTACCTCACCGGCTCTTAGTTTCATTAAATCAGAGTAAGCGAGCGATTACTTTAAATAAACTAAAAGTCGTTCTCTTATTTATGCTAGATCGATTCTCTTATTACATTAGAGAGGTTCTCTACTTTAACAACAATCATTCATTCATCTTTATACATACACATGTATGATTACAAAACTATCAATTCATTACACCAATACAAATAGTGGTGCCTCGCACCACGATCTTCACCTCAGCATTCTTTCTTCCGAGTATAACTTCATGCATCCTTCAACCTGTCTAAAATGGTTGTTTAGGAGGAGTGAGATTTGAGAGAATCTCAGTAGCGAATAATACCACTAGACATGTAGATATATATGAATGCATGACATGCTTGCCTACACTGTTTCATGCCAACATAATGACATGTTGCGTGCTCGATGTTATGACATACATGTGGCCATTGCACAAATATAACAGAGCTTTACTATACCAAACATGTTCAACACAAATAGGAAAAGTAGTCACATAATCAATGCAAGACATACATATCACACACGTGCAGGCAAGGTAAGTTCACTACCTGTCAGACTTCATGTTCGTCCCCAATCCTTCGTCTTTACTCGGATTCAGGCACCACCATCCATCGAGTCTTAGAATTCCAAATGCATTTAATGAGTCACTACTCATCCTTATAACATTCTAGAATCATTTATATTAGATAACTTAGCCCAATTACGCTAAATTACCAAAATGCCCCCGGAAGCACAGCCCAACTGTACTTTGACGGAAATTATGACATAGGTCAATCCTACACAATTTCAAGTATAGAATCCATTTATAATTTTAGGTTAGTCAAATTCAGGCCCAAATGATGAGATTACCCCTTAACAACCCCTATTTAAAGCTATAAGGGTAATTTGATCATTTCACCCTCTAGGCCTTTTCTCACTTCATCATAAACATGAACCCTACACAATTTGCTCTTCTGAACTCAATGGAATCATCCAATCGATGAAATTCTATCTCTATTCTCATGTCACACCCATGGTAGCCAATTTAGAGTTCTCAGAAGAGTTGTGTCGGTTTCTCCCTCTCTTAGGCTTAATATCCTCCTTTCTACTTCTAATTACATGATTAGCCGTTTAGACATCAATTGGACATCATTTCGACCTCTAAAACATTAATTGAATGAGAGATAAACAATACCCAACTCCTATAATACTATCCAAACAACAAACCAAAATGGTTAAAAGGAAGCTTACGCTTACCTCTACACGTTTTTGAATTCGATTCAGAATTCCGGTGACGCTCCGGCCGGTGAGATGGCACTAACTATCTCCAAACAAGAATCCAAAACCACAGAATTGAAGCTCGGGATGAGTAGAAGAATGTTTGTATCGGGTACTTTAAGAGAAAACGTCATTTTGGTAGAGTTCCGATGATCTCAAACTTTTTCTCTCTTCTGCGTTCTCGTTCTTTCTCCGTTCTCTTTCTCTTTCTTGTGTTTTCATATTCTTTTCCCTTCTCTTTTCTATTTTAATTTGAACGCAGGAATGAATGAGAATAAATGATGAAGGATGATGATTAATTAAAATCATCCAAGTGGCTTACCACCAATTGATCCAACTATCTCATTACTTGCATAACAAATTTCATTTATTTTTTCCTTCATCATTCCACCAATATTAATGAGAAATAAGAGAGTATAATTCACTCTTAAACTATCTCATTATACCACCACACAAGTGGTTGACCTAAGCCTCAAGCTTGTAGCTCTTTGACTTTGCTTGATAATAATTCACCCATTTAGGCTTATTAATTATCAAGTATTCATTTCCCTCCTTTTAAATTCCCACTAAACACAAATCATTAGGAATATTAGGGAAAAACAATCATTTCTTTTCTTATGAAAAAATTATCATTTTGCCCTCACCTTTAATGATTTATCATAATAAACCATTTTTGGCTTCTTTCCATTATTTCCCTATCCATTTAATTAATTTGGGCATCAATAATAGGGAAATAATCTAATTGGTCAAATGACCATTTTGCCTCTACCTTTAATATTTCCCTGAGCTCTCAACTCACCATAATATTCTCTTTAATATCCAAGGATATAAAGAAATTTTGGAAAATAATATCATGCCTCACTAGGACACTTGCTAAACCAGGGTCTACCAATCTGCTTATTATAGGCATAATCTCAAGCCTCTTGTCCCAAAATTTGGGATATTACACAAGAATATCATAAGAATATTGATATTATTGATACATTGTGCTTATATATATATATATATATATATATATATATATATATATACAGACATTCCCCATAGGGGTGTACACAATAATTACAAACCTTAAAATAAATAGAAGGTCTTCAGATAACCAACCGATGCCTCTTGTACCGGTCCGGAACCTTCAGCTGCCAAAAATTACCGTTTTGCCCTTAGAGCTGTTGCTTGCTGTTAGAAACTTTATGCATTTATGGAAAGGGTGAGATTCAGAGAATCTTAATAATAACATACAATCAAATATATACGATGGAACTATCATGAACAATTACATACCTACATAATTTTGCCTTCTAAATCCAATGGAACCATCAAAATTTCAACTCCTTTATCACGTCCTATTCAAAACAAAAAGTTAGGGTTTAAGGAAGGAAATTGTGTTTTCTTGATTTCTCTTGTTTAATCACCTCCTTACCACTTCTAATCACATGATTAACCATTTAAACACTAAATGGACATGTTTAGAGGAAATTTTGGTAGCATTTCCCCTAAGGTTTGCTTCATCCCAAATTTGAAAAATAAGAGAAAACCAAGACAAATTCCGCAACCATAACCACAACAATATTGTATGTATAGGACAAGAGGATCAAGTTTTAGTGATTACCTCTTGATTGCACCACTTTCTCTCTCTATGGTGCCACTGTTCATTATCTCTTCCCTCTTGATTTATCTTTAGAAACATGGATTTCATAGAGGAGAATCACTAAGTTTGCTAGTTCTTACCTTAATTTGTGCTTTGGAAACCCTAGGACCTTCCTTCTTGTGTTCTTGGCTCTTTGAACTCTCTCTCTCTCTTTTTAGTTTTGTTTGACCGAAATGGTAGAGCAAATGAAGAGGTGATGATTTATTCAATTAACTCCTCTTGCTTTTTAGCTTTACAAGTGCTTGTTTTTAATTGGTCACTGCTTTCTTTTTCTTTTCTTCTTGCTTTAATATTCAGCTAATAATATATATATATATTCCCTTTTTGTTAACCACAATGGGAAATGAGGAGAAAGAGAAAGTGATAAATTTTGTAATATATCATTTGCTTATGTCATAATTTGATCTCTTAGTAATCTAATACTTGGCCATTCTTTTTTTTTTCCTTTTCTAGAATTAACTATGACCACATATTTCCTTTATTGCTCCCTAGTTCAGCCAATATTTATCCCATTTAAAGGGAAAAATAAATGGCTTCTTTCTTTATTGGTCAAATGACCATTTTGCCCTTAAATTTTTTTTCCATTTTCGCACTTGCTGGAAGAGTGGGCAGAATTTTCATCAAATTTTGAAAATTTATATCTAATTGTATAGATATCTAATTAGGATGATTCTAAAGGTTATGAGACCATTATTAAGTCTAGTTTTAAGAAAAAAATATAATCTTTAGCCATTTGAAAGCTCAACATTCCTAAAATTGTTTTTGGATACTACCACTGAAAATCGCCAGTCTTATTGGGCTAACTTCAAAAATACATATCTCCTTATGTACAACTCTAAATGACTTATATGACCTATCAAATTAAATCTTAATAAGTATACTTTCATTCTAAAAGTTTCACAAGTTTTGGACATCATTTTCCCATTTATAAATGTCATACAAACACGACTGCCACACAGGGAGATTCACTAGCAGTCCCACTACTTTGTGTTATAATTAACTATATTTTGTGTGACCTCTAATTGCCTTGTTTTGTCACTTAATGTGATCTTTAAATCACCATTTTATTGCCCTTAATTCCATCAAAGGTGTAGAGAATTGTAGAGAATAAAATTATACTTTCATGGGATACTTGCTAAACTAGGGCTTAGTCGTCCTCTAGATTCAGACTTATTCTCAAGCCTCTAGTCCCAAACTTTGGGATGTTACATTTCTCCCCCTGTCACTAAAATTTTGTCCTTGAAATTTGGATATCAAATCATATTGATTATCCTCGGGGACATGTTAGCTCTATTGTACCTTGTTTAACATAGCACATAGTGCTTGTCAAACCTTACTGCCCAAGGACACTGCCCTATGCAATCATCCATATCAGGTCTTATTACCTCTATTCTCTATTTTACATATCGTTGATTGCTTAGAAATTCACAAGCCTATGGATATACTAATCCAACAGGTCTAACAATCAGTGGACATATATTTTGCTAGCAAGTCTATGACTCAATGACTTGTCACCTTGTGATCATCTCAATGTTTCGGAACAAGCATCAACCTGTCCGTACCTGTCTCATATTCTTAACTCAACATTACTATTACTAGCTCTATAACATGAGTGAGAAAATTAATTATTATGGTTACAGCTGTTGCGATGCATATGCTACTACTCAGCTATGTTGCATCACATCCTAATCTGTACTTGCTCCTATTTGTGTAGACTATAAAGGTCATCAATGGATCGGGGATTGTTAATATCGTATTGTTTGAGAGGTATTCACCACCATTATATACTACTGCTCTAGGACTCATCCCAATCCTTGTTCACATGCATCACCATAACCTGTAGATTGTGTGAATGTAGATTACATAGGTGGTATCTTGTATACCATACTTGTCATGTTCCTACAAACCACACAAATTTACATATGTAATATCACTGAACACCCCACAGGATGTAATACTGCTGCCCAAACACCACCTCAACCGCATGTTTTACGCACAGCCTCTCGACCACAGGGCTACTTGTGCTTTTTACCGATGCAACCTGCAGGACTCTCCTGGCCATGTCAAGGGTGCATCCTGATCATGGGGTTTATTAACATGCTCTGATGGATCTGCCTCATTGTTGTACACCACACAGATGTCTTACTGTGACCACACAAGTCATATTGTACCCCACATATGTTGCATCACTGTTGACCTCATAGGTCAAATCATGATAGACCATATAGGTCATGCTGTGATGTGGGATGATCAAAACTGTTGCGACTATCAACCTCTCCAGCAACTCTCGAAACTTGCACATAGATTCACTATGCTTCTGCTGTGTGACTATAATATTTTATTTCCTCAGAAGAGCTAACCATGTCAAGATAATCTAATAGAAGTTCCATAGAAAGCTCCTATGACATCTAACTGAACCCAAATAAATACTATTAAATATAATATAGGTGGGGCTACAATATCTATCCATACTTGTCTCACTACCTCGATATCACACAAATCCGAAATCACTTGCCTCAATTATAACCAATAGGCTTGCTAAAAGTAATCAAGATCAATTGCACCTATACTAACCTTCACAGTATTTGAATAATATCCTTGAAACATTACTAAAAGTTCAACATCATTCACAAGGTTCACAAGTTTCAACTTCTTCTTAGAATAGAACCGTAGTGAAACCTTAATCGCATTGTGACCCAATAACTATTTTAGTTTAGATCTGTTTTAAACCTATCCTCAACATTCATTATCAATAAATTGGATCTCTAGGTTAGATATATGGCATAATCACCACACATAATGCATCACCACCTATCATAACTACGTAGCGTTAACCCCACAGGATAACTAAGGATCATTGCTTTACACGAAGAAACCTCAAACAATTTCTATGCCTCAAGTTTCATAACCTTATTAAATAAAATTTTCTAAGTAGTACTTACTGCAACATAAATGGTTCGAATTCAAAATCAATGCTTATTTCATCATCTTTAGGCCTCTAATCATTCTTTGTGTCATCTGGGAACTTCTAATCACGGTTCTAAAACTTTAATTGAAAATTTTTAAATTTCCCCCATAACATGTGTAATACCTTATTTCCAATAGCCCCACATGAGTACAAATGACTAGTGAAATCCATTGTGGAACCAGGATTTGAACCCAAACTACCCAATTTTCAAAATCTTTCACAAATTCTTACTCTCAACTCAGGATTTGAACCTAGGGTCGAGAGGGATTTTCAAAGGGTAGCAAATTTTACAAATTAATTCCATAAGTTTCGCTACGTCACAAATGCCTCATCGGCTCTTAAATTCATTAAATCAGAGTATATGTGAGCATTTTTTTTCTTTTTAATTAAACTAGAGCTATTCTCTACTTATATTACATTCATTCATTCAATCATATACATGAAACATATAGCCACATATGGCTATCAAGTAAATTACATCAAATATAAAAATAGTGCCTTGCACTATGCTTTTCACTTCACCTTCATATCTCATCCGTCTATATCCTCATGCATTCTTCACCCATCTAATTGGTTGGTTAGGAGGAGTGAGATGCGAGAGAATCTCAGTAGTAAATAATATCACTATACATGCAAGATATATATGAATGCATGACATGCTCACCATTTCTAAAATCATGCCAATGATGACATCTACATGCTCAATGATACAATATACTCATGGACATCGTATAAACATAACAACATTTTAATCAATCAAGCATGCTCAACTCAATTAGGCAAAGCAATCACATAAACACAATGCATAAACATACATATCACATACATGCAAGCAAGGTAAGTTCACTGCCTTTTGGACTTTTTGTCTTTCCTCTTGTACCTTGATCTTCCAACCATTACCTCTTCTTTGTCACTTTATGGCCCTAGATAAGTATTGACATCATTAGAGTCATGAAAAGTGAATGCCCAATGGGCAATATTAGCTTTATAGGCTTACTTTCACCCTTGGAGTTCTTACCAATTACATTTGACCATTTTCTTTCTCAAATTCGCATGGTAATCAAACTACCAACATTTTTTACCAAAATTTAGAAAATTATAATTAATTTTATAAAACTCCAATTGAAGTTGTTCAAAGCTCTATTTAACTCTCTTTAAGTATACTTTCAAGGAAAAATATAACTATTAGCTATATGTACACACATTAATACAGAATTTCCATTTTCTAGTCACTATTCCATAAATATCCAGTTTTACATGACCAAATTTAAAAATTTGTATCTCCCAATGTACTTGTCAAATTATTACAAATTATGTACCAAATTAAATCTTATTGGGTATAATTTATTTCTGAAAAATATCATGGGCATTGGAGTTCATTAGATTAGACAAAATACAATAAGTCTGTAAATGAACAGCTTCCAGATTCAATGTCCAACTTTCAAAAATTATAAATAATTCTAAAAAAACTCAAAATTGAGTGGTTCCAAATCCTATGTAAATATATTTAAATATAATTTCATATAAAGATACTCAATTTTGGCCACCACAACCACAAAATTCCCAGGATTTCGCCAAACACACTATTCCAAGTTTCTTTCCAGAAAACAAGGCCAAAATTCAAAAATTCATATCTCCTAGCATACTTGTCCAAAAATTACAAAATACCTATCAAATTAAAGCTATATGTATCTAATTCAATCTTGGAAAGTTTCAACATTTTTGGACAAGGTTTGGTCTATGAAACATCACATAAAACATTTACTGCCACATAGGGCAGATTAAGCAACATGCATACATATATTTCATAATTTCCTAAATTCATATACCAGCACCCAAAATTCATGAACACTTGCATACCTACATAATTTTACCTTTTAAAGCCAATGGAAGCATTAAAATTATCAAATTCTCAGCCCTTCTCCATGTCACACATAGAACCATAATTTAGGATTCTCGAGAGTAGTTTGTTGTTTTCTTGTTTTCTCTTGCTTAATTACTTTCTTTTTACTTATAATCAAATAATTATCTATTTAAAAACTCATTGGACAAGATTTAGAGGAAATTTTGGCAGCATTTTCCCATAGTTTCATCAGCCCCAAATTTGAAAAACAAGAGAAAACAACACCTCATCCACCAATAACTGCAAGAATAATATCAACTAAGGCAAAGGAAGCAAGTCTTGAAGTTTACATCTTGATTCCTCCACCTACATCTTCCCTCTCTCTCTCTTCTCTTGTGATTTTTTCCTTGAATCCATGAGTTTGATAGAGTAGAAGAGATTAGAAGAGGTTATAGAGTGATTAGGAAGCTTAAATTTCAAGATTACAACTTCCTTACCTTTGATCTTTGGCTTGAGCTCTTGGGTTCTCTTCTTCCCTTTTCCTTCTTCCAGATCCCTCTCTTTCTCTATTTGGTTCTGGTTGCATGACAAAAATGAGAAGGAAAAGATGAAACAAAATGTTTTAATAAATTGGTCAAAGTTTGCTTCACATGTACATTTCCCGTTGGTCCAAATTATATGGGTTTTTGTTGTATAATTCCACAAATACAATTCCTTCACCTTTCCTTCTCTTGTCTACTGAAATGAATGAGAATTGAGAGGAAAAAATATTACTCTTGAATTATCCCAATGACATCTCACAAGTCATTGACTAAAGCCTCATACTTTTTTACTCTTTGACTTTTCTTGATAATAATTTACCAAAATAGGTTTATTAATTACCAAGTAGCCACTTTCCACTTTTTAATTCCTATTTAACTGAAATTATTGGTAATATTAGGGAAAAATAATCATTTCTTCTCTTATGAAAAAATTAGCATTTTGCCCTTACATTTTCTTCCATTTTCGCACTTAATGCAAAACTTGGCAGAATTTTCATCAAAATTTAAAAATTCATATCAAATTGTGTAGATATCCAATTAGGGTAGTTACAAAGGCTATGCAACCCTTATTAAGTCTAGTTTTAAGGAAAAATATAACATTTGGCCAATTAGAAGTTCACTTTTTTCAGAATTATTGTTTTTGGACGTTGCCACAAAAAATAATCAATTTCACTGGGCTAACTTCAAAAATACATAATTTCTTGTGTACAACTCCAAATGACTTATATAACCTATAAAATTGAATATTGATAAGTCTATTTTTATTCTAGAAATTTTCATAATTTTTAAACATCATTTTCACATTGAAAATTGCCACACAAACACAACTGCCACACCGGGAATTTCACCAGTAGCAACACTACTTTGTGTTTCACTTTACTTTGTTGTGAGTGACTTATAATTACATTATTTTGTCATTTCCAATGCTATTTAATATCCCCAAGGGTATAAAGAAATTTTAGGAAATTTAATCGTACCTCATAGGGATATTTGCTAAACCGGGATTTAGTAGTCCACTTAATCATGGCTTAATCTCAAGCCTCTTGTCCCAAAATTTAGGATATTACAACATGAGAGCATATCAGTCATTTCACAATGTGTTAGGTACACAAGAGCTCTTATATAACATATAACAAGAGTTTACAATAGCCAGGGAAAACCTGTAACTATATAAAGCCTCTGGACTACTGTACAACATGTTCTTGCTCCTTTGCGTTACATAACATAACATGTTCATGTAGCTTCCCAGGGGGTCACCCATCCTGAGATTTCCCTAGATTGAGCACGCTTAACTTTTGTGTACTCATGCTAAAATGCAAATACAGGCTCAAACTGCTTTTGGCCACTGGTACCTCGTGCCTACCCTTGCCTCAACAATCGTGCCCAATAGCTCCAGGCATTGAAATACTGTGCAGGGACTGCATATCAATACAGGTACATGCACGCAGATACGTACCCAACAATTTGCTCCCTGAAGTCAACAAAATTTTCTGTTAGAACCTGCTTTGTAATCTTGTTCTTCTTCTGAACTAAACCACTGTATTCGGAAAGAAGTGTAGTGTTGTGCGGATCCTAATGTCATCTGGGTCTCTAAATCCAAGAGACCCTGCTCACACTATATTGGGATCAGATCATCCAAGTACACTATATGCTGGTCTATGGGGGTGTCATGCTCTCAGACAACCCATAAATATATACCCCGGATGTCCTCCCCCAGCTCCTAATCCATCATTAGTCATGCATCACATATACCATTCCAACTCTAGAATCGGTAACGGAATCCATATCTTACTCTGTCTTGTCTTTTTATGGCTTATATGTCTCCTTATAGCTTATCAGTGTCATCAGTGAGAGTTGAACTCACAGATAATACCAATCTAAGGTGTAGCCAATATATTGGCCTTGGATATACTTGCTTCCTCGGGTTCTACAATATCCTTATACTACCCTCAGACTGGGATTATGATACTGACTGGCCTCTAGGTGCTCACTATTTCTCTGAAGCTTGTCTATTCTTTTCAAGGGCTTGATTGTGAACCAGCCGAAGTAATTCACTTCACTACTCTCATCACTTTATAATCAAGCATATCAATATACTATCATATTGCCTAAACTGCTTGCATTGTGGCCAAAACCACTCTTATGATACCAAAAATGTAAGACCCCATCTTATTATTGATATTACCCAGAGTAGTAGTTGCATAGTTTAGTGGGTACATAAGAATAGAATAAGAATACTGATATTATTGATATATTGTACTTGTATATATACAAACATTCCCTATAGGGGTGTACAAAATAATTATAGACCTTAAGATAAACAGAAGGTCTTCAGATAACCAACCGCTGCCTCTTGTATCGGTTCAGAACCTTTAGCTACCAGAAATTACCATTTTGCCCTTCGAGCCGCTGCCTACTGTTGGAAACTTTATATATTTACGGAAAGGGTGAGATTCAGAGAATCTTAATAGTAACATACAATCAAACATATATGATGTGAAAATAAATATATCATGCACCATGTTAGATAAGATTATCGAAACTGTGTACACTTGCACCACTTTCTCTCTCTATGGCTCCATTATTCACTCTCTCTTCCATCTTTATTTGTCTTGAAAAATATGGATTTCATGGGGAAGAGATTAGAGGAGGTTGTAGAGAGATTAAAAGGAAAGAATCACTAAGTTTGTAAGTTATTACCTTGATTTATGCTTTGGAAACCCTAGAACCTTCCTTCTTGTGTTCTTGGCTCTTTGAACTCTCTCTCTCTTTTTGGTTCTGTTTGACCGAAATGGTAGAGTAAATGAAGAGGTGATGATTTATTCAATTAACTCCTCTTGCTTTTTGGCTTTACAAGTTCTTTTTTTAATTGTTCATTACTTTCTTTTTCTTTTCTTCATGCTTTAATATTCAGCCAACAATATATATATATATATATATATATATATATATATATATATATATATGTTCCCTTTTTGTTAACCGAAATGGGAAATGAGGAGAAAGAGAAAGTAATGATGTAACACCCCATTTTTAATCTCCAATATTCTACCTATGTGATTAATACATTTAATGGAATAAAATGGTGAATTTTGGTGTGCATAAATTTACAATAATATTTTGATTGTTGGTTACACATAATTCGGTTAAGCAAGGACACAAAGGAGCAACTAATGTCCACATATAGGCTTACTATTGTAACCAAAATTGGAACATAAAATGACATGATTAATGGCCTAATATACATGTCAAAAATTGGTCAAACCAAAGGAAAGGAGTAAGAAATGATTTATTTCGGTAAATCATAAAACGTAGGGGCAAAACGGTAATTTTGCAGTAAAATGGGAAATGATTATTTTTCCCTAATATTCCTAATAATTTTGGATATATGAGAAGAGGAAAATGGCTACTTGATAATTAATAAGCCTATTGTGGTGAATTATTATCAAGAAAGGTCAAATAGTCAAAAGTCAAAGGACAAAAGTCAACAACTTGTAAGATGGAAATGGGATAGTTGAGATCAATATTTTCCTCTCAATTCTCATTCATTTTTGGCTGATCATGAGAAGATAAAGGAAATGAAATAATTGAATAAAAGAGATTTACATATGGACCAATGAAAAATAAGCGTTTTAAGCTATTTGATTAACTTAATATATGATCATTCCCTTCATCCATTCATTCTCGTGCAAGAATAGAATGCAAGAGTGAGAGAGAGAGTTTGAGGCAGTGAAGATCAAGAGAGCTAGGGTTCTCAAGATCAAAGGTAAGGGAGCTTATCATCTTATGATTTTTGCTTCCTAATCCTTCCATGATCTCTCATACTCACTTCTTCTCCTTTGGAACTATGGTATTCAAGACAAAATTCCAAGAAGAGGGAGAGAGAATTCAGATGTGTAGAGAGAGAAAGAGGAGGAAATCAAAGGTAAACCTCCAAACTTGTTTCTCTTGCTTTAGTTAATGCTATTAGTTTGGTTCTTGGCTTGGTTTGGTTATTTTTGTGAATGGTGATTGATGAAACCTAAAGGACATTACTATCCAAGTTTCTCCAAACATTGTCCAATGAATATCTAAATAGCTAATAGTATGATTATAATTAGAAATGAGGTGTTTAGGCAAGAGAAAATGAGAAACCGACACAATTTTTCTGAAAACCTAAAATCTAAGTCCTATCTTGGACGTGGTAAAGGAGATAGAATTTGATAATTTTGATGTTTCCATTGGGTTTAGAAGATAAAATTGTGTAGGGTATATGTTGATGATGAAGTGAGAGAAGCCCCAAAATGAGAAATGACCAAACTGTAGCTTAAAACTCAAAGGAAGGGCTACCAAGGGCATTTCTGTCACTTGGCCATGAATTTGAGTAATATGAGGTCAAAAATGGAATCTACATGCAAAATTGTGTAGGAATGGCCTGAGTCATAATT
Source organism: Albizia julibrissin (assembly GCA_037074505.1). Taxonomy (NCBI): domain Eukaryota; kingdom Viridiplantae; phylum Streptophyta; class Magnoliopsida; order Fabales; family Fabaceae; genus Albizia; species Albizia julibrissin. The sequence goes on along the minus strand of CM073484.1, from coordinate 33,071,978 downwards.
TCTGGAGGGGTCCAGGTAGACCAGGACTACAGGGGGTATTTTGGTAATTTAGCATTATAAAGCTAAGTGAACCAATATCATGAGATTGAAGTAATGAGTGAATGAGTAATAACTCATCTATGGTGTATTTGGAAATTTGTAGGACTTGGTGATGGTCCGAAGTCTAAGACTTTCCTGAGCTCAAAAAACCAAAAAATGGATTCTAAAGGAAAGCAACCAGGTAGTAACTTCTTCTTACATATACTATGTTATGCCTATTATGAATGTTATCCATTGTAACATGAGCTAGTATCCTAGACACACCAAATCATCATGTTGTGATCAGGGACCCAACAGGGGCACTAAGTAGACCAAGGGGCAAACATGTAGTTTGACCTTGGACAAGTGTACACACATATAGTTTCGATCAACTTACATGACATGACATTCCATATATATTTTCACATTCTATATGTTTGTAAGCATGTTGCTACTAAGAATCCCTCGAATCGCATTCTTTCAAAAACAAAACATTTCAGTGGCTACCGATTATTATGGTCCCAGAGCTTTTCATTGAGACTATAGTTGTTTTGCATGTACGTAGATGCTTTTGAATTTGAATGAGTTGTACATGTGTATATATACTTGTCAAACCCTTTAAGGAAATTCTCCTGTAATGTAAAATTGTATTAAATATCAATATATTTCATTGTGCCTGTATGCTTTATGAATCTTTATGCATATCGCCCCGCGAATTTTCAAGGGTCACATAACCTTTGGAATTTTTCCTAATAAGGGTTTGATAGGGTCACTTGACCTAGATATGAATTTTCAAAGTTTGAAGAAAATTCTGCCAGCTTTTAGGAAATATGAGAAATTAAAAAGGTAATGCCGCAATGTAATTACCTTGAACTATAAGGGTAAAGATAACCAACTATATGAATATAGATATAAAACATGAATGAGTTATAACTCATTTATTATAACTTTAGTGTTTTTGGACTTGACAATTGCCTGAGCTAGATCAAGAATTAGTGAATTGACTAACTAGGCACGGGAAAGGATTTCAATTAGAAACTCTATCTCTCATATTCTATGTGATTGTTAATATGCATTATTTTCCATGTTCTGTGCAATGATATGTGAATGGTGGTAAATCATAGAGTTGCGTATGGGAAAAGCACAAGTACCACCCTGAGGGAAAACACAAGTACCTCTTGGCCTAAGGGTATCTAGTCTAGGTCGGTCAATGTGATTGATGAGAAGCCTGTATGGCCTACTTCCTTACTGGGTGTAGGAAAAGAACAAATACCACCCCATAGGAACAGGTCAAGTACCATGCGGCCAGGGGGACCCAGCTTGAGGTGATGTGATAAGTACGGCCAGGTTGTTACCTGCTCCAGAACAGTATTGAGACATACAGATAGGTTGTTTCCTGCTCCAGAACATTGATTTGATCATGATATAGCAAGTAGAGATAAGGTAATCATTTAATCTAAACAAAATCATCACTTTGATTCTGAACATTTTTTGACAGACATGTGCACAACATTATTACCTGCTGCATCATATATATTTCTTTGTATATTTACCTTTCACATTTTATATGATTGATAATATGTTACTAATGGGATCCGTTAGAATCTCACCCTTTCCATAATTAAAATTTATTCAGCTAGAGGTAGCAGCTCGAAGGGCAAAAGAGGTAGATACCAGCAACTGAGGGTTTCGGTGCTGAATAAGATTTTTTTCTTGTTGGTTATCTGCTAGTCTTACATTGTATATTGGGATTTGTAACTAATGTGTACAAACCATGTAGGGATTCTCCTGTAATGTAATCAAATATTTTATATCATTATAAATTTTCTATTTTTGTATGCCCATTGAACTGCATACTAACACTATGATAAATATCAAAATCTTGAGTGACTTTTTTGGTATCAAAGCATGCAGTTCTAGTAGTAATAGAAGAGTATATTGATATGATCTTAATTACGTTGTCATGGGAAATAAGAGTGGAATAAAGTGACAAAAGAGTAAATCACCATTGTTGGTGGAATAGCCCTTAGAGGTTTAGAGGATATCTAGAGAGTATCAAGTATAATCATATCGAGTTGGGGATGATCCTAAGAGGCTGCGAACCCTAAGGAAGTGAGTATGAAAAAGGCCAGAGTACGGGTCCAACCTAGACCAAAGCCAATGATCAACTTTTCTGTTGGTAATATCGAGCAGTCGTTGTTGGATGGGTCAGAGACGGATCCATATAGTGTCACCAGTTCCAGAGCAGGAACCTATATAGTGTTTGTGATGCCCTGATGGCCTAGTACGCGCAATTCTTGCATGATGTGGACATACTGTACTGGGATCAGGGACTTCTTGGTATAGAATTCTCGGATGATGATTAGATCCATATAACATTGTATTTCTTCCCAGATATAGCATTTCTGGTCCCAGAAAAAAAATGACACTATAGAGTGGGCCTAAGAGATAATTTATAGAGTTAGGTGATCACATGACAAATTACGTGCTATAATATATTTACCAATTCTAGTATATGACTTGTATATGACTTTTATAATTAGAACGAGGACAATCCAAGGGTGCCGATACTAAGAAGCAGTTGGAGCTAGTACCAGTATTTTTACACTGATACATTAAGGTTAATAGTGCTCGACCCAAGGAAATTAAAGGATAGGTGACCCCCTGGGAAGTTTTTGAAAATGTCAAGTTATGTAGCGCAAAAGAGAGGAAACATGTTGTATAGTTGTGTATAGGCTATATATTAGTAAAAGTTTTCCCTAAATTCCTATACAGGTTTGATGTATGTTAATATTAGAGTAGCTATGTAATCAAATTTTTTTAAACAACAAAAAGGCCCTTATGAATATATGGAACTTACCTCTTTCTTATTTTAAAAATCGAGGTATAAAGATAGTGAGACCAAGAGGTAGAGATGCTACGTAGGGTCAAGGAGCTAAATTCGAACCAATACAGTAGATAATGGGCATGTTGACGGAGCAGCATACAATAATATATGATCTGAGTAGCAAGCTACCAAAGGTACAACAAAAATATGATGCAAATTGGGAAAGAAGAAGAACTATCCTGGTAGACAGAAGACTGAGCTTAATTAGCCTGAGAATCCTACTCAGGAGCATCCTCCAATCAAACCTATTATTGAAGCTAAGAATCTGCAGATATGGATAGCTTGGTTTTGCCAGCAATAACCTCTTGGAGATGCAAACATATAGTAGGGAAACACACTAAGATGATTCAGCAGGCTTGGGATATCCCTATCATATAGGAATTATTTCAGGAATAGTTCAACAAAAAATACTTCCCCCCGATTAGTCTAAAATGCAAAGGAAGCATAATTCCTTACATATAGCAAGATGGGGAAGGAAATTTTTGACGAGTACCCAGCATACTATATCTGATTATCTTAATACTCTTCTTATCTGAGGTATCATGATGATAAAGGGTGGAGCTCAGACATTAGGATATAGGGACTAAGACCAAAATTGAAAGAGAAATTAATCTCCAAGTAGTTCACAGAATTTAACAAGGTAGTGGAAGAATGCTAAGTCACAGAAAGCAACTTGTTGAATCTGTGTATTGATAAAAATATGGGCAATAAGGGAGCTTCTAGTAGTAAGAGTTCTTCCCATAAATGTAAGAATCCAGGAGGTCCATCCAAGGGAAAGGACAAAAAGCCTTACCAACCTAGTAATAGTAGTAACTAGAGACCCCCTGGGAACATAATCGGTTGGCACTGTGTCATGCCTATCATCCTAGAAGACCATATAGTGCTCCATTAAGGAAGATAATCTATTATAATTACTGGAAATCAGAGCATTTCGCTAACAAGTGTCCACAGAAATAAAGGACAAAGGAGCTAAGGTAGAGAACTCAAAACAGAGTCTTTGCCATGACACAGGTAGAAGAGAGAAGGTCTCTTGAATTAATCTAAGGTATGAATCTACTTAATAGTAATTCTATACAAGTGTTGTTTGATTTAGATGCTAGCCATTCATTGCATTGCATGTGACAATCTGAGACAGCTAGGCCTGAGTGTACATTAGTTACTATTTGATCTGGTTGTGTCTACACTTGCGGGGTCAGATCTCTTACTACTAATGTTTGCTTAAATGACATAATTAACACTGAGGAACATGAATCAGCAGTGGATTTGATTTTCTTACCACTACATAAGTTTGAGGTAATCCATTGTTTGAAAAGGAGAAATGAAATTTGTAACTGAGATTAAGCCTAGAGTAGGATTAATGCCCAAAGCTCCATAGGGAATGGCATCAAATAAAATGGCAGAATTAAAAATAGATTAAGGAGATATTAAAGAAAGGAGTTATTAGGCCCAATATTTCACTATAGGGGGAGCTCTAGTACTCTTTGTTAAAATTATAAAGGCAAAAGCCCGAGAATTATGGGTAGCATCTAGAACAGCAAGAAGGCTAAAATAAAACAAACTGCGTGTCCTGAAAATTTTGCAATGGACTATATGTCCTATGAATACTAAACTTGACTTGTAAGGTCTTGTGAATGATTGAGAAATGATGATATTCTTGTGTATTCACAAAGTAAGCAAAACATGAAAAGCATTTGAAAACAGTGTTGAGCACATTAAGAGATAAGCAACTCTATGCCAAACTGAGCAATGTGAGTTTTGGCTTTTAGAAGTTAAATTTCTGGGGTATATAGTCTCACAAAAAGGGGTCTCAATAGATCCCGGTAAAGTAGAAGCAGTACTGAACTCAAAAAAACCAGAGAATGTTGCTGAAATACACAGTTTTCTGGGTCTTGTTGATTATTACAAATGATTTATATAGCATTTCTCCTATATTGTTTTGCCTTTGATAAGGCTAACTTGTGAGCTCAACATTCTTTAAAAGATGATAGTTGTGAGAGGAGCTTCACAAAGCTAAAGGAGAGATTGATAACAATATTAATGTTAATAATCCCTGATCCGCAATGGACCTGTGTGATCTATAGTATTGTAAGCAAGCATGGATTGAGATCCGTCCTGATACAGCAGGACATCATTATGGTATGAGCCTGTCATCAGCTAAAGCCTCATGAACTAAAGTATCCTACTCATGAATCTTGAGATAACAGTAACTATGTGTGCACTAAAAATCTAGAGACATTATTTCTACAAGGAAATTGTAGAGTTATACTGCAACCACTAGAACTTGAAAAAAATAAATTTATCTATGTGACCAATAAGAGTTGAGCATGAGACAACACAGATGGATGGAGTTGATTAAAGATTACAACATAGAGATTAAATATCATCTAGGAAGGGCTGAGGTAATTGCACATCCATTGAGCCGTAAAATAATGCATGCGGCAATTCTAATGATGCAAGAGTAGAAAATTGATTGAAGATTTCAAGGATCTCAATCTGTCTAATTAGATTTTGATCAGTGGCAATAATATTAGTTAATTAGAATATGACCTGAGAACATCGATAATAGAAGTCAGGAAACTATTGCTCCTATATATTTTATAATGGTCCTACACATATGTGTTTACTATTGAGTATATTCATGTTGACAACATATGGTAATCAGTAATACCTATTGGGCCAGTATGTACATGGGCCATAAGACCTTATGTGCAATTAGGGAAGGGTTGTAAGACTTGTTATATAGTCTAAATTTGAGACTCTAGACAATAACTCGAGGCATGAAATTCCGGGAATAACCCAATACATAAGAGTCCAAACAATGTTCCAAAGAGGTTGTAAAGCCAAAGAATGATGGTAGTTAGTCCCAAGTCTCTAAGACCTAATGAATATTTGACGACATGTGGACAGTATGTCCTATGACTTCTCATTGGACTATATGTCATGTGATTGCTGAATGATAATTAATTGATTATTGATGAATAGTTTAATCTTACATGTTTTGCAAGCATTACAAAAGTATATAAATAGCTGAGTAGAAATAATTGGAGCTTGAGATGTGCTCAAAATGACTATAGGATTATATATTGAGGTTATAAGTCTAGATATGCATTCAACATGGATGCTGGACTGAGTGTACAAAGGCTATAAAACCTATAAGACCAATGTGTCCTTAAGCCGACAAATTGATGAATATTCAAGTTATGACAAGCGGTGGCTTAGTACAATAAGGCTCAGTGTGCAAATTTTTCAAAAGGCAGAGGTGCTGGACCGTAAGACCAATATTCCTAGGATTGTGGCTATTTCCTAGCGCTATAATAAGGTACTAGTGAGTCCAAGGAATGTACTCTGATGAATACTAAGGGCTATTTAGAACTATTTGCAAAATTCTAGGGACTCCAAATTCGTAGCATGAGAGCTACCGACACTCGACATTTGTAAGACCTATAATGATTTAAGTTACATGCTCTTGAGCTCACATAAGGAAAATAAAGACTAAGTAATTGGAAAAATAGTATGGGTAATATGAAGTGATTCCCCGAGGTATAGTTGAATCTATATGATGTTAGAAATTTTGAGGACAAAATTTTATTGACAGAGGGAGAGCTATAACACCCCAAATTTTATTTACTAAAAATTCTTAAATATTTGATTAGACTCAAATAAATAAAATGGTGAATTTTGGTGCACTTGACATAGCCAAAATGTTGAAAACAGTGGTTACATGAAATTTTTAGCCAAGAAAGACCTAAAGCCAAATTTTTATCTTGGAAAAAGCCTAACATTGTGGCATAAAATTAAGTATGAAAGAGCACAATTTTTGAGCCCAATATATTGCAAGAATTTGGTCAAGAAGAAAGGGGGAGAAGAAAATGACAATTGTTTCAAAAATTCAAGAAAATGTAAGGGCAAAATGGTCATTTGACTAAATAAAATAAAAAACCAATATTTCCCCTAAATATCATTCAAAGTTGGTCAAAAAGGGAAGAGGCAAGGAGAAATGAGATTTTACCATATATATGGACATGTGGAAGCATAAAATGCCATATGGAAAAAGAAGGATTAAAATAATAGGTGACATATACAAAATTCTAATAAAATAATATATATTTGAGGAGGTGGAAGATAATAATAGAAGAGCTCATTTAACTCTTCTCGAAGGACAAATTTTCTGCTAAAACAAGCAGAGAGAGAGAGAGAGAAGAAGTTTGAAGAAGGCAAAGAGCAAAGAAAAAGACATAAGAAAGGTATGATCTTCTACTTGGATTTTGACCTTGTAAATCACATTTATAGCTCAAACACTCTTCATAAACATTGTTCTCCATGTTGAGAGCTTCATTTCTATGGTTTTTATTTTTGAAGAGAAGGTGTTTTGAGCCATCGTGCAAGAGCAAAAGTTGGAAGATCAAGAAAAGAATTCAATGAGGAGCAAGAGCATCACTTTGGCATATATGTTGCCTTGTTTGGTTGAGTTTTTGGGACTTATTATTTATGCCCGAATTTCAGTCATCTAGGGTTTGTTAGGGTTCATGAAGCTTTGACCATATACATATGATTATATGTTGTTTTGGAAGTATATAAGCTAAGTTTGGTGGTTAAATTCTAAATTATTGAATTGTTGACTGAAACCCTAATTTTCTAATCTGAATAGGACATTAAGAAGGAATGGGAATTTGATTATTTTGACATTACCATTGTTTTCTACCCAAAAAATGGTGTGGTAATAGACCCTGGTTATAAATTATAGGTCATTGGAACACAAACTAAAAGTTGCAAGGTTGATGTTCAATTAAGGTTTCCCGCATGGCAGAGGTTTGAATTGTTTTTGAGTGATTAAATGGTGTCAAATGTCTATGATATTTTCCAGAATGAAATAGGACTTTATAAGCTTTAATTTTATAGGTCATATAGGCCATTTGGACCTATACACTAAGAGTTATGTATTTTTAAAATTAGCCAAGTAAAACTAGTAAGTTTATGTGACAGTGTCTAATAAATGGTAATTATGGAATATTTTGTACCTAATTGGCTAAATGGAATATTTTTCCTTCAAAATATACTTAATAAGGGTCACATAACCTTTGGAACCATAGCAATTAGACATTTTTACAAAAAGATATGAATTTTCAAAGTTTGAAGAAAATTCTGCCAGCTTTTAGGAAATGTGCGAAATTAAAAAGGTAATGCCACAATGTAATTACCTTGAACTCTAAGGGTAAAGATAGCCAACTATATGAATTTAGATATAAAACATGAATGAGTAATAACTCATTTATTATAACTTTGGAGTTTTAGGACTTGACAATTCCCTGAGCCGAATCAAGAATTAGTGAATTGACTAACTAGGCACGGGAAAGGATTCCAAGTAGAAACTCTATCTCTTGTATTATATATGATTGTTAATATGCATTGTTTATTATGTTCTATGCAATGATATGTGAATGGCCGTAAATTCTAGAGTTAGGTGTGGGAAAAGTACAAGTACCACTCTAAGGGAAAAGCACAAGTACCTCTTAGCCTAAAGGTATCCAATCTAGGTTGGTCAATGTGATTGATGAGAAGCCTATGTGGTATAATTCCTCATTAGGTGTTGGAAAAGCACAAGTACCACCCTATGGGGACAGCACAAGTACCACCCATGGGAATAGCACAAGTACCATAAGCCAGGGGGCCCAGGTTGAGGTAATGTGACAAGTACGGACAAGTTGTTGCTTGCTCCGTAATAGTATTGAGACAAGTACGGATAGGTTGTTTCCTACTCCAAAACTTTGATGTGATCACGATGTGGAAAATAGGGATAAGGCGATCATTTTGATTTGAACAAAATCATCATTTTGATCATGAATATTGTTTGACAGACATGTGCACAACATTATTACCTGTTGCATCATATATGTTGCTTTGCATGTTTACGTTTCTCATTTTATATGATTAATAATATGTTACTATTGGGATTCACTAGAATCTCACTCTTTCCATAATTAAAATTTATTCATCTAAAGGTAATGGCTTGAAGGGCAAAGAGGTGAATACCGGTAACTGAGGGTTCCGATACTAAACAATATTTTTTTCCTATTGGTTATTTGCTAGTCTTACATTGTATTTTGGGATTTTTGTATTTAAAGTGTACAAACCCTGTGGGGATTCTCCTGTTATGTAATCAAATATTTTATATAAGTATAAATTTGCTATTTTTGTATGCACATTAAACTGCACACTAATATTATGTTAAATGTCAAAATATTGAAGGGTTTGACATTCTTTACCACTACACCACCACTGTCTACAAATCCAAAAAAAAACATAATCAACATTCCATACTAGAAAAGTAAAAAAATTGAAAAAAAAAAATAAAAGGCTTTTTTGTTTTAATTGTTGTACTTCTTATTAGTACAATTACCAAGAAAATTTTGGAATCTATAGTATAAATTCTAAGAAAAAAATTATAGATTCATAGTAATAATTTAAAATGAAAATAAAAAAAAGACTCACAACTAGAATAGGGCTCGAGGGATGAGGGGTTTTCCTCATCATCAACATTGGGAAGCAGGGGACGAGGGCTTTATGGAGAGGTCCATGTGCATGGGGGAGGAAATTCTGATGAGAGAAAATTCTGATGCATAGCAAGGGCCAGATCTTTTTTTTTCCCAGTTTTTCATTTTTCTTGCACGGATTGTTGATGATGATTTTTTAGAATTATAGATGGCGGTGGTGGTGTGGTGATGAAAATGAAGAGTGGAGAATATGAGAGTGAGAGAGTGAGAGAGGGGGACAAACAGATAGACAGTGAAAGCAACTGTCAGATAATTGAAGATGAAAAATCACTAGATTGTACATCAGCCATGATTTTTTTTATTTAGCAGGGGTATTTCAATATGTTCATACAGTAGTAGATGGAAGTAGTTGATTTTAATGGTTGTCATATCAAAAAAATAATTTATAGTTACTATTATACTTTTGATAAAAGTTGAAGGTTATTTTAACACATTAATTCTTCTATATGATTTGATATAAAATAAAATAAAATGACACAAAAATACCATTTCAATTTTGAAATTCCACAAAGGTCATTCTAATATACAAAAAGACACATTGGTCAGACATTGTCAATTTGGGATTTCAATATTTAAGCAAAATACGAAAGTACCCGAGTTATAGAAAATTGGCTCGCCATAGAAATCTTTTGCTCCTTTTAACGAGTCAGTAAAATATTTTGTTCCCGCCATGGAAATCGATTCGGAGAAGAGTCCTGCATAGTACTGCTTTGTGCCTATAACTCTAAGGTTTACTGCTCTTCCACACTTATTTTCTTCTTCCTTTCTTTGTACCTAACTTTCCTGTTTTGAACTTTCCACTAACTCCAACAAAAAACAATGCATTTGAGAGATCTCAACTTTCATCAAACTCAAAAGCAATATATTTCGGTAATGACGATCATAGGAAGAGATGATAGGATTCCACAAAATTGCCCCCATAAAAACTACACAGAATTTTGAACCAAAAATATAAAGGATTTTCCACTTAATAAGCCAGCCAAAAAGAAAGTGCGGCATTATAGGAATCATTTATAAGACTTATATGCGACTTTCAGTTGACGGAAGAGGAAGAAAGAAGACTTCGTTTGAAGATTGTCAATGAGGAAGAGATAGATCTGTGACGGTGGGGTATGAGAGGAAGAGAGACTTGTTGAGAGCCATGGTAGGATCAATGTCTCTCAGATCTACACGGTGGTGGTACATAGGTTAGATCTGCACTGTGATGTCATCGGAAGAAGATGAGCTCGCCTTTGGTCTTTTCATGGAGGAAGATAGTGACAGATGAAGATGGTGGAAGAAGCGGCATTATTTTTAGGGAAAATGGTTAAAAAATACCTTTTAAGTAAATTAATTGCTAAATGGTACCAATGTGCAAGCAAGCATCCATCATGTGTAATCAGCATCCACATGTGCAAAAAGCATCCCTGCGAAAGTTCAAACATCATCCCTTGTGTGCAAAATATCATCCTTCGTGTGCAACCTATCATCCGCCCGTGTGCAACATACCACCCACCGTGTGCAATGGTAGCAATGAGCAATTAATTTGCTTACAAGGTTTTTTTTAGCAATTTTCCCTTTTTTTATTTGTAGCATATAATTATAATTAAAAAATAATTATATATAAAAAATAAATTTAATAAATAATTTTTAAAATAAAAAGAAAAGGAAAAAATATGATTAAAAGAAAAAATGAAAAAATTTGGAAGTCGGCGCCACTAATTGAATAAAAGTGGCCGCTAATGGAATAAAAGTGACGCCTGTCAGTGTCACTAACTCCATTATTATAAAAAAATTGTGGATGGGGAGGGCTGGTCAATAAACACTTGGTAAGAGTTCTATGGAAGGGCGGACGGTGACATGCTGGTAAATGCATTTTTGGTTCTTCAAATAAGGTACTTAAAATGATTTCTAATCATAAAAAAAATTCATGAAAAATGTTCTAAATAATTTTTTCTTTCTTATGATAGTAATTTTTTGCTAATTAGAGAATATTTTAGGATTAAGATTTTATACAAGTTTGAGTTTTATCAATATATGACTATAGGAATGGAGAGGATGATTAATAGTGAATTTTAATCGGTTTACTTTTTTTATTCAGTTGATATAAGATTTTATAATGAATTTTCTATATAATCAGCCTATAAATATTGGAATTTTTAACCAATTAAATTTGGGTTGAATGATTTATTTGGGTTTGTTGGAGGTATTATTAAACTTTTGATGGTTTAGTTTTGAGATTTAAGCTTAAAAGTTGAAGGTTATAATTTTAATGGAAGTTTAGATTTTTAAAACTTTGGGAGTTTTAAATAAATTAATTGAATGATTTGGAGTGTTAGAGAAAATGGAAATTTTGTTAAAATAATTAGTGATGGTCTATGGGATATTTGAGAAGTATTTCTTTACCTCGAGAGTATAAACATTAACTATATAATTAAATTATATGGTTGAAATGTCTTGGTTAATATATATATATAATTAAAGATAACAATTATTAATTAGTAATTTGGAAATTAGAAGTTAGTGATAAATTATCTCAAATAACTCAATGAGTTATTAATGTGTGGTAAATTGATTATTGTATATTGATTCTTGCATATATTTGAGTTTATGAATTATGAGCTGTGTGGTTATAATTTCCTTTCACAAGAGGTAACCACTTTCCACTTGTTATGTGTGTTGGTATGTTGTTTGTGAGTATTTTGTAAAATGATTATGAGATTGAAAATGGTATGTTGATATTTATTAGATATTTCAATGAGTAAAGGTTTATTGTGATTGAGAAAGTTATCATGATAACGAGGAGTATTTTGATATAAACTGGCCTTATGGAACCTTGTGATTTGAGGTGAACTTTTTGAGTGGCCAGTGACATGGATAGTAACTTAACACATATGTTTAGTCAATAGAAATAAAGTGGTTCGGTTGGTTTGATAGGAGGTATTTAGAAATTGTAATATGAGAATTGACATATAGTAATTGCGATATATAATTCCTAATATGAAATATGTGTATACAAATTGTTAATCTATATATATATATATATATATATATATATATATATATATATATATCACACACACAAATATAAACTGAGAATTGAGACATTATGTCATGTATATGTAAAATATTTGAATATCCTTATATGAATGTGGAAATCTTAGAAAATTTCTATTGAGCTATTTATTGATAATTTTTGTGATGATTGGTTTGGGTTGAGATATAGTAAATTATTTTATCATATGGTATAGCCTCCATTATGCACAATGGTTGGCTTTCTATTGTCCCACTAGTTCAAGGAGGAACTGTCCCACTAGTTCAATGAGGGGTTGCAACACCCAACTAGTTCAATAAGGGGAAAAGAGATATAGTTCAGACACGTACTCTGTGGATTTTGCTCGATCCTCATCATGTGACTAGTAAGTTTTTTGAGTGGCCGGTAACATGGATAGTAACTTAACCCATGGGCTAGTCGGCGGAAATAAGGCGGTTCAATTGGTTTGATGGAAGGCACTTGGGAATTGTAATATGAGAATTGATATATAATAATTGTGATATATAATTCCTTATATGTATATAAAAATTGTGATATTGAAATTTGTCAATTATATCTCTAATACTTTGTTATATAAACTATTCCACTTGGCACCTCATGAGCATATATATGCATGTGTATTGAGTTGGGTAGCTAGTTACTGAGGCTTTTGTCTCACCCCATCATTTAATATTCTTTAGGTGATAGTTCCCGTGCTGAGACGTTAGGGAGAGCTCCTGAGACATAGATATATCTATATATCTGTATAGCCTCTTTTGGATTATTATGTGATGAATTGATATATATTTCCACTCATATGGACCATATTCTATAAACTCTAATTTGACTGTATATTTTTAATTATCATACTATGATTTGGATATTATGCAAATCTGGATGCCTTTAGTTCAAAATGGAAAATTCAGTATGATCACAATAGAATCTTGATTTGTTAAACTGTAGTTCTACTATGATTAATATTTGAAAGATGAGTTAATCTCATAGAATTAAGGATAAGATTTTACAAGAGATGGAGACAGTGGCCAAAGAGGTTTTCTTGAACTGATCTTCCTCTATTGTTTCAGAATATTGGTGATTTTAAGTGATGAGGAGCGAATGGTCTCACAATTGGCCAAATGGAAGCCAAGGTTTAGGGTTTATGGTTTACCAACTCAAAGGAAAAGAGGAAATGGAGAGAGAGAAAAGGGTGAGGGCATATAGGTAAATTAATAGCATTTTAAAATCTTAGATTCCTACTTTCATGCCAATGTGTCCTGTTATTTATTAGAGACCTTTCTGGAATTTTAGAATTGAAGCAGTATTTTTGTGGGATTTTCCAAAAAAACAAAGTATGAGGTGTGTGGGTATGAGTATAGGTTTTTTATAATTTATCATTAAAAATGTTATAAAATATTATATTTTAACAAGAGATTGTTATATTGAGACGAAGGGTGTCCAAAGATATATGACAGTAGGTAAGGAAGAAATCAAAGATGATGATGGAGGAGCAACAAAAAAAACTGATATTGTGGAATTTAATTCCTCCCCGACCATTGATAGGTAATGCGATAGGTGTGGTTGCTCAATAGGAGATCCACATGTACAAATAAAGAGTCTTACTGTTTATTAATTAAATTTTATTTGGACTCGTTTCTCAAGATATATTATCTGTTGCTCAAGATTTGCATGGGGTTGTGTATGTTAATCATGGTTCTCACCAAAGATGAGCCCCATGAACTGAAATAACTTGTGAATAAACTGCTCTCAAGGAGACTCAAGGTGGCGGGCTTATATAATTAAGAGGCAATATTATGGAGTTATGAAGAGAAATGATGCGTCTTATGGACATTGTGTTTAAAAATGGTTAAAGAGAGAAATGATGTGTCTTATGTACATTGTCTTTTGACTGTATTTTTATGGAGGCTGCTCGATATTTGATGGTTACCATATATGACAATTATTTAACCAATCACTGAATAAATATGAGTTATATCATCATGAAAAATGTTATACATGTTAGCCATGTTGCTTTGTCTATAATTATTAAAGCATGTGTATGACAAGTACATGGGGTTTCTCTGAGAGAGTTTGAATCTATTTCTCTGAGAGAATCCGAATATCTCATATGGCAATTATTCTTCTAAATTTTTTTATTCACTTAAAGATAAAGGAAAATTAATTTCTCGACATACTGATTGATTTCAAAGTAATGAAAAATTATTTTCTTACCATACTGGGTTGAATGAGGTTGCTTATTTATAAGAATAACAATCTTGAATTATTTGTCTGTCATACTATTGACGGAGTTAAATGGTGTTGTGTATTTATAAATTAACCATCTTATTCAAATGTTACAAGTGTGGGTTTTTTTGATAAACAAGTGGACTTTTTAACTTCCAACAAGTAACAAGTGAAATTAGCAGCAATTGGTTTTATCTTTCAATAATTTTAGCATGAATATAAATACTTCTAATTTTTATTTAACCCGCAATTGTAAAGTTTTTTTTTTTTTGGTCACGGTTAATATTTTTACACAAGTTTATTTTAATAATTATGGGAAGGTTACAACTATATTGTTATACCATGATAGGTTTATAGGTAAAAGTTTTATCATGGTTAATATTGTTATACTCATATAAGTTTATTTTTCTAATAATGGGAATGTTACAACTATAAAATTTAATATCATACCTTTTTAATTTTTATTTGATACGAAACTATAAAAATAACATCATACACATAATTTACAACTACAACTTCAACACAAACCATGATTGGTTCTAGTTAAAAGTGGAGCTTATTGTTTTTATCATGGTTAATATTGTTATAGTATAAGTTTATTTTTATAATAACTGGGCTCATTTGGCCATCAGAATCATCTGCATCGGACTCATACAAGTATTGTTATAGTTCCCTACTTCACTCTTGTTTTACTTTTCCCACTGGCCATTACACCTTCTATAAATATCATTTTGCAATCTTCGTTTCATATTGGCAAAAACAAAAACAAAAACAAAAAAACAAAAACAAAAGGATAAAAACAAAATAGACTTGGTCCTTCCATTTATATTAATTATCAATAATTTTTTGTCTGGATACAATGAGCAATATGTTTCGATTATGTATGTTCCAAGTATACCTTGCGACCTCATCATAAATTATATGACTCTAACTTTTCCATTTTGATGGCTGATAAGAAAGTCCATAAAGCGTCAGCAAATACACACACACACACAAACGCGGACATGTTTGTGGATGTACACATGGTTAAAACAACTACAAAATCCAACACTAAATGCATTTTAATGCTTCCTCAACCTCGAAAACTATAAAAAAAACAAGAACTAAAGAAGGAATTCAAGCAAAGGAGATGATGATAAAGAATGCATTGTCCTGCTTTAATGTTTAGACATGAGAGGGATGCTTCATTAAAAATATATAGATGGGGCTATAACTACAAGTCTTAGGATAGGCAGAGAGTAGATATATAGTAGGCTATCTATTTGAATTTTATATTATCTGTTTTTGATATCAGAAAAAAAAAAAGAAGCATGGGGTTTGTGCGTATGAGTACAATTTTTTTATAATTTATTGTTAAAAATGTTATAAAATATTACCTTCTCTTGTTCTTAATATAAGACATATTTACCTAATTTGATTGGATTAAGGAAGTTAGTAAACTTATTTTTTTTAATATTATTATCCAGTATCCGGTTCGAAGTTCGTAGCTTACCCTTCTAACACAAGTGTCTCCTCTAGGATTCAAATTTGAGACTCAAAGAGATCTAGCAAGGCCTTACTCTGTCAAATCAACTCTATGTTAGTTAATTAAGTTATTCAATATGATATGTATTTTCTAAAATACCTATAGTCATTTTTCTAAATTTCTTCATTCTCTCTCTTCCTTGATTATTGTTGAGGGAGCATTAACAAGGGTAAATTAGGAAAAAATTGACAAATATAAAAAAATTGTCTTATATTTAGGACTAATATCATTTCTCCAAATATATCTTATTTTAACAAAAAATGACCGAAGATGGCAGTGAACAGAGAAAGATATCAAAGTTGAGCAAAAGTGTGGTTGCTTAATTAGTGATTCACTTGTACACAAAAATACAGAGCCCTGCAGTTTATTACATCTTAATTCGACTTGTTTCTCAATATATTTACTTTTCTGCTCAAGATTTCCTTGAGGTCAGGTATATTAACTAATACTGATTCACACCAGAGATGAGGCCAGTGAACAAAAATTATCTGTGAGTATGGAAACTGTTGCCATAGAAACTCGAGAGTGATTCTAGAGGCTCCGAGAGAAGCTGGGGTATTTCAAATATGGTGACGGACCTGAAGAAGAATACGTGTCATAATGGTCTACCGAATAGGAAATCTTAGGGAGGAAGCAATTAGTAAACATTTAATACTCATATTAACTGTTGATCTTTTCTTAAATATCAAAGTTTTTGTAGTATAGTGGTAGGTATTTCTACCTGTCATGCAGACGACCCGGGATCGATCCCCGGCAACGGCAACTTTTGTCTTTGATGTTTTATTCCTACTTGGTAGCCACACCAAGTATCGTGCACAAAGGACCCATGCATCCACGTACACATCTCTAACACTCTGATGTTGTTGCCTATATATTCTCTTCTCCACCAGATGATGTTTCATGTGGTGTCACATTTTTTTCAAGCAGAGAAGGATATAATGTAACACTTTGCCTTTCTACCAAGTCAAATGAGTTACTTAATAATGATTTCAAACCACTAAGCCAAGTTTGATTTTGGCCAGTAAACACTTTCGTAAATAGTTGGAAACTTAACCCAAACACAAGATTTGATCTTGAAAAAGGAATGAGATTTTCTAAACACACCGGTACAAAAATCACTTTTAAGACCGGTTAAAAACGATATTTTAAACCGGTTCTGGATCAGGTCTTAATACAGCCGGTCTAAAAAGTATTAAACTTTTTAGACCGGTTAAAAAACCGGTCTAAAATACAAACTTTTAAGACCGGTTCTACAACAACCGGTCTTAAAGTTTAACTAACGGAACAAGTAGGGAAATTTCAGTATAAAAAAATAACAATTTAAGACTGGTTCTAAGAATAACTGGTCTTAAATCTATATTTAAGACCGGTTATTCTTAGAACCGGTCTAAAAATTGTGTTTTTTTTTCGTTTTATTTGTTTCAATTTTACCCAGGCCAGTAAGTCATATTCAACAACATCCCCCCTGTGCCACATTACATACACATGCATATATGTATATATTGACAATCAGAAGCAGTGACAACAACATTTTTATTTTCAGAAACAATTGGTATTTCTCATAATGCAAACTTGCTCCAAATATAGAATCATGAAGCCTAAAATCCTTATTAGTTCCCCTTTCCCTCTTTTGTTAAATATGATCTTAGTTATCGTAATCGGTATGAACCTATAAATGTCAGTCTGTTCAAGGGAAAAACACTTAGCCCTTACAATCCTCGACTCTCAACAATCAAAGAATGAACATTATAAAAAAAATCTTTGAAAACAAACACATTCAATTCCAATGACTACCAATAACACATGATCAACTTATTCAATTCTCAGAAACAGTACAATATTAACAATTTATAATTATCAGGCATTTTGAACCACGTCAACACAATTAAACAATGATAGCAGGAAAATTGCGACATTGTGTGAACTTGCAATCCTAAAGCTTGTAAAGAGAAGGAGGAAAAGAAATATTTCTCATTATATGGAAAAAAATTCCTAAGCTTTACAGAGAAATGAAAAAAGTGGAGGAAAATTTACAATAGTGATCCCCTGCCTGAATCAACAGCCAACTAGTATCGCCAATATCTAAGAATTTGTCCTAAACAGAGATATAAACCAAGTTAGATATATATGAAAACCATAAGTATTATTAGAACAACATAAATCAGATTCAAAAACTTACTAATCTTGTAAAAGCTCATAAATGAATTCAGCACAACAATTACGGATGAAATCAATATCTTCTTCAGGAAAGGGATCAGCAAGATCAAACATCTGTATGTGTAACACCGAAGCCAAACAAAAAATTAACTTACTAACTTAAAAATAATAAAGTAATACAAAATATTTGAAATATACATTTATTACCTCCTCGGTAAAGTCAGTCGTGCCTAGGCTGATAATATTGTAAATTTGCCTCAACATATAAAGACCATATAAGTTAGAGCCCAGTGGTTGCCTACGGGTCTGAAAAAGAACATGATATCATCAAAGGAAGCATAAAAGCATAGCTTATGAAATGCATCTTAAAGAAAACAAATATGTACTAACCTTTGGCGTGATCCATGTAGGGTCTTTTAAGTCACGAACATGCCTACCACACTTAGCGTGTAGGAAAGTCTGCATAGCCCTATGATCATAATCACAAAGATTACTTATTCTGCACAAAAACTTTGCACACAAAAGGTAATAAAGCAATAAAACTTACGAGTTTATGGTCTTCTTCAAGTCAGTCCCCGGTTTGAAGTGGAGGGAGCAGAGGAGGATTATTGTGTAACTAGCCTTACACAGAATAACCAATTGCCAATGATCGCTTAAAAAAAGAGATGAATGTTAAGCAAATATAAAGCATTATATGTGATGTTTCGGAATATAAATTTGATGTTTAATTTCTTACCCATGCACATAAGGAACCAAGAAACAGTCAGTTTCTGTTTCACTAAGCCTCTGTGATAAATATCTATGTCTGATGGCAGAAGTGGTCCCTTTCTCCGTGGCATGAGCTGGGCACATGAATCCAAATTTAGCGCTCTGCCCAGAGGAAACCAACCTACAATTCATGTACCTACAAAAATGGAAGCACACAAATTAAGGTTACAGAGGGTAATTTTTAAGATATTTACTTCCAATTGAAGAAGATACTTACATCAAAAAAAGCTGGACAATCGCAATCGTAAGATTTTGTCTAGGAGCGACCATGGACATTAAATCATCCCTCTCAAGATAGCATGCCGCCCCTGACGGTCCAACAACTAAATCACTTGCTGCATCACATTCAGTGGTGGAGGCTGTGAAACTTCACGAGGGACGGGAGCTAGACTTGGGGCTCTGATCGGGGAATCCGCAGCTCCAATAGAAACAAGGTTCTTCGGCCATGATATGAAAGTACCCAAGACATCGGCCACAATCTTGAACTCCTTAGAAGGGATAGGGATAGGTGCCTCTGAGATAATAACCTCCTCAACTGACACCCTAACCTGATCATCTGTCATCTCGAGGTGGTGAACAGTTGATCCTAGGTTGTACACACTCCCCCGTGTAACTAACCGTCTTAGAGGATCCTCAACATATAAATCACAAGGCTCAGCATCGTCCTTTCCAGGACCCTCTGATGACTGTCCCACATTGCAACAACTCCCTTTGGTGCTCTGCTTATTGCGATCGAGCGACTGTTCCTGGACAGGAGCGGTGTCTTGTCTTGTGCTCACCATGGCATATACCTCATCCTTCATCTTGCTCAACTGGGTATCCAATAGTGCATCAAATGATGCTTCTGCCTCGGCCCTTGCTTCTGCCCTCGCAGTGGCCAACATACGCTCCAATTCGTCTCTCGTGACCACGTTGGAGGAGGAACTACGTGAGGAGGATCCAAAGTAATCCTTTATACGCACCCCTCCTCCAACTCCCCTGATGCGGCCTGGATGCTCAAGTTTTCTAGTAGCAACCGTGAGAATGTCATTCCTCCCCTCCGACTTGAAGGCTCCCTCGGCTTTCTTTTTTTGAAGTTCCTCCTGTGAGATATACAAAAAACACACATGAGTAATGAAACATGTTTATTAAACAGTTAATAAGAACAACGATACTTAAAATTTTTTCACCGACTATATGATACTGGTCACTCGTATAGGATCCACCACTCTTCCGACAAGCATGCAACCACAACTCTTCGCGCCGTATCGGAGATGGTGGAGATAGCAGAACAGAAGGATCGGATTGAGATGCTTCTTCCAATCTCCTCCATTTGGCCGCCAATAAGTCTTTCTCGGCCTTTGCGTATCCCCCATGAGAGATTGTGTGGGGGCAATCATTCTTCCTGCCACTCGCTTGAACTTCCTCCAGCGCTCACAACAATACGTCATAGTCTTGTGATACAAGATCTTACTCTGAGGAACGTCGTAGGTGAGCTGTTATTCATGAATGAAAGGAGTTAGTGACAGTAATGAAACGAATTTGATAAAAGAAATATACAGAGGGAATTTTATACCTGAATAATGTCCCAAATATGCTGCTTAACCTTTTTGTCGACATTCCTCCACTCCTCTATCAATATGCTAGGCTTATTCCGTGCGAGGAGGCCGAAAAAACTCCTAAAACGACTGGCATTCGGCCCGATCAGTTTCCAGTATTGATCGAACTAGATCGGTCTCCTCTCCCCGGCAGACCGACTCAGGGAAACATCCCTCAACCGTGTAGTCGTCCTGCCCCTCCGTCTAGGCTGGTGACTCGGCTCACCCGATGACTGCCCCTGATTAACACTCTGAGGCTCGCTGTGCTGAGCAGTAGGGTGCACCTGATCCTCTGCTGTAGGATGCACCTGATCCTCTGCTGTAGGATGCACCGGATCCGTCATTGTACTGTTAAGAAAAATTGTTGAGTTAGTAAGTTATAAAATAACTATATATATAATATGCATATAAGTTATAACGATAATGACTTTAAATAGATAGCTAACATTTAAAGTAGATTTATAAAGAGATATCCTCCCATATCCCTTCACGATGATCATTTCTTGTGCCGTGTTCATTATCAGCTTCATCTTCTTCGTTCAATACAGGAAGACCCTTAGAAAAAGAAGGGGTCTCGAGAAGATCATAATTTGAACGACTTTCCTCTTCAATATCGATGACCCTTTTTCCTTGGAGAGCTACAGACCACATTTTATTTTCCTGATCAATAATATAGAACACTTGTTTCGCTTGATCGGCCATAATGAAAGGTTCATCTCTAAAACTTTTGTTGTTCAGATCAACTAATGTAAACCCTGACTTATCGATCCTCACACCATTATTGACATCAACCCACTTACATTTGAAAATGGGAAATTTAATTTTAACATAGTCAACCACCCAAATCTCGTCAATAACCCCATAATTAGGTATGGCTGGCAATGTAGGGTTCTTATCTTTTGAACTAGAGAAGTGCATAGATTCAGCTACTAACATAACACCGATGTTCTGGATAGTGCTCCTATCATCCAGGGACTTTGTGTAAAAGGTATACCCATTGATCACAAACGAAGTCCAACTTATGACATCAAACTCAGGACCACGTGCTAGCCATTTAATTGTATCAGAAACACATTCTTCTCCGTCAACCTTGTGTTTAAACCAATGTGCAAAGGTCCTGGTATGCTCCCTAATTGACCTTTGTTCAGTCAATCGATTGTTCGCTTTCCGTACAATTTCTTTATGAGCATTTATGTAATCTTGAACTACATCAACATTATTCAAAATGTACAAGTGGAATTGTTGTAATTTATCAGGATCCACACTCTTGACGGTAGCCCCGCGCCTACCCCCTTCTTCATCATGTCGTTTAGGAAGGCCGATATGTCCTACATTTGCCAAATAATGTTGACAAATTCCATGGCTTCTTCAGAAACATATTTCTGAATAATAGAAGCTTCAGGCCGGTTAGGGTTCTTCACATATCCTTTTAGGATTTTCATAGTTCTTTCAATTGGGTACATCCATCGAAAATAGATAGGCCCACACAATTTTATCTCCCTCACTAGATGAACAACTAGATGTACCATGATGTCAAAAAAGGAAGGAACAAAAAGCTTCTCAAGCTGGCACAAGATCAGGTAACCTTCATCTTCCAATTCATCCAACCTTTCTATCTCAATGACTTTACTACAAATCGCATTGAAGAAGAAACAAAGTCTGGTCAATATGTGTTGAAGATCATATTCGGCGATGCCTCGAATAGCCACTGGGAGTAGTTGTTGCATCAAGACATGACAATCATGAGACTTCTTCCCTACTAACTTCAAGTCTTTCATAGACATAAGCTTCTTAAAATTTGAAGAATACCCTGAGGGAACTTTGATGCCATGTAAACACTCACAAAAACTTCGTTTCTCATCCTTGGACAAAGTATGAGAAGCTGGAGGACAAAAAGTTCTCTTACCATGTGGCCTCGGATATAAGTCTGCCCGTATTTCCATTTCTTGCAAATCTAATCTTGCCTTAACGCCATCCTTAGAACTTCCTTGTATGTTGAGTAGTGTCCCAACAATACTATCACACACGTTTTTCTCCACATGCATGAAATCAATAGTGTCTGACATCAAGATTCTGCTAATATGGAAGGTTAAAGAAAATAGACCTCTTTTTCCATATATTTTTTTCATTTCGACTCTTTGAAGTTTTACCGAAGATGACATTGATATTTTTGACATTTTCATACACTTTCTCCCCAGTCAAAGCCTCTGGAGCATCTTCAAATTCTTGGCCACCAAAAAAGGCCTTCTTTAATCTGCAATATGGGTGGCCCCGTTTAAGGAATCTCTTATGACCAAGATAAACAGTCTTTCTTCCATGTTGAAGTTGATGGTAGCATGTTCCTTCTTCACAAATAGGACAAGCTTTGTGGCCTTTAACGCTATATCCTGACAAGTTTCCATAAGCAAGGAAGTCGTTTATAGTACAAAAGATCAAGGCTCGCATTTTAAACATCTCCTTCTTGTTCGCGTCAAAAACATCGACCCCTTTGTCCCACAACTCTTTCAAGTCTTCGATCAGGGGTTCTAAGTAAACATCTATGTCATTTCCGGGTTGTTTTGGTCCCGAAATCAACATAGACAACATGATGTACTTTCATTTCATACATAACAAAGGAGATAAGTTGTAAATTACCAACAGAATAGGCCATGAACTATGTATACTGCTTAGGCTACCGTAAGGATTCATGCCATCCGTGCTAAGCCCGAGCCTAAGATTCCTAGGCTCTTTGCCGAAGTCAGGAAACAACAGATCAATTTTCTTCCACTGAGAAGAATCAGCTGGAGGTCGAAGCTTTCCATCATAAATTCTCTCATCTGCATGCCATCTCAAATTTTTGGCATCAATTTCATTAGCAAACAGCCGTTTGAACCTTGGTATGATAGGAAGATACCACAACACTTTTGCAGGGGCCTTATTTGATTTGTATCAGGGGGTTTCACATATCGGACACTACTCTTTCTCTGTATGCTCTTTTCTGTACAATATACAATCATTAGGGCATGCATGGATCTTTTTATACTTCATCCCTAGTGTACACAGTATTTTCTTCGCATCATAGTATCGGCAAGGCAGTACGTTATCATCTGGAACCATGTCCTTGAAGGCTTCAAGTGCTTCTGAAAAACTCTTGTCGCTTCATCCATGCCGTGCTTTCAAGCTTACCAATTTCAATACAGCTTTCAACAATTGGTATTTTGTGCACCCCGGGTACAGCGGCTTCTCAGAATTACTGCACATATTACCATATGCATATGATTGCTCAAAAGCCTCTTCTCCAATATCACGAATAATATCTTCTATCCGGTCATTCAGAACCGTGTCATTATCATCAAAGGTGACCCCCCTTGTTGAGTTGCGCTTGGAATTTTTATTTCTTCACCATGCCATACCCATACTATATAACTCTTACAAAATCCTTCACAAATTAAATGTGTATATATATCTGTAGCACTAAGTCGCTTCTTATTCAGACATTCTACACAAGGACAATAGAACATCCTACTATCATCATTACCAGAATTTCTTCTAGCAAATTCCAAAAAATCCCTCACCCCATTATCATATTCAACACTAGTCCGTTTAGCGTTTATCCAACTACGATCCATATATTTCAACACCTTTTTTTTTCTTTTCTTCTGTATATTAACTGCCCTGGAAAAGGCAGGAGTATGATGAGAGTATGAAAAGGTTACACTCATCAATTTATCTAGTTTAACAGAATTCTTCATTAGAATTCCGCATAAGATATAATTGCAGTCTGTTCCATTTTCTTCAAGTAATATGGAAAATGTATCAACATACACTAGCAATTTCAGGACTTAAATTAGACCACATACACAAGAATTGCTTTAGTCTAAACCTCAAATCACCTCTCAAATTTAGTTTCAAAACTAACTGAATATTATGTAACAATTTTCTAATCAGCCATTCATGAGCATACATGCCAGGAAATTTGACACAATAACTTAAGCAATCCAGAGACTATGAAAACTAGCAATTATCAGTACCATGATCCTCAAATAATCAAATCACACCAGTTCAGGACACCGTTAATTAAGCTTCACCAATTAATTTCCATCAGAGTAAATGTCATTTTTTTCTCCATTTCTATTTTAATTTCTAGTTCAATTATAGTACATATTATTCTTGGACAGACAGTGAATACACAATATCCATTTATACGGAGCATTGAGACAGGGGACATTACCTATTTAAAGTAACTTGGACCGTGGCTTGAGGCACAGGAGGAGAGGGGTAGCAGTGGCTGGAAAACACGCCGGAGTGAGATAAAAGGTAGAGAAATAAGAAGCTCATCCGCCTTTCACGATGGTACTCACGGTGACTTCTTCGCAGCAACGGCACGTACGAACGGAGAAGGAGGGAGTATTTCAAACGCCCACAACAGAATATGGAAAAGAAGGTGGAAGCGGCGGCGGCGACTAGAAGGGTGGCCGGAGAATAAGGCGGAATATCACCTACTGCGTTGGACTTGAGCAGTTCGCGGCGGTGGAAGCAGAGGGGGAACTGATGACATGAACTTTCGCGGCCGACTAGGTTTGAATATTAGACTTTTAAGACCGGTTATTTAAATAACCGGTCTTAAATTTAAACAACCAGTCTTAAATTATTGACTTTTAAGACTGGTTATTTAAACAACCGGTCTTAATAATAACGTGATTTTTTATTCAATTTAATAATTTTATTTTTCAGACCGGTTGTTTAAATAACCGGTCTTAAATTATTGACTTTCAAGACCGGTTATTTAAAAAACCGGTCTTAATTTGTTTTTGAGACTATCTATTTATATAACCGGTCTAAATAAGGTTTTTTTAGACCGATTGTTTAGACAACCGGTCTAAAAAATTGATTTTTATTACTGAATTTCCACTCCGCCTTTCTTTTAGACTTTATCCGCAATAACCAGTCTAAATGATGTGGTCTAAAATGTCTATTTTGCACTAGTGACAATTTAAAATTTTATAAAATAATTAATCAGTGGTTCAAATTCTTCATTAAAACCCATTAATTCCTTAAAATAAATTTGATAGTATTAGAGTTCTTTTTTACTATCACACTTAATCTACTGTTTGTCAAGTTATGGGCTCGATTCATAGATGTGCCCATCACTATAGTGATAATTAAGCATAATAATGATATTGATGCCACTACTATGCATATTGATACTATTACTATGCATGCTGATACTAACATTTTGTGTACTGATACAACTACTTGTATATTGATACCATTACTATGTACATCTACATTCATATATAGATATATATACAAAACAATAGCCATATAAGGCTAACCAAAAGCTTAAGTATAAAAGAAAAGATTATACCAACGACCAACAAAATAAAGCCATCCCAGCTTCCCCGCCTTTTTAGGTATCAGCGATAACTACGCATTTGCCTTTTGAACTACTTGCCTTTGTTGTATGTCATTTTAAGGAAAGGGGTGAGATTCCTAAGAATCCCACTAGTAACAATAGATCATCATAAAATATGAAAGTTCATGAAGCATGTAAAACAAACCGTCCAATAAGCATTCAGCATATTCAGCATTCACTATGCAACACAATGTCCATTCATCATGGGAACACATAGCCCAATACTTATACAGATTGCACTATAGGTCTTACAGCCTAAGGACATACAATCCAATAACCACACAAAATGCACACCGAGACTTATAACCTCAAGACACATAGTCCAATAACCACTCTGAATACACACTAGGACGCATGGTACAAAATCCAATAATCAATTCACACCCATATATTCATGAAATGAATATAATCAATGGCACAAATAAAACATGTATAACAATTGCATAATATATGAAAGAAAGGGTTACTACCTATTGACATTTCCATTACTTTACCTCCACCAAAACCCTTTCTAGTTCGCTTTCTTTTTAAGCTCAAACAAATGTCAAATCCTATAATTTTGAAATTCATATAGAGACGGGTTATTGCTCATTCTAATTTTATTAACATAATTAAAAATTTTATTCTTCTTAACCCAATCATGAATCTTATCCTTTTATTTGAAATAGTTGGTCATCATTGATAATCTTTTACACTTATATTATTATGTATCTACTAAGATATATTAAATGTCTACGTTCCTTTGTAACTTGACAATCAATTCAACAAGCTAGCCCTTCAAACCTTTCCCAAAACTCTCAAACCCATTGCTAGTTACAATTTATCAAAAATGTAGTCATTTTCGGCCTTAAGAAAAATATGCCTCTAATTTTTCAAGAAAATTTGAAAAATCATAACTTAATCTAGAAAACTCTAAATGAGATGACTCAAGTCCCTATTTAAAGTTTTGTAAGTCTACTTCCAAGGAAAAATAACTACAATATCATATTATGAAAGTAACCTAGCATATTTTGCATAAACTATAACTGTCCAAATTTGGAAAACAAAACTTTCACAATTTTTCTGTCTAAAATTGAAAATTTCTTATATCTTTCATTCTAAACATCCAATTAATGTGCTCTATAACTCATTTTAAAGCTTAAGATGTGTAATAACTCATCGAATTTCATAGGCAGAGAAAATCATTTGCCTTGTCAAAACCTCACACGAAACTGGCAGCACTATACTCCTCATTCTCCACAATTGATAGTCTGCCATATACCATATAACCGTATTTCAACTATATTTTTACTCTTAGTATGAGTTCTTTTTAGCCCTCTAAACCTCAAAGAAACTGACTCAAACTCACCTAGAAACTTAAGCTTTTGTTCCAAAAATTGCATGCATGTTACACTCTATTTTTTGGTCAAGAAGATAAGAGGAAAAAGAAGACATGCAACATCAAAATCATGCTTAAAACTTCAAGAAATTCGACCCCTTTCAACCCCATATTGCATGCTCTGTTTCCGTGTATCAAATGCAGAACCAAAGAACCCCAAATCAACATGCAATTGCACAACTCTTCCTTTCATAGTGACAGAAACTTCTCTCCCAACAACACTCAAATTTCAGCAACTAATTAACCCCAAGAATAGCACCAACATGGTTATCAAAATCCCATGAATCTCGAATCGTATTTTACAATTCAATCCAAAAACAGGTGGGAAAGATACAAATCTATTGATGTATCTTACTTATGCATGTATCTTGCGATTCCAGAAATGATACAAGCTAGAATCATAGAATCACCGTGATTCCTGCGATTCTTGCTATTCTAGATGAAAGTTTTGCAATCTAGAAAACCCCTTTCTTCATTTTCATTTTCTGATTTTGTCCAGATTTATTTAAGAATTTTTTCTTACTTCTATGATTATCCCTTATTCCCTCTAACTTATCCCAATCAAAACCCTATTTTGTATTTCTTGTTTCCTAAAGTGTTATTTACCTTTAAAATGATAATATGTACAAACCTTTGATGTTTTCTTGTATAAAAGTTATATTAATATCATCATTAAAATTGGTCATGAATCTTACGATTCACAATACATTCCGATTCACGATTCTGAAAATAAACTTTCCGATTCACAATTTATATCCCGATTTGATAACCTTGAGCACCAGTCTTCAGAAATAAGGAGGTTCACCTTAGTAAGATTATATGATTGCATGTCCAAATCGCCTTCTCTTCCACCTTCTTCTTGCCTTCACCTTCTCTGACTCTCTCTCTCTCTCTCTCTCTCACAATTCTGAATGTGTGTGTGTGTCGAGTGACGGAGAGATGAGTGAATAAAAGGGATGAGATAAGGACTACTTTGCCCCTCTACTAATCTTTTGTTTGCAACTTGATCCTTTTCTCAATTCAATGAAAACAATAAATAAGTGTTAGAAATTAATCTTTAATACCATATAAGGATTTTCTTCCCAATTAGCTTCTTTAAGCTATAAAATATCAACTCTAAAATTTATAGGCTAAAACTTAACTTCTAACTATTTTTCCTTGAATTTTTGGGAAAATAGACTTTTAATTCCCAAAAATTAACTTTAAAATTATTTAAGCCACTTTTGGGGAATTAAGCCTCTTCATAAATTTTGGGATGTTACATATATCTTGCAATTGCTCAGCCAAATTTATTCACCTTAATGCTATACTGAGATCTTATCAAGCAGATAAGGATGGACCGCTTAATTTGGTAGAGCTTTTTGGTTTATACGTAGCTCCTTTTGGTGCATGCGAAAACAGATGAAATGCCAGAAAAAGGATTGATTTTATGGATTAATGTTTTGGGGTTGATGATTTTTATAAGTAGAGATTTCATGGTCTCTGTGAGTTGGATCATCACAAGTCGTTACTTGCCTATTCTTGTTTTGCCTTTTGGAATCAGTTAGGTTCTTTAAAGGATTTTTTTCTTCTTCTTCTCCTTTTTTTTTTTTTTGGGGCAAAGCAGAATGAAGCCGTCTGTAGGAAAGCTGGAAAGGTTGGGTATGTACCAGATTGGGCTCTCAGGAATTTACGAGTTCGAAGAAAGAATGGGTTGTACATATCGCATGCTGTAAAAAATTTAATTTTGTTGGCAAAACAAAAAGAAATATTTAATTTTAATAATCAGAGAAGGTGGTAAGTTTGTGTAAGTGAAGACCAAGCTTTTCTATATATTGGATGCTCTTTATATGCGGTGTTCAATTTCATGAACCAGTCCTTTCAACAAAATATATAGCCTCGCTTGACATTTAATATCGAGAAGTTTTGACTTTATACTAATGAGTTATATAACAGTAATGTTTAAAGGTTTGGTTTGGTTTTAGGTAAAACCTGAATTAAATTACCAAAACAATTGGTTTGCACAAAAATAGAATTTGATTTCTTTTAGCAATAAAAAAATAGAATTCCACATCTTGCTCTAAGGTTACTTACCAGACTTGTTCAACCATTTAAGAACTACAAATAACCCAATTAGTGCCCTTGAAATAATCATGATTCATAAAACTTTTCTTAGTACTTGGCTACCCACTACTACAAAAGAGGGATTTAGTGGCGCCCCTCTTACAACATTTTTTTAAACAAGTGCCATAGATAATTATTTTTTAAAAAAAATATTTAGAAGCTGTGGCACTTACTATTATAAGAAAAAAATATTTTAAAAAAACCAGACGCACTCCTCTAAAATTATTTAGATGGGATCCTCTTAAAAAATTATTTAGGTTCTTTAGCACCCCTCTTAAAAAAATTTAGGAGGTGACGCACTTCCTATGGCACTTTCCAAGGGAAGCGTTATAGGAAGTTATTTAAAAAAATACAAAAACAAGCTATGGTGCTTCAATAGATTTAAGAAATGTCACATCAATCTTTTATGGCACTGCAAGCTATGATGCTTCCCAAGCATCATAGTATTTTTTAAAATAAGTGCCACATATTGTATTTTTTGTAGTAATGACCATAAATAATGATTTTTCTTTAATCATTGAAAATTCATAATTAAATTAACTTAACTCCAAAAAAAATGGTTCAAAGCTCTATTTTTGTTAGCTATTGAAAAACAATTTCTAGGAAAACAAATGACCCAGCTTGATCTCTGAACCATTTACTCCAAAACTTCGATTATTTCCAAGACTTTTAGGCTAGCTTAGCTTTGACAAATCATTTCTTTTTATATATGTACTCATACAAAAATTATGATCTAGGACTTTTTGTAAAGCTCTGTATGTGTACTACTCTTCCAAATTTCATAAACTAACTCGTTTACTCTGTAATCCTTTTCTCCCACATTTGTATCTGTTAAGTAAAATAGTAATTATACAGCTACCTACATTATAACAAAAAAATAGGTTTAGTAGCATATCTTTTGTGGCACTTATTTAAAAAAGTGTCACAGTTTGTAACCATTTTTTAAAAAAATTATTAAAATTATGTGACGCTTTATTAAAAAAGGATCACAATATATGAGTAATCATATGTGTTGCTCCATTAGAGAAGTATCAAAAAAAATAGGATTAAGTAACTATGCCGCTTCCCTTTTATGGTTATGTGGGATTAGGTGGTGCTTAGTCAACGCCACCCAATTCACCCATAAAAAGATAAATTGAAGGGAAGCGGCATAGTTGCCTGTATAGAATTGGGACCACAGAAACCATCGAGCTCTGTGTATTTTTTATTCATACTTCCTGGAAGTGCGATCGAAGCAATAGGGAAGGCAAGGAAATTTGCAGATTCTCAATGGCAAATTTGCCCCAATCGCTTTCTATGAATGCACCGTTTGGAGCCCCCGGTGCCTCAGCCCAGAACACCGCCGCTACTCAGGTCAACAAGGAACGCAAGCTGGCGTCAGCAGAGCACCTTGAACTTGAACTAAGCAACCTCAAGCTCCGAGAAAATGCGCTTCTGGAACTCTCCAAGGTAGCTACTCCTCCTTTCGTATGACAAATTAACATTTGATTAGGGGTTGGGATTCTTGTCATGGAGACCGCGAGGTGAAATGATTGAATAAATAATGGGTGATCGAGTGCAATTTTATACATTTAAGTTAATTGGGGATGTTTGAATTTTGTTTTCGTATTTCTTTCGCTGTGTCCTCTCTGGGTGAAGTTGCTTCACTGGGATGAGACTTGTGTTATTTGAACATTACACCCAGATTTTTACTTGTGATTAGGGTTCTTCAAGGAAGGGCTTTTGTGCCAACTGAGGTTGAATCTTTTTTTTCTGTTATTCATTGCTTTTGCCGTTGATTAATCTTTTTATGAAAAGTAGTTTTCAGACGATCTAAAGTTGTTATATCAGTCTAAATCTCTATAACCTGTGTTTAAGTGCTGAAGCTCTATTTCCTGTATCCTAGTTTATCTTTATTCCCCGTGCGCTGGTAATGCAAGTAGTCCTCATAGTTGCTGACTGGAAAATAAAAGCTGTTTATTTTGGTTGTATATAGAGGCGAGAGCAATCTGCCATGAGCTTTTGGGTTTGAGGTTTCTTGTAATCATCGGTTTCTGTTTGTCTATACAGCTTCGTTTAATTGTTATATTTTTCCTTAGATGAATCCAGCAACATAAGGGAGACATAACTATGATGTGTTTAAATCATTATTAACTTTGGA
The DNA here is from genome assembly GCA_037074505.1 of Albizia julibrissin. Taxonomy (NCBI): domain Eukaryota; kingdom Viridiplantae; phylum Streptophyta; class Magnoliopsida; order Fabales; family Fabaceae; genus Albizia; species Albizia julibrissin. Next base: position 33,040,225 of record CM073484.1, on the reverse strand, counting down.
TTTACCCAGCATCTCCAGGAATAAGCAGAATCACTAACATGATGAAAAGCTTTCTGAATGTCATCAACTTTTGGTACTTGGCTTTGGCTGCCTAAAAATGTACAGAACAGTGTGTTAGAAGACACAATAATGCACTACAAAACCATTTAAATGTTGGTCACCACCTTCTGAGTAATAGGGTATTTTGTCTTCCATACTTATGGTTGGATTGGGTAATGTGAGAAGTATTTACATTACAAGAAAGAAGCACAATAATTATGTGCCTTAATTGGAGAAAGAAAGGATAACAAAATCTTATGATTTGTTTCATGTTATGTTGTTATGGCTGCTGCTTCCATACAGTAATCTCATCAATGTTTTTCTCCACTATCTATTTTAGAAAAGGGAGCTGTTTCAAGATCTTGCTCCATTACTTTGGCATTCTTTTGGTACTATTGCAGCACTTTTACAGGTATGCTATTTTAATTGCATTAAAATTCTCTCCCACGATGATGTTTGCTTTTTGGTCGTTTCTTTTACGTGTGTCTTGTACTGCAGGGTTCCAACATTTAATTTTCATAATTTGAGTAAAGTGATTGTGAAAGATGAACTTATGATTGAATGAAAGTAAAAAACATGATTTTTGTGTTGAACTTAAAATAGTCTTTTCTACTCAAAATCGACAGAAATACTTGTTTTGCTGCTGCTAGCAATGTTTATGACAGCTTGTAACTTCATCCATGCTGCTGCTGTTGGCATACTTTCTAAGTTGGAGTCAGGAAATTTCCACATTTTGTTTGTACTCTATATGCTCAAATATTCTCAAAGATACTTATATATTATTGCTTGATTTATCTAGCACTTCAATTTCTTCATTGTTTTTGAATGGTTGGGCGCCTATTGTGTTACCTTCACTTACCAGGATCTGAATATTTTCTTGCAGGAAATAATTTCAATATACCTAGTTTTTTCACCACCAAATCTTACCCTAGTACAATCAAATCGAATGTGCAATGCTCTTGTTATTTAAGTTGAATTTATGTTGTATTTGATTCAGAATTGTTACACATTTGTTGTAAATATGTTTAGTACTAATTTTGTTAATTAGTTATTTGTTTGTATCATTTTTGAGTTAATTCATTGTTGTTTACTTTTCTTCATTTTGTTCTAATGAATATATAAATTTGTGTTTAAAGCTATCCACTACAATAATTTATAAGGGTATGAATTAAAAAAATAAAAAATATAATTTTTTAAAAAAAATACTTCCAATAGCGCTTTCTTAAAAAAGGGACATAAGAAGTAAGACTAGGAAAAAAAAAACAAAGGCCACTTCTTGTGGTGCTTCCTAGAGGAAGCGCCACAGGAAGGTTATATTTAAAAATATATATATAAGTTGTGGAGCATGGAAGCACCAAAACTTTTAGTGGGTCTTTATATGTGGCGTGTCCTAAGCGCCACAACTTATTTAATTATAAGCGGCACAAGAATGTTTATTTCTTGTAGTACTGGTACTTGCTCATACATATTGGTGCCATGATTTATGCATGGCACTTCCCTTATAGAACCAATTTCTATGCTAAGTTCTTTGTTCAGCAAGGAGAGCTAATAAGATATGGACGTTCAGATCTAATTTGAATGGTCCATAATTGAGTTGTTTTAAAAAATGATTCTTTTTAAATGGACAAAAAAATTTTTGAAAAAAAATCATAATTAAGACATTATATTTATTTTATATTCTATACCTATTTTAAAAAAAATTAAAAAATATAGATTTTTTTTAAAAAAATCAAATTTGGACCAACCAAATCAAATTTAGATGGTCTAGATTCTATTAGCTCTCCATACTAAACAAAGCACTTAGTAGGGAATTGGCATGCCCCAAATTGAAGCATTCACGCATATTTAGGGTCTGTTTGGAATTGCTTTTGGGCCATGAAAAAGCTACTTCTGGAGCAAAAGCCCAGTGGATTCATTGAATTAGTGTTTGGGTCCACGTTGGCTTTTGCTATGCTTTTTTGTTTACCACAGCTTTTGAGAAAAGCCCAAAACTCCGGCTTCTCACTCAGCCGCACCGTGGGTGTTTGAATCTCTCGCCTAATTATTTCTCTCGCCTAATATTTCTCTGCTCTCTCAACGGTCAGCTGCAGCTTCTTCCTCCTCCCCTTCGACTTTGTTGCTCCTTGCTAGGCGCCCTCTTACCATGACGGTGGCCTCTGTTTCTGAATCACCGGCGAGAACTCTGGGAGCTGTACGTGGCTGGTTGACGCTGACGGTGTTTCTGCGGCTTGCTCTTTGGTGGTGAGTGCTTCTTCGCCCAGCTATTGTACCCGCAACTGGAAAACACTCGTTTTCCTCCTTGCATGTCGGTGGTTTTAGGCATCTGAGGGTGAATCTGGCTGGCTTGCGTCAGGTGTCGGTGGCGGTGACGTGGTGGTTGTCCGATCTGTGTCTTCTTTGCGTTTAAACCGTTGCTATCTATTGGGGTTGGCGTGCATTGGCTAGATCCGCGGTTGGGTGACCTGATCTCTGCTCACCGGATATTTGTCGGGTGGCCGGAACAGTTGGGAGTCGTCGGAGCAATTGCCTTCAGGTGGGTTTGATTTTTTGGGTTTCCGGTACTTTTTTATACGAACTAGCGTGCGTGTTTTTTTCTCTCATGTGCCATCACCCATATTTTCCGTTGGCCTGACGCTGCCATTGCACAGCTGCACGGTGGCCGGAGTTACTGTATCTGCCGAAAATGAAGCCGTCACGTTCTTGTTATGCCTATAACTCTGTTTTTGTGATCATTTTCTATATTACTCTGTTCTTCTTGTGCTGAAAATGTGTGTGACAGAAGCATAATCATCGTGTATCTGCTGATCATGGCCGTATGTTGTTTCCCTAACCATCTCAAACACTAAAATTTTTGGTACAGATGAAAGGTTTTCTTGTGTTCATCTCTCTGTGTAACCCTCAGCTTACTTTTTACTCCTCGGGGAGATGTTTGCAAATTAAATAAGTTGGATGAGGTTCTGAGTTCAGGCCCCATTAAAATAGGGTTATAACAAATGCTTTTTATCACAAGTAACTAAACAGAGAGGTAGAAGACTCTATATATAAACTCAGATTTTTACTCTTTTTCCCTTTCTTCCTTGGTCCTTCAGGAAGCTTCACTTCATATATCGTGGCCAAAGAAGAAGCTCTCTGTCCCTACTAGCATACTCTGATATTACTTTCGTTCTAACTGAGATTCATACCGAAATCTAGTTACGTTAAGAGGTATTGCAATCATCTTTATGTTTGAACGATTATATATAGTGTTGGTGTCTTGTACGCTTGCATTGAAGTGTCAAAACCTGGTAAATAAATGTATCAATTTATAGTCATTATATATGCCAACCGACCCATGTTGTCATTTATGAAAGGGATAATATATGAGTGTTTGTTCATGCTTACCGCTTTATAGATAAGGATTCCTATGCAATTGCTATCCAAGTCTGTTTTTGGTCTTTTTGCTATAATGTTGTTGACACCCATAATTCGATGGGGAAAAACAAAAAAAGCATGTTAGAACACACAGTAAAATCATCTTAATTATATGCTAATCATAGATTTTTTTAATTAATAATAATATTACAGTAATAATGAAAATGCGTGTATGAAAGGGATAATATATATTAGTAAAGGCTGATAGGCTTGATTCATTTTCATGACTGTTAATAAAAATTGATTTTGTTATCATCATTTTTAATAACTTACAAATTTACCAAAAAGCGTTATAATTTTCAATTACTTTACATTATATTTCTATTTTATCCGATCTTCATTTTCATTGGAATTTACAATTTAATTATTTGTTGTACACTCCATGGGTCCATTTAAAATTGAGTATGTATGCAACTTGCTTATATATATACAGTCATCAAAATATACATTAGCATATAATTGTGGTTTTTGGGGTCAAAGTTATTGTGCTAATAATTGTGGTTAAACTTTAATTGAATAGTTATATGTTTGTATGAACTTGTGAATAGTTGACATAGAAGTATGAACAAGGACAAAAGTAAGGCAACGTGGGATGTAAGTACCACGGGAGTTTTCATACACGAATGCCTTGACCAAATATACAAAAAAGAACGACTAGGATCGTCATTCACAAAGGATAGGTGGAAGAACATTATGCGCGCATTTAATGACAAAACAGGACGATCATATGACAAGAAGCAACTGAAAAATAGGTTAGACAGTCTAAGGAAAGAATGGAAGGTGTGGGATAAGTTATTCTCCAGAGAGACGGGTATATCTTTTAACACTGCGAAGAATAGGGTGGAAGCAGACGACGAGTGGTGGGAAAGAAAAATATCGGTACTAACTCCTTCTTATTATTGTTGTTATTATTATTATCATTATTGTTGTTGTTGTTAAATGTATTGTTATTATTATTATCCATACAGGAGAATGGAGAGTACGCCAAGTATAGGTACAAAGGCCTCATGTTTGCAAAAGAATTGGAGATGCTTTTTAAGGATGTTATGGCATCGGGAGACAGAATGTTCGCCCCGGGTTCTACACAGCGAATGTCACTACTGAGGAGGAGGACGACAACGACGTCTACCGACCCACAATGGACCTAGAAGAAGGTTTAGGAGATAGTGAGGAAGACCTTGTATCTCCTAGTACTGGCACTAGTCTGGGAGTGACAACTGGTTTCGAAGGAATTATGTTGACAACAAACACTCCACCTAGTGTTTCGGGAGGCAGTGGGAAGAGAAAGAGAGCTGAAGGGTCAGACAAATCAAGAAAGAAAAAAACCACAACCACTCAAGCAATTATAGATGCAGCTAGTAGGATAGCTGACGCGTCTTGTAACATCCCAAAATTTATTCAAAGGCTAAGGATTAATTTATGGGAGTTAGATAGTAAGCCAAATTATGAAACCTATGAAATATAAGGAATCTTAAATTAGACAAAGGGAAAAATAAAGACCTAGTGTGTGTAATTAATAGGATAAAAATATACCTATATATATAATAATAATAATTAAAACACACACACCTTCTTCCCACACATCACACGCAATTCATGCACACACAATTACTTAATTAAATAACACACACACACTACACACATGGCACACACATACACATTTTTAATTACTAAAAACAACACCCTCTCTCTCATTCTCTTAATCACACGAACACACACACTCCTCATTTTCCATTCTCTTCAGCCAACATCCAAAAAGAAAGAAAAGAGAGAGTGAGTGAAAAAGAGAGAGAGCAAGAGACACATAATAGAGAAAGAGAGATACGTAAGAGTGATCGGTGTTACCAGAGGAAGGAAGAAGTGATTACAAATTCTATATACAAATTCATATCCTAATATAGGTGAGTTCCCTTTTCATGTTTTTAACTCTTTCTAGTTAATTTGAGGTTATTTTTGGGTAATTTGGGAGGCATAAGAACCTAGTATAATGAATTGTTGTCTTGTGAGGTTTTGTTTTGGGAAAAATAGTACATAAGGAAGGAATGAGAATTTGATAAATTTTAGGTTTCCAATGAATTCTACACGAAAAATTATATGGGAATACATGAGATTATGATTTTTGGATGATTATATATAAGTCTAGAATTTTTAGAAAATAAGAGGAGTTATTGTTCGGTTAGTTTCTCTGAAATCATATTTGTTGTAAAATAAATTTCGGTAACCAAACCTGGTCCGAAAATTATGAAATTTTTTAGAAGGAAAGTAGACATCGTAAGCTTTAATTTTATATATAATATGTATCATTTGGGTTTATAAATGGTGAGATATGGATTTTTAAATTTATATGATGAATCTGGAACGTTTTATGGTACAGACGAGGTTTGACGAAATTCTGGAAATTTTGTAGCTACAATTTATAAATGGTAATATTTTTCCCTGAACATATATTTAAATATGATCATATAGGATTTTTAACCATACCATTTGGAGTTCTATATATTTAGTTATGCATTTTAGAAGTTAAGCTATTGAAACTGGGAAGATTTTCTGGCAGTGCGAGAAAAATTTAAAACTGGGAATTATTCATGGATAGGTGGTAGTTAAACGTATTTTTATATTAAAATAGACTTCATAAGTGACACATATAATTTGGAACCACCTTAATTGGATATTTCTAGGCCAAGATATGAATTTTCAAAGATTATTGAAAATTTTGACAGAATTGAGTAATAGTGAAAAAAAATAAAAAGTAAGGGTATTTTTGAAATAATTAGGACTCTAAGGGTCAAGTTAAATACTAGAGTTGGTATGAGTCCATTAAATACCTATTGGATTTAAGGTATTAGCTATAATGATAACCTACCAAAGTGTCTTAAATTATTTTGGAATAAGTAATAATTCGTCCGTCCGTAAATTATAAATTATAGGATTTGACATTTGCCCAGGACGCCTAAGAGACTGAGAACAGGAACCAAATTTGGAAAGACTGTCAGGTAGTACCTTATCTCTTATATCATATGTGATGCCATGTATGTGTACCATATCATCTGTATATGTATGGGACAGATAGTCCATAGGCGGTAAGACCCGTAAGTACAAGTTGCACCGGGAGTTACCCGGGGGCGTCTTAAGCCAGGTAGGTTTCAGACAGAAAGCCCGTGACTGTACCTTGTATGAGGCAGAGGCCCTGGGCAGCCAGTTTGTGAATCTCAAGCGCTGTGAGTCTATGATAAGGGACCGGTTAGGCCCTTTTATGTGCTGCATTTCTGTAAGTTGTGTTGTTTGATGATTTGTTTTACATGCTTAGTATTTGCATATTATATTAGTGATCTGTGTACTACTGAGATTCTTTTGAATCTCACCCCTTTTTCAACAAATGATATACAGCAAAGGCGTCCAGCTCTAAGGGCAAGAAGGTAATATAAACGGACGAAGAAGAGGCAAATAAATTATGGACTGTTTGGCTATCATTTTATTTTGGATGACTGTAAAATATTTATAAGTAGTAATAGTAGTAGCGATAGTAGTACTAGTACTTGCGACGCAGACTGTATAAGTTGTAATCCGTACGCTAGACTTTCGTTAACGTATTGGTATCCAGAAACACATAAGTTAACCATCACGATGCGAACTATAGATAGAAAATGCCCTGTATTTTAAATAAAATATTTTTAAACTAATAAAGATAATGAATTTACAAACTAAAATTTAGACCATACATATTTATTTTAAAAAGTTTTTGAAAATCCTATACAAATATAAGATTAAACTTTGTCTTAAATTGAGACTTTAAATTGTTTTGGTCTCAGGTTTAAAACCATTATATATTTAAACTAATTTAAAGGCTTTAGAAATTAAGGTATTACACGTCTGAAGATAGAACATATGCTATAAAAAAGATCATGACGAATGATCTACAAGCGAGCAATGTTGTGAAAGAATTACTGACGATTCCAGAAGTTGCAAGTGATAGGGACTTTCGCCGTCGATGTTGTAACATGATGATGCACCAAATTGCTCGTGACATGTATGTTGGGCTGAAAGAAGATAAAGAGGCTTTGCTAGATTGGTTGCGCGAACATGCTTACAATACCCCTGAATTTCAGAAACCCCCGGCTCACTGAACTTTACTTTATGTCACTTTTTAAAACTTTGTTATGTATAATTAAAACAAACCATTAGGCCATTTTATGTCTATTGTGAACGTTACTAGCTATAAGTATATGACGATGATTTGCAATTTGCACATTATTATAATTGAATTTGATTTCATACAATCTAGCTACTTGCACAGGTTACATCGTTTATGGCAAGTTCGAGTCGTGACGATATTCCCGAGGGAACGGAGGAAGTAGGATCATCTCGTGCAGATAGAAGGTCCCGAGTTATTTCCCTTTTAAATGAAGAAATCACAGAGTACGAGCAGGTGGCTGGGTTGATGGCTCAATATGTCGCACCATATGTTTGCAAAGAACCCTGTAGAACTAGTAAGCAAACAGGTGTGAAGTGGGTGCAAGAGGTATTGGAAGGAAACGATAGAGTTTGCCATAAGAATTTCCAGGTAGAAAAGCATATCTTCCATCTCTTGTGCTCTAAATTGATAGAACATGGGTTACGGAGGAGTAGGTATGTTGGAATCGAAGAAATGGTATTCATGTTCTTATATACAGTTGGACATGCACAAGGAAATAGAATCATACAAGAACGATTTCAACATTCTGGAGAAACTATCCACAAGATCTTCCATAGGGTTTTAGCGGCGTGTGTGAACCTATCTGTAGAAATTATCAAACCACTTGATCCTGAGTTCCTTGATTGTCACCCAAAAATCTTAAATGCTCGCCAATATTACCCATATTTCAAGGATGCAATAGGGGCAATTGATGGAACTCATATCAAGTGTGTGGTCAATGAGTCTGAAAAAGATAAATATATCGGCAGAAAGGGATACCCGACACAGAATATCATGGCCGTATGTGATTGGGATATGTGCTTTACTTTTGTGTTGGCAGGGTGGGAGGGAACTGCACATGATGCTCGGATCTTCTAAACTGCTATTTGTACTCCAGCTATGAATTTCCCACATCCACCTAAAGGTATCTCTTCAACACCTGAATTTACATTGTACTGTAGTTTTTTTTAAATTGTTTTTGTCACATTCGCTATCATTTTATGGTGTTAAACAGTATTGTGTATTTATTAGGAAAATATTATTTGGTCGACGCTGGCTACCCGACACCAATCGGATATCTTGGTTTATATAGACGTCAGCGTTATCACATTCCAGATTTTAGGTGACACCATGGATACACAACTCTGAACGAGATGTTCAACTATTATCATTCAAGCTTGAGGACTACTATCGAAAGGACGTTTGGAGTATGGAAGAATAGATTTCAAATCTTGGGGGAAATGAAGTCATTTAGCTTCGAAACACAAGTCCATATTGTTTGTGCAACAATGGCTATCCATAATCTAATCCGCAGAAATTCTGAAACAGATATGGATTTTCAACAAGCTGAAACACAGAATGGATTTATTGAAGATCATAACGATCCAGTTGATATAGCATCCACATCAACTATCCGTAGATTATCTTCAACACACATGAATGATGTTCGTAACAGGATTAGAGACCAACTTGTTGGACGTAGATAATCCAATTATGATACACTTCATGTATGACATTCATATTGAAATATGTATTTCTCCTTTTTAAATTAAGTATTTCAGTGTATTTTTCTTTTCCTTCAATAATAATTGAACTTTTTTTAATTTACAAATTTTTATTTAAATTTTTTTATATCAATTATAACAATTTATATGTGTGTGTGTAATATTGAATAAGGTTTATGCCCTTTTCAGTCATTTTTCACTCAAACGGGCTTTTCAAACGCTAAACCAAACAGATTCAAGGTTAGAAAAAAGTCACTTCTGTCACCGCTAATCCAAACACAAATCACATTTACAATCTCACTTTTTTTTCAAACTCACTCCTCTAAAAGTCAGATTGAAAAAAAATTCACTTTTCTACCGCTAATCCAAACATACACTTACTGAGTATCTTTGACCACAACAAGGCATAAGGAATCCTTCACAATTTGTATTACCAACGTGTACTAAATAATATTGTCCTGCATGATGTAAAATATAAGCTACCAACAGTTGCTTCAAAGCTTAAGACATGGCAGCACAATAAAAGCATCACATTCACTATATACAATAGAAGTTCGTAGCTAGCAAGCTTCGCAGGCCATTTTTATGACTGAAGCTTAGCTGTATAGAAATAATATTTACCCTGAGGCACTTTTAGGGCCCGTTTGGTTCAAAGGGAGGGGAGGGGATGGATAGGGGGTCACCTTGTTTGGTTTGATTGGAGGAAGAGGAGGGGAGGGGAGATAATAACTAATTTACCATTTTACCCTTATATGTTAATTTACATTTTTTATGCTTATATAAATAATTTAAATTAATTTTTTTTAAATGAAATTTATTTAAATTAGTTTACAACTCAATATAAATGAAATAAATTATCAAAATTTAAATTTATTTTACCAAGCAGACACAAATTTATTTTAATTCATACTGTTGTAATTACTAAAATAATTATTGGTAAAAAAATGAGATTATAATTTTGTGCAAAAGAAGCATCACAAAAGCTGTGAGAGACAAATTCAGAACTCTGTGAGTGCGTGTTTTTATTTTTTACTCAAAGATATCACTGGAAATATGAAAAAGTCTTGGGGGGAAAATAGTCAAAATTTTACTTCCCTCTAAATCCCCCCCAATTTGGAGGGAACAAAATGGAGGGGAGGGGAGGGATTTAGAGCCCCTCATGTGGCTCCCCTCCCCTCCAACTTTTCATAGCAAATAAAGGGAGGGGCTCATTTTTCATCCCCTCCCCTCCCCTCCAACCACACAGACCTTAAGCTTCCGTTTGTTTCTATGAATTGCATCTCTCAAAACTCTCCCATCGACAGCTGAACCTTCCTAACCAGCAAGGACATATATAAATTGTGCATAATGGGAGCAAACACCAAGCACATTAGTAGTTATTTCTCCATTTCAAGTCCTATACCTTACTTTATCTTTAACAAGGACTTTCACTTTAACATGAGTACCATCAAGGGCACCTAAACAATTTTGAAATAACACGAAAAGTGACGCAAGTGCATTCAAATAAATGATACAATTAATTATTTATAATGAATGACAATATACCTCAAACCACTTCCAGTTATCATCTATTGAATCCTCACGAATTGGCTCTGGTCTCTTAAATGGCTCCTCACTTAATCTCATCATAGCCATCAAGACTATATTAAAGTATCGACTTATAGTTTCACCAAACTTCCCAAAATAAAACTGTACAACTCTGTTTTTGACATGATGGGCAAGAATATAGAGGAACATTGCAACTTGTTCATTAACCAACATTTTTTTCAGTTGGTTTTAAACCACCTCTTATATCAAACATAAGACATAACTTGTCAAAAGTAGCCCTATTTATTCTAATTATATTAAAACAAGTGGTGTCACTATTATACACTAGATTTCAAAAGTAAACTCTCCTAGAATAAAAGTCTACATCGTAAGGCTGATGAGGAATTCATCGTCTGCGCATACTAATAGCCATCAGACACACATAAAAACATTGGTGCATAGCAAATACAACTTGCAACCACCAACTTAACAGATGCACAATCATTGCGCTTGTTTCTGCATCCATGGCTATATAAGAATATGTAAAATCAATATATATATATATATATATATATATATATATATGAACAATATGCTTCAGTTTAAACTAAAACCTGTACAGAATTGTTAATTTCAGTTAAACGGTTAAGAACTCTCACAACCTCTACCTTTTTCCATTTTCTAATCCTACCAAACACGGTTTTCTAATTTCATTTCTGTCTAGCCAGGGCCTAATAAAATTTCAACATAGTATTCATTTCAGTTTGATTATTAACGTGCAACCTAGTACTATAACTGTGTACATTTCAGAAATTAATTACATAATTAATAGATCCATTTCAGATAGAGCACTAGATATTAGTTGAGTTTTTGGTGTATTGTTCAAATGGGAAACAATTTAGAAACTATCTGCCATTAGTAAATAATGAAATGAATAGAGTACATGGACGTGAAAAGTGTCAGTCAGTAATCTGCCTGTTTAGATTAGTGAATGCTAACAATTTGTCTTCTTCACACCTATAACTTAAAATCAAGGGCAAATTGAAGTTTTTAATCGCTGCTAATAATCCAATTTTGATGCTTGGAGTGGACACTGACCGTTTGCATATTGATATAGAAAATTGGTACAAGAATCTTAAACACTCAAATTTCCTAACAAAAAGAGAAGTATCATCTCTGCCAATACCCTTTCATTATGTTGAGAGTTTAACTAATTATGAGCCAAGAACGAAGCAAAGAGAAGCATGTTCACGTGTAAATGGATCTTCCCTAAACTATACATGGCTCAATAAGTAAATGGTGTTAGGAAAATGCCATACCATTTGAAACCAGATGATTGAATCCATATTTAACACATTTTATTGGCTCAATCGTGTACTCAAATGAGGCAAGACCCAGAAAATTGCAAGTGGATGTCAAATATATATATAAATATATATATATATATATATATATATATATGAAAAAGTACCTTTTTCAACCGTCCTTCTACTCTCCTATGTGCTTTCCGAAGTTGTGCTTTGACCTCCGCCGCGACTTCCGTTGTGTTCCACCACAATGTCCACTAATCTTTATGAAACCCAAAAAACCGTGTCTTTAAATGAGGCAAAACCCAGAAAATCGCAAATTCAACTGTGCTTCGCCGCGATGTCTGCTACTCTCGCAACGTCCGCTGCTCTTCGATCTCTTGGAGCAGAGAGTAAGATGTGGGGTTCAACTTCTTGAATGCAAAATAGGGTTTTTCATTTATATTGGGTAGGGGCAAGATGGTCTAGATATTTCATAACTTGGGGCAATAATGTCCAAAATATTTCACTTCTAGAGAAGTGAGATGACTTCCATAAGTTAACATGAAACTCACTTCCATCATTTTTTATGGACATGACTTTTATGTGGAAGTGCATTCCCACCAACCAAACATCTCAAATTGTGGAATTCATTTCAACTTCCACTTTTCTTACTTCAATTCTCTGCTACCAAACATGGCATAAAGGGCTGTTTGGTATGAGGGATTCGGAAATGAGAAGAGGAAAAATTTTTATGAGTTAAATTAAAAAGAATTAGAGAAGTAGGGTTAAAGGTTTTTAATTAATTTTTCTTACTTTTTTATTTTACATCTTATCTTTATTAAAATTTTATAATCTCACTTCTCTAATTTTCTTAAATCCAACTCATAAAAATATTCCCTCACCTCCCTTTCCCTCCATTTCTCTACGACCAAACAAACCCTAAAACTCCATATAAACTCCATTTCCTAATTATCATAGTTAATGTGTTAAGTGTGTAGGATTGTGAAATTCTCACTATAGCAAGAGAGGGCTACACTAGTGCAGAAAAGACTTTTTACATGTGACGGAAATGACTTTTTACACCTGACATAAAACACGTGTAGAAACAGTAGGTGTAGAAAATCCAGACTTTCTACATGTGTCGTATGTCACGTGTAGAAAGTCACACTTTCTACACCTGACCTACCGCATCAGGTGTAGAAAGTCTGAAAAAATGGAGACTTTCTACACGTGACCTATTATATCAGGTGTAGAAAGTCCCCATTTTTTCAGACTTTCTACACCTGACTTTAGAGGTCACGTGTAGAAAGTCCAGACTTTCTACACTTGACCTCTTACATCAGGTGTAGAAACTCATTTTTGAAAAAAAAATAATTTTTATTTAAAAACAATTTACAATGAAACTAATGTATGTGAAATATCAAATTCCATCCAAAATATTAAAAAAGTCATATGAAGGTACATAAACTTGGCTTCATTTTTACAATGAAATTGTACAATTAAAGTCAAACTCAATACCAAGTAGTGACAATACAATTCAACATGTCTAATACCAAATAGTAGTTATTAACTTTACAGGTTTAACATTATTACACTCACAAGTTTGTGATCTCTAAAAAATAAGTTGCCCAACTTGTGCGAACATCATCAATGTCCTCTTCAGAAAATGCATCCGTAATGTCAAACATCTACAGATTTGAAAATAAAAAATCATATGCATCAATTTATAATTAATAACAACGAAATGAACTTAATAAAACAAATATAATTAAATACAATTACCTCTTCTGTAAATTCTGTACTACCCAAGAGGATGATGTTTAACATGTGCCTCATCACATAATATCCACAAGCCTTATTCCCCTTTTGACGACGACACTATAGAAGAACATGCACTTTATTATATTAAATATATATATATATATGTGAACAAGATAACTATATTCATAGAAAGATAGATTGAAACTATTTACCTTTGGTTGTAACCAGATAGTCTCCTTAAGCTGGTGTGTATGCTTTTTCTTAACCACTCTTTGGTACATTTCCATTGCCCTGTAGAAAAATATATAAAATAGGGTACATATATTATCTAAAAAACTTACATATTGCAAATAAAAAGTCATTGTCAAAGTATACTTACGTGTCCATCGTTTTCTTCAAATCCTTTCCCGGATTATAATGTAATGAACATAAAAGAACAACGACATTCTGCTCTGGGCATAGAACCACTAATTGCCAATGAGTGCTGCAAAAAGAGGTATGAATTATATATATGTACAAAAACAAGGTATCAATTACAAACTTTTTCTTACTCGTTAACATATGGCGCTAGGTAGCACTCTTTTCCATCTTCACAAAGCCTCTGCCGAAGGTATGACTCTCTTATAGCGGAAGTGTTCCCTTTTTTCTGGATGTGAATCGGGCAAAGGAATCCAAACTTGCCACCATTCCCTGATAAAGTATAAAGGCGATGGAGGTACCTACAATAGTTAAAGCATGCATGTCAGAATCAAAAGTTGAATACTTAGTAATATTATTAAAAATATACCCACATCATAAACAAGTGAACGTGCGGTATGGTAATCTGATCCTTCGTTAAAATCCTAGCTATATCCTCCTGCTTGATATGCACAAACATGTCCCTCTTACCCACAACGTCTGGATTCATCGTCAATACTTTAGTTGAGAAGGATCCGTCAAACGCCAGCATACACAGACGTTGAAGCGGTTTCTCCTGGTTTTGGGTCTGCGGTTGGGGATGGCATTGTGGAACCACTTCATTGGATGGGGTAATTTTCTAAATAAATAAAAATTTATAGAGTTAGTAATAATTGCAAGTTATAAATTAACAATATGAAAAAATTGAAATATATTAAGAAGACAAATAATTTCATACTTCAGTGCGAACTGCAGCAGGAACTACTCGGACTAGTCTCTTTGGCCACCGAAGGAAAGTTTTGAGGGCTTGACCCACAATCTTCACCTCATCATTCGGAAATGGAACAGGGGCATCTGGAATTTTTGCCTCTCCAATCACCACTCTCACTTCATCATCTTGCATTCGCTCGTGGTGGACGATTGGCCCCAAGTTTTGTATTGCGCCAAGTGCTACTAAGCGTCTATCAAGGTCCTCCAAATATAATTCACAAGGTTCACTGTCTTTTTGGACTCCAGAATCCTCTGATATACGGCCAAGAACACAACTCCCATTTGTACTTTGAACTGTAGGAGAATGAGTCGGATGGATAGTTGTGTCTTGTCGTGAGCTTAGGATGCTCATCATTTCTTCCTTTAATTGTAACATCTGGGCGGCCGTTTGCTTCCTTTCATTCTCAAAAATCACTTGCATCTGCTTCCTTTCATTGTCTAGCATCAATTCCATCTCTTGCTTAGTGACCATTCCCATGGTGGCATAACGTGTATTTGATCCAAAGTAGTCTCTTATGCCTACTCCTCGACCAACGCCCCTAACACGACCACCATGGTCTGGAGTCCCCGTGGCAACCGTCAAGACATCATCCCTTCCCTGTGGAATGAAGGCTCCCTGAGCACGTTCTAGTTGAAGTTGATCCTATAGTATATAAATAACAAACATAATTAAAAATGTAACTATACAACAAAGAAAATAATAAGGATTGACGTTAAATTACTTACAATTCTTTCACCAATCACGCGTGCCTTCTCGCTCATATACTCTCCAGTCTTTCTTCGACGTGCGGCCCTCCACTTTTCTTCACGCGATATTGGAGATGGTGGAGATATAATGGTAGATGGATCCAACTGAGCCTCTTCTTGTCGCCTCTTCTGTTTCTCCTTCATCATTTCTTCTTCGAGCTTTTCATAACCCCCACGAGACAATCTGTTGGGGCAATCATTCTTTCTACCACTCGCTATAGCTTTATCCCTTTTTATCTTTTAATAAGAAACCAACAAATCATTAATCGATAAAATTAAATGAGAATAAAGTAAGTAACTAATTAAAGTGAATAAAAACTAACCAAGGCTTCTGGTGTAGTCCTCATCCTGTAAAATTCTTTCCATGTATCTTCATCAAGAAATGTATACTCCGCACAAGGATTAGGAGGATTCTTACCCTCTGCTACCTCGACATGCACAAATCTTTTAGTTAGCGAGGTCTTGAAGGCCGTCCAACGCTCCGCGCAATATGATAACAATTTATCTTTTAAGACTTGACTGGGAGGAACGTCGTAAGTAAGCTGTGAAGTCATTATATTAGTTAGTAACATGAATAAATGTAATAGTTACAAAAGTTAATAGGTGTATAGTATTGTACCGCTATAGTGTTCCAAATCTGATCCTTGACAGATTCATCCACTTGATTCCAATCCTTAATCGTTATGCTAGGCTTGCTACGTGCTTGGAGGGCAACAAAGCTAATAAACTTTCTCTTGGTAGGCCCGATTGGTCTCCATTGCCTATCAAATTCAATCGGTATTTTCTGGTCATCCGCGCGACTCTTGGTCAATTCTTTCAGGGTCGTGCCACGTCTCCCAGAATGAGTATCATCAATATTGGGGGAATCCCTCTCCATGTTCCTGTTTGACAATGAAATAAGGTAAGTAATTGAAAATCCAAGATACATAATCAACGAAATACGATTACTAACTTTTGATTAAAGTCGGTCAAATAGGAGCAAATATATTCTCCCATATCCCTTCATGGTGGTCAGTTCTTGTGGCATGTATGTCATCTACTTCATCTTCATTTAATTCAGGAAACCCTGACGAGAAACATGGAGTCTCAGAAACATCAGAATTTAATTCCTTATTATCATCACTGTGAACTACAGTTTTTCCTTGGAGAACAATGGAGCGACTTTTATTTGTTGGATCAATTACATAAAACACTTGTTTTGCGTGGGCTGCTAAAATAAAGGGCTCCTCACTCTACTTTAATTTATTAAGATCAACTAATGTAAATCCATACTTATCCACTTCAACACAATTATTATCAATCCACTTGCATTTGAATATTGTGACTCTAAATTTAGTATAGTCAACCTCCCAAATATCTTCAATAACCCCAAAATAAGGCATAGCTGCTAACTTTGGCTTTTTGTCTTTTGAACTGGAAAAATGCATAGATTCAGCCACAACCATAACTCCACTGTTTTGAACAGTACTCTTGTCATCCAGGGATTTCGTATAGAAGGAATACCCATTGACATCATATTCACTCCAACATATGACATTAAAGTTAGGACCCAGTGCCAACCATTTTATAGTTTGAGAAACACTATTATCATTGACTACTTGTTTTTTGAACCATTGTGGGAAAGTCTTGTTATGCTCAAGCAATAACCTTTGCTCAGTCATGCGACCATGTTGTGCCCTTATAATTTCTTTGTGCATAAATATATAATCTTGAACTTCATCGGTGTTATTCAAAATGTATAAGTGTGCTTGTAACACTGCATCATGATCGATATTAGTTTTCACTGTTACCCCACGTGTACCCTTACCTAATAATCTGTCCTCATGACGAGATTTAGGGAGCCCAATAGCTTCTTCGTTTGACAAGTAGTCGGAACAAAACTCAATAGCTTCTTCGGCAATATATCTTTCAACCATGGAAGCTTCAGGCCTGTATGGATTCTTCACATACCCTTTAAGAATTTTCATGTATCTCTCAACTGGGTACATCCATCGTAGATAAACAGGGCCGCACAACCTGATCTCTCTCACTAAATGAACAATTAGATGTGTCATGATATCAAAAAATGAAGGAAGGAAGAGCATCTCAAGCTGGCACAAGATAATAGCAGCATCCTTTTCTAGTTCATCTAATTTATCGGGGTCAATCACTTTGTTGCAGATGGCATGGAAGAAGAAGCACAGTCTAGTTATAGTATGTCTCAAATCATCTGGCAATATGCCCCGAATAGCCACGGGAAGTAGTTGTTGCATCAAGATGTGGCAATCATGAGATTTTAAGCCCACTAATTTCAAATCTTTCATCGACACAAGCTTTTTAACATTTGAAGAATACCATTGAGGCACTTTGACACCATGTAAACAATCACAAAAGCTTCTTCTCTCAAGCTTCGACAAGGTATGAGAGGCTAGAGGTAGATAAGTCCGCTGACCTTGTGGATGTGGATGTAACTCATCTCGTATTCCCATTTCAATCAAGTCTAATCTTGCATTGACACCGTCCTTTGTCTTGCCCTTTATATTGAGAAGTGTCCCAATAATACTATCACACACATTTTTCTCGACATGCATCACATCAATACAGTGCCGCATATCAAGACTTTGCCAATATGGAAGATCAAAAAATATTGACTTCTTTTTCCATATATTTTTATCAGTTGTACTCTTCTGCGTCTTTCCAAAGATAACATTGATGTCTTTCACCCGTTGATAAACTTGCTCTCCAGTCAATGGCACTGGAGCATCTCTATACTCTTGATGGCCATAAAAAGCTTTCTTTAATCTACGATAAGGGTGATTTTGTCTGAGAAATCTCCGGTGGCCAAGGTAAACTGTCTTCTTTCCATGCTTAAGTTGATGGTGGCATGTGCCTGCTTCACAAATTGGACATGCTTTGTATCCCTTAACACTATACCCAGATAGGTTTCCATATGCAGGGAAGTCGTTTATGGTACAGAAGATCATGGCACGCATATTGAACACCTCTTTTCGATTCGCGTCAAACACATCCATACCTATCTCCCACAACTCTTTCAAGTCTTCGATCAAAGGGGCTAGGTGAACATCAATGTCATTTCCTGGCTGCTTTGGACCCGAAATCACCATAGACAACATAATATACTTACGTTTCATGCACAGACGAGGAGACAAGTTGTAAATCACTAACAGAACAGGCCATGAACTATGAGTACTGCTAAGACTGCCATAAGGATTCATGCCATCAGAAGATATCCCAAGCCTGAGGTTTCTTGGCTCATTTCCAAACTCAGGAAACATCTCATCAATTTTCTTCCATTGAGGAGAATCGGCTGGATGGCGAAGCTTCCTATCCGATATTCTCTCATCTGCATGCCACCTTAAGTTCTTTGCATCATTCATATTAGCAAATAATCGCTTGAACCTTGGTTTCACTGGAAGATACCATAACACCTTCGCAGGAGGGCCTTTAGTAGTCTCAATAAAGTCTGTATCACAATTCCCTTTTAATTTGTACCGTGAAGTACCACATTTTGGACACTTATGCTCCCCTTCGAACTCTTCTCTATATAATATACAATCGTTAGGACAGGCATGTATCTTTTTGTACTGCAGACCCAAGGGACACAACATTTTCTTTGCCTCATAGTAACGGTTGGGTAATTCATTACCTTCTGGAAGCATATCTATCAACAACTCAAGCAATTCTGTAAAACTCTTGTCACTCCACCCATTCCTTGCTTTCAAGTGGACCAATCTCACCACAGCTGACAACAACTTAAATTTTGTACATCCTGGGTATAAAGGCTTTTCTGTATGACTAGACAAGTTATCATACGCATGTGATCGCTTAAAGGCCTCTTCACCAATATCACGAATCATGTCCTCTAGTCGATCATCCATGTCCACATCAACTTCCACCTCTTTAGATGCACTCAGCTCTTCTACTAATTCACCATGCCATACCCATCGTGTATAACTCTTCAAGAACCCATCACAAATCAAATGCTCTCTTATTTCTCCGACACATAGTCGCCTCAAATTTAAGCAATTTACACAAGGACAATAAAACTTCCCAGATTTATCACCACCAGCATTTCTTATAGAAAATTCCAAAAAATTCTTCACCCCATTATCGTACTCATCACTAGTTCGTCTAGCATAGATCCAGCTACGATCCATATGTGCAAATAAACTTCAACACAAAATGAAATTGTTTAAAATTTTGTGTTCAAATTATAGGAGGACTATTGAAGGACATGGAATGAAGGAGGAATAAAATTACAGAGATAAGAACAAAAGGGTCTCTCTAGTTCGAATAAACAAAAGAGGAAGCAAAGCACATGCAAAGTGAAACCACTTGTGTGTTTGTGTCCAACTAGCAAGCAAGTCATCAAACTTAACCAAAATCAAGAGGTTGGTGTCTATTAGCTACAACACGTGTGGGAATAGAAAAGCAAAGGAGGGAGGCTACAAGTAATTCGATTAATAGGTGGCGTTGGAGTAAGAAACATAATCTAGTCAAAAAGGAAGCAAAGCACATGCAAAGTGAAACCACTTGTGTGTTTGTGTCCAACCAGCAAGCAAGTCATCAAACTTAACCAAAATCCAATTTTTGTAGTGGATTCATCGGTTGAGCTAATTCAAGGTGTAAGGAGTAAGGTTTTGCTTGATAGTTATGCAAGGATATTTTTTGTACGCACTATAGATGGAAATATGGAATAAAAAGATTAATTTTTTCCTTTTGAATGGAAATGCGAATCATATATTAATCAAAAGATCATAATTATGTACCAAAGTATACAAGATTAATTCCTTCCATCATCAACTATACTGATAATATTCTCAAGCAGCATATCACTGTCGTTACTAGTAAAAACTATAGAATTGGACCTATCCTTTACAATAAAAGATCCATTCGCATTAGGCATAAGCATGTTAATATTATATTTTCAGCTATCTAAGGCTCTGTTCTATACTCTCTTATTTTTTTATTATTGTTAATGGACAACCCCAGGTATCATCTGCTAGTGTAAATCTAACCGAAAAAGTAGCAACAGTTTGGCCAGCACCTGAAGCAAAAACTGAATCAAATTGGCATAATATATTCGGAGGTGGACTTGCCGAGCATTTAACTAACTGCGGCTTCAAATCTAGCCTTCAAGGTAGATTCCAGACCATCAACTTTTTTATCATCTCAAAAATTTTTGTATTATCAATTCAGACCCCTGCTTGTGCTACCTACCATCCCTTTCTACCACTCGCTACTCAATTGCATATTTATTGAAAAAAATTACAAGCCACAAAACAAGGATCACCTGGCCGATGTAGCTGATAAGCGGTCGCCCAGATTGATGATCGGAGAATAATGAAGATGGTGACGGAGAGTCAGAGCCAATGGAATGAAAGAGTGAAATTCTGACGCTGACGGCGGCGACGGAGACAGACGCTGACGATACAGCAACAAAAAGAAAATAGGGCAAACGCTTACGGCGGCGATACAGCAACAGCGTCCAAACACAGACGCTGACGGCGGCGACGGAGAGATAAGCCTGTAGGTAATGGGTTGGCAGATGAGCGTGAGAGGGAGGGAGGAATTGGAGCTAACTGGCGGCAAAAGAAAATGAGGAGAAAGACGCGTGCTGGGTAATTTTTAGGGGGATACTACACCGGTTATATCAGAACCGGTGTAGAAAATATTTTCTACACCGGTTCAAAACACAACCGGTGTAGAAACTAACTTTCTACACCGGTTCAAATACAACCGGTGTAGAAAATATTTTCTACACCGGTTGTATTTGAACCGGTGTAGAAAGTAACATATTCTACACCGGTTATTTTACAACCGGTGTAGAATATGCTGACTTATTTTATAAAAAAAAGTTAAATTCTTATTCTACACCGGTTCTAATTTAACCGGTGTAGATTATATGACTTTCTACACCGGTTTTAATTCAACCGGTGTAGAAAACTTGGATTTATTTAAAAAAAAAATTCTTCTTCGTTATATTTTTTTTGTTTAAGTAAATTAAATAATTTTTGAATTAAATTAATTTCATTTTTTTTAATGGAAAAAATTTTTAAATTTATTTTCTACACGTGTTGTCATTTCAACACGTGTAGAAAGTCCTAAAATCTTAATTTATTTACTAAAATGCCACAGGTCACACTTTCTACACGTTACATGTTTCGTCAGGTGTAAAAAGTAGGTCTAAATCCGTGATTTTGTACTAGTGCTAACTGGGGTATGTAACATCCTTATTTTAATTTTAGGATATGATTATAATTATTATTTTAGTAGGAAATTTTTGAGAAAAAAAGGGGGATTTAGTTAAAATATTTTTTAAAAAAAATTAAAATTAAAATTATTTCTTAATAAAATAATATTATATAATATATTATAAAAAAACATAGGAGGCGCCCCATTGTTGAAGAAGTGGTGTGGTCGATGCCACACTCTTAATAAAAATTTAAAAAAATATATCAAAAAATTAGGGGAGGGGGCCAATACCCCCTCTCCTCACACACTTCAGGCAACAGATCTGGGTGAAGTGTCGTGCAGGAAGGCGTCCAGCAAGGTTTTAATAGGAATATTTTTTATTCTTTGGGGATCAATAAGATACTCAAAATCTCTTTTAATTACAAAATTTCTTTTATAAAATAGTTTTTAAATAATTTTATCTTTCTTATGATAGCAATTTCTTGTTGATTAGAGAATATTTTAGGATTAGAATTTTAGACAAAATTAAGTTTTATCAGTATATGACTATAGGAATATAGAGGATGATTAATAATGAATTTTGATCAATTTACTTTTATGATTTAGTTGGTATAAAATTTTATAATGAATTTTCTATATAATCAATTTATAAATAATGCTATTTTGGGCTTTTTAACGGACTAAATTTAGATTAAATAATTTATTTGAGTTAATAGAGATATTATTGAAATTTTAATTGGTTTGATTTTGAAATTTGAAGGACTAAAATGTTATTTATGAAATTCTTAGAACTAAACTGTCATTTATGAAACTAGGAGGACTAAACTGTCATTTCTGATATTTGAAGGGACTAAACTGTCATTTTTAATATTTAAACCCCAAACTGTTATTTTTAGTTTTTATAATATATTATTAATAAAATTTTTATATAAGTTATAATTTTGATTATGTGGATTTTTGGAAAGTTATTAATAGGTAGTAAATTGATTATGGTATATTGATTTTGATGTGTGTTTTAGCTTTTGGATTTGAAACAGTGTGGTAATAATTAGTTTTGGCAAGAGGTAATCACTTTCCACTTATTATGTGTGTTGGTGTGTGTTTTTGAATATTTTGTAAAATGATTATGAGATTGAAAATCATATGTTGATATTTATTAATTATTTCAATGAGCAATATTAAGGAATATTTTATTATAAACTTGCTTAGTGGAACTTTGTGATTTAAATTGTAAGATATATTTGCATATTTTGAATATCCTCATATGAGTATGGAAATCTTGAGAAATTCCCATTAAGCTATTTATTGATACATATTGGGATGATTGGATTGGGTTGAGATGGAACAAAATTATTTTATCACGTGGTAAAGCCTTTATTGGTGCATGATAGTTGGCTTTCTATTGTCACATCAGTTCAATGTGGGACTACCCTACCAGTTTAATGAGGGGTTGCAACACCCCACTAGTTCAATAAAAGGAAAGACCCATGGTTCAGGAACATGCTCTGTGGATTTTGGCCGATCATCATCATGTGATTGGAGAGCTTTTTGGAGTGGCCAGTAATATGGACAATAACTTAGCCCATTGGTCTCGTTGGTGGAAATAAGGCAGTTCGGTTAGATTGATGAGAGACACCTGAGAATTATGATATGAGATTGGATATATAGTAATTGTGCTATATAATTTCTGATATGAGATTTGTGTACAAAATTATGATATTGAACTTTCATCAATCATATCTTTAATACTTTGTTATACTACCTATTCCACTTGGCACCTCATGAACACATGTCAGAATGTGTAATGTGTAACATCCCAAAAACTTAATGTAAGGATTAATTTATGAAAACTAGATAGTAAGCTCAATTTTGGAACCTACAAAATTTAAGGAAACTTAAATTTGACAAAGGGAAAAATTAGGACCCAGTGTGTGTAATTAATAGGATAAAAATATACCTATATGTAGATAAAAACACACACACCCACAATTGGCATTCCATGAGAGCTTACGTATAGCCTCCACCCTTGCATTATGATTCTTTTCCATACATATGCTCACACACACAACCTCCTTTAGACAAACCAATGAACTACTCACACACACACTTGCCCATTGACTTAAAGCTCTCATTCACATCTCCATGAACATCACGTTGGGACAGCACACACACACATTCAGCCCCACCATAATTCAAACACTCCCTTATATCTTCATTCTTACAACACATCAGCTGGAAAAAAAAATGAAACAAAAACATAGAACACAAAACAGAAAAACACAGCAGAGAAAAGAGAGACATGAGTGAGAGAGTTGATCGGAGGAAGGAAGAATAAGCTTCAAAACTCACATGCAGCACCATAAGCTAACATAGGTGAGTTTCATACATCCTTATCTTATTTTTCCATTGGATTAGAAGTTTTTTTTCAATAGTTTTCTGGGTTGTTTTTACTGCTTGAAATAAGAAATTCGCTGAAAAGTTGCTGTCACTGAAACCAGTGATTTTATGACGATTTTGGGTGATATTTCTGGTGTTTTTGTTTCTGTAAAAATTTCCTAAAACCCAAGGAACATATTTAGGAGTATGTAGAGTCAAAATCTTTGAGATTTGAGTCCAAAAGCATGGCTACATATCAATTTTATCAACTCTGTTTTGGTCACCGGAAAACAGAGTTTCTACCGGAAAATTTCAGAAGCTCAAACGGAGGCTATAGATGAATTTTTCATCTGATTCCTTTTGATATGGAAATTTTAGGATGTGTAGTATGAAATAGAATCAAGAAGAGCTCAATTTGGTGTCAAAACGAATAAGTTATTAATTTTTGAAGTTAGACTGTCAAAACTGACGTTTATCAGCGTCAGTCAGTTTCGTGTGGCTTTATGACCAACCAAATCACATCCATTATTTACGAAACTTTACAGGAAGGTAGTAAACATAACAAGATTTAAAATGAGTGGTAGAATACATCATTTGGATATCTGTAAGGGAAGTTATGATTTTTGAAAGATGGGGTTAGAAACAGGTGCAATCCTGGAAGTCCAGATTTTGGCTGTCGGTTTCATCATGTTTTTGAGCAATGTAATATTTCCCAATGGCCGTGAGAATTTCCAAAATTGAAGTACATAGTCTTACCTTTAATTTGATATATATTTTGTGTTAATTGGATTAGTATACTAAGAGATATGAATTTTTGAATTTAGTTGCTCTCAAATTGTGTTTCTGGAAAACAGATTGTTTGTGTCGAACTTTTGGAAAATCAAACCTTGACAAAAAATTATGAAACTTTCCAGATTTAAATTAGACATTCATAGATTTAATTTTACGGGTAGAACATAATTTTTGGACAAGTATATTAGGAGATATATATTTTCAAATTCATGCTATGTTTCTGGAGACTAATCTGGAATAAGGGTATTTCAGGAAATATTGGGAGTAATATGGTAAAACTAGGTAGATTTTGATATTTTTCTATGAAAATATATTTCAAGAGATTCATTTAGGCTTTGGACCCAGTCAATTTCAATTTTTCTAGAATTATTTATGATTTTTCAAAGTTAACTGAAAAATCTGCCAATTTGCTGAAGAATAGTAAAATTGCACTATGCAAAATTATATAGTGTATAAGCCACTAAAAATGAGATAATCAGCAGAATATGATTAAAGATAGTAGTAATACAAGTAATAACCAATTACTTGTTAATTTTAATTTATAGGAACTGGTAAAAGCCCGAGTCGAAGAAAAAGTTTTGGATAAACAGTTGGACTGAAAAAGGACCCAGGTAGTAATTCTTTCTTTCATGCACTATGTGATTATTTATATGTTGTGTATTCCATTTTCTGTAACATGACAGTGCCTGTGGCACAACACGCAAATAAGCCAGGGTCTAAACATATCGTTTGACCATGGACACGAGTTTAGCCGGGGTTGCAAACAGTCGTTTGGCCTTGGACAGTATGCATACAACATGAGTTAGCATTTTACATATCATGGTGCATTGTGTAACGACCCGCCTTATATATCACTTATTACTGACCTTACTCAGAGTAGCAATGCGTAGTTCAGTGGGCACACAAGAATAGCATGAATATACTGATAATATTAATACAATATAGCTTGATTATAATACAAAAGTTTCCCCACCAGGGGTTTACACAATATTTACATACATTCAAACAACCAGCAACAGTCCTCTTCGTGCATACCTCTTTTCTGATCTCAGCACGTTTCCAATGCTCACCTGTCTGAATGGTTGTTTGGGAGGAGTGAGATTCGAGAGAATCTCAGTAGCAAACATTACCACTATGCATGCCAGATATATATGAATGCATGACATGCTTGCCTACACTATTTCATGCCAACATAATGACATGCTGCATGCTCGATGTTATGACATACATATGGCCATTGCACAAATATAACAGAGCTTCAACCAATCATACATGTTCCACACAAATAGGCAAAGCAGTCACATAATCAATGCAAGACATACATATCACATACATGCAGAAAAGGTAAGTTCACTACCTCTCGGACTTTATGTCCTTCTCTTCTTGTCCCTTGATCCGCCAACCATTGCTCCTTCTTTATCACTTCATGGCCCTAGGCAAGTGATAACATCATTAGAGCCATGAAAAGTGAATACCCAATAGCCCACATTAGTCTTATAGGTTTACTTTCACCTTTGGAGTTCATTCCAATTATATTTGGTCAATTTCTTACTCAAATTCGTATGGTACTCAATCTACCAGCATTTTTGACCAAACTTTGGAAAATCATAATTAATTCTATAGAACTCCAATTGAGTTGGTTCAAAGCTCTATTTGAATACCTTTAAGTTTAGTTTTACATAAAAATATTCGATTTTAAACGCCACTACCACAACATTCCCATAAATTTTCCAAACACCGACTGTTTCAGATTCTTTCCAGAAAACAAGGCCAAAATTCAACAATTCATATCTCATAGCATACTTGTCCAATTAACCATTATGACCTATCAAATTAAAGGTCTATGTCTCTACTTTTAGACTGGAAAGTTTCATGGCTATTGGATAACATTTGACCACTCAAAAACACGTCACCATAACACTGCCTCCAGAAAACGGAATACACAGCATTTACCCTTTAGCTTCTAAAACTTCTAAATTCATGTACAAGTATCCAAAATTCATGAACACTTGTATACCCACACAATTTTGCCTCCTAAATCCAATGGAAGCATCAAAATCATCAAATTCCAACTCCTCATACACGAAAAATACAGGGCAGAAACAGAAGAAAATTATATTCTCAGAAAGAGTTTGTTGTTTCTTCGATTTCTCTTGCCTAATCACTTCCTTACTACTCATAATCAAGTAATTAGCTATTTATACATCCATTGGACATCATTTAGCCATTGAAAATACTAATTTATACCAGCCATGAACAGTACCCAACCTTCCCAAAACTCATCCAAACGACAAACCAATCGGTTAAAAAGGAAGCTTACGCTTACCTCTACCCGTTTCCACAAACGGTTTGGAATTCCGGCAACACCCCGGCAAGGGAGACGACACCAAACACCTCCAAATGAAAATCCAAAACCGTAGGAATGAAGATCTCGATGAGTAGAGGAAGTTTCCTGAAGGGTATTTTGAGAGAGGATGCCGTTTCAGCAGTGTTTCGGAGAAAGGAATTTCCTCTCTCTTCTTTCTCCATTTTCATTCTAATCTTTCTCTCTCTCTCTTCTGAAATTTCTTCCATGTGAAAATGACGAGCAAGATGATGATTTAATGGATGATTGATCAGTTTTCTCATCTGCCACGTGTCACAAGTTCATTGGCCCAAAAATCCAATTTTCGCATAAAATACCAAATTCTGCAGAATTTTCATTAACTTCGAAAATTCATATCTAATTGTACAAATGTCCAATTAGAGTGATTCTAAAGGCTATGCGACCCTCATTGAGTCTAGTTTTGAGTAAAAATATAAACTTTGGCCAATTGGAAGCTCACACTTCCCAGAATTTTAATCTTTAAATGCTGTCCCAGAAAATAATTAATTTCGCTGGGCTAACTTCAAAAATTCATTTCTCTTTGTGTACAACTCCAAATGACTTATATGACCTATCAAATTAAAGCTTGATAAGTCTACTTTCATTCTGGAAATTTTCATAACTTTACACCTTCATTTACCCATCGAAACATGT
This sequence comes from Albizia julibrissin, assembly GCA_037074505.1. Taxonomy (NCBI): domain Eukaryota; kingdom Viridiplantae; phylum Streptophyta; class Magnoliopsida; order Fabales; family Fabaceae; genus Albizia; species Albizia julibrissin. The sequence continues at coordinate 33,012,226 of CM073484.1, read as the reverse complement.
CACACAATCATCACTGCCATACCGGGAATTTCACCGATAGCAAAATTACTTTGTATTCCATTTTACTATATTTTGTGTGACTTCCAATCACTTCGTTTTGTTATTCCCTGAGCTCTTTAGCTCACCAATATAATTCATTTAATATCCAAGGATATAAAAGAATTTTTTGGGCAATTTAAACATGCCTCATAGGGACATTTGCTAAACCGGGGCTTAGCAGTCCACTTGATCTAGGCTTAATCTTATGCCTTTAGTCCCAAAATTCGGGATATTACAGTTCTCCCCCCGTTTAATAAATTTCGTCCTCGAAATTTCGATATCAAATGGTACTATATGTACCTCGGAGAACCATTTTTTAGACATTTAGTCTATCTTTCTCACATTCTAATTCTTTCATTCTATACTCACTATATAGTACTTTCATTCATTTTGTACCCAGTATGTAGCACTTACACATGACTCATTAGTCCAACCTCACAGCGTTTGGTTTCTTAGGCCTCACTGCTTCTTCGGGACTATCCCGAATCATCTTGTATGCATACTAGGCTTTACGGCCCTTTTGGGATTCACCCATATCATACTGTATGCACATCAAGCCTTACGGCTTATTCAACTTCCAAGACGCTGGATATTCTGGCTTTACAGCCTAGAGATTCACCCTCTATGCCATAGGCATCTTAGGCTTACTGCCTCTGCTACAATCTAGTACAATCTATATACTCTGCCAATCTCAATATGTTTTTCTGTACACATTGATCCATGTCACCGTGCTCGGTAACAACCATAGCAGTTAGACATATAGGTCTTATATCCCCCGGACATTTGTCCAATGCAAACTTGCATCTCGGGTCTTATTGCCTTAAGCCTCTACTCGGCTTCATTCTCAACACATCTCATATTTTACCAGCCTAAGGATTTAATAACCCATTAGGTTTTATGGCGTTAGGACATATCGTCCATCATCCTTACTGAATAGAGCCCTTCCACTAGGCCCACTGCAGAGCTACCCTCATTGGGCGCCCCCTGCAGCCGCACGGGAGTCTGGCCTACACCCACTGGCTCACCAGGTCTGAGTGTTACAAGCTTATGGGATAATCATTCCCATTATGCCCCAAAGGAAACCTCTTAAGGTATCAAGCACGCAACATTCGCCACTAAAAACGCGCTTGACAAACCCTGGTATCATTTTTATGTAACGGACTGCCCCACTAGGCCCACTACAACGGCACTCGGCTCACGCTGCAGTCGCACGGGACATCCAACCAACTTCCACCCCTTCACGGGCTCACCTTTTATGCAACGGACTGCCCCACTAGGCCCGCTACAACGGCGCTCGGATCACATTGCAGTCGCACGGGACATCCGACCAACTTCTCATTTCAGGCTCCATCTCTTGCTACTCAAGTCATTCATACTCTTATGCAATGTTCACGAAGCACGCTAAACAAACCATCATCACAACAAAAATCACATGAGCATTCGGCCCCAAGTGTTCACCCGCGCAATAGGCCCCGGGATTCCACTTGTGCATCACATGAGTTCCATGGCCCCGAGTGTCTACCCGCGCAATGCGTCTACTCACGCAATAGGCCCCGGATGACTGCTCGTGCAAAATAGGAATCTCTATGGCCTGAGCGTCCACCCGTGCAATAGGCCCCGGGCGACCACCCCGCAAATTCTGAATGCTCATTAGGTCTTACTGCCCAGGGAATCACCCCTATGCCAGAGGCATTACGGGACTTACCGCCTCGGGCCTCCACCCGTCAAGTCTGACTGCCTAAGGACACGCTGGCCCAAAAGGTCTTACTACCTACCGTATATTCATAACACGAATACACGTGATGGTAAACACATACATGCAGAACCATTACACAGGATATGAGAGCAAGAGTAGCTTTCCTTAATCTCTGTCATCATTCGGCACTGGAGCACCCAATGACAATTTACTAGGTCACCCGACCCTTCTTCTCAAGGAAATTTATGCGATAGAAGACTCATTATAAGATACAACTATTGAGAGTTGACATCCCCGTAGCTCTACTTTATAGTTTCAACGTCACAGCGGCTTCACTCCACAGTTTGTCGTCACGGCGGCTACACACTATAGTTCGATGTCATGGTGGCTTCACACTACAGTACTGCACTCGGTGCTTCACGCAGGCGCCCATACACCTGGTCAGCCCCCTCGGTCAGAACCCTCTGTAGGTAGCCCTTTCCAATCAGATCTCCCCATAGGTAGCCCTTTCCGATTAGAACTCCCTGTAGGTAGCCCTTTCTGATCAGAATCCTCCATAAGTAGCTCTGTCCAGTTGGTCACCTCTGAATGGAAGTATCATTATAACGGGATCTATACCTCATAAGGTCCTTCTTCTTTAGCAGTTCTGTAATCTGCTCTCTCATTTGGGGTCATTTAATATGGACTTTCAATATCGGTCCAGCTCCAGGCAATCATCACAAGTTTAAGGGAATATTCAAGTATTAAGGTCTTTCCCTATGCTAGATTAGCAACTAGCAACCTCCAGTAACCTCATAAACATCTCTGTACTATATTCTAGTACCTCAAGCCACTCAGGCTATCTTAACTTCCTGAAGAATCAATTTAACTATGACATTTGATTCTCAGGTTATGGTTCAACTCTTAGAACCTCAACATCACGTAAATCTGAAAAATTCACTTTCCTCAATCATACCCAATAGGTACGCTAAGAATCAAAATCATTAGCACCTATTCTAACCTCCACGATTTCGGGTAATATCCTCAAACAATTACTGAAGGTCCATCATCATCTATAAGGTTCACATGGTTTAGACTCCCATCATGGAATAGAACCCTAGTGTAACCTTATTCACATTATGACCTAAGCATTATTTAAGCTAAGATATGGTTCAACCATATCATCAACCTTCAGTATCATCAATTTAAATACTTTAGGATGGACATACGGTATAACCACTACTCATCATGCCTCACCGTATATCATACCTATATGACTTTAACCCCACGGATTACTGAGAATCATCACTTAGTACGAAGAAATCTCAAAGCAATTACTATGCCTCAAGTTTACATAACCCCATCAAATGAAGTTTTCTGAGCAGTACTCACTGCAACAGAAATGGTTTAGATAAAAATCAAACTTACTTTATCATCTCCATGCCTCTCATCATTTCTTAGATCATCTAAGAATCTCCAATCACAATTCCAAACCTTTAATCAAAAGATTTGAAATTTTCAAGGTACTTCCCAGGAGGTCACCCATCCCGAGATTTTCCTGGGTTGAGCACGCTTAACTTTTGTATACTCATGCAAATATAAAGATACCGGCTTGAGCTGCTTTTGACTACCGGTACCCCATGACTGCCCTTATCCAAACCATTATGCCCACTGCCTCCGGGCATCAAAATACTATACTTGAGCCGCATATTAGTATTGTTAGATGTACTTAGACACATACCCTGTAATATGCTCCCAAAAGTCCATAAGGTTGTCTGTGACTTATCTGTCTGACTATGGTCAGCCCATTGGTGATCCTACTTTAGAATGAGGCTCACACTTTGGCCTTTCCCAACAGATCCAGGACAATCTTATACCGCCCACCGGGCTTAATTGTGAACTAGCTGAAGTAATCCACTTCATTATTCTTGTCATGTTATAATCAAGCATATCAGTATACTATCCTGTTGCCAGAACCACTTGCTCTGATACCAACTGTAACGACCCGCCTTATATATCACTTATTACTGACCTTACTCAGAGTAGCAATGCGTAGTTCAGTGGGCACACAAGAATAGCATGAATATACTGATAATATTAATACAATATAGCTTGATTATAATACAAAAGTTTCCCCACCAGGGGTTTACACAATATTTACATACATTCAAACAACCAGCAACAGTCCTCTTCGTGCATACCTCTTTTCTGATCTCAGCACGTTTCCAATGCTCACCTGTCTGAATGGTTGTTTGGGAGGAGTGAGATTCGAGAGAATCTCAGTAGCAAACATTACCACTATGCATGCCAGATATATATGAATGCATGACATGCTTGCCTACACTATTTCATGCCAACATAATGACATGCTGCATGCTCGATGTTATGACATACATATGGCCATTGCACAAATATAACAGAGCTTCAACCAATCATACATGTTCCACACAAATAGGCAAAGCAGTCACATAATCAATGCAAGACATACATATCACATACATGCAGAAAAGGTAAGTTCACTACCTCTCGGACTTTATGTCCTTCTCTTCTTGTCCCTTGATCCGCCAACCATTGCTCCTTCTTTATCACTTCATGGCCCTAGGCAAGTGATAACATCATTAGAGCCATGAAAAGTGAATACCCAATAGCCCACATTAGTCTTATAGGTTTACTTTCACCTTTGGAGTTCATTCCAATTATATTTGGTCAATTTCTTACTCAAATTCGTATGGTACTCAATCTACCAGCATTTTTGACCAAACTTTGGAAAATCATAATTAATTCTATAGAACTCCAATTGAGTTGGTTCAAAGCTCTATTTGAATACCTTTAAGTTTAGTTTTACATAAAAATATTCGATTTTAAACGCCACTACCACAACATTCCCATAAATTTTCCAAACACCGACTGTTTCAGATTCTTTCCAGAAAACAAGGCCAAAATTCAACAATTCATATCTCATAGCATACTTGTCCAATTAACCATTATGACCTATCAAATTAAAGGTCTATGTCTCTACTTTTAGACTGGAAATTTTCATGGCTATTGGATAACATTTGACCACTCAAAAACACGTCACCATAACACTGCCTCCAGAAAACGGAATACACAGCATTTACCCTTTAGCTTCTAAAACTTCTAAATTCATGTACAAGTATCCAAAATTCATGAACACTTGTATACCCACACAATTTTGCCTCCTAAATCCAATGGAAGCATCAAAATCATCAAATTCCAACTCCTCATACACGAAAAATACAGGGCAGAAACAGAAGAAAATTATATTCTCAGAAAGAGTTTGTTGTTTCTTCGATTTCTCTTGCCTAATCACTTCCTTACTACTCATAATCAAGTAATTAGCTATTTATACATCCATTGGACATCATTTAGCCATTGAAAATACTAATTTATACCAGCCATGAACAGTACCCAACCTTCCCAAAACTCATCCAAACGACAAACCAATCGGTTAAAAAGGAAGCTTACGCTTACCTCTACCCGTTTCCACAAACGGTTTGGAATTCCGACAACACCCCGGCAAGGGAGACGACACCAAACACCTCCAAATGAAAATCCAAAACCGTAGGAGTGAAGATCTCGATGAGTAGAGGAAGTTTCCTGAAGGGTATTTTGAGAGAGAATGCCGTTTCGGCAGTGTTTCGGAGAAAGGAATTTCCTCTCTCTTCTTTCTCCATTTTCATTCTAATCTTTCTCTCTCTCTCTTCTGAAATTTCTTCCGTGTGAAAATGACGAGCAAGATGATGATTTAATGGATGATTGATCAGTTTTCTCATCTGCCACGTGTCACAAGTTCATTGGCCCAAAAATCCAATTTTCGCATAAAATACCAAATTCTGCAGAATTTTCATTAACTTCGAAAATTCATATCTAATTGTACAAATGTCCAATTAGAGTGATTCTAAAGGCTATGCGACCCTCATTGAGTCTAGTTTTGAGTAAAAATATAAACTTTGGCCAATTGGAAGCTCACACTTCCCAGAATTTTAATCTTTAAATGCTGTCCCAGAAAATAATTAATTTCGCTGGGCTAACTTCAAAAATTCATTTCTCTTTGTGTACAACTCCAAATGACTTATATGACCTATCAAATTAAAGCTTGATAAGTCTACTTTCATTCTGGAAATTTTCATAACTTTACACCTTCATTTACCCATCGAAACATATCACACAATCATCACTGCCATACCGGGAATTTCACCGATAGCAAAATTACTTTGTATTCCATTTTACTATATTTTGTGTGACTTCCAATCACTTCGTTTTGTTATTCCCTGAGCTCTTTAGCTCACCAATATAATTCATTTAATATCCAAGGATATAAAAGAATTTTTTGGGCAATTTAAACATGCCTCATAGGGACATTTGCTAAACCGGGGCTTAGTAGTCCACTTGATCTAGGCTTAATCTTATGCCTTTAGTCCCAAAATTCGGGATATTACACATTGCATATTTATTTATCGCATTTTATATGACTGATTGTACATTACTACTGAGATTCATTCGAATCTCACCATTTTTCAACATCTAAATATATTCCAGCAGAGGACAACGGCTCTAAGGGCAAAACCGTAATTACTGACGATTGAAGGTCCAGTCCTAGCCAGGAGTTACATCTGATTATCTTTAGTTGTGGAATTTATTTCTTTTGTACTCTGTATATATTTTTCAACCTATATGAGGATTTTCTGTAATATCAGTAAGTACTTATTATCAGTATAGTTTCACTATTTCTGTATGTCATCTGAACTACGCATTTATTATATAGCGAATATCATAATATTAAGATGTTTGACATAATGAGTTGAATAGATAGTTTTAAGGTTTTTGTCTCCCCCCGTCGATTTAACATTTTTCCAGGTGATAGTTATTGTGCGGATCCATCAGGGAAAACTCCGGAAGCTTAAGCTACTTCTGTTAAAAGTAGTGCTTTCATCTTTTTAATATATGTTGGATTATTGTATATTGTCACATTAGGACTCATGTTGAATGCTCTGATGTAATATTATGATTTGGATTATGCCATTTTTTATCATAGATAAGCAACTCAAGTTGATATTTGAGAAAATTGTTGTTTAAGTATTTGAATAATTGAGTTTGATATTGGGCATGTGGTTGGACATTTATATTTTGAACTTAGAGAAGTCTAAGACCCAAGAATGTTGATTAATTAAACAATGAGAAGATTTTTATTATCCATAATAAATTTTATTAACCATGGTAGAATTTCAAATGGTTAGTTGAACTCTTTTTCTACCATATTTAATTTTTTAAAGACGAGCTATAATTTTTCTACCATGGTAGACCTTCGAGATTAAATTTTCACTTTTGCACAATACTAATATTTATTTTCAAAGGATTTGATTAAGAGTATGGAGAATTGAGTTTTAAAGAAAGGATTTTACAGGGTCTCTCTCAAATGCTTCTCCAAATAGAGTTGGTTTATCACACTCAAGTGAGCGATGATTAGAGTAAACCCAAGTTGGTTACCATGTTTGCATGATCGCGCGTGTTGCTCCATTGATAATACAAATGATTCATCTTTCTCCATAATATTTTTCAAGTGTCTTTGCTTAACAGAAACAACTATAAAATCCAACACTAAATACATTTTAATATTTCCTCAACCTCTAAAACTTCAACAATAAAAGAACTAAAGAAGAAATTCAAGCAAAGGTGATAATGAAGAATGCATTGTCTTGCTTTAGGTTTGGGCAGGAGTGAGATGCTTTATTAAAAGTAGATAAATAAGTCTACAACTACAAGGCGGGACTACAAGAGTGAGCACTTTTGACATATGTTTTTTAGCCCTTTCTACGTCCTTTTTTAAAGTTGCTTTAGGCACCAAAGCTTTAGGTGAAGAAAGGGATGTTTAAAGCCTAACATTGGGCATCTCTTTTAAGAAATAGGATGTCACAATCATAACATAAAATTATAAAAATGCCACCCCTTACATTTAGATGTCTCCTTTTTATTAAAATGGACGCTATATCTCTTCTCTGTAATAGTGAGGACAGGCGGCTAGTAGATAGTAGGCTATCTATTTGGATTTTATATTATCTGTATTTGATATAAAATAATAATAATAATAAAAAGTATGGGGTTTGAGGGAATGAGTATAATTTTTTTTTACATATATATTTAATCATTAAAAATGTTATGTAATGTTATTATATTTTAACGAGAGATATTTTGTTCTATTGACACGAAAAAAATGACCGAAGATGGCAGTGAACAGAGGAGGAAGAAATAAAAGTTGATGATGGAGGAGAAACAAAAAAACAGTGGTAAGTATTTCCGCCTGTCACGCGGACTACCCAGGTTCGATTCCCGTCAACGGCGGACCTTTGTTGATCTTTTTATTCTTTCTTATGGGCGACACCAAGCATCCTATCGCGCACAAAGGACCCATGCATCCATACATCTCTAACGCTATGATTGGGAGAGGCTGCTTGTGAACTTGGAAATGTATACTGAAGGCTGAATATTTTATTGAGCGGTTTCTCACCAGACATGATGGCGAGTAAGTTCTGGCTCATCAGTGTCAGATTTTGTCAAGCAAAGAAGGATGGAACTTGCAATTGCTCGCTTAGTCAAATTTATTGGCCGCAATGCTATACTGAGATTTAGAATGGATCGATAATTAATTTGGTAGAACTTTTTGGTTTTACGTAGCTTCTCTTGGTGCATGCGAAAACGGATGAAATGCAGAAAAAAGCGTCATTTTGGGTTAAGGGCCTCTAATGTACTCCATAAAATTTCGCAACTTTATTCCATGTTTTGTTCTTATTTCTTGTGATCATGAGTAAATATAAAATAAGTGATTTCGATATGTTATGGTATAAAATGGTGAGGTTTTGAATTTTTTTAATGATTTTTCAAAATAATTAAATAATACATATTTTAGAGTATTTTTTCTTTGAAAATTCATAAAAGAAATCCAAAGCTGTGCCATTGTTTTCTCATAATATATCAAAATGAAACTTGTTTTAGGTAGAATCTAAAGATCACAAGGAAAAGAAGAAGAAAAAATTTGGGAGATTGGAGTATCAAAATTGGGATTAGAGAAAGGCACATTAGAGGCCCCAAATCCTGATTTTTTATTGGTTAATCTTTTTGTGTTGATGATTTTTATAAGAAGGGAGGTTCGAATTAATTAAAATAAAGTGTTTCATTGTCTTGCCTTTTGGAATCCGTTGGGTCTTCAAAGTATTTTTTTCTCTTTTCTTAATTTTGCAAAGCAGAATGAAGCCGTCTGTAGGAAAGGTGGAAAGGCTGGGTTTGTACCCGAGTGTGCTCTCATGAACTTACGAGTTTGAAGAAATAACGGGATATAAAGATTTTCTATTGGATTCTCTTTTATATGTGGTGTCCAATTTCATGAATCTGTCCTTTCAACAAATTAAAATATATAGCCACGCTTGACAGAGAATTATGTAACCGTAATGTTTAAAGGTTTGGTTTGGCTTGACAAAAAAAAAAGTTTGGTTTGGTTTTAGGTAAAACCGGAATTAAATTACCAAACCAATTGGTTTACACAAAAATAGAATTTGGTTTTGTTTAGCAATAAAAAATAAAATTTCAAATCTTATTCTAAAGTTACTTATCAGAGTTGTTTTACCATTTAAGAACCTCTAGTAACTTAATTAGTACCCGTGAAAGAATCATAGTTTATAAAGTTTTCTTAATATTTGGGTACCATGAAATAATGATTTTTCCTTATTCTTTGAAAATTCATGACTAAATTGACTTTACTCCAAAAATAGTGTTTCAGCTGTTCTCTGAACCATTTCCTCCAAAACTTACATTATTCAAAACTGGACAGTGAATTTTGGTAATTATTTCCCAAAAATTATATCTTTTATGTACTCATCCAAAAATTATGATCTCGGACTTCTTGCAAGGCTCTGCATGTGTACTATTTCTCTTCCATTTTAAATTAAGGCCTTGTTTGATTTTGTTTTTAAAAACAGTTTTTAAAAAAAACAAAAAAAACTTATTTGGAAAATTGTTTTTAACAATTGGTAAGGAGTTGAGACTGTCGATTCAAGACATAGAGATGGGGCTCACCGAACAAAGGGAGGAGTAGAGTTGGGAATTAGGGCCGGTCCTTAATAGGCTAGGGCCTAAAAGGGTCGGCCTTTTTGGGCCCGTGGTAAGAACAATTGTTGTTTTTCAAGGCCCGGCCTAAGAGCATGAGAGTCAGGGCCGGCCTGCAGAGCTAAAAGCTATTTTCACAATATTTAACTACACGCCTCATGCAATAAAATAAATACAGTTAATAATTTATAATCAAAGGTAAAAAGATAGTGTCCACAAATAACTCACAATCTCACATAAAAGCATACGAAGGAAAGAAGATAAACACTCTAAACAAATGAGTATGACAACTATTATTTTCATCTTCTTTGTCACTATCATTAATTTCAAGAAAATTTAATTGTGCTTCACTTTGAGTAGTAGACTCTGTTTGAGGGCTTTATTCAACAATGGACGAGCTTTGAGCTTCCACCTTTGACTTCGATACAGTGTGAGACAGATGGGGAGGAATAGTTGAACAAAGCTGGTGCCGTCGTGTCGAGTTGCCACTTGCCGCCGACCGCTGAGTCTGTGAGATTGAGTATGTGAGAGTTTGAAACCAATTGAATCTAATTGAGTTTGAGAGGGAGAGACTGAGAGTGAAATGACATGAGAAATTTGGCAATTTTGGGGTTAGGTCTTAAGGTGGAGGGGCACAGGCAAGGGGCAGGGGAATTAAAAAAAATTAGCGAGTTTGACAAGCTAGCCTTTATAAGCCATCAATCCTACATGGCTAGTCTTTTTGGGCCTGACTTTCTTTGAAGGCTCTAATTTTTAAGCTTGGCCCTTGACTTAAAAGGACTTAAACGGGCCAACCGACGGGATCGCCCTGATTTCCAAGCTCTAGGGAGGGGTGAGGTGCCAAGGAAAGAGGAAGAAGACAAGCAATAGGGGTTATAATATTTTCTTATTAATTAAGTTATTATCATGGGTACTACAGTCTTTTACAATTTATGATTGATTAATAGAATAAAATCAATGTAAACATTTCCTTTAAATATAGCTTCATAACAACAGTAATTGTAAAGCCTCAATCCCAATGCCTCGAAATCCAAGCATGCGTACCAAATAGGGCCTTAGAACTCTCTTCCTTTCCTCTCTTGTTATGTTCTCTTCCTCTAGGTGATGTATTTGTTATGTGGTGTAAACTGAGTCCGTACTGTGATTTGATTTCGCGTGTGTAATCAAGTTGATTCACCGAACTTTCAGGAATCCCCACAAATTCTTTGGAGTAATCACAGAAAATGAAGATAATTGTTAGAGGAAGAAGACCTTGGGTTGTTCAAAAGCCATATTGAGTTTAATTTGTAGCTAGCTAGAATGATTTCATGATGCCATGGTAGACAAAAGAAATGGAAGCCGTTGACTAAAATTCTCAATGCTTATATAGTGAACATCGATGGAATACATGATTTTGGCACGTGAAAAGGACAAACAAGAAGTACATAACAAAGTTTAATCCTCAGTATTGTCATTTGAAGTTGAGTTGTCTTTAGCACTCAAAATGGTTTGAATGTTTTGTAGAGCCTTTAGGGCAGCTCTATTATGAGCGATTTCTTTTTTGGAGCCACAAATGCCTCTTCCAACTAATTGATCATCCACAAGAACCTCCACTGCCATTGAATCCTTCCATGAATCCACAAATTGAAGCTTCAGATTATGTTTCTGGCAAGCTTCATACAACTCTGTCACTGGATGTGTCTTTAGGGTTTCTGCATTTATCATTGGCTCCAACAAACGTCTGAAAACCTGTGAATATAAGAAATAATATGTGCATATGAATTATCTGTATATAATAAATTATGTTATTTATAAGTTATATATTAATGTGTTAAGATGCATTGAACACCCTGAAATATTTTAGATATCAAGAGTATTTTGCTAATAAGTTATATATAACTTTTATAGTTTACTTATTAAATTAGATATTGTAAAGGCAAAGTGGGTCTGTCTAATTTCCCATAACTGAATGAGAGAGGACAAAGAAAGTACTCCCTTTAATATGGTCATTTTTATTAGATTGAAATAAATAAATTAAAATAGATAAAAAAAGTTCGTTGAAAACAATAAAAATGTAAAAAAAATATATAATTTATTTTTCAAAAACTCCCTTATTTATGTGGAGAGAGATGACAGTGAGTGGAAGAGAATGAGCAAATAATTAATTAATGTATAGTGAGACTAACTAATAATTAATGGGGGTAAAGATAAAAGGTAAAACTAAATATTTCTCTTATAAATAAGAATATATATATTTTTTCTCTAATATAAACATTTCTTATATATAAGATCGTACTTACCTGCCATACGATGTCAATGTTGGAGTGAGAATCAATGAAGATTGCTCCAATAATGGATTCCACTAAATCGGCTAGACACTTCGGAACATCTATAAGCCCATTCGAATGTATTGGGTACTCCAATATGTCTTTTAGGAACTCATTAATCTGCTTCAATCAAATAATAAATCATTTATTTTAATTTTTTAAATTAAGAAAACCATATTATCTGACTCCACCCCATCCATTTTCCAATTAGCTAGGTTGAATATATAATTATATATTGATTAGTAATGACATTATAAATGAATATGCAGCTGTAAATCAAATTTAATTTTAAAATTTTTATTGATTTCATGATACTGCTACTAGAAAATAATACATATTTTGTTAAATTAATATATTTTTTATGTAGTAGATATGCAATTTTTAATAAAATAGTGTCTAAAAATTAAAAAATGATGATAAAACACATGTACTTTCTGAGTTAACAAAGCAACCTACGATGGTAGTCGTCAATTTCTAGCCAAACACAAGCTAGAAATACCCTAAAAAGTGCCAAAAATTACTATAAATAAATATATGTATACCAAGAAATTTAAATACTAATACATTTCAGATCTATTTCATTATAGGTATAGCAATTTTCACCTCAGCAATAAAATTATTAATAATACTTCCATTTGAATCTGATTAAAAATTATTAATTAATTACTTAAAAAAAATAAAAACTCAAGTAAAAACTAATCAAACCCAGGTATATAACAAATTTACATTTCCTAAGAGTGTAACATCCCCTTCACTTTCGAAACAGACCACTTGGGGCATAATTACCTCTCATGGTTTTATAATGTATCAATAGGGGAAGTATCAAACCCTTATAAGATAATACATTAACTAACTTTAGCTCTAATACTACTTATAATATTCCATAGCCTCGCTCTTAAAAATGGCAAAAACACACCTTTCTGGATACCTCACTCTGGAGGCATTTTAAACATATGAGGGGTAATAGGCCCTTTAAAAACACGAGGGATAATAGGCCACAATTTTAAGAGAGAGTCAGAATTTTACAGGTGGCATCCAAACCAGACAGGTTAATGGGCTAACAAGAATGCTAACCATTGGCCAAAAGTGGACAATTTCAAGGGAAGCTAGGGGGAAAAAACAGCCTATATTTTTATTGAATAAAAGCAAAATAAGAGATTGGCATATTTGAAAAAGAAAGAAAATTCACAAGTTTAAAAACGATCCAATTCAAAATACATAACAGAGTCAAACACAAATTTGGCAAAATGAACTTTACTTGTTCTTCCAGAAGAGGTTTCCTGTGGCGCAGGCAACAATATAGCTCATGTTTAACTGCCACACGTGCAAGCTTCTCGGTGTCCACGTTGGCAGCTCGGAGCCGAGTCAGCCCGCCCGATGAAAAGTCCGGATAGGAGAAGAACTGCTCCTTTGTAACCAACAAATTAAGCACAGCGTCTCCTAAGAACTCTAAACGCTCGAATGAGAAACACTTTGTTTCAGCTTCACTATTGTGATTATCATCTTTGGTATTATAATAATAAGAGGGATGGGTGAAAGCCTCTTCCAATAAGAATTTGTTCTTGAAGTTGTATCCAAGAATTTCTTCCACTTCGTCTAGGTTTCTTGCTGGTGACTCTAGAGGATACACGGTGGCTTCTGGAAAAGATGAATTAGCAGTTTCTGTAATAATTATTGCTTCTTGCCGATCTTGAGCTTCTTCTTCCATGGTGTTTTTTGGAGAAGTCTAAGGAAATCAGAGACTATATTGTTTGTGAAAATGGATATATGGGTCAAGATTTATGCCGGCGATTAGGATTTAAAAATTATTTTTGGTTTGGTTTTCAACGATAAACTTTTTCTTTGTTTGATTTTTAACCGGAAAGACCAAAGATTACGCTTCAGTCTTATTATTGGACCCAGGCTACTAACATTAAATTAATATTAACGGTGGTTGTCCTGGGTTGAATTAAGAGATTAAATATTCATTAAATCATATTTTATTTTTAAATTCGAATCTTTTAAATAAAAAATTTATTTTAAAAGATAGATATTTTCACCATAAAAAAAATAACCTGGTCTTACAATAGTATTGAATATATAAAAAAATTTTAAAAAAAATTAAATCAAACAAAAAAATAATGATGCGGGGAAAAAAAAAGAAAGTTATCTCATGTATTTTATTTTTATAATATTTACATACTAATATCTTATTTTATCGTTACCTTTTTATTTCAAGTATAGAAAATCTTTTTCATATATGAGATTATATTCTCTTCTTTTTTTCTTCATTTCAATACAATGTTCAACATGATCCTTACGTATAATGAAAAAGTTTTCCTTCGGGGTTTAATGATTACAATATTTTAAGGAAAAGTTTGAAACTTAAAAGTTGTTAATTACAAGAGATAGTAAGAATTGCTTGGGGCCAAAGAAACGCCAACACATCATTATTAAATAATAAGTGAAACGGAGTAAAGTTTCTTGCAATTTCACCTTCTTTTAATATTAATTTTGTGGGAAATGATTTCAATATATTATATGAGAAGTCTGGCCAATTTTAATAGATTAAGGGTAAAATTGCACCCCTTAATATTTTAGGGTGCAAGATATACCTCAAAAAATAATTTAGGGTGCTGGGTTCACCTTTATCCATTATATTTTTTTAAAAAAAATTCCATTTGTTTAAATTTAAGAGAAAGAAGACAAATAAATTCTCCATAAGTCACAAAACTCAAATAATTTCCTTTTCTAATTAGGGCCCGTTTAGATCAAAGAATTAGTTGGAATAAAAATGAATGGAAGGGAAGAAAATAAAAAAAAATATTTTACCACATAGATGTTTGATTTACACTAGAATAAAAAATGGTTTGATGTGAAAATTTATGTTTGGTAGGGTTAAAATTGTAGTAAGACAGGTAGAAAAAATATACAAATGACCATATTATTCTTAATTAATATATAGATAAAAAAATTAATAAAAAATAAAAACAGAATAAAGAGTTTATGCGCCTGGGGCTGGGAGTTACACTCCTAAGCAAAAATAGCCTTGCTTGGGAGTTAACTTCCTAGCACAATGATGCGCCTGGGGTAAACCAGGCAAGTTGCACTCCCAGATCATGACATAGGAGAAGAAAAAGAAGAATTAGGGTAAATTTGTCCTTGAGATTTTACCAACATTTTGGAAAATCGGGCGCTTCCCATGTTCAAAAGCAAATTTAGAGCCACCAAAAATTGAGTTCCTAAAGAATTTGGCAACCAAACGTGTGCCACCCACGAAAAATCCTGATTTCCCTTTTTCCTTCGCTAGATTTTCATTGAACCAAACGGGCTCTTAGGTAGATCTCAAATCAGTCCAAAAGTAACATTTTGGGATTTGTTAATGTTGTACTTTTACCATATTGCTCCTTATTTTTCTCCTAAAAAAAAAAAATCCACCCACCAGCTGCTACCCCCACTTACCATATTGCCGCTTGCGTGTTAATTTGTTTATTGCTTTCATTCTTTGTACATGTATATAAGTTTTATAATGGAATTATAATATACAATGACAGATATATTTCTATAAATTAACTCATACATAACACTTACCAAAAAATAAAGTAAAATATATTGAACCTAATAATCTTGTACTTTTCCCATATTGCTGCTTATGTTTCTCCTTAAAAAAATCCACGCACCAGCAGCTACCCCCACTTACCATATTGCCGCTTGCGTGTTAATTTATTTATTGCTTTCATTCTTTGTAAATGTATATAAGTTTTATAATGGAACTTATGATATACAATGACAGATATATTTCTATAAATTAACTCATACATAACACTTACCAAAAAATAAAGTAAAATATATTGAACCTAATAATTAATCCACATACAGATAAAACTTAATTTAGTTTATAACTAATCAAACTAACATAAAGTGGTGTTATCTTCCAGAGAGTGGATTTATGATAGTTTGATGATGAGAGAAGGCAGAGCCAACAACGTCACAATCTTCATACGGAGAAGGTGATGAAAGTGTCATAAGAGCTACAACAATAGATCTCATTGTGGGACGTAGCTGTGCATCATCTTGTGTACAAGCTCTACCAAGTTGGGCCATCTGCATTCAATAACAATTAATTAATCCCACTAATATTAATATTAATATTAGTATTTTTAGTTAACTATTAATCATTGAGAAGATTATGAGAACACACTTGGATCATTGATATCATTGTGGTCGTTATTATGTGTCCAATTTGACCAAATCTCATATTCCAATAAATGAAAGTTACATTTTATGTGTTTTTAATTGATCAATTTTTTTGGACTAAATCAAGGGTCTCCTCCTCAAAGTTTAGAGAGTAAAGAATTTTCACCTCTCCTAACAATTGTGCTTTCCAATATTCAAACTTAAATTCTCGAGGGTGAGGCCATCAAATTTTTGAAATGTTTTATTATTTAATAATGAGTATTGAAAAAAAAAGATGTTATTGATATAGTTTCTCTCACTTATTTAATTAGGGTAAAATTGGAAAACATTCATTAATAATTCTAGGGGTTGACTTATATCTAGACCAAAATTTTTTGACCGACAGGACTTAGAGTAGTAATTTTAGATAATATTAAAATTTGAAATAAGGACCAGAATGTTAACTTAAAAAAATTATTATTTGAAATTTAGAATGTCCAATCCAGACTCATTCCCCTTTTTTTTTTTTTATTGAATCAAGGTATCCCCAAGTCATTTTAGACTTGAGAGTTGAGATTATTCTTTTTTGGGGTTTAATTATATCGCAAATATTTTTCATCTCTCCTAACATGTGCGATTTGGACCTACCTTTTTTTTTTCTTTTTACATGAAGTGAAACTACTTACCACCTCAATTAGTATGCTCATTCAAATTTTAAATGGTAAAGTAGTTGTTATCATCAATTTTGTTTTATTCCCAGTGTCTGACAAAATAGGCCAATCATTTTCATGGAAATTTTAAGGGCTTATTTGATTCTGTTTTTTAAAATAAAAAAACAACAATAAAACTTGTTTGAAAAAATGTTTTCAATAAGTTGTTTTCATAAACCAAAAAAAAACATAAAGTTTTTTTAAAAAAATAAAAATAATTTTTAGTTGGTTTCTTGTTTTTTGTTTTTTATTTTTTATTTTTTGAGGACATCGCCTATCCACTATCGACACCACAATTGGTGTCAACCACTGCCACATAACAGATCTTTTGGTTTTTTTGTTTTCAAAAAAATTTTATAACACTGTTTTTAAAAAATAAATAAAAAATAAACAGGCCCTTAATATCTGTAACTTTTTACCTTATAAACTGAATCAATGGGGTAGTTTTGTCCAAGTCTAGGATCCACAAGGTTGCGAAGATCTTCAACAGCATCTGGCCTTCGAAGACATTTCTCAAACTGCAATGGATAACAAGTGAAAATCAAATGTTTTAAAATTAGCTCATAATTATGTGTGTGTACATGTGGTTTATATATAGGATTAATATGTAAAAATACCCATAAGCTTTGACTAAAAGTGCATCCAATGCCATATATTTTTCAAATGTGCAAAAATATCTATAAGCATTCAAAATAGAAGCAAAAAAACTAGGACCATTAAATATAACCTAACACTATTATATATACATATAAAAAAAATAGTGTCTAAAAAACATATAGTGCTGGACACACTTTGATAAAAGCTAATAGATATTTTTGTACCTTAACCCTTAAATATAATTAAAACTGACCAGAGCTACAAGGCCTTTTGATTCAGCAACAACTTCACCATTAGTAGTCTTGAGGACAGCATTTTTAGCAGATATGAGTTCATAAAGTACCACTCCAAAAGCATATACATCAATTTTTGGAGATGTTATTCCATATTGAGCATACCTGCACGTACGTACATCCATCATTAGCTTATTTATTAGCAAAACTTCTATACTCTATATATGAAAGTAGAATGAGTCCTGTGAAGAGAACAGCTCTTTATACTTTCTCATATTCTACATTGATATTATTTTATACTCAACAACAACAATAGTTGTTGAGGTGGTTAGAAAGTTGTTAGAGACGTCGGTAACAAGGGTAAATCAAATAGTATGAAGTTATTTGAAAAAAAGTAGAGGAATATTGAAGAGAACACTAATAAAGTTATTGAAATCAACTTCTTGGTTAGTAATATTAAAATTTTTTATTGCAATGGGTTCTTAATCGCTGACTTTATTTATTGGAATAAGACTTATTGTTGTTTGTATTGATGTTATTTTATAATTCTTATATTATCTAGAAAATTTAATTATTCCCTCATCAGGTGGAAATTTTCAATTAATGAACCTTGGATCAAACCACAGTATGAATTGAATGGATACAAAAAAAATACCGAAAAAACAATCAAACCTCTACGTTGAGCTTGTACCAGTACACACATAAAATTAAAAATAATTAAATAAATAAGTACAATGAGTATTTTCTTACTCTGGAGACATATATCCAAATGTTCCCACAAGACGACGTGTGTTAAGCGAGGCATTTCCAACTTCAATGAGTTTGCTTAATCCAAAATCTGCCACCTGAAGGTGATCAAAACTTCCACAGATTATCTTACAAGAAGTAAACAAATTTTCTTTCTTTTTTTGGGGAAAAAATAATTTACACACATTAAACAATACAGAAAACAAGAACACAGAACCTTTGCGTGGAATTTCTTGTCGATTAATATGTTCAAAGACTTCACATCACGATGGATATATAGAGGCACTGTATGTTCATGAATATATTCAAGACCTCTTGCCGAATCCACAGCAATTTGCACCCTTGTCTCCCATGGCAATGGATCTAACCCTAAAATCATGTTTTTCATTTTTATCAATTCATCAATGATATCAATATAAAAGATAAAATTCTGTAGCAAATCTTAGTACTATTCATCAGTCGTAAGCATTAATGCAAGGAAAGATGACTTACACATTAATTATGATAACTTAATATATGGCCATGATTTTTTTTTTTTTTTGGGGGGGGGGGATACAGTAAAATAAACATGCATGTTCATTATTATAAGGAGAAATAAACATGTTCAACCCAAAGGGTACCATTCATTATCATAGTTGTCGATTTATCCCAAATAAGTCATTTCTAACTAATTTCAATGAAGGAATAAAAATAGTTAAAATATTAAATTTGTCATAAAGTTTAAGTGATTAAATTTCTAATATTATTTTTATTAATTTCAATGAACTCCAACATCATACCACTCCGGTTAGTATTATAACTCACATGTAACTTATTCTTATATATTAAGGAATGAGAGTTATGTCATTAAATATGTCAAATTTACCCTTTATTAATTAAAAAAATGCCCTAGGTATATGCGACTGGATGGAGTAATTATTTTATGGGAATAGTAAAAGCTAAGTAAACATGAGGAATAAAAAAGCATGTTTCATTATTGGAAGCTGATGGTGTCATAATCACCTGAGGAACGCAAATGATGGCTTAAGTCTCCATTGTTAACGTATTCATAAACAAGGAAAAGCGATCCCTCCACACAATATCCTATCAACCGCACCTGTTTCGATAATTAATTTCATCAAAGGAAACAGATAAAGAATCATATATATATATATATCCTGAAAATGTATTCTTCTTTTTACTCAACAATAATAAAGAACAATATAATGCACCAGATACATATTTTCGAAGGATGCGATACCAGATTCAAATGGTGAACTTGTGTTAAAACCTTCAACTCAGCGAGAAACCCTTGTGATGCTTTTATATCCATCTTCTTGATTGCAGTTTTCTGCATGCAAGAGATTATTTTTCAGGTAAATCATTAACCCTAAAATCTTTGCTTATATACTCTTCATATCATTTAGAAAATAATAACCAGAGCTTATAGTTCACGTGGCACCCTATACCTTCTCTTCATCATATATATAGAGGAGGTTGTGGGTTCTATAGGGTAGAAAAATGTCTTCATTAATCACTCTCTCTATTTCCTCTATTTTTAGTGTATTCATCATTAGATCAAGTTTTGATGATTGAGATTTAATACTATTTAAAAATATTATTATAATAGTAAATATAATAAAAATCTATCATGATAAATGATAAATAGAATAAATCCCAATCATTAAAATTTGATATAATGGTGGATGCACTATATAAAAAGGAAATGGAGAGAGTGATCAATGAAGATACCCTTATCCGTGGTTCTATATATACACCACGGCATGCTTGTGATGGGTGTGCGGGCCCCTTCTCTATAGGCGGAAGGAGGTGTTAAATTGTCAAAATAAGAAAAAAAAATCAGCGAAGAAAATTTGAGAAGCTTCAAACGAACCTGGCCTCTTAACTCGGCATAATATACTACTCCAAAACCTCCTTGACCAATCTTGTTATCGGAACTGAAGTTATTGGTAGCTTTGGCTATTTCTTGATACGAAAACTCCATGGATTTTCGAACCATGATGCCCCTAAGATCAGCAGTACTAGCAGCGCCACTAGCTCCTGAAGTTTCATAACAACAACATATAGTTAATAAATTAAGCCAGAATTTTTGGCAAAAATGAAAAATTGTATATTTGGTCCTTCAACTTCAAATAAGATTTCATTTTCGTTCCTTAATTTTATAAAATGTCTTTTTAATCATATAACCGTAATACCGTTATTTTTATATTAACAAAAAAAAGGATGACAATAAAATTTCAAATGATAACAAAATTAACATTCAAAAAATGCTAACATATTACATTAATTTTTTAAAAAAATATCAATGATCATGAAAAAAAAGGTTATCATTTGAGATTAACGGTTTCAGAGATTAGTAGTGAAACCTAGTACAATTTATTGAGTCTGATGAATGAATATCCTTATACTCTATTTTGTTAATAAAGACAATTATATCATAAATTCAAAATACAAGTTTGGGAGGAGGACCCTATGGAGAAATCCCCTAGAAAACAAGGAAATATCATGGGAAACTAAAAGAAACATGGCCTAACATCCAGTCACACACACACACACACACACACACACACACACACATTAAAATGAAAAATGAACATTAAGTTGTAATAAGAGAGTAGCTATGAGATACCGTCTTGATTTGGAAGCTCTGTAGAATTTTCTGTGAACAATGCCACTTTGGCGGTCTTTTTTCTTCGGAAAAGTCTAACAAATACATAAGCTGCTAATGATAGAAACACAAATGTCGCTCCAACACATATGCCAGCAATAGTAACCCCACTTAGACCTGGTCAAATATATGGAAACCAAATATGTTTATATATAAATACAACCTTTAATATCTCAAATAAGTACTTACTTTCTTTTTGCTTTCTTGTATCTTTTGTGGGATAATCAAAATGGAGAAAGTTATATCAGATAAGAAGCATTTCTTTCAAAGTAGAAGCCAAACCTCTTGACCTGAAAAAAGGGAGACCAAACCGAAGGTGAAAATCAACAGATTATATTATAAAAGAATTAAACAAGAGAAGCAATATATGTCTATGTACATGTGATGATACATGTGCTTTTAGTTAAATGCAAGGTAGGGCAAAACAAGATATACCTAGGGTCCAGGGGCAGGTAATTTCCATTCTGATCTGGAAAATGAGAGAAAATCAACAAGTTAGTGATTTCTTTAAATTTATAATAAAAAGTAATAAGGACTCCATAAACATGAATAGATTATACGACACTCCTATGGTTTTATTCATAACTTATTTCTAGCATGTTTCATTGGAATAAAAAAAAAAAATTCTTAGACCCTGTCATTAACTTTGCTTTAAAATTTTACAACTTTCCAATTTTATCCTTATTTAGTAGGGACTCTACCTTAAGAGTACAAAGTCTTCATCTCATAAAGGAAAAAAAGTCTAGCAATTAATGAAAAGTAAGAGTATATTCATATGAAAAATTTAATGATGTGACTTATAAACACAATAATAAAGTCTTATCAGTCAGCTACATAGATCAAATAATACCATTAAACTCGATCAAAAACCAAATCTCGCGATAGATGTGACTTATAAATATGACAAAAAAAATTTCTCTCTCTTCCTTATAAATATGACCAGGTGATTGTTATGGAAGAGTTCAATTTTCAATCCAATATTCCCAAAAAGATCTATTATATAATCTGTCCTGATGATCAATATGTGTTGTTAGCATCACGTCATATGTTCCAATAAGTGGGACTTGATGAGGCCAAAAGAGATGGATCAAGACCGATAATGAACAACATTAAATCGATCAAGAAAATGTGATAATTAATCATGTTTTGTCAGGAAAAGGATATACTTCCATGCCATGACAAAAAGCACAAAGCAAAGCTTCCAAAAAAATGAAATTTTTTACACCTATATATGTATGTGGACAAATCGCTAATTAATTTCACAAACCCAGAAATTTTTTTTTATAAAAAAACCAGATCAATTATATACCTCTTCCTGGAATAAAAACCACTCCACCCTGGTGGCTGAAATTCACACCAGGATTATAACTCTGAAGCAACGTTGCATCAATACCAGTCTGGTTCACAATGGATTCCAAGCTATCTTCAAACCCAAGTGGATAGGTAATAAACAAACCATAATCCTCAGAAATCTGTCTGTTCCCACAAGAACAATTCACTGTGACATTAAGCTTTTCATTGAGAGGAAGCTGATTTGGATCACTATAGTTATTGAATCTTCTCAGTGAATCCGCTGTAGTCAACGAAGAATACGTTTTAGTAGCAATGGAATCATATGTGTCTCCTTTTGATATTGTGTACTCGAACACATGACCCAGAAAATCCCCATTATTGATGCAATCACAAGGGAAAGGAATGTTGATTCTAGTGAAGGATTGAATGTAGATTCCATTATTGTTGGATACTATTGATCTTTCGTTGTATTTGGAAACAACTTCAGAATCTGACACAAGATCTGATCTAATAAGCTGAGTTATATCCTCTAGAGTGGTGTTTTGAGCGTAGTAGGATGCTAAAGCTAAAGGACATCCTTTGAGATACTTGGATTCTACGTTGTTGATGAGAAAAGTTGTTTCTAACAATAGAATTAGGAAGAACACTGCTAATACTGAGGCATTATTGCTTTTGGGTTGCATTGGATCTGTGTGTGTGTGAGAGAGAGAGAGAAGAGAGAGAGAGAGAGGAGATCAGAAATCTCTGAAACTCAAGAATTAAAACTAGGTTTTTTTTTTTTTTTGTTTCTGATATTTTGAGGAAAAGCCTAAACGTTCAGAATAATGGAGAACCAACAACTTTGTTTTGTCATGTTATGTGAAGGAATAATGGACATAAACATTCAATGTAGATTCAATTCCCACGAGGTTGCTAGGATAAAGCTGAATCATTGAGTCCAACTGGCAAAGGAAATGCCAGTTACCATTATCAATTGACTAACTTTTTTCTATTGTTTTCTTAGGAAAATTGCTGAAAAAGCCCCATAACAAAATTTATTACTCAAAATCACCTGAAATTTGTTGAAAGACCCAAATACAACCCACTTTGACTAGTGCAACTCTTTTTTTAACTTCATGCAATATATCTTCAGCTATATGAAAATAAAAACAAAAAATATTTATATATAATTAAAGATAAGTTGCACACGCAGTTGAAGAAGAGTTGTATCTATTCAAAAACCTGGGTCATTATCATTAAGTACCTTTGAACAATAAATTTTGCAATGATGATTTTTTTAGCAGTTTTTCCTTCATATTTTTAATTTGTAATGCATGATTGAAGTGTGAAGAAGAATACTTAAACAATACCAGAGACATAGTAGGGAATAAAATGACGTGGGGAATCTTGTTGATTAAGGATGTTCGGTTTTGTTTGTTTGTGTTTCCCAAAAGCCAGCGTGTCGGCCATGTTCCCACCATCTCCCGGTATCATCTTCAAATCCATAGTTTATGATTATAAATAAGGAAAACTTCATCAACAATTTTTTATAATTTACCTCAATTTTAAATCAAATTCTTGTACTTCATTTTATTTGAATTGAACTCTTACAATTTTTCCGCCAGTTATACGCCTTCATCCTCAAATGTAAACATAATTCATTTTGTTAATACTCCCATGGTCCAAAATATAAAATATTGTTAACTAATTTATATTAAATTAAGGAAGGTTAGTTAGGCCACATTTCATGTGTCTCAAATTAATAGAATTTATATAATATATAATTTACCCATATTAAAGAATATAACTTTCAAATATGTCTTTATTATCTGTCATCTCTCTCTTCTTGAGTGTAACATATTGTATTTTAGACTGAACTTTGCTTTTAAAAGACTTATGATATTTCATGCCTGTTGGAATATTTAAAGTAACTAGCCTGGCGGCCGCGGAGAGGTTTGTAATAAGAATCTGTATAATAATAATGTAATAGTAAGAAGGAGTAGTTCCCTCCTTAGTTGAGATTCGAAGGACAGCCATTAATAAGAATTTCAAAAGATCAGATTGAATATTCAATAAGATTTGAGGTCACTTTGAGAAGAGTAGACTTCATTATTCTATATAACGTTGAGGAGACGCGCATGCATCTGAATAGTTAAAGCTACGCAGATTAGAATGCCTTGACGTGGCGAATCTTATTGATTGATTGACTGCAAGATTTATTGATTTATTTATTGATAAAGTAATTAAGGTTTATTAAGACTTCCGGGGTCTCAAAGGACAAGTTTGTCGGACAACGTCCAATCATGTACCTTCTTCTCTCTCCATTCTTTCACAGTTCTAATTATTCTTTTAATTGTATTTACAGGTCATCTCTTATAAATTTTATTAACTCTGTCTTAAAGATGTAATAATTTTTTAATTTTATTCCTTTTTAACATATATTATAAAAAATCAATAATAAATGAAAGATAATTATAAATTCATATAAAAAATTTAATGATTTGATTTGTAAATAGTCTTAAAATGTTTTCTCGCAACTCTAGAAATCAAGTAGTAATACACAAGCCAACTGATTTTTTAAAATTAAAATTTAGATATTTGAATTTTTAAGTTTATGTGAATTGGATATTCAGTGCCCTTGTATGTTTTACAAATGTTTGAATAATTTTCAAATTCAAGTGTTTTTCCTTTTTCTGCCTACAACTTTACCACATCAACCCTGATTTTAACATATCTATATTGTGCTTTGACACATTAGATTTTTATTATAACTAGTACAGACCCCGAGTATATATCAATTGTATTTGCATTAGTTTCACGTTAGTTGTTTATAATATTAACAAGTTAAAATCAGAGTTTGTCAAACAATTGTTTGTGTAAAAGTTTTAACGAGATAATATTTAGGTGAACAAATCAATCTCTTGTTGAGAAGCTTAATTAACCTTTTTATCACAAACCTATAACTTGTTATTTTCAATTTCAGCTTGTTAATCTTGGTTTGAAAAGTTTGTTACCTTTCCGCATGAAAATCGTAATATGTTAAGTGTTCAATTCTAACACGTTAATTTCTCTAGTGTCAATGCGTTCATTAATGTTGATTTTTTAAAAAAATTGGTTTTGATTCTTAAAAAGGTTTAATGCATCAGCTTCATTTTAATTAAAATGTCAATTATTGATCTGAAACATTCTTTTACTTCTATGCAAATTCTAATGCATAAAGTTTAGGGAAAATTGTATTTAGGTCCCCGATAAGAGAAAATACAATAAAATGGTTTTTTGAAATCTCAAAATTGTATTGAAATCTAATGAGACTTTTTTTTACAATAAATTGCATTTGTCAAATATCTATGGACTTGTCAATGAACGCCTATAAACTTTTTATAGTACAAGCGCCCATAGACTTTTTAGTGGATATCCTTGAACTTGTCAGTAGAATTATAATTTATTTCAAAAAATTCCTACAGACCTAAATGTAATTTTAAAATTTTAAGAGACAATTTTATCATATTTTCTCTTATACAATACCTCAACGTAATTTTCCCCAAATTTTAGTCATAACACGTCAACGTCTTTACATTCTTCAAACTTTTATTTTTCACTCTTCCATGTTAACGCGGTAACCTTATTTTTAACTCAAGCTCGAAGTGCTAAAATCTCCCCTGACACTACTTGCAACTAAAATTAACGTGTCAATCTCAATTATAACGCGTTAATATTGCTTGTGAGAGCATTTCAATATGTAGTTGAGCTCCCTCTTAAGACTAACGGCCATAGGTTTTTAAATTCATTTCTTAAGACTAACGGCCATAGGTTTTTAAATTCATAGTTGGCTCTTCATTTGTTTCTGGTTTATTTGATCTGGGCTTTTCACAATTTTTACCTTCCCCTCGCACTAATGGAACCCAGATATGGATTTCTGGCTTTCTTCTTCATCTTCTTCTTCGCTTTAGTTTTTCCCAATGCAGAATCCAGTTGCAGCAAGGGCTGTGATTTAGCTCTAGCTTCTTACTACGTCAGGCCAGGTTCCTATCTCGCATACATAACAAAACAAATGCGATCAGAGATTGTGACAGACGAAACTGTCATCGTCAGCTACAACAAAGATCAAACAATCAGCAGAGATTATGTCCCATCCACAAAAAGAATCAACATCCCTTTCCCATGCGATTGTCTTGAAGGTGAATTTCTAGGTCATGTGTTTCAGCACGAGATTAACCATGGGGATACATACGAGACTGTCGCTGAGTCGTATTATTCCAATTTGGTCACTGTTGAGTCGTTGAGGAAGTTCAATGGCGACACAATACCTGAAAGAGGAACACTTAATGTTACTGTTAATTGTTCTTGCGGTGACAGCCAAGTATCGAAGCTCTATGGATTGTTCATCACATGGCCACTTAGGTCCGAGGACACTTTGGAATCAATTGCCGATCGTGAGAATCTTGAAGCTGGGTTGCTGCAGAAGTATAATCCGGGTGTGAATTTCAGCCAAGGAAGTGGATTGGTTTATATACCAAGCAAAGGTGGATTCTGCTTTTGCTTTTGATGGTTATAATCTTGAAATAAACTTTTGGTTTAAGTGTGATTGCTATAAGATTCTTCGATCAACATATGACACGTGCGGAATATAATATTTTTCAAACACCCAAGTATGTGATGCTGAGCTGTAACATATTTCTTAGTCTTCTGCCACATGAACTCAAATTCGGTTTCCATGCTTGAAACTTGTTTAAATGCTAACTTGGAGCCCATATTATATCAAGTCTGGATTATGTTATTAGGCTTTCTGCCTTTAAATGATGTTTGATGAACTGAATAGGGATTGATTTCATCAGGCAAGTTTTTTGAAGAATTTAATACAAAAATAGTTTTTTTTTTTTTTTGGTATAATGCTTTTTACAAGCAGCCTACAGGGTTTCTTTTATATTTTTCATCATCACAGTCTCATTTTTCCTTTAATTTTCCAGATCAAAATGGCATCTACGCGGAGTCTAGGTAAGTTTCGCTTTTTGCATGCTATCGTCACTTTGGTTGTGCATACTTTGGATATTTGAATATAGAATTATCAATGGCAATTTTTGCTTTCACTCTGCAGTTCCAGAGCAGGTGGTTTGCTTTTTTCTCTTCTCAGAAAGCTCGTCATTTGATTGCTGTCTCTTCAGTTTGACATTCATATTTGAAGTTAATTCCGCATAAGCAGGTCTGTCTGGTGGTGTAATTGCTGGAATATCTGTTGGAGTGGTAGCTGGACTTCTGCTGTTGGCAGTTTCTATATATTTTGGATATTTCAGAAAGAAGATAGATGACACAAAATCACTCTCTCAAGATTTTCAAGAGTTCTCTGTTCAAGAAGAGAAGGGTAAGACTTACTTTCCAGTGAGTACTTGTAATTGTTCCAACAGCTCCTTCCTTTTTTTCTTTCTACCATTTCAGAAAGTTACTCTCTGAATATTTTCAAGGGCTCTATGCTCATGTTGGGATGGGTGTACTTATTTTGATTCAATGACTCCCTTCCTCCTTCAATCATTCTACCATTTCCCTTTACTTCTTCTATTTCTTCATTTATAAAACCCAACTCAAAGACCTCATTTGACTGTTCAACTGTAGGCCACATGATCATTATCTCTAGTGGACATTCCAAAAGAGAAAAATCAGAGAAAATTACAGTTAGGTCTCAAATAAGAAACAAAATAAAAAAATAATCCTTGAAATCTCAAAATAAAAAAATAGTTTCAAGAACTTGTCAATAGAACCCTTAGACTTGTCAATGACCTGCTCCTGGAGTTGTTAATGGGACCATTTTTTAATTTTACCTCTTGTTTAGAAACTAACTGTAACTGTATTCGGTGTTGTCACTAAAATTTTTTATGTATATATTTTTCATTCCTTATTCATTCAGGGTGGCATCGTGTTCCTAGAAAATAGTGAACCACAAATATTGTGTCTTGGGCGAACTAAAATAACTTTGACATGACTTGAAAGCTGTGTTCCTTTGCTGTGCCTTCCATTGCAATTTATTTTCTTACTATTGCACATTCTCAGAAATGAACTAAAGATATTAATTTCACATATTTTCACTTTACTTTCCGTTGTTAGATGAGGCCTCTGCTAATGTTGAATCTCAAACTTCAGGATATGGTGGTCCTACTGGCATCACAGTGCATAAATCAGTGGTGTTCTCGTATGAAGAACTAGCTTCTGCCACAAGTAACTTCAGTATGGCTAATAAAATTGGTCAAGGAGGCTTTGGTTCTGTCTATTACGCAGAGCTGAGAGGCGAGGTAGTAACACAGATATAGTTCTGGTTTTGTTCGGGTTTGTTAACGATTGATTGATCAATGTTGGGTTTAACTAAATTGCTTCTGATTAAGATTAAAGATAAGACGATATATGCTCTGTCTACATGAGCAATTCAAACGGATTCTTCTTTTTTTATGTGTCAATTGTGGAAGGCTAGCTGAAATTGATAGGTTAGGAGGACTAAGAGCATGAATAGCCAAACTGGAGGAAAGAACATGAATACTAGATAGGTGAACAGTTTGGTCAATATTTATACTTCACACAGAATCTTTTTTTTTTTTTTTTTTTTATTGCCCTGAATGTTGTTTCTCTGTTTTTCTGAGAACATTTTCCTTGGTAATACATATAATGAAAGGTAGAATTACATGACACTTAAAAAAGACTGAATGAACTAATGAAAATTTTTTGTCCTTGTGGAGACAATTCTTGCATAATTACATAATACTCGATAAAGCTCTTATTATGGATCAACAGTTGCTTGTGCTTTATAACTATACCATGCTTTCCTTTAAATTTGAATTCTATATTCTCCTCAAAGAAGCTCACTTGAATTTTCCATGCAGAAAGCCGCAATCAAAAAGATGGATATGCAAGCTACAAGAGAATTTATAGCTGAATTAAAAGTCCTAACAAATGTTCATCACCTTAACCTGGTACTAAGTCACTCAAACTATAGGAATTTACAGTGCTTTTAAATACCTAGTGATGTGGGAAACAGGTGGTAAATTTTGATGGAAAAAGTGCATTGCAAAAAAATTCCTGCATTTTATATATATATATATTGTATGTATCTATGGATGTGAATTGTTGTTCTGCAGAAAATAAATCATAATTTAAATGCCTAGAATTGTAGGTACAAAATTCAAGAACTCATGTTCAAGTAATATTAATCCCATGCAGGTGCGCTTAATCGGATATTGCACTGAGAACTCTCTTTTCCTAGTTTATGAATACATTGGTAATGGAAACTTGAGTCAATATCTGCGTGGCACAGGTTTGATCAGAGCTTAATGTAGTTCTTCTTTTTACATACTCTGCATTTTGATTGCAATCATGTAATACTATTGTCATAATGATGCCAGGAAGAGACCCCTTGCCATGGCCTACCCGAGTTCAAATTGCCCTGGATTCTGCAAGAGGTCTTGAATATATTCATGAGCATACAGTTCCTGTGTATATCCACCGCGACATAAAGTCGGCAAATATATTGATAGATAAGAGCTTCCATGGGAAGGTTGATATAATCTGCATGCTTGTCTTTATATTGATTTTTGGGGCTATTATCAATGTTCCTGATATATTCATATTTGCAGGTTGCAGATTTTGGATTAGCTAAACTGACTGAGGTGGGAAACTCATCACTTCCTACTGGTCATCTTGTGGGAACATTTGGATACATGTCACCAGAGTATGCATCATCTGTCCTTTTTAGATCCAAAACCTTTTGTCTTTATCTTTCTTATTTTTGAGGGCTTGTTTAGGAGTATACTGTAGGTGCTGGAAAAACCCAAACCCTTGTAGGTGCATCATCGGTAGTTTGGAACGAACAACGTTCCAAAATTCTGATTTTGATCGCCACTCAACCCTTCATCACTCGAATACTCTTCATTTTCCTTATTTTCTGTAGAGTCTAATTTTCTCTGAAAGTTTTCACTTCGAATCTGTGGGCATTTAAAATTTTTTATTAGATCAATTTTATCTCAAAAGTATTGAAAAAGGAACAATGTCACCTTTGACTATTAAAAAATATTAATAGTTACCGTTAATTTTGTAATGGTTAACATTTTATTTTTATTTTTTTAACAGTTGAGGGTAATTTTGCTCTTTTTTTAATGCTTCATGAGTGAAATTAATCTAATAAAAACTTTCAAATACCCACAACTCCTACACGAGAACTTCCAAAAGCAAAATCAGACCTTAACCCTTTTCTATACAATTAATGTTGAAAACTCATACTTTGGACCCACTCTAATCAAGAGATGACTTTGTTAGCTTCCAAATAGGGACTGGATTATTGATTGATGTGGAACCAGTAGCGAAAACAAGAGAAATTGAGGGAGACAAGAAACATAGAGAGAAGAAAACTCATACTATTGTTTCTCTCAAAACTGATTGAAAAATATAAAGCGAATGGCTTACCGAGCAAGCTGTTAAACATGTTATATCGAGAAATGAACAACAATGAAGATAATTCTTGAAATTAAGGAGTGTCATCAGTTATTTATCTTGCTTACTTATTTAATTATGCGTGTGTGTGTGTTAAGTGTGATTGAATAGGAAATAGTATATATTCAAGTTGTCCAGGAACACCACTTTTTATGATTCACTAGAGGTAAAATTTCACTAAATTGATATTGTAGTTATATTAAGAGTATTATGCTCTTATCCACAGATATGCTCAGTATGGTGATGTCTCTCCTAAGGTAGATGCCTACGCTTTTGGAGTCGTTCTTTTCGAACTTATTTCTGCCAAGGAAGCAATTGTCAAGACAACTCAATCCGATGCCAACTCAAAGAGCCTTGTAACAATGGTCATTCTTGAATCTTGATCTCTTAGATCTTAGAACTATTATTATCATTCTAACGTTATTTTTAGTTTCATATAAACTAGCATCATGTTCTTACAATAATCTAAACTTAAGGTTGCGTGTTTTGTCAAGAGTAATTATTTATGTTTCATGTAATGCAGTTTCATGAAGTTCTTAATCAGCCTGATCCCGCAGAAGATCTTCGCAAATTGGTTGACCCAAGGCTTGGGGATGACTACCCTATTGACTCAGTTTTAAAAGTACGTGCATGTGGGACTAGAATTCTCGTAAATTTTACTGAAACTCGTGTGTTAAACTTTGAAGGGATAAACACACGTGAAACCTGCTGTTCAATTAGTGGTGGATCCTACTTATTTCTGAAACATCGGATTGCAAAACATTTTTGTTTATCTCTTCCAGAAATTTACCATTTTAATTTCTCTCAGAACTGTGAAAGAATCAAATCCATACAATTCTAGACTATTAGAATGTTTTGTGTTTCTGATTTTAACTATTCAATGTATGGCTTTTGTTTTGCAGATGGCTCAACTCGCAAAAGCATGCACACAAGAGAATCCCCAACTGCGTCCAACTATGAGATCTATTGTAGTTTCTCTCATGTTAATTGGGATGTCAGAGCCTTCTACAGTAGCCTGAGTCTCATAAATCTGATGTCAGGAAGATAAAAATGCAGATGCAAATATTTCAATCATTCCTTCAATACTTCGATAGGAGATTATGTAGCAATTCTGAGGCATTATTGAAGCACAAGATATCTGTAAATGGAGTTCTGATACTGATCTTGCAGGTTTTGTTTTGCTGGGTGCACAATGAGACAAAGGATCATGTGCAGATTTGGATCACCTCAATTGCTCAATTATTCAAGAGAGCAGAAAAATGGAAATAAAGCGGGAGCCCCTGTGGGACCCAAACTAAGAAGTGCATTCTACCCCTGTTATTATTTTCGAGCCACTCGCACAATTAAGCAATAGAGGGAATGTAAATCCTATTAAGTTCTCCATAACCGTTATTTAGATTCTAGTTTAGTTTTGCCCATCGGAAGGCATTTCCTTCTAGTTGTACAAAAATCTAGTGGGGCCCAATGGAGCTGCTTGGGAGAGGCATTAGGTCTAAGAAGGGCTATGAGCCTATGACAAAGGATTGAAGACAAGTCTCAATATTTTCCCAGGTCTTACATTCTTTCTCCTTTCCTTTTTCATTTGTAAAGATGTTTGACATGTATGTGTTTTGCACTTATATTCTGTAAATTATTTTTGTGTACCAAGTTTCCTTTCTGTAAAATTATTTTTGTTTTGATGATAAATTAGTTGATGTCTACTCTGTTTTATTACTATTTAATGGTGTATATTTGCTTCCTTAATTGTGTGCTTTATAATTTCTATTTGGATGGGCTCTGATTAAGGATCAATTTGGGTTTTTTTCACTGAGTTATACACAGATAAGTTAGGATGTACCATCAACTAGATAGCATGCTTGTAAGATAGGCATATCTACCAGCGTCGGATAGTTGAATTAGATATGAACTTAATAAAGCCAATTAGTTAATCATCCAAGACACTAGGGATTAATCTAATAAGTACGCCTTGTTTGAAATAATTAAAGGCATAATAATCTTAGGTAGTTTTTGTTGGCATTAGCATCGTACACCGTACAAATTGTTGACAGCAGCATCCATTGAAATACAATAAACAAATAATTCGAGTCACATCCAAAGACGTTGTCCTTATAAGATATTCCGCAACCCCCCTAGTGGATTAGGAAGCGGCACTCCCCAGGATAAAACGAACCCTTCCTGTAGAAAGCAGGGTGACATAACTACAGAAAGATATCAGTGTAACTGAGAAGAAAGAGAGAGAAGAGGAGCTCGGGGACCTCCGTCTTTAGACCTCAGTGCCCTCACCTCGATAGATTTGAACTTACTCGTACATTGCTTTTTATAGGCAGAAATCATATGATCGTTGAGCAACAATAATAACAATTTATGACAGTTTAATGACAATTAAAACGACAATTACAAAACAAATATTAATGACAATTTAATATAATAAAAAATTTTAAATGTCATTAGAACTAGTCAATTAGAAATCCAATGGTCATCTTTAACGTTCAGCTCAAAGGCTCCTCTTATCAGTCTTTTTACTAACTCAAGCTCATATTTGATTGTATACCAGGGTGTTCCCAATCTTAAGTTATATGAGACTTCTTCCTTTGAAACACTCATACACAATATTTCCAAAAATCCCCCACATGTGTCAAAGGAAGCTCATAGCCTTATTAGCTGAGTTACACATATGGATATAACTATTGTATCTGGTGGTCCTTTGGACTATGAACCAAACCTAGACTAATAACACTTAGTATACAGAGATATCAGTGGTCCTATGGACTATGAACAAACACATCTTAAGCGTATACCAGAGGCATTAAGAGTCAGATTATACCTCCACATTTTCCGTTGTTAGTGCGTTTTTGCACGTTAAAACAGTCATGCGCGTGTCCTGGTATTTAACAAATGCTCTAGAGATTTCGCCACGATCTCATAGGAGTAGCCCCACTCCTCATTCATATAGGTGATTTCATGAAATGTACCTGCAATGAGCATATCATCCCGTAGGATTATAAAATTATTGAGAGCTTTTGGTCAGCCTCACCATAATGCATTTTAGCACTTTTTCTTGCCATAGGAAGGAATTGATAATTTATTTTAGTGCTAACAGAACTAACAAACGACTTGTTCTTACCCATTGAACCTCCTTCATGGGATCACCAATCACAGAGGTTGGGTTGCCATCGCTGTTAATTTCAAATTAGCTTTAGTCCCATTCCCCTCGACTAATTTGATTCTTCCTGGGGTTTGTTAATGGATCTGCATGTTAAATTTTAACCTCACAAAATCGATTGAGATAACTCCACAAATTTTAAACATGCTTATTCATATAGTATCTCAAACGATATTCAATTGTACCATTATTCTCTCAACAATGGCTATTACTATTTAGCAATCACAACTCGTCGACATAAAATGTCGGTTTTACACCCACAATTTTTGCTAAGAGATTGCTAACAACTTAACCTCCAATCTTAACCAATATTAGAGTAACAAACTCTGATTCACATAAGAATTTATTTTGCCTACTAGTGGATTTTTTCATACAAAACTGAAATTCAATTGAACATTCGTGTATCTCAATACAACGGGAATCTATTGTATATGATATCAACTTTATGGTACCTCTCAAATATTTAAATCTCCTAATGAGACTGCATATTTATATACGCTCAATCTTCACATAGCACAAGCTATATCATAGGGATTAACATCATTTATTGCAACAAATTCTCAACAATTTGTGCACACCAAAATTGAGCAGCAAAATCAGTTCTTAAATCATTTCAAAAACTGTGTTAAAATCATAAGGAATATTCACAATAGTTCTCAAAAAACCAAACTTTAAGAACATTTCTTAATATTGTATATAATCACTATTCCTTTATGATTTCAACACCCAAAATCACATTTGCTTCATACATGCTTTCATATTAAATTTTGAAGTCACATATAACACATGCTATTTGCATTAGAAATTTAATATGCATAATAGTCATACATGTTTATAGCATTGTAAATATACACACATTTATCTCTACACTATACAAATGACTAAATTTTCATGCCACACAAATAATTCATAAAATTTGCTCTCTGCAGCAAATAATAAAACCTCTACATAATTAATTTTAAACCGCAACTTGGTTTTATTAAATGAGGCAAAAAACAATTTGCAATAATTTTCAACTTTAAAGATTTATAAGGTACCCTATATATTAGACATCCCCACACTTTCAAATATCTCAAAAATATTTTCACACTTTATAAATAATAATTCTAATTTAATTAGAATCTCACTATATAATCCTCATCCATTCTAATTACATTAGAATTTCTCATAGAACTTCCACCAAAAAGGGAAAATAAGTTTCAAAAACTTACAAATGTCATATTAAAAACATTGTTCCTCGTCTAATAGACAATAACAATAGCATTAACCTCAATAATTTATTTTCCGCAATTTTAACATCTAAAATCTAGAAGATATTTCAGACATGAATTGATGTTTCAAATGCCCGCTAACAACAAGGAAATGTACAAAAAAATTACTGTAAAACCATGCTTTAGTTCCTTGGAATTGTATCTCACATTCTATGCATGACATATTAGAAATACACAGTAAATAGTCTGAACCCTCAAATAAATTTACTCATAATCACTTATTTGATTTTTTTAAAACCACTTTTCGTTTTTAAAAGTCGAAATATTGAATGGACAATATCATCTGTTTTCCTCAATTTGAGCGCTAACACATTCATCATTGTCATTTATTTATTCAATGAGCATTGAGTAACAATAAATTGCAATGAATTATAACAACTTCCATAATTCTCAATGTTCCGTTGGCCAAATGAAATGTAATGTATATTTAAAAACTCATAAAACCCAATTTTATAACACCCACACCCAATGGGCACATTGAAAATTTGAAGAATAATGGGAGATAACATTGATGGAATAACAATGAGGTTAGCAGCTATTCTATTCAGTTTAATATATTCAAACAAAACAATAAATAATATATTCAAACAAAACAATAAAACCTTCACAAAAGGAATTAAATATTCCACCAACCACTACTGTAGAATCAATTACTGCAGCATGACAATATCTTTTGAAAGGAGTGCGGCTTTCTAAAACTTATATACATCAGCCATCACGTCAATCATAATCATTAAATGAAAAGTGTAAATCATCACCTTAAGTCAATGATGCAGCATGGCAGTTTATCCAAGATCCTCACAGGAGTAATGTTAGACCAAGATAAATATGCTTCTTACTATAGATAATTTCTACAACTTTGAATTCTAAAAATAAAAGGTATTTATCTTCTAAGATTGTTGGTGTCAGCATTGTACACTGTACAAATTGTTGGTGAAAGTACCTGTTGAAACACAATAAACAAATAGTTTAAGTCACGTCCAAAGACGTTGTCCTTATGAGATATTCCGTAATCCCCCTAGTAGATTAGGAAGCAACACTCCCCAGGATAAAACGAACATTTCCTGCAGAAAATAGGGTGACAGAACTGTAGAAAGATATTAGTGTAACTCAGAAGAAGAGAGAGAGAAGAGGAGCTCGGGGACCTCTATCTTTAGACCTCAGTGCTCTCACCCCGATAGATTTGAACTTACTCCGTACATTGCCTTTTATATGTAGAAATCATATGACCATTGAGCAACAATAATGATCATTTATGACAATTTAATGACAATTAAAACAACAGTTACAAAACAAATATTAATAACAATTTAATATAATAAAACTTTTTAAATGTCATTAAAACCAGTCAATTAGAAATCCAACGGTCATCTTTAATGTTCAGTTCAAAGACTCTTCTTATTAGTTTGTTTACTAACTCAAGCTCATATTCGATTGTATACTAAGGTATTCTCAATCTTGAGTTATATGAGACTTCTTCCTTTGACACACTCACTCACCCACAATATTTCCAACAGTTTTTTGTCATTATGTCTCTCGGAACAACTAACTTCAGCGTAGTTTATCTTTCATTTGCTTTTGCTTTAATTAATTATGAGTTTCTTAATTTAAGTGAGGATGTGAAATTAGTACTTGTGTTTTTTAAATTGCAGAATGATTACTTTATTTACTCTAAATTAGTAATGTGATGAACTTTGTTAACATATCAAAGGATGATTACAGACAATGAGAGATAGTGGCTGTCAATATTTTTCTCAAAGGCACTTAAATTTGCAAGATGCTTGACATTGACATTTCTAATAATGAGTTTTTTCTTTTTAATTTTGCTCGTATAATCATATCGTTCTAGTGGAACAAGGCGCCTATGTTAAAGAAAAGAAACCATAGCGTAGGGATATTGCTCAAGATGTCACAACAAAACATAATTATTGTGTTAAATGTATTTAATAATAATATGATACAAAGTACTATTTTTTGTCCTTAATGTAAGATATATTTACTTAATTTTAGTGGATTAAAGAAGTTAGTTAAATTGGTTGATATGACATTTTTTAAAAAAAAATACCCTAATCATCTTCTTTAATTCTTTCCATCTATCTGACTTAATTATTGTTGAAGGAGTATCAATAAGGATAAATACTACATATATATGAGAAATAGATCTTATATTTAAGATTAAGATTAACTCTCAATTAATCCCTACACTAAGAACCAGAAGAAGTAATATATAAGGCAACTATCACTCCAGCGAGAGACGAATGGAATAATAATCCAGAAATCTTTTCAACCAAGCACAATACGGTATTAGTTTAATTATATAACCAAGTAGGCAACTATACACTATAACTCTATAAATTCCATATCTTAGGGATACCTCAAATTGGTATACTCTCTCATCTTCACAATATAATTCATTTTAACTAATTTTCATAATAAAAAAATTGTAGTTAACCCATCAAAATTTTTGCTTAAGTTGAAGAAAATTTAAAACTTTACCCATATTAAATGAGGTTTTTAATGAGAAAGAGAAATACAATGAGTCATATTTAAACATTAATTATAGAGATAAAACTATAAAAAAAATATTAATTACTCTCTAAATAACTTATATTATAGACCAAAGTACTTCACGGTAGACATTTAAGTGAAATCATGATCAGTGAGGCATGTGAGATAAAATTGCTTAGCCCTACAACAATAGTACTAGTTAAAGATTCCTAAAGATCTAAACCAAGAAACCCAATGATGTTCACCAG
Organism: Albizia julibrissin; assembly: GCA_037074505.1. Taxonomy (NCBI): domain Eukaryota; kingdom Viridiplantae; phylum Streptophyta; class Magnoliopsida; order Fabales; family Fabaceae; genus Albizia; species Albizia julibrissin. The sequence goes on along the minus strand of CM073484.1, from coordinate 32,974,050 downwards.
ACATTCTTTAATAATGTGATCGTGTAGTGCATTAACTCTTTCAGAATGATTTGTTCCTGATTAGTGCAGCCGCAACTGCCCAAGCTTCCAAATTATCTTCAAATATTCAGCAAGCTTCTAATGATATTGGTATGTGCAGGCCTTCAAGATATAAGAAGCAATCAAATATTCAATATATTCCACATAAGCTTGAAAGTTTTGTTATGTTCGGGAAAAAAAAAAATAAAACAAGAAATTTTTGTTATCATTAAAATCATGATAATTCATATACTTGGGATTAGATGTAAGCTTAAGTAGTTAGGATGAATTAGGATAAATTTTGTATGTCGTATCATCATCTCTCAATCGTTTTTTTTTTCTTTTCTGACTTGATGAAGGGTTTTATATCTCTTGAGACTTGAAGCGCAAAGAGTTTTTGTCTTTCACATCAAGTGCACTTTATGAGATTTAAACTTGTGTTCTCCTCTTTATAAAGGTGAGACTGCTTAACATCACAACCAACAACTTATTGGTCTATTCTTTATCTCTTTACTTAGCTCATTTTCAAATTCTTTGTTTTAATTTACACATTATTCTTTTGTGTAATTTTATATTTCATAATATTGAATATTTTGAAGAAAATAATAATTCATCAATAACCTTATTTCAAAAAATACCATTTTAGTCCGGGAAAAAAATTATTCAATAATTAAGCATGAGTTTTTTTTTTCCGATAATAATAACAAAATTTTGCATTATGAAATAAAATTATAACATATGCAAAGTTCCCTGGCATAGATTGTACATCGTTTAGTACATATGTAACATTCCATGGAACTGTATCCTATTAAGTATCATTATTTTTGCATGCTTATGTTTGACAAGTCGACAAAACAAAGGTACATCTTCAAGGTGAGTTATGCATTGTTGGTGCAATATAAAATGTAACGCATTTCTTAGGGTCTTAGGGCAACTAGATGCATATGTAACGGTTCTAATTTAATGCTCGAAGAGTTACACCATGTACCGAACTCTTGATTTTGGAACTACAGCGGTGTAAACTACGTCCCTGCATAACAAATCTAATTCTGGGCAAACCACAATGACTCTAAGATTTGAAAGGGTGAGTATGACAGAAAGGTTATGCAATTATTTTCCATCCAAATATATAACTAATGAGACAAAGTACTATTCGAATAAGCATCTATCTTAAGTCCCAATTGGCTACCAAACCAACAAGCTCTAGAATAAAGGCAATATAAAAAATATTGATCTAAGGATTCATCATTCAAAGAGCAGAAGGAATATACCTCAATATTAGAGATGTGTCTAAGCCTTAGAAGATTTGAGGAAGGAAGTATATACATCGGGCAAGCTTCCAAACAAACAATCTAATTCTTGGTGTGATCGACAACCTCCAAATCATAGAACAGAGTGTATAGAGATTGACGGAGTTGCCTCGTGGTCGATAAATATGATATTGATAACCATAGTCAGTCCTTCTCAGACCATGTATGATCAAGTAGAATGTTAGTACGAGTTCGGTAAGGGTTAATATTAAATTAATAATACTTTTAAAATTTTACACCTTTAAAAAAATCAAGAATTTTTTAGACATGATTTTACTGACTAGTCAAAATATTTTCTAATTGTTTATCCCATTTGAATGCTAAAGGAAGAAGGAAAAAAAGAAGAAGAAATGATTAAATAATGCATCAGGTGTTGGGTTTTGATCAGTGTTCATGAACCCGGACCCGAATCGGACTAGTCCAGTATCCGATCCGGTTCACTATTTTTTTTAAAAAAAAAATCTTTAAGATTTCTTATTAATAACTCTAAAATCTTCAATTTCTCACCGGTTTAACCCCGAGTTAGCTCTGGTTTGACCCTGATATGACCCACTTACCCTTGACTCAATAATCCAACCGATTTAGTGCCCAATCTAGGTTCATGAACCTTGGTTTTGATACAATGGCGGAGAAAAACACAAAGGGGCTTTTATGTATGGTATAAGTATAAGGGAAAATTCCAAAAAAATACCATTTAAACTTCAAAATCTCAAATAGGTGATTTAACAATAAAATGATTTGTTAATTGCATTACTATTCTTGTTAATCTCATTTACGACTTTGTCAACAGGATTTTAAAGTTTAAAAGGTATTTTTTTGGAATTTTTCCTAAGTATAAACTATAAATAAAATAATTATAAATTATAATATTTTGATTTTTAAATAAAATATGAAAAATAATTTCATTTGAATTTGATTTTAATCTTTAATTTGATGATGTTAATTTTTTATTTGAATTTATTTTTCATGACATTACTTTTAAAAATATGTTAAAACTTAAATAAGGTTATTATGGCATTTTCTCTCCTCCATCAAAATATGGATAGTATTACGAGTATGTTTGGATTCACAATGGTAGAAATGGTTTTTTTAATATGACATTTGCAAACTTACAATTAAAAGTCTAATAGTGTAATGTAATTAATTTATATTTGAACTGACGATGACAAAAATATCTTTTTTTTAAACGGAAACATATTTAAATAATTATTTTAAAAAGTGAGATTAGATAGAAAATAATTGAAAATGACATCAATCTTATAAAATTATATATATATATATATATATATATATATATATATATATTACACGCACACATGTATTTATGTACGTACGTATGTAACACAGCACACACACCCACACCCACACCCGTGTGTGTGAGAGAGATTTATATATTGTGATAATTTTAAGTGAAAATTATAAAAATAGTTAATTTATTATTTTGAAAATTTTGAAAATACTAAAATAGTTAATTAAATTTAATAGATAAAATACATATAAATTAGAAATCATAGAAATGTAAAAGTTTCTAACTTGCATTTGATCACATATCTTGTATAATTTGATTTGTAATTATGTCATAAAATTTTGATTCTTTTACTGACTCATTATTATCTTCATCAATTACACTTGGGTTTATACTGATATTATATTTTATAGTGATATTTAATATAAGATATATATCTCAACAAGAATCCAAAATAAATCAGGGTTAATAAAAACTCTTAAAAAATATTAAATGCCTAACAATCATAAGTCAAAATAAACACCTTCATCCTGCTTAAGATTTTCTTTGTGCGACTACCAAGCAAAGTAATAGTCAATTATTACTCAGTTGTGACTAAAAGGGATTATTTCTGCTTTATCTTATTCAAAGGCCCAAGAGTGACAGGCCCAAAACAACATTCATTTGCCAGATAATCCAAATTATTGAAAAGTTCAGTAAAAAACACATCATTAAAAAGTCAACGTGCCTGGTCACACTCCTACTATGGCTATGAATAAAAGAAGCTGGGTGAGTGATTTATTTTGAATTTAAATGAAAAATCTTAATTTACTTGTCTCAAAATTTTATATTTCTTTCATATTATTTTTATTAACTACATATATTAAGTGGTTTTCCAATAGAGATAGTATTTAATGCAAATTATTAAATGGAGTACTCCTTTCAGTCACATTTATAAGGCATCTTCTATAAGGTGCTTTTGATATTTTTTTAATAAAGTATTTGATAGTTTTAAAAGAGCAATGTTATAATTCACTAGTTTAAGAAAGTCCGTCACATGGAGGTAAACTCAGGAATGTAAACTGAAATAATAAACTCATAAAATTTTACTTTTATTAATAAATAACTTTTTAAAGTGTATGATTAAATATATTTCAAATATGAATAATCAAAATTAAATCTATCAATATTTATAATTTATCACACTCAACCAAAAAATTTCTATGAAGTTTATGTATGAAGTTATTGAACATAATAAAATTCAAAAAGCTAACCCGAGATTAAGAGTGAGTTAACACGATTTAGAAAATTAAAATGTAAAAATATAAACTTAATAAGTCAACTTGCGAATGTAACCAAATTTGAATTTCATGATAAAAGTGGTGCTTTCAACCATTTTTCTTCATACAAATGAATAACTTAGAATTAACATATAGGGAAAAAATACTCTTTAAAAAACTAATTTTCTTTACAATAAATTAGTTATCTAATTTATAGAGGATATATATCTTTTATTTTTATTTTTTAAAACAATACAAAAAAAAGAAGGTTTCAAGTAAAAACAAAGTGAGATACGGGAACCATGAAACATAAAGGGCCAACGCAACTAAACACCATGCAATTACCAATACAGCCTAGTCATACACAAATCATGCCAAAGAAGATGAAGACCGCCACGCCATGAGCATCTAAAGCAAGACAAGACAAGCACAGTTCCCTTTGAAGCATGCCACTACAGGCCGAAGCCTTACAGGCATATGTATCCCATGGGATACTGAAAAAGCAATTGGGAACATCTAAAAGAAGACAAAACCATAGCAACAATCACTATGAAGTATGAACTAAGAGAAACGAGAACAAACCAATCATCCCCAAAAGTATGTGTCACAACAACTTATTAATGAAAAATAACAACTAGAAAATAAACAAACACCAAAAGACAAAAATCTGCAGCGCTGCAAGATGGACTTCTCAAAGTGGCTGCTAATCAACCTAGACCGGCATTTGCGAAGCTTTTTGGGAAAAGCTTTGCCGATACACATCAACCTAGTTTAATATTTCTATTAAAATTAAGGTAATTAAACTTAAATCGGTTACTGAATTGGTCGGGGTATTGAGTCAAGGGTCAGTGGGTCAGATCAGAGCTAACCCGGGACTAAACTAATGAGAAATTGAAGATTTTAAGATTATTAATATAAAATTCTAAAGAAAAATTTAAAAAAAAAAAAGACTGGACCGGGTCACTGGACTAGACTGGACCAATCTATCGGCCGGTTGGCTAGTTTCCAGTCAAGACCAATCAGTCCGGTCCAGGTTTAATAACCTGAATTAAAATGATATACACCCATAAAAAATTAATATGAACCGACCTAGCCCCAGCTCGATAAAAAGATTAACCTTCAGAATTCTTCACAGCCTCTGTACAGTAACGTTGAATATGTCTAATTTGGTAACAACGATAGCAGAGACTACCAATGTCTTCAAATAAAAAGGAAGGTCATAGTCAATTTCCAGATTGAATCACTGGCGCTGATCTTAATGCAAGAAAAATCTTTCCAGACAAAAACTTTGATTTTCAATCCCCCTTGGCTTTGAAGCACTGAATCTATCATAATCCATATAACATTCAATATTATGAGAGACATGAACTCGTTTTTCATCAACCACTTCAAGAAATAAATAATGTTGACCGATAAAAACTTATATATGATTTTCAAGATATACATGATTTTCATCACAAGATGGAAACATGTTTAAATAAAATTAAAAGTTAAAGTGTAAATTTGCCTCTAAAAGTTTTCATTGAAGAGTAATATTATTAAGAAGTTTTTTTGTATTCAATGTTACCTCAAAATTTCAAAACGTAATTTTGTCCCAATCAACATCAATTTTTTAATGATTAACGCTACTCTTTTTAATTGCCTGGGTAAAATTGCTACCTTTTGAAGTTTCCGAACCAACAATAAATCTAAAACAAACTATAGGGGTAATATTACTTCTCAGCGAAAACTTCCAAAACAAATTTACATCTTAACTCTGAAATCAACTCCACGTCAAATATCTTAGGAGGGCACAGAAAGAGAACCAGATAACCAAGTACTAAGAAGCAGGGGATTATTAACTCACACCAATTAAAATAATACCAAAGATGCGGAGAAGAGGAAAATTGTGCAACGAACCAAGAAGCTTGACAAGAACCACCTTACAGAGAGAAATTCTCTCCTAACGAGTTACCCCGCCATTTCCTTCCATAAAAACTCTCCCCGTCTCTCTCCCCGCTAAATTGTGAAGAAGGGGAACGGATGGATGTGATTGTTTATCGTGAACGGCTCAGATTGTCCTGAAGCAAACCTTAAAACGACGCCATTTTGGGAAAAGTGGAAACATGTCCTGCTTCCTGAGTCGTTCCATTGAATGGTTGGACTGTGCTCTTCCCTCTTGCAGTGCACATGATCAGAGCCCATTGATGTCCTTACAAGGGGAGGTATAGTTTATTGTTTTACGATTTTCATTGTGAAAAATATTCTTTTGATAATTACTTCGAATGACCACAACTCTATAAAAATCATAATTGTTGCTAACTTCAGTAGATAAATCAATAAGCAAGCATGTCTTCCAGTTTCCATTAGCTTTTCTACAAGGTTACTGATATGTGTATCGACTAAAGCTATCTAGTTGATGGTATATCCTAACTTTTCTATGCATAATTCAATGAAGAAACCCAAATTAATCTCTAATCAGAGCCCATCCAACTAGAAATTAAGAAGAACAAAGTTAAGAAAGCAAATATACAAATCAGAGTATGCTTCAACTAATTAATTATTAAAACCACAATAATCTTAGAGAAAGGAAACTGGCTATACATAAATAATTTACAGAATATAAATGCAAAACAAATCCATGTCAAACATCTTTGCAAATGAAAAAGGAAAGGAGAAAGAATGCAAGACCTGGGAAAATCTTGAGACTTATCATCAACCCTTTGTCCTAGCTCTTCTTAGACATAATGCCTCTCCCAAGCAGCTCCATTGAGCCCCACTAGATTTTTGTACAACAAGAAGGGAATGGCTTCCAATAGGGTTTAGAGTTTAGGTGTAACTAAATGAGAGTCTTAATGATGGTTACAGAGAACTTAATTGGATTTAGATTCCCTCAATCGTTTAATTGTTTAAGTGGCTTGAAATAGAGACAGAGGCAGGGTGCAGTTCTTAGTGTGGGTCCCACTTTATTTCCATCTTTCCGCTCTCTTGAATAATTGAGCAATTGGGGTGATCCAAATCTGAATATAATCCTTTGTTTCTTTGCGCACCAAGCAAAATTAAACCTGCATGATCATTACTAGAACTCCATCTACAGATATCTTGAGCTTAATTGCTGCATAATCTCCAGCCAACGTATTGAAGGCAAGATTAAAATATTTACATCCACATTTTTTATCTTCCTGACATCAGATTTACAAGATTCTGGTTATTGTAGAAGGCACCAACATCCCAATCATTGGTGGAAGAATAAAGTGTCATGAGAGCAACTACAATGGATCTCATAGTTGGCCGCAGTTGGGGATTCTCTTGGGTGCATGCTTTTGCAAGTAGAGCCATCTGCAACACAAAAGTCATACATTGAATGGTTAGAATCAGAAACACAAACATAGTTAAAATCAGAAACACAGACATTCTCATAGTCTGTAAATATATGGATTTGATTCTTTCAAATTTCTAAGAGAAATTAAAAGGGTAAATTGTAGGAAGAGATACACAAACATGATAAGCAAACGGTGTTTCAGAAATAAGTAGGATCCCTTCAAAGTTTAACACGAGTTTCAGTAAAACTTTAAGAGCATTTTAATCCCAAATGAACATACTTTCAAAACTGAGTCAATAGGGTAGTCATCCCCAAGCCTTGGGTCAACCAATTTGCGAAGATCTTCTGTAGGATCAGGCTGATTAAGAGCTCCATGAAACTGCATTACATGAAACAAATAATGACAACTGCCAATGTTTGCAACCTTTAAGTTTAGATTACTGTAAGAATGTAATGCTAGTTGATATGAAACTAATAATGATGTTATTATGATAATAATAGTGCAAAGATCTAAGAGATCAAGGTTCAAGAATGACCATTGTTACAAGGCCCTTTGAGTCAGCATCTGATTGAGTTGTCTTGACAATTGCTCCCTTGGCCGAAATAAGTTCAAAAAGAACAACTCCAAAAGCATAAACGTCTACCTTAGGAGAGACATCACCATACTGAGCATATCTGTGGATAAGAGCATAAGTTAGTATAGACATAATAATATGATAGTGAAATTTTACCCCTTAAGAATCCTAAAATAAGGTGTCCTGAACGACATGAATATACACTATTTCCTACTCAATCATACTTCAAAAAAAGTACAGTATATATAATTAAATAAGCAAGCAAGATAGGATGCACTCGCTAGCAATTAAACTGGAATGGCTGTGTTCTCTTTCGTAAAACGAATGGACTCCGGGCTCGTTTGTGAATTTCAGAGAGTGCAGTAGTCAGTCATCAATAGAGTGGGGTGAGATAATGTGGAGTGGGAAGAAAAGGGTAAGTTCTCACACACTCTCTCTAGTGCAATACATTTAATGGAAAAAATGATAAATAACTGATGACACCTCTTAATATCCAGAACTCTATTTCTTGTTGTTCATTTCTTGATTTGACCATATGCTATTCAGCTTAGTTTTCAGTCAGTTTAGAGAGAACCAATAGTATGAGTTTTCATCTCTCTCTGTTCCTTTTCTCCCTCAATTTCTCTCCTTTCCCCTACTAGTTCCTATTTGGAAGTTAAACAAAGTGATCAATAGTTTAGGGCAGGTCCAAAGTATGAGTTTTCAACATTAATTTTACAGAAAAGAAGGAAAATGAAGAGTATTTCAAATGATAAAGGGTTGAATGGCAATAAATAAATAAATAAAAGGACGACCCAGTGCACAAGGCTCCCAACAAGTGGGGTCTAGGGAGGAATAGGTGAGGAGTAGGCATTTAGAAACTTGTCCGTGCGCCACACAATTCTGACCTTTTAACCATGGTTTATCCACCACCTACACTATCTCCTAAACAGGCCTTCAAAAATAAGAAAGATAAAGATAAGGGTTTTGGATCCAAAAAGAACAGATGATGCATACTCTGGTGGCATATATCCAAAGGTTCCCACAAGATGACCAGTGGGAAGTGATGAGTTTCCCACTTCTGTCAGTTTAGTTAATCCAAAATCTGCAACCTGCAAATAAGAATATTTTAGGAACATTCATAATAGCCCCAAATATCAATATAAAGACAAGTATGCAGGTTATATCAACCTTCCCATGGAAGCTCTTATCTATCAATATATTTGCCGACTTTATGTCACGGTGGATATACACAGGAACTGTATGCTCATGAATATATTCAAGACCTCTGGCAGAATCCAAGGCAATTTGAAGTCGGGTAGGCCATGGTAACGGATCTCTTCCTGGCAACATTATGACAATGGTATTACATGATTGCAATCAAAATGCAGAGTATGAAAAAGAAGAACTACATTAAGTTCTGATCTTACCTGTACCACGCAGATGTTCACTCAAGTTTCCATTATCAATGAATTCATAAACCAGGAAAAGAGAGTTCTCAGTGCAATACCCAATTAAGCGCACCTACATGGCATTAATACATACATATTTATTACTTCAACATGTATTCTTGAACATTAGACCTACAATTCTATATATTTAAATTATGATTTATTTTCTGCAGAACAATAATTCACATACTTAGATACATACTATATATAAAGAAATGGGAGGATATTCTTTTTCTAGAAAAATTCAAACCTGTGAATTAGAAGTAATTTCCATGTTGATATGAAATCAAATAGGTTATATCTTCTATCTATTGTAAAATTTGTTGTATCTTAATTTTGGGATAAATGGATGACATACCAAACAACATTGGATTAGTGGGTTAAGAACTCAAACCAAAGGAAGTTATTCAATGCCTAGACACCAATGGATGTTAATCTTTTCTCTTACAACCCATGTGTGAAAATAGTGGCATCCGTATTTAATGCCTTGATCACAAAAACAAGCAAAAAACACAACACTAATAAGCCAAACAAATGCTCATAAGAGGAGTGACAGTGGTAGTGACACAATGCACTTTTCCCGTCAAAATTTTCACCTGTTTCCCACATCCCTAGGTATATAAAAGCTCTGGATATTCGTATAGTTTGAGAAACTTAGTACCAGGTTAAGGTGATGAACATTGGTTAGGACTTTTAATTCAGCAAGAAATTCTCTAGTTGCTTGCATATCCATCTTCTTGATTGCGGCTTTCTGCATGGAAAAATCATTCAAGCGAACTTACTTAAGGAGAATATGGAATTCAAATTTAAAGGAAAACATAGTATAGCTATAAAGCACAAGCAATTGTTGATCTATGATAAGAACTTTATCGAGTGTTATGTAATTCTGCATAAATTGTCTCCTCAACAACTTCTTGTTTTTTAAATTAATTCATTCACTCGTTTAGGTATCATGTAATCATATCTTTCATTATGTGTAAAACCAAGGAAAACGTTCTCAGCAAAACAAACAAACAAAATCCTTTTTGTTTTGTTTTTTTTTTTGTGTGTTTTTGTGGGGTGTTTTGGGAGGGGGGGGATCATGCGTTCATGTTCTTTCCTCCAATTTGGCTGTTCAGGTATACTAATACGGTTGCACTTAATCCTCCTAACCTATCAATTCCAGCTATCCTTCCATAATTAACACAAACAAAAGAAGATTCTGTTTGAATTACTCATGCATATCACACACAGAGCAGATATGGTCTTATCTTCAAACTTAAATTGGAAAAACAAATAATTTAGTGAGAACCCAACATTAACCAATAAATCATTAACAAATCGAAACAATATATGTGTTACTACCTCGCCTCTCAGCTCTGCATAATAGACAGCACCAAAGCCTCCTTGACCAATTTTATTAGCCATACTGAAATTATTTGTGGCTGCAGCTAGTTCTTCATATGAGAACTCCACTGATTTGTCCACCGTGATGCCCATAGGACCAACATATTCTGAAATTTCAGATTTAACATTAGCAGAGGCTCCATCTAACAATGGAAAGTAAAGTGAATATATGTAGAATTAATATATTTATTTAATTTCTTAGAATGTGCAATACTGGGAAAATAAATTGCAATGAAAGGCACAGAAAATGATAATCTATTGTAGCTGGAACAAGCTTTCAAGTCATGAAAAGAAAACACAAGGGCTGGTTAAAAGGGATTATCAAAGTTTATTTCTCCCAAGACCCCAATATTTCTCGTTCACTATTTTCTAGGAACATGATGCCACCGTGAATGAGGAATGGAAAGTATCTACATAAAAAATTTAAGTAACAACACCAGATACAGTAAATTTTTCTCTCTGGATTTGTTCACTAGAGATAAGGATCATGTTATCTATAATTGAACAGTCAAATAAGGTCTCCGAGCTGGATTTTATATGTAATGAAAATTATAGAAGAACTATTGAATCGAGTAAAATTCACAACACCATTTCGCATGTCTACAAGGAATGGTAGAAGGATTGAAAGAGGGAGGGAGTCATTGAATAAAAAATAAGTACACCCTTCCCAACAAAAGCAAAGAGCTCATGAAAATATTCCAAGAGGAACTTTCGGAAAAGGTAGAAGGAAAAAAGGAAGAAGCTGTTGGAACAATTACAATTAATTACAGGAAAATCATAGTCTTACCCTTCTCTTCTTGAACAGAGAACTCTTGGAAATCTTGAGACAGTGGTTTTGTGTCATCCATCTTCTTTCGGAAATATCCAAAATATATAGAAACTGCCAACAGCAGAAGTGCAGCTACTACTCCAATAGATATTCCAGCAATAACCCCACCAGACAGACCTGCTTATGCGGAATTAACTTCAGTTTTTAACTACAAGCTGGCCATTGACAAATATGAATGTCAAACTGAAGAGACAACAACCAAATGACGAGCTTTCTGAGAAGAGAAAAAAACAAAACCACCTGCTCTGGAACTGCAGAGTGAAAGCAAAAATAGTCATTGATAATTGTCCATTGAAGAATGGAAATGTTACACAACCAAAGTGCTGATAGCATGCAAAAAGAAAAACTTACTTAGACGCCATTGGAGGGTATATGCCATTTTGATCTGGAAAATTAATCGACAAAATGAGACTGTGATGTTGACAAATATATAAGTTACCATGTAAGCTGCTTGTAAAAAGCATTAAACAGAAAAAAATACTAATTTTGTATTAACTGCTTCGTAAAACTTCCCTGATATTAACAAAAATCAATCGCTATTCATTCCATGATTCCATCAACATCATTTTAAGGCGGAAAGCCTAATAACATACTCCAGACTTGATATAATAGGGCTCCAAGTTAGCATTTAAGCAATTTTCATCCATGCAAACCGAATTTGAGGCCATGTGCCAGCGCAAAAATACCTTTGAATTGATAGCAGAAGACTAAGAAAAACATTGCAAGTGGATATATGTTCAGCTTAGCATCACATACTTGGGTGTTCGAGAAAAGATTCCCCGCGGGTCATGTGTTTATTGAATAATTTTATATCAATCGAACTTAAACCATAAGTTTCTTTCAAAAGAAAAGGCAGAACCTACCTTTGCCTGGTATATAAACCAATCCACTCCCTTGGCTGAAATTCACACCCGGATTATACTTCTGCAGCAACCCAGCGTCAAGCTTCTCATTACTGGCAATTGATTGCAAAGTATCCTCAGGCCTAAGTGGCCATGTGATGAACAAGCCATAGAGCTTTGATACTTGGCTGTTACCACAATAACAACTAACAGCAACATTAAGTGTTCCACTTGCAGGAATTGTGTCGCCATTGAACTTCCTCAACAACTCAACAGTGGTCAAATTGGAATAGTACGTCTCAGCAACAGTCTTGTAGGTATCCCCTTGGTTAATCGTGTACTGAAACAGATGACCTACAGATCCATCTTGAAGACAATCACATGGGAATGGGATGTTGATTCTTGTAGTGGATTGAACATAATCTCTGCTGATTGTTTGATCTTTGTTGTAGGGGACGATGACGGTTTCGTCTGTCAGAATCGGGGATCGCATTTGTTGTGCGATGTATGAGAGATTAGAACCTGGCCAAACGTAGTAAGAAGCTAGAGCTAAATCACAACTCTTGCTGCAACTGGACTCTGCACTGGGAAAAACAGAAGCGAAGAAGAAGACGAAGAAGAAAGCAAGAAATCCATATCTGGGTTCCATTAAGTGCGAGAGAAAGTTGAAAATTGAGAAAACCCCAGAGCAGAAATCACAAACAAACGAAGAACCCACTAGGAATTAAAAAAAATAAAATGTATTTTTGGATTATTTTTAATACGGAATGTGATAGAGGAAGAAAATTTGGAGCGTCCAACCAAGCTGGGTATTGAAATTGGTTGATAAAACTCAAAGTCTATGCTTCCAAAATATGTCATCAAGCAACCATTAACTAACACGGCCCCACCTACTTTACGAACAAATCAAGCCGTCCTTAATTTACAGGTGCCGTAGGGAAAAGGTGGACCGGTGGCAGAGAGATACCAAAATCTTGCCGAGCAGAGATTGTCAACGTCAATCGTTTGAAATTGAAAGTTTTAATAACTTGCTCCAAAGTGTCAGCACAGGGGTTACGTTATTGATATTGATGGGAGTGCTCTGAGTTTTCAAAGTGAATTTGTTCGGGAAAAAAATTCAAAGTGAATTTGTTGATTAGCATTAGTTCTTATTATAAGTCTGCTAGATGTATTTTTTTATTTTAAATACAAATCTACTTAGAAGTTATTAATAATTATTTTTTAAGTTTGGCATTATTTATTTTTTTGTGGAAATAGAGAAAAAGGAGAGAGATGAGGATTATTTATAAATGTATAGAGAGAAAAAATTGTAATACAGGTAGTCGTTGAAAAATGTATTAATTTAATTATATTTAATGATTTAATTGTCATTATATTCTTTAATATATAAAAATTATTTATGGCAAAAAAAATATGCAAAAATTAGTTAAAATGGATTTTTAAGAAAGACCTATGTGATATTGGGACTCTTGTAATATTAAATTAAATTTGTGGGAAAATTTCAGAAAAATATAATTAAAAATGGAAAAAGATAAATTAGTGCTGCGAATTTATAAAATCTCATATCAAAACTGAAGTAAGAATTTGGGATTTCTAATTCTAACCAAATTGCCCTTAGTTCAGTTATAAAATATTAAAGTGAAGTCATTAATATAAAATCTGATGTTGTTAATATATATAGATGTTGTTATTGACCCTTAAAACTTGTACCCTCAAAATTATCCTTGGTTTTTGAGATATGAAATTGTGAAACATGAAATTAAAGTCGTTAATGTAAAATATGATGTTGTTACTGACCCCTGAAACTTGTGTCCTCAAAATTATCCCTGGTTTTTGGAATAAGAAGTTGTAAAACATAAAAGTAAACTTATTAATGTAAAATCTGATATTGTTAATATATATATAGATGTTGTTATTAACCTCCAAAATTTATGAACTGAACTAAAGGTATTTTAGTCATGTAGTTAGAATTAGAAATCTCAGATTCTTACTTTAGCTCTAACTTCGAATTTAGTAAATTCGCAGGGCCAATTTATTTTTTCTTATTTTTAATTATATTTTTCAAAAATGTTTGCTAAATTGGTTCATGTTACTTTCCAATATTTTGTTCCTTTTTTCCAACATCAAATATTTTGGTCTATAATTTAATTGGGCAAGAAATCATGTAATTTAAATTTAAAATTATCTGGTTTATCAGGAATAGAAATGAAAGGAACAGAACAAGTTCAAGGTTCATGCCGCTATTTTGGACCGTTTGAAGTCATGTGGTCAAAGGTTACGTATCTTGCCACAAAAAGGTGAAATAAAGTATCTTCTTGAAATCGTCAAATATATTGAAATGTGAAATCGTCAATTTTGAGTTGGAAAAAAAAAGAAAAAGAAATCGTCAATTTTGCTTCTAAAAAAATTAAAATGATCTAAATAAAAGTGTATTTCCAAGATCAGATAAAAGTATTTAAAGAAAATGACAGAGATATCTAAGGATTATGGGTTTCATTTGAAATCAAGCACATCTTCATCTTCATGATATATATATATATATATATATATATATATATATATATATTTAGTCCAATGGCAAGCAAAAGCTTGTGGGTTACAAAAAGTCTAAAAATTAGACGATACTACTTGATCATGAGACAAGAGCCCACATTCCCACACAAAGAGATCCAAATAGTCAGTAGGGGATGCTCCCATTTCTCAATGTTCCTGATTGATTCCATGTGCCCTCCTAGCAAGATATCCTGTGCATTAAAGGCCTTCTCTGTAAGAATGAGAAATTTCCAGGTCCCAATTTGATAGAATGAAAGACCTTCGGTTAAAAATATCCTCATACAATGGATGATTTAATCCACAATCAGCCGCTAAAAGTTGTATGGCATCCAACAAGTCAGTGAAGAGTCTTATCTTGTTAAAGCTGAGTAGTTTGCAAAGCTATAATCCACTATGAATAGCATGAATTTCCACAGCAGTTGAGGTCATGTACCCTAATTTCTGTTGAAATTCACGTATCCAATTACTTTGGTAATCTCTGATGACTCCTCCGCATACAGCTTGACCTCTATTGTTGAACAATCCATCTACATCCATATGCACAAATCCGAGCGGGATGTTGCCAAAGTGCTTCATTACGATTAGGTATATGAAAAATTGGATGATGGAACCGTCCATTCTCCACTCCTTCCATAAAGGTGATACTAAACAATTTCTTTCAGTTGGTCTACAGTCCCTTCAATGGCTTTCCTACAACAATTTTTCCATAAAAAACTAGCATATAGTGCAAAAAACTCGATGCCATAGACAACAGTTTTTCCATAAAAAGCTAGCATATAGTGCCAAAAACTCGATGCCATAGTCATCTGGATGCCTTTGTACTCCTTGGAAAATTCTTTAGATTCCAACAAAGCCATTCCTGCAAATCACTAGAGAAGAATATAGTATAATATAATAAGTTAGTCGACAAAAGCCACATTCTTTTTACCTGCTTACAATCTCTCCGGATATGAAGAATGCTCTCCTCACTCTCACATTGAAATAGACATGTGTTTTGAACGCTCATATTGTGTTTTGCTTTGAGTACAGTTGTTGGTATTCTCTCATGGAAAATTGCCACATAAAGTATTTGACACTTTTTGGAGTCTCCCATCCCCACATACCCCACCAGTAGGGCTCAGCCATATGTTCCTGTTGATGATATATCCTGTTATATGCAAATCTCACATTGAAGTTGTCATCCGAAGCTCCTTGCCAACAAACCCTATCATCCTTATTACCCGAGGAGGGAGTTACTTTCATGATTCTATCAACTACCCAAATTGGGAGAAAGCTTCCCTATTTTTTAGTGTCCTATTTCCCATTGATAGTTATAAAAGATTGAACTCTTTCTTCGAGCTGAGATCTATCAAATGTCCATTTCTTTCAACATAATACTTGAGGGCTTGTCTAATAGTTCCCAACAGTCTTGTCAAACTTTTGTATTCTGTCTACTATTCAGTTTCATTCTCAAGCCCTTATAAAACTCCTCCCATACTGTTGTAATTCCATTCCAAACTGCATATTGATCTCTTCTTCTAACTATTTAAGGAATCTTGTTTTCACCATAGCTATACTTGCTACGCAGGCATTTGGCCCATAATGCTTAAGGTTTGGTAATAATACCCCAGCATAGTTTCATGAGAAATGCTCTATTATGGCAATGCAAATCTTTAATACCTAATCCTCCATCATCGTTACTCTTATTAAGGACATCCCAAGCAATAAGATGCATCTTCTTTGACTGCTCATGCTGATTCCAAGAGAAATCTCGGCTAATTTTTTTCAATTATTAGTAATACCCCTTTTGGAATTAGAACCGTTTGCATATGATATTGAGGAATCATTGATAACACTAATTTGATCAAAATAGTCCTTCTTGCAATGCTTAATTATTTCCCTTTCCAGCCTGCCAATCACTTCTAAGCTTTTTGTACTACTGCGGAAAATATCATTTTACACATCCTTTTATGCAGAATAGATACCTCTAAATACTTCCCCAGATCAGCTGTTAGTCTGATCCCCAACATCTGACTAAGATCATATGCCCTACTAAAATGGATATTACGAGCGACAAACATTTTTTACTTACTGAGGTTTATTCTATGTCCTGAAACCTGTCAAAAGTAATGCATGACATTCTTGATTCCATTCATTTGATCAGAAGAAGCTTCACAGAACAACATGAGGTCATTTGCAAAGAACAGGTGTGACACCAATCAGTTTCCATCTCCCTAACTCTACTTCTTTATGAATAAGATGCCCCATCATCTTTATACACAGCAAGAAAAGGTAAGGGCTTTAATGGATCCCCTTACCTCACTCCTCTGGTCGGAAGGAAATTCTCCGAAAGGCTTCCCATTCCAAAGAGTACTCATGGAGGTGGTTGAAATACAACACATGATCAACTTAACAAAGTTAACCCTTAGTCCTAAGCTTTAAAGGGTATACTCTAGAAAACGCCAATCCAACATGTCATACACTTTCTCCATATCTATTTTTAGTGCCACATAACCCTTCTGTCCCCTCTTGATTCTCATAGAATGAATTGCTTCCTACATACTAATTTTGTGTATCACAGCCTTGACAGCCTGTAATAAAACTACACTGATTTTCTGCTACAAGATAGTCCATGAACCCTTTTACTTGGTTCGCAATTACTTTACTGAGGATTTTGAAGCTTACATTACAAAGGGAGATAGGTTTAAAGTCTTTCAATTGTTAGATATGAATAGTTTTGATGATATCAAATATAAATATCAAATATTAAGAGAACAAAGTTTGCATAATATATTTATCTCTTACATTGACCAACTACTATATTTAATATGAAATGTCTTGTAGATTAGTCAAGCAAATAAAGAAGAAGATTGAAGATAGTCAAGAAAATAAAGAAGCTATTTAATTAGGTTATGGAGAATGATCATCAAGAGTAAAGTCTAGAAGAAAGAGATTGAAGAAAGAAGAACTTGCAAGAATTAATGGGAATATCAAGATTCAAACTCTTAAAAGTAATACTGGAGGTTGGAATGGGTCAATACGAAGCTAAAATGACTTATATGGAAGTTATGACACCTCTAGAGGTGATCACTCGAGTAATGTGCCTCTGCTAGATTTTGAAGGGGATCACTCGAGTGATGATCCAGGATCACTCGAGTGATGCATCAACACTCTGTTGTGCTCTGTTTTCGTTCATCATGACAGAAGTTTGGTATTTTAGACATATCTCTCCAACCACATATCCGATTGAGCTGAAACTTGTTTCATATGAAACTAGACTTCCAATGCATCACATAGAAACTAAGATCAACATCAAAGGAGTTCAGATTAAAGAGATATGAGTTTTGGAAGATGACATTCAAATATTAGACATATCTCATAAACCACACATCCAATTGAGGTGAAACTTCATTCATATGAAACTAGACTTAAGGAGATTTCAATGGATATATTATTTGTAAAATTTGAAGTTATATTCGAAGCGGTATGGCTTCTAGAAGTTGACACTCAAAATCTCAAAGATTGTCCACAATAGTAGACACTATTTGGATCATAACTTTCAGAATACAATAAGTTTAGAGCTGATTCTTTTTGTATTGGAATGTAGACGGCTATGATGATAGGTTATTTGTCATATTTGGAATCAAAATGAGTAGATCACTCAAGTAATAACTTGAGATCACTCGAGTGACCACTCTAGTTATGCATTTGGAAAAAGCTTCAAATGTGCTTTGTCATATTTTGAAGGGGATCACTCGAGTAATGACCCAGGATCACTCTAGTGACCACTTGAGTAATGAGGTAAGAAAAGCAGTCTTTAGTTCAGTTATACTCTCTGCCACTTTTTGAAAAAAAGATCACTTGAGTGATGGCCCTGAATCACTCGAGTGACCACTTGAGTGATGAAGTTAGAAAAGTTGTTCAAACTCTATGCTTAGTTTTAGAAGGGATTACTAGAGTGATCACTCAAGCGATGACCTTGGATCACTCGAGTGATGAGTCCTAAGAAGTGAAAAATTTAGTCTTTGATCATTGATTCAATATATTCATGTTTAATACTTCATTGTATTAGCGTTTAAAGTATTTTTCAGGTTAACAATGAAGAATTCATGCGAAGAGACAAAAAGCTACTTCATAGAGAGTGAGGAGCGTCTGAACGTAACAGCTAGTTTTTCAAATACGAAAAATTGTTAAGTGAAGCAATGGGACTCGGATGAATGCTTACAACGATCATATTTTGTAAGCCTCAACAGGAAGAAGAAAGGCTCAACGGTCATCGATCTTCATCAACTATAAATAAAAGAGCATTTAAAGAAGAGATGTACACAAACGGATAAAACACAATGACGCCAACATGCCGATATCATGAGTCATCCACCTCAACCCAAACACTCTCTGTTATTCTGTAGCTTTTATATTACTTATTTTTGAGAGAGTGATTATTTGTATTGTACTTCAGTGTTTATCATATTCACTCTATGAAAGAGTCTGTAAACACCTTCATCTATATTTCTGAATTGATCTCAAGATAGAGGGACTTTGAGAGGGTTGATTTCCCTACGGGGAAAGCTATAGAGAAAATTCCTGACAAGACTTTCTGCTCGTAAGACTTTTAAGGTACAAGCAATAGAGAACGTTGTTGCTCATAAGACTTATATGGGTGTAAGCAGGAGAGAACGTTGCTGTTTATAAGACTTGCATAGGTGAGTGGGAGAGAAAGGTCTTCAGAATTGTTCTATTTGTAAGACTTGCCATAAGGGGAAGTAACTCGGTTGTAACCTTACAGTGTGTAAGGGGGAGTAACTCCGTAACAGGCTTCACAAGTGCTCGGATAAACTTGTGAAATTGTAGTAGTTCTCAAGTACCCAGTTAAACTTGAGAGACATAGTGGATTGAAATCTCAAGAGGAGCCTAGGGATTGGACGTAGGTCATCGTGGATTGGACCAAACCGGGATAAATTACAGTTTGCATCTTCTCTTTCCTAAGCTCTTATATTTCCAGCATATATGATTCAAGTAATTGCTTATAATTTTATGCTTCTATACTTATTGATTTAATAAAATACAAAAAGAATTTGAAAGTTATTAATCTCTTATCATACACCCAATTCACCTCCTTCTTGGGTGTCAGTCAGTTCTAACATTAATAACATAGGATGGTCAACCTTGGGAATGAGGACAATATGTGTTTGATTAATCTCCTTTATGTCCTTGGGCTTGTTAAACATCCCAATCACCAACTCATAAATCTTTGGGCTAACCGATTCCCATTGAGTCTAAAAAAAGTGTGGGCTAAGACCATTAGGGCTTGGTGCTTTAAAAGTACCCATCTCAAAAGCTTTTAATTAATGAAATTGGCCTTAATTGTTTTAGACTTCCTTACACCACCAAATGAATTATTTGGGTTGTATTTCGTGGGCTTTTGCTTACCTTTAAGTGTTCTGATTCAGCTCCACCTTTTGGTTGTATAGACAACTCGTGGGCCTTCTTTTCCTCGCTTCCCTCAATGGGCTTTATGTTCTCCTTGCCCTTAGCCTCGGTCTATCTTCTTCCATTTAGGTTAACCAAATTCTTTGATTATGTTGGCATCCCTTTCACAGCCAACCCCTTCCTCTGACCATCTTTTTTATCTATTCCTACAACCACTACTTCTTTGCCTTTCATAGTTTCCCCTTTTCCACTAGCACAATTTAAACTCATCTCGAGATACTCACCACCTTCTTCCTCCATACTTGCTAGAATAGCAAAATATGAAGAGAAGGCTTTGACGTCATTTTTGCTTTCTGACCTAGGAGGTTGACCCCTCCCACAAAACTTGTCCTTTTCTGCATCTCCTCTTAGGATTCTCGACTTTCCTGGCTTCTGAACCAAAATCCAAGGCCCAAATTTGTCCTCTTTCTTCAGCAAATCTTTCTCCGATGACATTCATGGCATCAATAAGTCTCCCCTGTTCCCACTCATTATCGGCGTTATGTCTTTTTTCACTACTACCCATAGGCAGTTCTCCCTCTGGTAATCGTACCTACCGCAAGCAAAAAAATAAGACCCAAATCTTCATATTCTATATTAAATAGAGTCGATGCTAAGATGATTCTTAGAACCAATTTCTTTTGTAAATCGAGTTCTACACATATTCTTGCATATCTCCCTATATGAATTCTTGCATCGCTTTCATCTATATTCTCAAAAGTGTTCATATCCACCTTAAGCGTTTTCCCAATCATGTCTTCTAGCCTCCATATGCATTCCTTGTTATAACATATAAGTGGAATGTTGGGAATTCTCATCCATGTTACTACTCTGCCCAAGGGATTATGTAAAGGGTCAAAGTAGGGTGACTATCTTTGCACCAATATTGTGTGTTCAACTATTGTCCATGGCCCCTCAAATAGTATCTTTTTGTACTGCTAACCCCAATGCACAAGGTCTTTGAATTTCACCATATAGTAGTTATTTAGGAGGTCTATTAGATCAAATCCATTAAATTGCCATATCCTACACAAATGCTTCTTTAATCTGTAAAAGTTTATTCTTGCCCCTAAGACTGTGATGATAAGGGCATTATTCCATGGTTGCGCCCACCTATTATAGTCTTTATGAGTCATATGCATCTCTGGGTAGACTTCCTTGAGCTTCTTCAATTCTTCTGTTAGTTCTGGAATTTCCCAGGATTGGTTTAAGATGTCAGATATTGGGGGATCACCATCCATCGCCAATCCCCCACAAGCCACTCCATTGTAATCTGTCCCTTTAAACCCCAATAGTGAATCCTTATATGAAGGCATGTGGCTTGAATTTCCCAATTGAGAATTTGTGTTTGTTGCTTCCTGTTCTTCCTTAAACTCATTATCCTCTAGCATTCTATCAGACATAAAAGCGTCTTCTTTCTCTTCTTTTTTTGATTTTTTCACCCCTCCAGCAATTACATTGGCCTCTAGTGCCCTGTTCGATGGTGTATTTCGAATGCCAGGATCCTCCATTAGAGTATCAAGAATGGACACGTCTTCCAAGAGAGAGCACACTTAGAGTTTTTTTTTCACTTCATTATATATTTTTAAACTCCCCATAAACACTCCGCAAGGTAATTAGAAAACTAGCCAACACTAGTGCAAAATAGCCTTTTTAGACCATATCA
Organism: Albizia julibrissin; assembly: GCA_037074505.1. Classification (NCBI taxonomy): domain Eukaryota; kingdom Viridiplantae; phylum Streptophyta; class Magnoliopsida; order Fabales; family Fabaceae; genus Albizia; species Albizia julibrissin. The sequence goes on along the minus strand of CM073484.1, from coordinate 32,952,187 downwards.
TTTAGACCGGTTATTGTGGATAAGGTCTAAAAGAAACACACGGTGGAAATTTTGTAATTAACAGAAACTTTTTAGACCGGTTATTTAAATAACCAGTCTTTAAAATATTATTTAGATCGATCTTTTAAAAAACCGGTCTCAAAAGCAAAGTGTAATTAAATGAATTAAAAATCCCTTTATTTTTAAGACCAGTTATTTAAATAACTAGTCTTAAATTCTGATTAAAATACAAATAAAAAATCCACGGCGTTTTAAAACCGGTTGTACTGATAACCGGTCTTAAAATGAATTTTTTTAGACCGGTTATTTAAATAACCGGTCTTAAAATTGTGTTATTCAAACCTAGCCCGCGTTCATTTCGTATCCCTCTCAGTCCTTCCACAGCCGCGAATGCTCCATTTCAGCCCTACACTTATTCTCCGGTCATATTTCTCCATCTTCTCCGGTCATATTTCAGCCTCGGCTCCAGCCGCCGCCGCCGCCCCTCCCTTCTCCATTTGTCGTTCAATCGAGTGGTTTTAAAATACCACCGCCGCCCCTCCTTCTCCATTTTCCGTTCATCCATCGGCCCGTATCCATGAAACCACTATTATCTCCGGCGTGTTCTCCATCGACTGCAACCGTAGCTCTTCCTGCTCCTCAAGCCACGATCCAAGGTCACTACAACTAGGTAAGAGTAATGTCTCCTTGTCTCAGTTAATTCTTCGTATAAATAGCCAAATTTAGTGAAATTGATTTTTAATTGCGAAAATGATTTTGAAGAACTCTTCATATAAATGTTGGCGTTGGCTTGTAGTTTTATTACTAGATAGGAAACAATTGTTTGATGTTGTGGTCTGTGATTTACAAATTTGGATGTTATGAATTTGTCAAATCACAATTTCTTGGCCTTTCGCATTTTGCATATCAATTTCTTTCTGTTGAATATTTTGAAGATGTAATTGTACTGTTTATCAATTTCTTTCTGTTGAAGTGGTCCCTTGAACATTTTTTGAATTTATTGAAACATATTCTTTCTTAAGTCTATAAATTTTGCTATTTATGTTTTCAAAATCAGATGTAATTGCAATGGTCTCTTGAATATAAATAACAACTATGTGAATGGGGAAAAATTACTTGAAGAAAATGGAACAGACTGTAATTACATATTGTGAGGAATTCTGATGAAGAATTCTGTTAAACTAGATAAATTAATGAGTGTAATGATTTCATACTCTCATCATACTTCTGCCTTTTCTAGGGGAGTTAATATACAGAAGAGAAGAAAAAAAGGTGTTGCAATATATGGATCGTAGTTGGATAAACGCTAAACGGACTAGTGTTGAATATGATAATGGGGTGAGGGATTTTTTAGAATTTGCTAGAAGAAATTCTAGTAATGATGATAGTGGGATGTTCTATTGTCCTTGTGTAGAATGTCTGAATGAGAAGCGACTAAGTGCTACAGATATATATACACATTTAATTTGTGAAGGATTTTGTAAGAGTTATATAGTATGGGTATGGCATGGTAAAGAAATAGGAATTCCAAGTGCAGTTCAATAAGGGGGAGTCGCCTTTGATGATAATGACATGGATATGAATGATCGGATAGAGGATATTATTCGTGATATAGGAGAAGAGGCTTTTGAGCAATCATATGCATATAGTAATATGTGCAGTGATGCTGAGCAGCCGCTGTACCCGAGGTGCACAAAATACCAATTGTTTGAAAGCTGTATTGAAATTGGTAAGCTTGAAAGCACGGCATGGATGGAGCGACATAAGTTTTTCAGAAGCACTTAAGGCCTTTAAGGACATGCTTCCAGATGATAACGTGCTGCCTTGCCGATACTATGATGCTAAGAAAATATTGTGTCCACTAGGGATGAAGTATAAAAAGATTCATGTATGTCCTAATGATTGGATATTGTACAGAAAAGAGCATGAAGAGAAAGAGCACTGTCCGATATGTAAAACCCCCATGTACAAATCAAATAAGGCCCCTGCAAAAGTGTTGTGGTATCTTCTAATCATACCGAGGTTCAAACGGCTGTTTGCTAATGAAATTGATGCCAAAAATTTGAGATGGCATGCGGATGAGAGGATTTCCGATGGAAAGCTTCGACATCCAGCTGATTCTTCTCAATGGAAGAAAATTGATCAATTATTTCCTAACTTTGGCAAAGAGCCTAGGAACCTTAGGCTTGGGTTTAGCACGGATGACATGAATCCTTACAGTAACCTAAGCAGTATACATAGTTCATGGTCTGTTTTGTTGGTAATTTACAACTTATCTCCTTTTGTTATGTATGAAACGAAAGTACATCATGTTGTCTATGTTAATTTTGGGACCAAAACAACCTATAAATGACATAGATGTTTACTTAGAACCTCTAATTGAAGACTTGAAAGAGTTGTGAGACGAAGGTGTCGATGTTTTTGACGCAAACAAGAAGGAGAAGTTTAAAATGCAAGCCTTGATCTTTTGTACTATAAACGAATTCCCTACTTATGGAAACTTGTCAGGATATAACGTTAAAAGCCATAAAGCATGTCCGATTTGTGAAGAAGGCACATGCTACCATCAACTTCAACATGAAAGAAAGACTGTTTATCTTGGTCATAAGAGATTCCTTAGACGGGACCACCCATATCGTAGATTAAAGAATGCCTTTTTTGGTGGCCAAGAGTTTGAAGATGCTCCAGAGGTATTGACTGGAGAGAAAGTATATGAAAATGTGAAAAATATCAATGTCATCTTCAGTAAGACTTTGAAGAGTCGAAATGAAAAAAAAATATATGGAAAAAGAGGTCTGTTTTCTTTAACCTTCCATATTAGCAAAAGCTTGATGTGAGACACTGTGTTGATTTCATGCATATTGGCTTTGGGATTGAAAGTGCACACAATGTTGAGATTTTCCTGCTATCATTGTTATGTTGTGGTTCATTATGGTTCAAAATGCCTGATGATTTTAAATTGTTAATATTGTACTGTTGCTGAGAATTGAATAAGTTGATCATGTGTTATTGGTAGTCATTGGAATTGAATGTGTTTGTTTTGAATGATTTTTATTTATAATGTTGATTATGTGATTGTTGAGGGTGGTGGGTTGTAAGGGCTAAGCTAAGTGTTGTTGCCTTGAAGAGAATGACATTTATAGCTTCATACCAATTAGGATAACTAAGGTCATATTTAACAAAAGAGGGAAAGGGGAACTAATAAGGATTTTAGGTTTCATGATTCTAAATTTGGAGCAAGTTTGCATATATAGGATAACATGATGCCTTAGGTTGAATTGATTCTGAGAAATACAAAGTGTTTCTGGAAATAAAAATATTGTTGTCACTGCTTCTGATTGGGAATATATATATACATGTGTTGTTGCTTGTGTATGTGGAGAGGGGATTGTCGTTGAATATGGCTTATTGGCCTAGGTAGATTGAAACAAATAAAAAAAATTTAGACCGGTTCTCATAAGAACCCGTCTTAAAGTAATATTTAAGACCGGTTAAAATGAGAACCGGTCTTAAATTGATATTTAAGAACGGTTCTTATGAGAATCGGTCTTAAATAACAAACACTTTTAAGACCGGTTTTCATAATAACCGGTCTTAAATATAACTTTAAGACCGATTTTTTTTCTGAACCGTTCTTAAAATCTTATACTTTTAAGACCGGTTCTCAGAGAAACCGGTCTTAAAAGTATATTTTAAACCTGAAATTTCCTTTTAACGATTTTGTTTGTCAGACTTTAAGACCGGTTGTGATACAACCGGTCTTAAAAGTTTATATTTTAGACCGATTTTTTAACCGGTCTAAAAATTTGGATATTTTTTAGACCGGCTGTATCAAGACCTGATCCAGAACCGGTCTAAAAAGTCATTTTTAACCGGTCTAAAAAGTGGTTTTTGCAATAGTGTAAGTTCAAACTACCTCCAATCTTTAATATATGAGATTTTTGTTTATAGTGCAATTTACAATTTAAATGAGGTTTTATATTAAAGACTAGGGTAGTATATTATTAGAAAAAACCTAGCTTTTATTGTTCGGTGGGGTGCCTTATAAAATTACAAGCAATTTTAGTTAATGATGTTACAAGTATTTAGTTGTTATTATCTTTTTTAGAATTAAGTTTCATAAGAATATCTTGTATTAAGAATCCTAAAAATTAAAAACTTTTAAAAGATATTTCTTATTTCATAAGTATTCTTACCAATTTTGTATTTTTTGACTTATTTTTTAGTTATTGTTTTGTTTATATCTTGTGTTGTTTATTTTGTTGATTGCTTACACTTTTCAGGACATATTATAAGAAGTATTTTTAATTTTTTTAAGTCTTCTCATTAATTATTTATAATTGTGTTATGTTGACAATAGTTTATATTTGATTATGAATTAATTATTGTGTTTGTTTGTTGCATGATGTGTACCGTTTACACCCTAATTTTAACAACATTTATGTTTTAAATTAGGACTTTCATTGTTATAATTTTTTAAAAAGACTAAAAAATTAGTAAAAATTATTAAAATAGCTTCGTTCCGACCGTTATGCTCACGGGCCAGGCGTAAAAAAATGCCTACTTTTCTTTAGCTTTCGAGCCTAAAAGGACCGACCTTTTTAAGTCCTGGCCCATGAAAGGCCAAGCCGGCCCTTTTTCCCAGCTCTAAGCAAAACTACCTCCCATGCATGTCAATTGTAGATAACTCAATTGCAGATAACTCCAAAACCTCAAGTTATTGCATTATAAGGTGTTACAAGAATGAGGGATAGTAAGAAACATGTCATGAACAAAGGGAGGTAGCCTACAGTTAATGCTGAATAAATATGTAAAATGTTACTTCTTCCAGTCTTTAATATAAGACATATTTAATTAATTTGATTGGATCAAGGAAATTAGTTAAGTTAATTTATATGACATGTTTTTTTAAACACCCTAATAATTTTCCTTAATTCTTTCTACCTTTCTCTTACTTAATTATTGTTGAAGGGACATCAATAGGATTAAATTAGGAAAAGATTGATAAATATAAAAAATATATATTATATTTAAGACCAAGATCAACTCCCCAATTTTATTCTACATTAGGAACAGGAGGGAACATATAATAAAGTTTAATTAATTTCTACCAGATCCAAATAAAAATTGTGTGATGAGTTAAAATATAAATGCATATTAAATCAGCTTAAACAACAAACATAAAGCACATTGGTGTATGGGCTATAAAATTATCTGAAGTCATAAAATCAAGTTTTTGAGATAATGTTGAATATAAAAGTCATTAAGAAATTATCACTGGAACAAAACAAATCAAACAAAATAGAAAACAGATCTTGTCCCACAAAAATTCATTGAAATTTAGTAACCCATTACTGCAAGAAGAAGTATATTTGCTAGCAACAAAATCATTCTTCTTCTTCTTCTTTTTTTTCCCCAATACAAAATCATTCTTCTAGCACATGAATATTTGCAACTATTAAACTCAAACACCAATATTACAAACTGCAATGGCCAACAACTTTATAAGCAACCATACAATTAACCATACCATCTTTCGAGTCTACTTTATTCCATAATACTAATTCAATAACCTGAAAAAAAAAAGGACATCATGACAAAAAAAACGTTTTTGGTAATCCAAAACAGAGTGCAGTACAAATCAGTTAATCTCCAAAGTATCATAACTATTAAATCTCATGCCTAGAGAGTATACACCATCAAATCTTGAATCCAAATTCAAAACCAAAATGCTTATAACTTGTAAGGGGTAATCGAGTTTCCTTTTGAAGTTCAGAACACCTCAACAAATTCCAAAACAACACATTAAAGGTCTGTAAAAACTTGATTAATAGAATTATACCCATGGTTAATAGTATTTTCCAAAGTACCTGAAACAAATCCATCACCTCCACAAGCTCAATTGATTTGAGCAACTTGCTCCATTATACATTGAATATGGTCAACTTGCAACGGTTTCTTGCAAGCTAAAATGAGTGGTTGGACATTGGGTCTCATGCTTATTTTCTTTCTTCTTTTTTTATATGATATTTTGATTGGGCCAGATTTAAACATTGCCAGATCCAATAGTAAATAGCCCTACCTTACAAATATAACTAAATGAGTGTAAAACAATATTCTCTACTGTACAGAATATAAGTTACTTTCAACTAATTCATTAAAACTAATAAATAACAGTTAATTTATTAAACATGTTTTAAATTTTCAAAAAAAAAATCAATTTTATCCATGTTAAATGAGATTTTGAAGGAGAGAAAAATATAAGGAGTCATACTTAAGTATTAATTACAAGAGTAAAATTGACAAATAAGCATTAATTATTCAGCAAATTACTCATATTGTGAATCAAAAAATTTTCTAGAAGTGACTTATATTGAGGTTTGGGTTCTCTTAGAAACTTTTATTTCATTTTCTTCTCAGAATCTCATCTCCATTATCAGATTAAAAAAAATACATGATTTAGATTTCATGTTTTATAAAACTATTATTTTAAACATAAATAAATAAATTTAAACTATTAAAACTTGATCTATACAATTCATAACTGCAATCCAAACAAAATTTTTAAAAATTAAATTATAAAATATTATAATAATAGTTTTAGAAAATATTAAATCTGAAGTATTTATTTTTTAATTTAAGAGTGGAGATGAGATTCTGAAAAGAAAAGGAGAAAAAGGATTTTGAGAGTATCCTCTTCTCTTCCCTTATATTGTTGATCGGAAAGAGTATTTTTTAAGTTTAACCATTATAACACAAGTAATGGACTCATCAAATATGAAGAGATACCATATAAAGGTGATTTACTACATAAAACAATAGAAAAAGGACCGCCTAAAATCTAAAATTGCATAAACTTCTAGGTGAAATTTTATCTTAATGTATGAATGCCAAAGCTAAACAATTCCGTAGCAATCATCTACATACCATTCTTTAAAAGCAATCTGAAAGCAATATGATCAAATAGTCCTCATATTCTTATATTCTTAATATAAAATCTATTTTGTAGTTCAATTTTTTCATTAAGCGAGACAGCCCAAAGATAATGCATAATATATTTGTAAAATGTTGTATAATGAAGTTTAATAAATTTCCATAAAATCCAAATAAAAATTGTGTGATAAGATAAAGGGTTAATATCATTTTAGTCCTTCAAATTTACCAACATTTTAGTTTTAATCCCTCAAATTTCAAACCATTAGTTTTGGTCCCTTTAATGGCAAAATTATTCAGGTTTTTATTGAGTTGTATGGGTCAATATTTTAAATGAAATGAAACATGAGACCAAAACCTCTAATTTAAAAATTGAGAGACTAAAATTAAAATGAAAACACATTTAAAGAAACAAAGATTGTATTAACACTAAGTTAAAATATAAATGTGTATTAAATCAACCTAAAATAGCAAACCTAAAGCACATTGGTGAAATACATCCGGTCCTTAATAAAAGTCATTAAGGAAGGATGAAACTAAGTCAAAGCAAGCAAAATATAAAACAAAGAACTTGTCCTACAAAAATGCATTGAAATTTAGTAGTCCATTAGTGCAACAAGAATATTTGCTAGCAACAAATTCATTGTTCCAGCACACGAATATTTGCAACTATTGAACTCAAACACCAATATTACAAACTGCAATGGCCAAAAACTTTACAAGAAACCATATAATTAACCATACCATCTTTCGAGATTTCCAAAGCTATACTTTATTCCATAACACTAATTCAATAACCTAACACCAAAAAAAGGACATCATGAGGGGAAAAAACGTTTTTAGGTATCCAAAACAGAGTGCAGTACAAAATTATTAGTTAATCTCCAAAGTATCATAACCATCAAATCTCGTACCAACATGCTTCTAACTTGTAAGGGGCGAGTTTGCTTTTGATGTCCAGAACACCTCAAAAATTTTTCAAACAAAACACTAAAGGGCTATGCAAAAACTTGATTACCAGAATTACACCACAGATAGGTGTATTTTCCAAAGTACATGAAACGAATTAATCACCTCCACAAACTCATATGATTTGAACAACTTGCTCAATTATACAAAATAAAAAGAAAACTTAAATCACCTTCAAAACTCCCACTGAGAAGCCCACTCGAGCTTTGTTCATTCTTGTAGCACTGGAGCAGTTTTGTTTGCAATCACCATATCTACCACAAGCAAAGCAAAGCAACCCCAGTCCTTCATACTCAACATTGAAGATTTCATTTGCAACTATGAACCGGGGAACTAGTTCTTTTTCCAGGTCAAGCTCGACACAAATTCAAGCAAATTTGCCTCTCCCTACTTTGGGAGATGAGTAATAAATCTATTTTTAACGTTTTTCCAATCATGTCCTCCAACCTTGACATAAAATGCTTGTTATAACAATAGAGTGGAATATGAGGAATCTTAGCCAAGTAAACATACGGTTTGGAGGATTCTAAAAAGGATCAAAGTAGGGTGACCACATTTGCACCAAGACACATTGTTGTGAAACCACCCAAAGATCCCTTTTTTTTTTGTTGGCACCCCACTGGATGGAGGGCGGGATCGAAAGTGAGAAGGCATATAGGCCTCATACTTTGCTAAGTGTGCCACTATGTGCTGACACCACCTAAGGACCTCTAACAAGAACTTTCTTGTAGTGAACAGCCCGATTTTCTGTGTTAGTGAATCGAACGAAGAAATAGTTGTCACCTAAACCTATAATCTCAAACTCTGGAATGCTCCAAGTGCGTCTTAAGTGCTCCTTTAACTGATAAGAGTTGAATCTCTTCCCTAAAATGGTTATGATGAGTGTTGTGTTCCAAGGTTGGCACATTTCATTGTACTCATCTTATTCAATGTGAACAGCAGGGTAGAGATTCACGAGTTTTTTAATCTCCTCCAAAGTTTGAGGCAGATTCCAAGATTTATTAAGTAAATTGCACAATAAATCATCTTCCTCCGTAGTGTATGCTCTATCAAACCCCAATGGAAGTAAAGAGTCATGATAAGATGGGGTATCATTAGACTGGTTCTTGTAGATGGTCTCATCAATGCAAGAACTATCATGAAGCGTAAGTGATGAATCAACCTGTTTAGAAATCGCAACAATGTTATGCTCTAACTCAGAAGGCTTAGAATGCATATCACTATGGTGCCCACAGTATTGTTCCATTGGTGAAGGAGATTCTTGCTTTCCCATTGGCATGTTCGCTTCAGAAACAGAGCCAGTCCCTGGGAATGGAAGGAGCACTCTTTCCTTTTTTGTTTTTCTTCTTGTAGTTTTCCAAAGCAAGAACGTTCGTCGGTGGCCAGTCAAGCGAAGTCTTGCGGTGGCCGTTGTGGTCTATGGCGGAGTAAAGGACGATGGCACAGACATCAAGAGAGACAAACCCACGAGACCTAAGGAGCGAGTTGCTAACTAATACCTCCTGTCTTAAATACGTCGAATTTGAACTTTTTTTTTTAAATTAAAGAAATTAAATAAGTTATTTAAGTGTATCATATGTTATATGTTATCATTATAGTGATTAAACTTGGACCAAACTAACCAGTCCAGACCAAAAACCAATTGGCCAGGAAACCAATCCGGTCGGGAAACCAATCCGGTTCAGGATTTTTTATTTTTTTTTTATTTTTAAAAAATCAAATTTTTTACATTTTTCTTAGAATCAATATATCATATATTACTGTTGCTCCGAGCCATCAGGGAAAATGGCTTCTCCATTGGCTACACACACAAATCACTATTTATAAGTCGCCTTCCCTCTTCATTGGGCTTCGTGGCAGCCATAGCTTCAAGACAATGATGTTCAGCTAGAAAATAAAGCTGCGTTGCCATTTTTCCTTCCAATTCCACAAGGTTTGAATTTTCCCGCCATGTTCTGCTCCCTTCATAAAGGGTTTTTCCATTCGCATTTGCTACTATCTTCCTCTGCACATCAGTTTTCCCTCGATACACAAAAATTCCTCAAGCCCTGTGCGTTTCCCAGAGCCATGGACTCACTAATAAAACCTCGCCCACTGTCTGTATATGCTGTTACATTTAAGTAACAGGTTCAAAACCGCCTCCTTCTTTACTACCATTGCCATACATGTTTTCCATATGCCTATACCTATCCATAACACTCACAGGGCATTCGGATGAAGCCAGTCATATCATTTTTCCAAGGTGCTCTGTTTTCAACTTATTTCCTCCATTCTTTTACTCTCACCAGGTTTATGCATGTTAACTTATTACCAATGCTTTATGGATTTAGGGATTGTTTTTTTACATGTTCCTCTTTCTTTTGCTATTTGCATGTTTCTGAAATGAATGCCCAACGGTGAAGGTGTAGGCTGAAAACAAAAACGAAGGCTGCACACTCTGCTTTGTACTTTTAGGCGCAAGAAAAAAGATGAACCATGAAGTCAGTCGATAACACTCACATGCCATTGGGATGGTGGCAACCATGCTCTCTGATGCGGTTATGGGTTCGGTTATGTCGCTTATGAGAAAATCCTAGTATTATCAATTTGCTAAGGTCTTGTGTTTTGAACTTTCTTCTTCCATACTATCAATACTACCAAGTGATGTTTTATATTATATTTATTATTATAGACAGTGCCCTTTTCCCTCTGTTTTCTGTTTCTCTCTCTCAAAGCCATAAAGGCGTACAAGAAGATGGTGGTTTGGCACGAGGAGGCGGAGGAGCCGTTGTCGGAGATCACGGTATGGTTGAAGATTGACGATATGGAAGTGTATAGATGGCTTTTAAATGTAAAGTCAAACTTCAATTTAATTAACTTTTTTAATATTTTAAAAAATCAAATTTACCTCATTCAAAAATGACAAAAAGAGTAAAAAAGCAGCTATTTTTCATACTCATGCCCAATGTTTCGAAATGGCTCTACATATGGGCCAAAAAAAAATAGAAATGGCTCTACACAATTGCTTTTTGGCACTCATCAAATGTCCCTCCAAGCTACATTCAAAGTAAGGACGGGACTTAGCGCCTGTTTGGATTGCGTTAGGAGTTAGGACTGGCTTTTGCTATGCCACAACATTTAATGAAATGGGAAATGATTTGGAGATGTCATGTTGCTTTCAAATTGACGTGGGATACACTGATACAGCGGGCGGGGCATTAAAGCTTTCTGAGCCCGTGATTCAGCTTCAACCCTTGTGATGCTGCTCATGTTTATTGCTAATGTTTATTACTCAAGGTTTTTCTTTTATATTTATAAGTTACAAGTACGCCATTAAATATTTTATATTAGCATACACTTTTATTTTTCATTTATTATATTGAATTTATATTCTTAAGGTATAAGTATATATATACTTCGTCTGTTCCTGATTTATAAGATATGATTAGTTGAATTGTGTTGTTGTTGTTTTTTTTTAATCTTTTTCCATCAAATTCTAATCCATTGCATTCATAAAAAAAAGTTACATAGTCCATACCATAAGAAAACTTCTTAAACAAAGTACGATATAAATTAGAACAAAAACTAGAAAGACATCATCCTAAATCATCATTAATATCATAATGATTAAAATCACTATCCTGCAGAACTTGTAACGGTGTTGTAGGTCTCCAAAATCAATCATCAAGACAACTTTGTTGCAACGAAGCTTGAGCAACCCAGTCAACCACTCTATTCACCTCTCTAAGAATCCATCTGTAACATTGGACTTTACATAAACACTAGTACAAAGTAGATTTTTTGGACCGTAACATTTAGACCATTATTGCGGATAAGGTCTAAAAAATATGACTGGTGACAATTTTATAATTATAAAGAACTTTTGAGACCGGTTCCTAAAATATGCGGTCTAAAATATATTATTTAGACCGATTATCCAAACAACCGGTCTAAAAAGATTGAAATAATTAAAATTTAAAAAATTGAGATTTTTTAGACCGGTTATTAGTAATAACCGGTCTAAAAAATAAAATATTTTAGACCGGTTCTTTATTACAATCGGTCTAAAAGATGCAGAATTAAAAAATATATACATATTTTTTAAAATTTTGATACCTTTTATACTGGTTGTTACTAATAACCGGTTTGAAAAATAATATATTTTAGACCAGTTCTTTATTATAACTGGTCCAAAAGATGCGGAATTATAAAAAAAACATTTTCTTAAAAATTTTGATACATTTTAGACCAGTTGTCACTAATAACTGGTCTAAAAAATAATATATTTTAGACTGATTCTTTATTACAACAGGTCTAAAAGATGCGGAATTAAAAAAAAATATTTTTAAAAAATTTTGATACCTTTTAGACCGATTGTCACTAATAATCAGTCTAAAATATAATATATTTTAAACCGGTTATTTCTTACAACTGGTCTAAAAGATGGATCTTTGAATCCATAATTCAATTGCTCTTAAGCCCTCTCTTCGTTATCACATTTGTTGTGAGCTTCTTCTCACTCCACCCTTGCACCTCGCTTTTTAATCTCCGTCTCACATTGCTCCTCGGTCGCTGTCACATGTCTCTGTTGGCTTGCTCCGATTACACAATTGACATAAAATTTTTGATACTTAGAACTCAAATCCTTAAAAATTCAATCAATTTCTTCTACCATGACCTAGCTCTCTGATATTCGCATCTTCATTGTCACAATAACCTCGCTTGTTCTGTTCTTCATCGCCGCGCCCTTCCTTGTTCAAATTCGTTTTGGGAGACTGAGCCACACTATGGTTTATTAGGCATGAACGATTGCTACTTTAAAGGTAGCAAATTTTTGATTTAACCCATTTAATTCAATTGTTTCCAATCAAATACTTTTTCCTTTGTTTACATACTACGATTTTTGCTTTAAATGGATGGATTCAGTGTGTTGATTATGTTTGGTGTTCGTGCTAAGGTGGGATCAGTTTTGAGGGATTTCTGTGCTCATAGAAGCTCTCTGATTAAGGCCCTAACTGACGGTATTCCCTTCTTTATGTATTTAATTTCCCTGCTGGTTAGTTCTTCAATCCTTTTCAACTTCATTTCATTTCCCTCTTAGTTCCAAACGTGATATGCTTCCCTTTTGCAAATTTTGATTGGTGTCTAATGTAAGATCCTCTCCTTATTTCCATATATTAACTATTATTTCTCAAAAACTAATCACAATATAGATAATGTCTCACAAATTATTAAATAATATAATATTCAATCCATGATACAGTAATCCAAAGTATGCAGACAAATCAGAGTTTATAGGATGTAGGCCCTATGAGTGGCAATATATATCAATTCAACACATAATAAACCACAAGAGGCCATAGAGATATATCTATGCCTCAGGAGCTCCTCCCGACATTCCAGCACGGAAACTATCACCTGAAAAATGTTAAATCAACGGGGTGAGACAAAAGCCTCAGTAACCAGCTTTCCAACTCATTACACATGCTGACATGTATTCATGAGGTGCCAAGTGGAACAGTTTATATAATAAAATATTAAAAATCTAATATCATTGTTTTGTACACAAATCTCATGTCAGAAATTATAATATTATATCTCAAATCTCATATCACAATTCCCAAATGCCTCCCATCAATCCATCCGAACCGCCTTATTTCCGCCGACTAGACCCATGGGCTAAGTTAATATCCATGTTACTGGCCACTCAAAGAGCTCTCCGGTCACATGATGAGGATTGGCCAAAATCCACAGAGCATGTTTCCAGACCATGGGTCTTTCCCCTCATTAAACTGGTGGGGTGTCGCAGTCCCTCATTGAACTAGTGGGACAGTCCCTCTTGAACTGGTGGGACAATAAAAAGCCAACCATCGTGCACCAATGGAGGCTATACCACGTGGTAAAAATAACTTTCTCCATCTCAACCCAAACCAAACAACCCAATAAATATCAATAAATAGCTCAATAGGAATTTTCTCAAGATTTCCATACACATATGATGATATTCAAAATATACAAATACATCTTATAATTTAAATCACATGGTTCCACAAAGCAAGTGTATAACAAAATACTCCTCAATATTACTCATTGAAATAATCTATGATATCCATATATAATTTTCAATCCCATAATCATTTTACAAATACTCACAAACACACACCAACACACATAATAAGTGGAAAGTGGTTACCTCTCGCCAAAGCTAATTATTATCACACTGTTCCAAATCCAAGAGCTCAAACACACGCCAAAATCAATCTATCACAATCAATTTACTACCCGTTAATAATTTTCTAAAAAGTCAAAATTATAACTTATTTACAAATTCTAATAATAATATCCTATAAAAACTTAAAAATAATAATTTAGGGTTTAAATTATAAAATGACAGTTTAGTCCTCAGAATTTAAACTATACCAACTAAAATTTCAATAATATATCCATTAACATAAATAAATTATTTAATCTAAATTTAATCGGTTTAAAAGTCCAAAATAACATTATTTATAATTTGATTATATATAAAATTCATTATAAAATCTTATATAAACTAAATAACAAAAATAAACCGATTAAAATTAACTATTAATTATCATCTATATTCTTATAGTCATATACTGACAAAACTCAAACTTGTCCAAAATTCTAATCCTAAAATATTCTCTAATCAGTATAAAATTAATATCATAAGAAAGAGAAAATTATTTAGAAAATATTTCATAAAAGAAGTTTTATGATTAGAAGAGATTTTGAGTACCTTATTGATCCCCGAAGAAATGAAAATACTCCTATCAGAGCCTTGCCCGTCACCCTATTACACAACACTTCACGCAGAATTTACGTGAAGTGTGTGTGAGAATGGGAGGTATTTATAATACCTCCCCTACCTAACTAAACAATAATATATTATTTTTTTTTATTATTTTAATATTATATGTGTGGCACCGTAAGGTGCCACAACACAAATTTCAAAAGTGGGGGCGCCGCCCCCCACGTTTTATATATATAAAATATATATATTATTTTAATAATATAATATATTATATTATATAATAATATTATATTATATTAATATTATATTATATTATTTAATAATATTATATTATATTATAAAATAATATTTTTTTTTAATTAATAATTTTTTAAAAAAAATTATTTATTTATATATATATATTTTTAATCCTAAAATTACCTACTAAAAATATTAATTTTCTCTAAATTATAATTATATCCTAAAAATAAAAATGAGGATGTTACATCTAAGCATGGAAAAATGAAACCTTGATGAAAAAGGTAATCCTTGTTACCTTCCCCTGCACCTTTTGTATATTAGTGTCACACTTACTTTCCCCTGATATTCTAAACAAAGGAGCTACGTTTTTTGTTGGGAGAGAATATTTTACTTTTATTAGCTCTATATCTCTAATTTATTCAACTTAAAAATGAATCCTAATGCGATATACTCTTTTTTTAAACTCTTTATCTCCTCTATACACACTTCTACCAAGCACATTCTGTACTTTACTAATGTCCACTACTGTTTAATCGTCTGAATCTTTCATTTTTATTCAGGAAGCTGTAAGGCGACAAGAGTCAAATGGTGAATGCAGAGCTAAAACATATACAATAATGCAATTTTAGCTCTTTTTTTAATATATATATATATATATATATATATATATATATATACATACGTACATATATATATATATGACATTAAGGGGTGTATGTGTATTTCCTTTTAGTAGGTCCAAGGGCTGAAGTAGAATGCAAACCTCTTCCTAGCGAACCGACTGTTGCTATCAAAAATGACACTAAGGAACTTGAGGTAAGATTATTATACTTAAGGAATATCTCAGAGTCCAACAATTTCCATATGTAATTAAATAATATGTGTGTGTGTGTGTTGCAAGTGACTATTCTTGGGAACGTGTACTGGAAGGAGTTGGGACTCCTTGTTTTTGTTTAGGTTGCATTCCTTGTACTACAGATTGCCAAGGTTTTCTTTTTCTAATCGTATATAATGCCAACAATTTAATTCTATGCCATGCAATTTTTCTAACTTAACACCTAATAATCTCCTCTTGACTGCAGAATCATACATCTAATTATTCAGTATCATATTGGGTGCTGAACTTGCTACAAGTAATGCTACTGCATTTCACCCCCTTAAACAAGTTTGTTTTTTCTTTTCCTGAATGGCACTTGATGAACTAGTAAAACTTATTTTCTATTGTCAACAAGATTGATTAGAGAAATATTACAGAAAATTCCAATATTCCAACAACTATGATGGCGCAATATGATATCTGTTATATCAACACCTTTAAGTTAAAGTATGATTTGCATGCATGTGATTAACTTATTATGCAGGTTCCAATTTCATTTGGGGTGTCAATGTTATTGGAAATTGTGCCCTAGGGGTCAATCATTGTATTTTTAACATTTTTATTCAATGAATTTCTCCATTTAGTTATCACATTATTCGTATGTTCACTGTGATAACTATATCCTTGGGTAAATCATAATGATTGTCCTAAATGTCCCTGGTCGGTCATCTATGTGGGAGCAAAGATGAAATAAGACCAGTATGACTTTGATAAGGTATGTGGATATAAATCAAAGTCTTAGACAGTTGTAGGAGTACAAGGTGCTGGATCGACCTGCTATGAGAAAGCTGCATGGATCAAGTCATAAGCTTATCTCATGTATAACTACGTCACAATACCCTTTGACCTGAGATCATCATGGATTCCTACATGAGAGTCACTAAGCTTTGACTTAGTTAAAAGTCACCTTTAACTGAGTGATGATAAATGCTACAATCAGGCTTAGTGGTTTTCATGCAGAAGAATGTGAATGGTCAAGATGTAATTTGTCCCTCACATTAGTAGAGAGATATTATTGGGCCCCTCGATAAGTAAGTCTGAGAAATATATGGACATACTACGTTGGAAATGAGTTTCCATTTTTATAGTCAGACTACTCAGGGATCGAGAAAGTAATGGTCAGGAATAGGAGGATGACATTCTCTATACCTCATCCTTGATCGAACATGTGACAAAAGGGACGTGATATGGCTATACGACAGGTTGTATCGTATTGTCGATCCTCATATGAATTGGGTAGTCATAATGTCTTGCTAGAGGCTGCTTGCAACTTGTGGGGTAGTATAGTGATTGACTTATTGCTAACTTCGTATGGGCCTACAGGATCACACATAAGAATAGCCCAATACGAGCTATAATGTTCAGATTCATTGAATCTAAAATGCGTCTAAGATTCAATGAATACAATGATTAATCTAGGGTGGACAAATTATATATATATATATATATATATATATATATATATATATTATATACACATGTTGTGTGAATATTTATTTGATAAATATTTATGTGTGTGTGTTTAAAAATAAAATTAATAATATTATATATACACATATGTATTTTTGAAATACATACATACATATATAATATATATTGTTTGATAACATATATTAAATATATGATAATATATATATATATATATATATATATATATATATATATATGATAATATTATTATATTGTGTATATATAAAGATATTATATGATAATATCTCAGATTTAATTTATAAAGATAAATTAAATTTAATTCGATTGGCTCTTTATTCTAATTAAATAAATATATTAAATTAAAACTGTTGGACAGATTTAGTTGAACAAGATTTATTTAATTAGCTTATCAAAACAATTAAGTGTTAATTGATATGATAAGGATTTTGAAATTAATTAAGATTAATTTTAAAAATCCAATATCCATCATAAAATAGATAACTCTGACTAGTTATAAAAGGTAAGAGCTAGGGTTTTCTTCAGATGATGAAAAAATAGAGAGCCACAAGAAAACCCTAGAAGGACATTGGAGGCGCTAGCATGTTGCCAATATTGGGTCCTATTTATGTGGATACCAGTAGAGGGAGCTGATCTGAGTAGTAGCTCCTCAAGATCCAAAAGGCAAAACTCCAAAGAAGAACTAGCCAACATGTTGATGTTGGGGATGGTTAATCTCACACTCATAAAGTTTAATGCTCTTTTAATAAGAATTAGCGGACATGTAGATGCCGAGAAAATTATTTTAGGAGCAACCAAGCATGGAGATTTGAGAACTCGCAATATGTTGATGATTATGGGCATTCAAACAAACATGAATAAGGTATGACTCTTTCTAACTCAATTCAAATGCCTTTGATAGATCCACAATTGAGATTGGTAAACTTTTGCAATTTTAAATTTTAATTCTTCCGCTGTGTGCCCACTAATCCCAACATATGTATGAAGTAGTTGCTTTAAATAGAGGGAAGATGAAAATTGCTTCCCAGGGAGATGTAAGGACAAGTTGGAAAGTTCACCAACTGATTACCTATTGTTTCTTCGGTGTGCTAGCTGGAGTAGTTGGTGGCTTGCTTGGTCTTGGGGGAGGATTTATTATGGGTGCCCTGTTCTTAGAGCTGAAAAAAAGGCCCTATTTATTTTTCTTTTAAAAAATGTTACTTTTTAGACCGTTTGTAATTAGAACCAGTCTAAAAAGTCCACATTTTAGACCGGTTGTAATTAGAACAGGTCTAAAAGGTGGACTTCTTAGACCGGTTCTAATTAGAACTGGTATAAAAAGTATCAAACATTTTAGATTGGTTGTATCTAGACTTGTTCCAGAACCAATCTAAAAAGTGATTTTCACCCAGTCTAAAAAGTGATTTTTGCATTAGTGAAATTCCTTATGAAAAGGATACTTTCAATCACAACTAAACTATCCCAATCAGGAACATATTCATTGCCTTCCATACACTTGATTAGTTGTTGGCTATCAAATTCAACAATGACATCATCAAGATCATTCTCATGGATATATTTAAGGGCAAGAACCATAGCTTGGCATTTAGCATTAAAAGCTGATGAAGCAGGAACAATTTATGCACTTCCATCCAGTATAAAACCATTTGAATCATGAAGTACAAATGCCATAGCCGCCACATTATCTTGACTGAAAAAAGAATAGTATGTAGTTACCTTTAAACCATTGCCATATGGAGGACACAAGGTGTTAGATCTCAACTCTTGTCTAGTTTGATTCATGGTTCTATTGGCACTTGCATCTACTACTTTCTAACTTCGACTATTTGCCTTCTAAAAGTCATTAAGTATAGTACCTGATTGGTTCAAATCAATAGTTGGAATATGATAAACCTTCTGGTATACATGTGAGCATCTTCCTTTCCAAATGTACCATAAAATTGCAGTAATGAGGGATTTATGAAAATCATCAACTTGATCATTAGAGAATAAATTGTGTAGGATTCATGTTGATGATAAAGTGAGAAAAGGCCTAGAGGGTGAAATGACCAAAGTACTCCTTAAAACTATAAGTAAGGGTTGTCAAGGGTATTTTCATCATTTGGACCTGAATTTGACTAATCAAAGGTCATAAATGGAATCTACAAGGAAAATTATGTAGGATTAGCCCATTCATAATTTTTGAGAAAGTACAGTTGGGCTGGGCTTTTGGGGGCATTTTGGTAATTTAGCATAACTAGGCTAAGTTATCCACTAAAATGAGTCTAGAATGATACATGGATGAGTAGTAACTCATTTATTATACACTTGGAATTCAGGACTCGACGGATGGTGCCCGAGCTGGAGCAAGGATGATGGTTTGAGGACAGACGTGAAGTCCGAGAGGTAGTGAACTTATTTTGTCTGCATGTATGTGATATGTATGTGTTTGCATTATTTATGTGACTGCTTGATTGATTGATGCTTTGTTATGTTATACGATAGCTATGAGTATGTTGTAACATTAAGCATGCATGAAGATGTCATGAGATTGTCATGATTTTATAAATGGCAAGCATGTCATGTCATTATATATATATATATATATATATATATATATATATATATATATAGTGGTAATGTTTGCTACTGAGATTCTCTCGAATCTCACTTCTCCCAACTAACCATTTAGATAGGTGAAGAGTGCAGGGAGATATGCACGAAGAAGGATAGCAGAGGTGAGGTAATGATCATAGTACAAGGAACTTCTATTTGTATTGATGTAATTAATTTACATTTGATAACCTTACATGGCTTTATATTTGATATATATAAATGAATGTATGAATGAAGTTTAGCAGAGAACTTCTCTAGTTTAATTAAAGGAGAATAGCTCTAATTTCATTAAAAAAAAAGCAAGTAAATCACTCGCATATACTCTGATATAATGAAATTAAGAGTTGATGAGTCATTAGTGACATAGTGAGGTTTGTGGAATGATTAAGAAGTTTTCTATCTTTGAAAAAACCCTTTCAGCCTTATATTCAAATCCTGAGTTGAGAGCGAGGATTTATAAACGTTTTGAAATATTGGGTAGTCTGGGGTCAAATCCTGGTTCCGCAACTGATTTCACTACTCATTTATACTCATTTTGGAGTATTGGAAATAAGGTGTCACATCTTCTATGGGGTGTCAGAGCATAGAATTAATCTTTAAAAAAAATGGATGTCTCCCAAAATGTCTCTTTTAATAGGGCATATGAGTTTAGCAAGATGCTAGATATAAGCCTCAAAGTAGACCTGTGGAAGTATTTGAGGGTCCCCTTGCTTCACAAGCATGCCACCAAGCAAATCTTTGTGCCTATAGTCCAACGAGTAAGAGAAAGGCTAGCGAGTTGGAAGGGTCATTTCCTTAGCATGACAGACAGGATAGTTCTCATCAAGTCGATACTATCCACTCTCCCCTGTTACTAAATACAAACCTTAGCTTGCTAATTCTAAAGAGTGTACTCAGAGAAATTGAAAGGATGAGTAGAGATTTCTTTTGGAACGATGGGCGCAAGAAGGTAGGAAGCTACATGTTATTGCTTGAAACATGATGAAAAATGACAAAAGAGCTGGGGGCATGCAATCAAAGATCTCATCTATCAGAATATGGCATTTATAATAAGTTATGTTAAGACCTTATTACCAAACTAGATGTCTTGTGGGTCAAGTGGCTGAGAAACAAATATAGGTAAGGTGATGAGAAATTGCCTAAAGTTATCAGGAGATCAAAGCAATATATGGTTTCGAGTGGTATTACGGCAATATGGGATACTTTTTTTTATATAAAGGATTGTGGAAGAAGCTGATAGATGGAACAACAATGAGGGTATGGTAGGATTTGTTGACACCCCTCGACAACCCATTAATCTAGTTTATTGAAAGAAATATTCACTTAGATATTGCAAGAACAGAAGAATCAACAAGCACATCACAATTAACAGCAATAGTGCCATTAGTAGCACATGTCAAAGATAGAATTAGAATTAGAAATCTCCCCATCAGAAATATGATCAATGCTAATCAATAACTCAGAATCAGGTAGTGAAGATAAATCAATTTCATCCGTAGCATCAATCATACTAAGTAACTGAGAAAGTCCATCTGAATCAATAGAAGTAGTAGATACATGATCACTAGAATCACTAATGCTACAAATAGGAATAGAAGCATCATGCCTAGAGTGTCTCATAATCTCAATAACATCAGTGAAAATATTAATATCAGAAACTTTAAGATCAACACATGTATCACTTCTACCAATTTCAGCACATGAATAAGAGGTAGTATCATCTAAACTGGAAATATCACAGGATCTACTAAGCATGCTACCTCTAAGATCTACAACAAAATCATCCACAACAACATTAATGGCATTAACATCTATCTCAGCACAATCATCAAGGGGATGTCTCATAGATTTAAGCACATCAAATCTAATGGTTTCACCAGCAAATTCCAGAGGAAGACTATCGGCATGCACATCTATCATATATCTAGCAATTTTAAAGAAGGGCCTGCCTAAAATCAAAGATGAATGTCCTTTCTGTCTAAACCGACTATCATCTATATCAACAACATAAAAGTCTGCACGGAATATGGAATCTTTTACCTTAACTAAGATATCCTCCAAGATTCCTAGAACTGTGTAACATCCGTCAATAAGGGATGCAACAAGATTTGTGGGCTTAAGCTCTACACCCTTAAGTTGATTAAAGATTGATTTTGGCATAACGTTAATAGTTGCTCCCAAATCTATTAAGGCATATGAGAATTCAATGTCACCAATAATGTAAGGTATGAGAAAGCTACTAGGATCCTTGCACTTTACTAGCATTGGTATTTGATAAAGAGAAGAGACAACCACCCCTAAGTTAGCCTTGCCTTCATGCTTGAACTTTCTCTTTGTAGTACACAACTCCTTCAATAACTTTGCATATTTAGGCACTTGTGCAACTAAGTCAACTAGTGGAACATTGATCACCACCTTTTTAAAGATATCATAGACTTTATTAAATATATCAGCTTCCTTCTTTCTCCTTTTAGCCTTAGCTACTACAGTATGAAAGGGTAGGTCTTGCTTGATCAATTGGTTTGCTTCATCATCCTTTTATAGTTCTTCATGAGGTACCACTTATGTTTTTTATAAATTGGAATGATCTTATGATGTGGAAGTGTAAGGAGAGTTATCAACAACTTCCCTGTCTTTTGAAGTATTGGTGGTAACAAGATCTATATAAGGGATTATCTTTCCACATCAGAGAGACATAACATTAACTCCATCAATATTAAGATTCTATTGAGTTCCAACATTTAGATTGGTTACCACTTGAGATGGAAGCCTTCTTGAACGTTGACTCTGTACTTTAATGAGTTCATTAGACAATTAACCAATTTGAGTCTGAAGAGTTTGAATTTCTTGTCTATGTTGAAAATCCTTTTGCTGTTGTTCCTTATCTTTCTGGTCAAACTTGTCTATTAGAATTTTCATCATAACATCTATCTTGCTTTCTAACTTTGAACCTTTATCATAGACTGGCATTAGTTGCCTAACTTGTTGAAACATCTTGCCACTAAAATTTCCACTTTGATTGAGCTGTGTTTGCTGAGATTTTCCATTTATATATTGAAGATTTGGATGTTCACGCCATCTAGGATTATATGTATTAGAGTAAGGATCATATTTTTAGTTACTTTGAGTCATAGGCTTAAAAGGATATATCACATTGCAAGATTCAACTTTATCATTCATGTAGGGGCAAGAGTCAGTACCATGAGTAGCTAGAGAGAAAATATAATAGAATGGCCCTATGAGAGTAGAAGAGTCAAGCTATAGGGTAAAAGAAGTAGAGGGCCCCAAAAGAATTGGCCATATTAGAAGAATTTCGTGTATAAGACATGGTCATTTTTTCCATAGCAGATGCAAGCCTATCAACTTTTCTCTCTAGGAGAGACTTAGAATTATAAGAAAGTAGTCCCACTTTATTAACTTTGACTTGTTATCTAGAACCAAATTGTTGGCTATTTGTAGCTTTCATTTCAATCAATTCCCAAACATGACTAATAGTTAAGGGGAGAAGGGCACCACCACCAGCCGAATCTAATAAATCTCTCTCTAGATGTAAGAGACCTTTATGGAAGTGTTGGATCAGTAATGTATCAAAATTCTGATAGTGGGGGCAGCTAGAATATAATGTTTTAAAATGCTCTAGATATTCATATAAGGATTCCCCAACTATTTGTCGACATCTACATATGTTTATCTAGATAGATGAAGTACGAGATGCTGGGAAATACTTTTCCAAGAACAATTTATGCAATTGGTTCCATAAAGTAATGAATCTAGGAGGCAATCAAAGCAACCAATTTTTAGCAGATCCTTCTAAAGAGAATAGGAAGACACACATCTTAATTTGATTTTCAATTACATCAACAGGTTTCATAGCAATGCAAACCATGTAAAACATCTTCAAGTGATTGTATGCTTCCTTACCTGAAAGGCTATTAAATTTTGAAAGTAAGTGTATCAATCCATATTTCAATTCAAAATTCACATTAATATCAGGATAATTTATGCACCAATTTTGAAAATGAAAATCATGTGAAACTAATTCTTTAATAGTCATAGCAGGATCAACAATATGAACATTTTCATTTGCATTTGCATTAGCATTCCTATCAACATTAATAACAATAATATTACCATCCATATTGACCTTAGAATCAGAAGAATCAACAATAGGCTTAACAGAGGAACTACAACCTACAAGAGTACTAGCTCTAGTTCTTCTTTGTTGATGAAATGACCTCTAAATCTCAAGATCAAATTCAAACAAGTTTTCATAAGCGGATCTGGTCATGTAATAAACAACTACCTAAGAAGTCACCTAAAAATTCAAACCTAAGCCTAACCATTGCTCCCCTACAGCGGTGCCAAAAATTGATTGTAGCTTTTGTCATTAAAGTAATCAATTAAACTATGTCCCAATTAATTATATAGTTTAGGGTCAACCTAGGTCATTCTCCTAAAGAGCAAGCTGTGGGTTTTCTTTAGGATTATTATTTTTAAGTGACAAAAGATGCAGTAGAATGGACTTTAACTAGAATGCAATTAAACTAACTAAATACACTTATGCAATTGACTCTAAAACCTATATGAGAATGAGACTAATCTATATGAATTTGAATGCAATTTTTGGGGGGTGTTTTAATGAAAGTGGAATTAAAATCCTAAGCTAAGAGATTAATTAAAAAAACAAAACAAATAACAATGATTTAATTCAGTTATGATGATGAAGGAAGCAACTTAGGATTCACATGGAGTTAACTTTCTTAGCCTAAATTAATTAATTAGACCAAAGGGAATTTGATGAAAAAATGGAATTAATAAATTTAATCACCTAATTTAAACATGGGAAAACCTCAAGTTCAATAACACTTATTCCACTAGAAAACTCATAATGAAATAAATGGTGGTAAATTAAACTCATAAAAGCCAATCATAATTAATTTCAAAATAATTTTGGAAATCTTGTTTACTGTTGTCTAATTGAACAACTAGACAATTAACCAACCCGATTGAACAATCAAGAGGATAAACTTAATTGACAATTAAATTAATAATGAAAACTCAATTAATAATTCAATTGACAATTAAAAGATTTGCAAACAAAAATTCTAGCAATTATCTTTGCACAAATCAATCCAATCCAAAAAGAATATATCTACAATCTAAAATTAGATTGTTCTCAATTAATACAACTCAAAATCATTTAAAACTAAATAATCTCAAGTCTTGAAATAAATTGATAAAAAGGAAAGACACTCACTTATGGTCTTCAAATGTAAGTCTTAGGCTCTAGCTTCCTCCATGTTCCTCCCAAGTTGTCTCCCAAGTAAGCTTAAGCTTTCATGAATTTCTCCTCTTCAAACTCCTTCCCGCACATATTTGATGAAAGATGAGATTGGTGTAGAAGATGATGGTGATTTAATGATAGGTAGTGGAATTCATGTGGCTATGCATGAGAGAGAGGAAGAATGAAATAAGATTTTTCTGTGTTGTTATGCGAGAGAGAGGATGATTTATATAGAAGGAGGAATGGTTGGAGATGGTGGAATGATTGAAAGGGAATAAAGTAGAAAATGGAGTTGATGGAATTGCTGGTGGAGTGGAGTTGGTGGAATGGTTAGAGATGGTAGGTCACGTGAATAAAGGAGATGGAATGGAAAAATTGTTGCAATAATGATGGTTTTTGTGATTGTGGGGTGGTTTGTTGTACAAGAGAAAGAATGGTTATATAGAAAAATTGATAGTGGTAGGGAATTGTTGGATGTTATGGTAGTAGGTAGAAGTAGGTAGTTCGAAACAATTAGGTTGTAGCGGCTAAGTTAATTAAAAGGGAGGAAGAGAGAGTTTTAAGGCCAAAACTTGAGGTCATTAAAATTTAAGTAGCCCAATAAAGTCCAACTATTAGATTCTCTTTGATCTTCCAAGAAAAAATTCTGCACTAAAGGATCTTCTAATATGCTTTTCCTTGCCTTACAAGAATTAAATAAAATAGTGATCTATGATATAGTTGGAAATATTATTCAATCACAAGATAGGCAATCAAAATATTAACATTGTCAGTCCAATAATCTCATAATTAATTCAAATTTATATTATTTCTCAAAATTGGCTAACAATCGAAATATTATCTAATAAATCCAAGTTAGCCTAAAATAGTTCCTAAAATAAATGAATAAAGTGGGATAAAATATGTAAAATTTTGGATTTATCATATTCCTTCAAGGGGACTTATATATGAGGAAGTGTATATGCAAGTGCCACAAGGGTTTTATCAAGTTGAAAAAAAATAAAGTTTGTAAGTTGATCAAATCTTCGTACAAGCTTAAACAAGCTTCTTGTCAATGGAATGCCAAGCTCACAGAAACCTTAATCAAGGGGGGTTTCCGACAAAGTAAATACGATTACTCCTTATTCATAAAACAAGACAAGAAACATGTTACAATTGTATTGGCATATGTTGGTGATCTTGTTATAGCTGGAAACAACATGAAGCAAAGAGATGTTATGAAGGCACACTTGCATTAGAAATTTAAAATAAAAGATCCTAGACATTCTTAAGTATTTCTTAGGCTTATAATTTGCATGATCTCATAAGGTTATTTTTCTTAATCAAAGGAAATATGTACTTGAATTGATTTTTGACATGGGATTGAGTAGGGCAAAGCCCCTATAGGTTCTTATGGAGCGTAATGTCAAGTTGACATTTGCTGACAAATTGACTCCTACGCCAAAGAATAGCGATGAGAAGAAAGCACAAAGGAGGAAGCGTTATAGCAATTGGACTCCTTCTTACATGACCCATTATGATATTGAAGACTAATAGGTTGGTTGTCATTTCTTATTGTTACAAGGCCTAGTATCTCTTTTATTAGTAGACTTTGAGCCAATTTATTAGTGCTCTAAGGATGTCCTACATGGAAGTGGTTATGCGAGTTGTAAGATACCCCAAGGAAACATCTAGCCTAGGATTCTCTTGGAACCTACATAACATGCCAAACTCGAATGCTTTGTAGACTTTGATTAGGCAACTTGCCAAGACACGAGGAGATTCGTGACAAGTTGCCTCATTTGTTAGAAATCAAAGAAACAACATATGGTGTCCAAGTCATTAGCCGAGGCCACCTAAACCATGTCTGAGGTTGTTTGGCTATCTCTCATGTTAAAGGATCTTAATGTGAGAGATGTAGAACCAGTTTCTGCATATTATGACAGTAAAGTAGTGATTCATATCGCAAGTAATTTGGTTTTCCATGAATGCACATATTAAGATTGATTATCACTTTGTGTGAGGGAAGCTTCAACAAGGAATTATTCAATTAGTACATGTGACCAACAAGCACCAGCTTGTAGATATTTCTACAAAGGTCTTAGGTCAAGATGATCAAGTTCAGTTGCAGAGCAAGTTAGGGACCATCAATTTATATGGTCACCAACTTGAAGGGGGTGTTATGAATTATAGTTGTTGAGTATTGGATTTGTTTGTATTTCTGTAATTTGGTTGTTGGGCTTACTTGTACTATTGGGTTTTTTGTGTGGTGTTATTATTTCGGTTCAATAAGCTTTACTTTGTACTATAAGTATTGGTTCAATATTCAATAGAAGGTTGATCCTACATTTTTAGTTATCTTGTTGGTCTATGCCCATATTGTTTACGTTAAGTAAATATGTCTTATATTAAGGATCGAATAGAATATATCTTAGAAAAACATGTAGAATTAGAGCTTTTAGATCATATTGATAATGTCACCTACTAGAATCACTTGACTGCTACTACACAATTAGCATTGCCTTAAATTAAAATTAACGGGGTTAGATAACAACTTTTCCTCTAGCAAGATCATACTAAAAACCAAGGGGTTGATTCCTATGTAAGGGATATGGACTTTAATGATCATGGAAGAACTAATTCCCATAAGGCTTAATTTATCATTATTGAAATGTTATAATATAGCCACTGGCATGAACATGAACTTTAATAATCAAAGGGAAACTGATTCCCAAAAGGCTTAATTTTTCATTGTTGAAATGCCATAATATAGTCATTGATAAGAAAATGTGTGTGTGGCACATTAAACCAAAGCTGTACAAGGTATAACAAGAATTGATATAAAGAGTTGAAGTTATATTTTGAGCCCTTAATTAACTTAACAATTAATATTAATCAATTAAAACTATTAGGAGTTATTATACATATTAATAATAGTTTTTTTAAAAAATAATATTAATAGTTATTAATAGTCATTATACAAGTGTTATGCCTTAAGTTACACCTTTCACCTCCATTGATTAACTTAGGCATTGTTTGGTTCGAGGTTTTTTTGGGGAGAAGTAGGGAGGGGATGGATAGGGGTGGGAATAAGCATATTTGGTTGGGAAAAATGGGATGGAGGGGAAGGGAGAAATTGTCTTTTAGTGCTCCCTTCCCCTCCTTCTGCGCCCCTTCAAAATTGGGGTTTTTTTTAAGGGTGAGAAATATTATATCTTACCTAACTAAAATACCCATACCATTTTTCATTATCCTAAATTTACTCATCTGATTATAAAACACATATGATTATTACTAGGATAAGCCAAATAAATTTGAAAATCTACCTAATAAAATATATTTAATCAAATCCTATCTTA
This sequence comes from Albizia julibrissin, assembly GCA_037074505.1. Classification (NCBI taxonomy): domain Eukaryota; kingdom Viridiplantae; phylum Streptophyta; class Magnoliopsida; order Fabales; family Fabaceae; genus Albizia; species Albizia julibrissin. The sequence continues at coordinate 32,923,748 of CM073484.1, read as the reverse complement.
TTAAATATTAATAAACTTATTAGATCTTTGCATTCAAATCAACCGTCCTCCTCCCTCATGTTGCTATTTTCTTCCCCTCTCCTCCTCCCTTTTTGTGGTTGCCACTTGCCCCTCTACCTGTTGTTGCATCAAGTAGCTCTCCCCGCTGTCCAAACCTTCTTTCAAGTAGGTGTCTATTTATATATTTCTTTTGTATGATACATCACTTTGGATAAGTTTATTGATTTATTATCTAATTAAATATGTTTTTAATGTTATAACATGATAAAACTTATATACCAGAGATAATCTTAGATAAGTTAAATAAGTTGGTATGTTTTTAACGTGATCACAAGTATCTCAATAAAATATGATATATAGATTATACTATAATTATCTTGGTTATCTTAGTATTATAATTTGATTTATGATTTTTATTTAAATTTAAATTGAAAAAATATATTAAATTTTATTAGTTAACATATTAAAATTAATAAAATCATCATTTCAAATGTATATAAGGTTTTTTTTATCATATATAAGTGAGGTAATATATTTTTTCGCGTTTTATAAATTTGGAAATAATAACTTTGATATCTAAATGAAGTATTAGGGCATATTTGTCAATATTTAATTAGCTCATCTTCTTTCTCCTCCTAAAACAAACAAAAAGCCTCTCTTCCCCTTCCCTCCCATCCAACTAAACAAAAGTCCATAACCTCCCCTACCTCTTCCCACCTCCTCTTATTTAACATTCCCTCCATGAAATTATTATTTGTTAGTATACATGTCAATAATAGTCATTAAAAATAATATTAATAGTTATTAATGGTCATTATACAAGGTTTAATGTGCATTAAACGGATAAAAATACATATCAATATTCGTTGGCATGATATTAAAATTGTAGTTTATCATACTTTAATACTATGACCGGATACATGTTTTGGTATCACGCTCTGATACTATGCATATTGGAAAGTACCATACTCTAATACCATCCTTTAATAAAGGACCTAACATAAGTGGAATGTATTATCATAACTAAATTTATTATTCAGATTAGTTCTGCTATGCACAATTCTGCTTTCAAATGGGTTGTTCCATGATAATTAACAAAGATTAGAACGTAAATCTTACGAGTTAAATTTTTCATAAATATGTGATATACATAGAGAGAAATTAGCATAAATAAGTAAAGTCATAAAATTTGGTTGATTCCCTTTTGATAAAAATCATTGACACGTTCAATATATAATCATCGTTTAAATATAATTAATTGTAAGATTTATATAGATATATGTATGTATCCTAAAATTTTAAAACCAATATAACAAATTATTTTGAATTTATAATAAGAAGTGAATAAATTGGGGGAGAGCATTTCCTATTCCTATTCTTAGCAAGCCAGCTTTATAGTGTAGGTATATGATTTCATGTTGACCCTTTTTGTGTAGTCTTGTTGATTTATGAATAACTATTAATTAAGAAATCCTCAATTTACATAGAAAAACTACTTGAATGTTATCCCATAAGCCACAAAGAATACCTATGCCTACCATACCATACTGTCCATCCACATATCACTACATTATTAACAAATCCCTATGACTATTATGTTAGATTTCATGTTTTGATGATAACAAATCATGTTTTGGAAGCTCATGGAATAATTAGCAGCAAAGCAATCCATTCTGGTGATCTGTGCAAGATCACTCGAGTGATTTATTTAATCACTCGAGTGATTGTGGATCACTCGAGTGATATTCAAGATCACTCGAGTGATCGCTGAAATCACTCGAGTGATTGCGGAAAATTACAGATCACTCGAGTGATATGGAAAATCACTCGAGTGATCCGCAATTTCACTTCCAGTGATCGCGAAATCACTGCAAGAAAAATTCACTGTTTTGAAAATCACTTCCAGTGATTCTGAATCACTCGAGTGATCCGCCAAATCACTTCCAGTGATTGTGAATCACTCGAGTGATCAGGCTAATCACTTCCAGTGATTCTGTTTTCACTTCAAGAAATTCCCACGGTTTTGATATTCACTTCCAGTGATTCTCATTCACTCGAGTGATGCGCCAAATCACTTCCAGTGATTGTGAATCACTCGAGTGATGAAGCAAATCACTTCCAGTGATTAGGATTTCACTTCAAGAAAAATCTACTGTTTTACAAATCACTTCCAGTGAAGCTGAGATCACTCGAGTGATCCGCCAAAATTCTCAAATCACTTCCAGTGATCCTCAATCACTCGAGTGATGTTGGATTTTCGCTGAATCACTTCCAGTGAATTGGAAATCACTGCAAGAAGATTTCACTGTTCACCAAATCACTTCCAGTGATCATAAATCACTCGAGTGATATTTGCAAAATTCCAATATCACTTCCAGTGAACCAGCAATCACTGACAGAAATATTCAAAGGTTTCAAAATCATTTCCAAACACATTATATTCACTACCAATGATATTGCATCTTCTCATATGAGGATTTATTGATCAAGTATACATCTTTCTACATTGACCTTGATCCAATTGCTTTTAACTTCATCAACGACAAATGATTTTGCTAGTGAAATTTTATTATTACTGTAGCTTTCAAAATCATGATATAATACTCAGTTGCGAAAATAGGATCACTCTCTATGGTTTCACTGTTTCTTTTATAAAACACCTCCAGTGATCCATATTAATCTGTTGAGATACAAATATTGCTTAACGGTCATACTCATGAGTGTGTTACAGCTGTACTCCACTATGACGCACTTAACATATAACTCAACACTCCACTCAAACGACAACTATTCATGGTAGCAGCAGAAATTCAAAAGTAACGGAAGACAAATGCTGTTACATTTTTCAGAAGCATCTTTGAATTAACGGGCATATTTACAACGGCATACAAAGGCTACACTATATATGTCCAGCCATTTGAAAAACACAACAACGAAGAAATACGCTTGAACTTTCCACAAGTGATATCTTCTCAAAAAGGCTTTAACACTTCATCTGTACTTCAGTTTTTATCTACATACTCTGAAAGAGAGATTGTCAGTCATACTAAATCATTCTCAATTGTATTAACTTAAGGTTGAGGAACCTTAAGTAGGGATTTGAAATTACCTTGTGTAAGGGGGAGCGAGTGTCAGAAGGAACTTGCTGTTTGTACTGAGGTGCCAAGAACCCACTGAATCTTAGAGGATATAGTGAAAGGCTCAGAAGGACTTCTGAGGACTGGACGTAGGTCAAGTGATTGAGACCGAACCAGTATAAATCCCTGTGTCAACTTTGGTGATATATCTTCTTTCATTAACTGTGTTTTAAGTTTTGTATATTGATTTTAGATTTGCCAATTATTTTGTAATCACCCAATTCACCCCCCTCTTGGGTGAAAAGCTTGCTCTAACATTTGGTATCAGAGCACAGGTCTTCTATTTTAGGCTTAACAACCTTAGAAGGATCCGATGGCAAGCATGGGTGAAGCAATCCTTCCTGACGGAGCTTCTATCACTAGACCACCTGGTTTCAATGGTGAACACTTTTCCTTCTGGAAAGCTAAGTTCCGTGTGTTCGTAATGGCTACAGAATACGGACTATGGGATGTGATTGAGACTGGGAACTACGTACCTACAAAGACTGAAGAATCTCGAAAAGTTCCTAAATCACCAGCAGAATTTGATGACAATGACAAAAGACTAGTGACTCTCAACAGCAAAGCAATTCTAATGATTCAGAGTGCACTAAGTCAAAAAGAATACTTCAGAATCTGTACGCTTCAGACTGGTAAAGAAATGTGGCAAGCGCTTGAAGTAGCTCATGAAGGAACATCTGGAATTAAAGAAAATCGCATCAATACTCTAACTACAGAGTTTGATTTGCTTCGTATGAAAGAAGGTGAGTCAATAGCTGAATTTGAACTTAGATATACTCACATTGTTAATCAACTTGCAGCACTTGGAAAATTCTATGATCAGAATGTCCAAGTAAGAAAAATTCTAAACATACTCTCCAAAGAATGGGAAGCGAAAGTCACAGCAATAGAGGAGGCCAAAGGAGAATCAATGCAATCTGTGGCTTCTCTGTTTGGAAGTCTTTCATAATATGAAAGCAAGCTAAAATTCAAACGAGAATTGGAAGAAGTTGGCGACAGGAGGAGGAAAGGTCTTGCACTAAGTGCAACAAAAACGAAGACAGAAAACCAAGAAGAAGAAGAAGAGATCGATGATGATGAAATGGGCCTAATGATCAGAAGATTCAAGAAATTCTATAAAGGCCAAGGATTCAGAAATCTTCAAAGAGGTGGAACAAGTGGCAGAAGAGACTCCAAGGAAATCATCTGCTATGAATGTGGTAAACCGGGACATATCAAATCAGAATGCCCTAAGCTATTACAGAAAAGTAAAGAGAAGAGAAACTTCAAATCCTTCAACCGGAAGAAGGCATTCGTTTCAGCAATATGGGGAGATAGTTCCTCAGAAGAAGAAAGCGATGATGAGGAGACAGCCAATATATGTCTGGTTGCTCAAAAAGAAACAAACGAGGAGGTAATGAATTCTGATCCTACGTACGATGAATTACAAAATGAATATGATGCTTTACATTCTGAATTCATCAAAATAGATAATACCTTGATTACTTGCAAAAAGAGAAACAAAATTCTTGAAGAAGAAATTAAAAACCCTTTGAATAGAGATTGCGAAAAGTGTTTGTCCCTTGAAAAGAAAAATATTGATCTTACCAAAACTCTTGAGAAGTTTACAAAAGGCAGTGAAATGTTTAATGTCATTTTAAAAGTACAACGTCATGTGAATGATAAATCTGGTATAGGATATGATCCGAACCTAGACAAAAGAAAGGGTAAGAAGAAAACAGGAAGCAAATCCTATCTAAGTTATTTCACACGTTCTGTTCACACATCTAATCCTTTTGCTTACTGTAATTACTGCAATAGAAAAGGACATTACACTTCTTCATGTTTTCATAAAAAGAAAGGAATTATAGGAACCTATAAATGGATACCTAAGAAGAAACATGAACTAGAAGTTATCTGTACTAACCCAAAAGGACCCAAAAGGATATGGGTACCTAAAACTTAATTATCCTTACTGCAGGTTTGTCTCAGAACATCCAAATCAAACAAATGGTATATAGATAGCGGATGTTCAAGACACATGACTGGGGATCCTGAGAACTTCACCACATTAGTACCTAAGGAAGGTGGGAAGGTGAAATTTGGAGGAAATCAAACTGGAAGGATAGCAGGACTTGGAGAAGTCAAAGACAAAATCAAAGACGTATATTACGTTGAAGGCTTATGTCACAATCTACTAAGTGTAAGTCAAAGAACGGATAAAGACAACTGGGTGATATTTGATTCAGAAGAATGTCTGATAGTCAGCAAGAAGGATCTACAAATTGAAAAGAAAAAGTTGAAAACCAAACTCAAAGCAAAAAGGGAAGGTAATTGCTATACTCTTGACATGAATGAAAATATTTCTAAAATTGTCTTCTAAGTACCACTGATGAGAGTTGGCTTTGGCATAAGCGACTTGCCCATGTTAATATGCATCAATTGCAAAAGTTACTCAAAAGGGGTTTGGTAATTGGGCTACCTAATGTCAATTTCAAAAATGATTTAGTCTGTGATGCTTGTCAAAGAGGTAAGCAAACTAAAACTTCCTTTAAATCAAAAACTGAAATTACCACTAATAGACCACTTCAACTATTGCATATGGATCTGATTGGTCCAGCAAGAGTTAAGAGTCTCGGTGGAAACTTGTACACGTTTGTTATTGTTGATGATTTCTCTAGATTTACCTGGAATATATTTCTATCATCCAAAGATGAAACTTTTTACAAATTTATTACCTTTGCCAAGAAAGTGCAAAATGGGAAAGGTATGTCAATTGCAGGAATCAGGACAGATCATGGTGGAGAATTTGATAATCAAGCATTTGCAGAATACTGTGATACAAATGGCATTGATCACAATTTTTCAGCACCAAGAACTCCACAACAAAATGGTGTAGTAGAAAGAAAGAATAGAGTTCTTACAGACATGACTAGAGCAATGCTCAACGAAAAGAACGTGTCTCAAGTCTTCTGGGCAGATGCAATGAGCACTGCATGCTACATCTCAAATAGAGCATATGTCAGAACCAAGCTTGGAAAAACACCATATGAACTTTACAAGGGACGGAAACCAAACCTTGCTCATCTACACATATTTGGCTGTAAGTGCTTTATTCATAACAACGGTAAGGATAATCTTGGAAAATTTGATTCTAAGGCTGATGAGGGACTTTTCTTAGGATATTCAAATCATAGTAAAGCATTTAGAGTTTTTAATAAACGAACATGTGTTGTAGAAGAATCAATTCATGTTGTATTCGATGAATATGTATCATCTAGTAAAGACTTTGATGATGAGATATCTAGAAACCAACCTCCCATTAACTCTTCACATCTTGAAGATGACGATTGTGAAAAAGAAGTTGAACTGAGTAATTCAGATCAACCTCGTGCCTGGAAATATGTCAAGAGTCATCCTCTAGATCAAGTAATAGGTGGAGTTAATGAAGGTGTCAAAACTAGAAACAAGGTTTTAAACGAAGTAAGTTTTTCTGCATTCATTTCTCAATTAGAACCTTCTAACATTGAAGAAGCCCTATCAGATAATGATTGGGTGTTAGCAATGCAAGAAGAGTTAAACCAATTTGACAGAAATCAAGTTTGGGATTTGGTGCCCCGGCCTAAAGACCACTCGGTTATTGGCACTAAATGGGTATTCAAGAACAAACTTGATGAATCCGCAGCTATTATCAGAAACAAGGCAAGATTGGTTGCCAAAGGCTATAATCAGGAAGAAGGAATTGATTATGAGGAAACATATGCTCCAGTAGCAAGATTGGAAGCCATACGAGTACTCTTAGCCTTTGCTTGCATCAAAGGATTTAAACTATTTCAAATGGATGTGAAAAGTGCTTTCTTAAATGGATACATCAAGGAGGAAGTTTATGTGGAACAACCTCCAGGCTTTGAAGATGTATCCAAACCAAATCATGTTTTCAGACTCAAAAAGGCATTATATGGTTTGAAACAAGCACCTAGAGCCTGGTACGAAAGATTAAGCAAATTTCTCATCGAATTTGGTTTTACTCGAGGAAAAGTCGATACAACATTATTTATAAAACGAAAACTAAGTGATATTTTGGTAGTTCAGATTTATGTTGATGATATTATATTCGGAGCTACTAATGATTCCTTGTGTAAAGAGTTCTCTGAGATAATGCAGGGAGAATTTGAAATGTCACTGATGGGGGAATTGACCTTCTTTCTGGGTTTACAAATTAAACAAAGAAAGAATGGAATATTCATATCACAAACCAAATATCTTCAAGAATTGCTTAAGAGGTTTGGATTGGATGAAGCTAATGGAACAGATACACCTATGAGCTCAACCGTACTAATGGATGCTGATGAAAAAGGAGTCGATTTCAACATAACTCAATATCGAGGAATGATAGGATCATTACTCTATCTCACAGCCAGCAGACCTGATATTCAGTTCAGTGTTGGTCTATGCGCAAGATTTCAGTCATGCCCCAAAGTGTCACATGCTGAATTAGTGAAACGAATTTTCAGATATCTGGCAGGCACAAAAGAGTTGGGTATATGGTATCCCAAGAGAGGTAATGAATATTTAGTTGCCTATTCTGACTCTGATCATGGTGGCTATAAAACAGATAGGAAGAGCACAAGTTGACAATGTCAATTTCTTGGAGGCGCAGTCATTTCTTGGTTCAGCAAGAAACAAACTACAGTATCTTTGTCTTCAACAGAAGCAGAATACATAGCAGCCTCAAGTTGTTGTGCACAAGTACTATGGCTAAAACAACAACTTCAGGATCTTGGCATATACCTTAAAGAAATTCCTATTTACTGTGACAACACCAGTACAATAAGCTTGGCGAAAAATCCTGTACAGCATTCAAGGACCAAGCATATTGATGTGAGACATCACTTCATTAGAGATCATATTCAGAAAAGAGATGTCAAGGTGTTATTCATTCCTACACATTTGCAATTAGCTGATATTTTCACCAAACCTCTTGCCAGATAAATTTGTAAGTTGTTTATCTACATACTCTGAAAGAGAGATTGTCAGTCATACTAAATCATTCTCAATTGTATTAACTTAAGGTTGAGGAACCTTAAGTAGGGATTTGAAATTACCTTGTGTAAGGGGGAGCGAGTGTCAGAAGGAACTTGCTGTTTGTACTGAGGTGCCAAGAACCCACTGAATCTTAGAGGATATAGTGAAAGGCTCAGAAGGACTTCTGAGGAATGGACGTAGGTCAAGTGATTGAGACCGAACCAGTATAAATCCCTGTGTCAACTTTGGTGATATCTCTTCTTTCATTAACTGTGTTTTAAGTTTTGTATATTGATTTTAGATTTGCCAATTATTTTGTAATCACCCAATTTACCCCCCCTCTTGGGTGGAAAAGCTTGCTCTAACATATTAGAATCCAGTTACAAAAATGCAACAGATCTCACTCTATTTAGTGATGCATCATAAAAGAAAATATTATTCCATGTTGGGCAGGGCCATGAATGACTTTCACATGATGAATCCACAAGCTGCGAAACTAATGTTTTCTTCTCCAAATTGGGTTGCCCATAGACTCCACCAACTTCATAATATTGCTATTTGGACACCTAACCATTACTAATGTTGGAGAACGATAGTATATAAAGAAATAAGGGAAAATCACACTTAAGTCCTAAAGACCCAAAAAAACTAATAAAAAAGTCCTATAGTAGATTCTCCTATTTAAAAAATAATGCAAAGTGACATATACTATTGAGTTTAGATAACTGTGGTATGCTGGACATTACATGTTGGTGAACTCCTACAAAATCTGTAATCCGAGTCACGTCCACGTATGGTAATCTTAAGAGCTATTCTGCAACCACCGGTAGACTGGAAGCAGTACTCCCTAGGATAAAATGGACTATTCCTGTAGACACAGGGTGAAACAAAACAGCAGAAACACAGAGCAACTATGAGGCAGAGAGAACACAGAGGGAAGAAAGGAAGAGGGCTCGAGATTTTAGAGCTGGATACATGAACCTCCCATAGGCTGTGCCTTTATAGGCTCTCCATGCATCTGAACGTTGGACAAACATTCAATGGCCATGGCTACAATTTAATCAACAATTTCTAAACATTCGAATGTCATAAACAGATTTTATTGTGCGGTTTTAAAATCTGGAGGTTATGAACGTTGGTCATGATGGCCGGTTGAAGAAGATAAAATCTGGTTATGACCCTTGTAACTGAAATGTTCAGGTTTTAAAATTCAAATGCCTCAAAAGTAGGTTTTTCTGGTAAGCACATTTCACAAAATAAATTTAAGATTTTATAAAAAAAACATTTAACAAAAAGTGCCCAGTCCATATTTAATTCGCGAGCAGGGGGGAATCGCCAGATTTCCACTACATTTGCCTTATAGTGGCCTGTTGTTGTGTGCGCAAGCCGACTCTTCTTCTTGGCCAATTTACTAGCCCAATTTCACAAGATGCAATATATACACTTGTGTTCTCTCTCTCCCAAGTAATGTGAGACTTGTTCCAGTTGACACGCCCATACACAAGTCAAAACTCCAACAATCCCCCACATGTGTCAAAAGGAACGCCTTTAACTTAGTTGCACACAAAAGTATAACCATTGTATCAGTGGTCCTTAGGACTATGAACTAAACCTAGACTAATAACACTTAGTACATAAAGATGTTAGTGGTCCTATAGACTATGAACTCACACCTCTTAAGCATATATTAGAGTATTAGTAGTCAAATTATACCCCCACATTTACTATTAACGCTGTTTTGCATGTTAAACGACTATGCGCGTGCCTAGTGCATAACAAATGCTCTAGAGATTTTGCCATGATCTCATAGGAGTGGCCCCACTCTACATTCGTAGAGGTGATTTCATGAAATATACCTACAATAAATTTGAAATGTTCAGTTGTACCTGAATTTAAAGGCTATTCAACATCAGCTAAATAATTGTTTTGCTGTTCATTTGTTTGTACCTTGTTATTATTGTTTGATTTTGACTGTGTTTCCTCTCTCCCATATTCCACTTTAGTAATGAATTTCAAAATTTGATTTTTCCAAATGAGATACATTCTATCATTTTATAAAAGGGAAATCATTTTTCTGATGGAGGTATAATTTATAAATCATTCACTTACTATGCAGGTACCCTGCAATAAACAAACATGCTAGAGTTGTTCATTGGCTTAAACATAGTAAAGAAGCAGAAAATGTTGACTGGGTTGTCATACTGGATGTGCACATGATAATTCATGGCCCCATTATCACGTGATCAAAACGACCAGATGAAGGTTGGATGCTTATGGTGGCTTGCCACATGTAACATCCCAAAAATTTAATGCAAGGATTAAATTATGGAAATTAGATAGTAAGTCAATTTATGGAACCTACAAAATTTAAGGAAACTTAAATTTGACAAAGGGAAAAATTAGGACTTAGTGTGTGTAATTAATAGGATAAAAATATACCTATATGTGTATAAAAATACACACACCCACACTTGACAGCACACACACGTACAACCCATCCATGCATTGTCACTCCTTCCCATCACAACAAACACACACATGTACCACACACATACCTACACATACACCTTCAAAACAACGACACTTACCTACTCCTTCTCTTCCCATTTGACCAAGCATACAACACACACGTACAACACATATTCACACCTACACCATTATCATTTCCCTTTTCTATTCAGCCAACACACATACACGTCCAAAGAGCTGAAGAAACAAGAACAGAAAACAGAAGCAAACATGGAGAAATGAAAACACAGCAGAAAATAGAGAGAGGGAGGAAGGAAGAAGAAGCTTCAAAACTCACATGCAGCACCATAAGATAATATAAGTGAGTTTCATACATCCTTATCTTCCTTTTCCAGTAGATTTGAGGCTGTTTTCAGTAGCTTTTTAGGGTTGTTCTTCTGCTGGAATTCAGAAAATTCGTCGGAAAGTTGCTGTCACCGAAACCAGTGATTTTGTGACGATTTTGGGTGATATTTGTGATGTTTTTTATTCTGAAATCACGTCCCTAAACCCCAGGAACATGTTTAGGAGTATGTAGAGTCAAAATCTTTGAGATTTGAGTCCAAAAGCATGGCTACATATCAGTTTTATCAACTCTGTTTTGGTCGCCGGAAAACAGAGGTTTTATCGGAAACTTTCAGAAGCTCAAACGGAGACTACAGATGGAGTTTTCATCTGGTTCTTTTTGATATGGAAATTTTAGGATGTGTAGTATGAAATAGAATCAAGAAGAGCTCAATTTGGTGTCAAAACGAATAAGTTATCAATTTTTGAATTTAGACTGTCCAAAACTGATGTTTATCAGAGTCAGTCAGCTTCGTGTGGCTTTATGACCAACCAAATCACATCCATTATTTACGAAAATTTACAGGAATATAGTAGACATAACAAGATTTAAAATTAATGGTAGAATGCATCATTTGGATATTTTTAGAGAGAGTTATGATTTTTGAAAGATGGGTTTAGAAACAGGTGCAATCCTGAACGTCCAGATTCTAGTAGTTGATTTCGTGGTGTTTTTGAATTATGTAATATTTTCCAATGGCCATGAAAATTTCCAGAATTGAAGTACATAGTCTTAGATTTAATTTGGTATATATTTTTTGTTAATTGGATCAGTATACTAAGAGATATGAATTTTTGAAGTTAGTTACTCTCAAACTGTGTTTCTGGAAAACAGATTGTTTGTGTCGAACGTTTGGAAAATCAAACCTTTCCAAAAAATTATGAAACTTTCCAGATTTAAAGTAGACATCCATATATTTAATTTTACGGGTAGAACATAATTTTTGGACAAGTATATTAGGAGATATAGATTTTCAAAGTCATGCTATGTTTCTGGAGACTAATCTGGAATAGGGGTATTTCGGGAAATTCTTGGAGTAATATGGTAAATCTGGGTAGATTTTGATATTTTTCCATGAAAATATATTTCAATAGCTTCATGTAGGCTTTGGACCCAGTCAATTTCAATTTTTCTAGAATTAGTTATGATTTTTCAAAGTTAACTGAAAAATCAGCCAATTTGTTGAAGAATAGTAATAAAAGCCACTGAAACTAAGATAATCAGCAGAATATGATTAAAGATAGTAGTAATACAAGTAATAACCAATTACTTGTTAATTTTAATATAGAGGAACTGGTAAAAGCCCGAGCCGAGGAAAAAGTTTTGGATAAACAGTTGGACTGGAAAAGGACCCAGGTAGTAATTCTTTCTCTCATATACTATGTGATTATTTATATGTTGTGTATATCATTTTCTGTAACATGACAGTGCCTGTGGCACAACACGCGAATAAGCCAGGTCTAAACATATCGTTTGACCATGGACACGAGTTTAGCCGGGGTTGCAAACAGTCGTTTGGCCTTGGACAGTATGCATACAACATGAGTTAGCATTTTGCATATCATGGTGCATTACATATTTATTTATCGCATTTTATATGATTGATTGTACATTACTACTGAGATTCATTCGAATCTCACCCTTTTTCAACATCTAAAAATATTCCAGCAAAGGACAGCGGCTCTAAGGGTAAAACCGTAATTACTGGCAGATGAAGGTCCAGTCATAGTCAGGAATTACAACTGGTTATCTTTAGTTGTAGAATTTATTTCTTTTAGATTTTTTTATGTTTTTCAAATCATATGGGGATTTTCTGTAATATAGTAAGTACTTATTATCAGTATAGTTTCACTATTTCTGTTTGCCATCTGAACGACACATTTATTATATAGCGAATATCAGAATATTAAGGGGTTTGACACCACACATGAGAAGAACATACATGCTCACAAGGTGCTCCCTATGGTAGCAAGCAATCAACAAAGGAAGAGGAAGAAAGAGACCTTGAAATAATGATATTATGTATCTAGAAAATTAATCATATTATCTATTTTAGAATGCAACAGGCTCTAATGACGTATTTTGACAAGTTTATGTGCATTAAATATTCAAATGTTAAGTTATATATTAGTAAGAGTATGTGCCTATTTTGACAAGTTATATATTGACAAGCGTATGTGCCTATTTTGACAAGTTTTTTTTCCCTATAATGGCATGTTATATATTGGCAAGTATAATGTGTCTATTTTGACAAATTCATGCGTCTATTTTGACAAATTATATATTGGCAAGTGTATGTGCCTATTTTAATAAGTTATATATTTGTAAATATATGTGCATATTTTGACAAGTGTATGTGCCAATTTTAACAACTTTTTATGTCTATTTTGACAAGTTATATATTGAAACGTGTATGTGCCTATTTTAATAAGTTTATGTACCTATAATAGCAAATTATACATTGACAAGTATATATGCCTATTTTAACAAGTTATATATTAACAAGTGTATATGTCTATAATAACAAGTTATATATTGACAAGTGTATATATTTATTTTGAAAAATTATAAAGTGTCAATTGACAAGTCCATCTATACTAACTAAAACAACTCCAGTTGACAAATGGATATACTTATTTTGACCAGTCATAAAGTGCCGATTGACATGTACCTGCATCTGATTATATATCACTGCTTGTCTTTTCTATTTTTAACAACAGGGGTAATAAAGTAATTTCAGATTCAAAATTTATATCACCGCAATCTTTAAGGAGCTTTCAGTTAGGGAAATCTATTATAGGATTTTTTACTATTTTTTCTTATTCTTGAAACCTAAATGCATTCTCCCAAGAAACAAAGACCTTTCTATATGAATCTGGACCTCGAGAGTAAACAATTTAAAGTGTCAAAAAGACAAAACAGGCTGTGCGGTTGCCCCCGTCCCCACACTATAAAATAAGACGTCTATTACAGTACTTTCATGTCGAACTATTTAGCTAGCCATGTAATATATTTTATGTGTACGACACCATTGTCTAAGCCTAAACAAAACATTCCATCTGCTTGGGTTACAATAAAAACAAATTACTCCGCATTTTTTTTCTCCGATATATTATCGTTCAGTGCACAATGACCTGACACACGGGGAGAAGCCCCTAGTTTTATACATATAACTCTACCTTCCAGACATCATATTTGCGAGTGTTGGATTTTCTTGCAAGGAGGCAATATCCCATTCCACAGAAGTAGACGAAAGTGTCATGAGAGACACAGAAATAGATCTCATACTTGGACGTCGTTCTGGGGTTGCCTCTGTGCACATTTTGGCTATTTGTGCCATCTGCAAGTCCCATACAATATAGATTTGCAAGTTGTTAGATCCATCAAAGGAATCACGGACTCTGAATCCTATTCCAGGTAGTCAAAGGCCGAAGGGTGTGATGCTAGACTTATGGGACGACTTATGCAGGAAGTGCTAAAAACACGGTATTAAAACCCAACTCATGTCAGCCGATCAAACTAGTGGGCTAGTCCTCTAGCTGATTTGATCAAGAGTTTTGCATATGTTGATTGAATCAGATTTTATACTTCTTTCCTCTCCCATTGGACGACATCGAGTTTTGAAAAAGAAAGTCCCATATCCACCTTGTGGCTTAGTAGTTATATTTTGTTAGATTATGTGTGATTTACACATTAATATTCCATCTACTTGCGTATTAATGTTTTTTTTATTTATATATTACTCTTTTCAAGGTTATATATGTTTAATTAAATTATATTAATTTAATTAAAATTGGGTTGAACCAAGTTCAACCATGATTAAAGCAAAGATCCTTAAACTATTGTCTCAACCAATTTAATGACCGGTCTGATTTTCTAGTATAGTGGCTTTAAAAAGCACATGCACCAATAAATCATGTACTATATAATAATTTTTTTAAATATATATATATATATATATATATATATATATATATATGTAGCCCGTTGTTAGATTCAACGACACATTAGAGTTCTATACAAACTGATATTTCATCCACTCGAATTGAAAAATCTAGTCTGTCCATTTGGATTTGATGGTTATCAGCACATCATGTCATTTGTTGCAAGTCTTTTAATAGCGCATAGTAAATGACATGGCGTGATGATAACCCTCAAATCGTAATGGACAGATGAGATCTTCACAACTGGTATTCGATTAATTAAAACTCACTGACTGCAATATACTGATGGGCTTCATTGACATACTTATCTAGGCTTTTGAAGCTTTTCATATTTTGCAGGGGATAATACAATTTATGTTCCATCAAATGTACTCTCATCTTAGTTTTAATCTCTTAAGTTTCAAATCATGGGTTTTGGTCCCTTAAAGAAAAAATGGTCTTAGTTTTTTAAATTATAGGGATCACTATGTTAAACAAAATAAAATTTGAGAAACCAAAACCAAAACCAAAATAGGACAAATTTAAGGGACCAAGGATTTTATATTAACCTTTTTAGTATAAAGTTCTTTCGTTAAAAACGTTAGGGTATAGATTCTTTAGTGCCTAGCACTTGACAACAATCATATTCCAAAATCAAAAAGTTTAAGCAGTCCAAGTTATTAGCTCACCTTATAGACTGAGTCAATTGGGTATTGGTCTCCGAGCATAGGATCAACAAGCTTTTGAAGATGTTCTTTAGGATTAGGCCGCTCAAGAGCTTCATCAAACTTCATCAACCAAGGCAAATATAATGCTTAATTATTCAAGTAAAATCACTAGGTTGATATTTTAAAATCACAGTAAATAAAACAATTTTAAAGGGGAAGTCAGCAATTACCAAAGAGACAAGGCCTATTGTTGTTGCAGAACCAGCTTCACCAACCCTCAACACAGCTTCTTTAGCAGATATAAGTTCATAAAGAACAACTCCGAACGCATAGACGTCGATTTTTGGTGAAACACTACCATATGCATATCTGCAGATGGGAGAATGATATCATCAAACCTATCAACCAAAAGTGAACTCATTTTCTTCTTAAATGTATAGTAATACACTAATCTGAATATTTCTCCCTAAAACCCATTTCAAGGCAAGCAATAGTTTGACACCAACACAAACTTTCTTGATATCCATACCTAATTAAGATATTCAAAAAAGTAAAACACAGAAAAGGAGATCAGAGAAAGAAAATCTTTAACGCGTAAAACACATTTATTGACAGTGGATGTATACAGTTTCTGCAGAGTGTGCCTATGCATTCTTGAACATAGCCGTATTCTTTATGGCTATATGGGTGACTGCTCCTTTTAGTCATGTTTGTGCTGATATGTGTGACAAAAATAATCCATTTCAAAAGGTAAAAATTTGTAGAATCCACAGATTGGCCTCAAATTCTAATAAGACCCAACCTCCTCGGACTGCCAGAAAACGCAGAAAGAGTCATGTGGGAGTGGCAAAAAGGCAGGAAATTGGGAACTGTTGGTCCAAAGGGAAACATAGAGGTTGAAATTCAGATGATAGGGCAAATAGTGGAGCAAAATAAAGGAGTAATGAAGAAGGGCATGATGGAGCAGTTAGAAAACAAAGTGTAAGTGGAATATAGGGGAAGGATAAAGGCAAAGAAGATCTTTGGTGAGGCTTAGGGTGGAGAGAGCCAACCAAGCTCATTTTGGTCTTGAAAGTTGTGTTGTTGTAGTAAATGAGGTTTGTGAAGTATGGTGGATTTCGAATCTGAAACAGTTGCAATATTTGTTCAGTAGAATTAGTATAAACTTAAGCTCCCCAATTGCTATTGATATTGTTCCTGAGCTTTGGTTAGAGAACTTCACTAATTCTTAACAAATTCTCAGTTCCACATGGAACAAACAAACTGTAAATCTTAATTTATACGCCTACGGTGGTTACCACCTAAAAAGAATAGTAGAAGTGGCCGTACTCAGGTGGCATATAACCAAATGTGCCTGCAAAATTTGCAGTGGGAATTGATGAACTTCCCACTTCAGTCAGCTTGGCCAACCCAAAATCTGCAACCTGCAAGGATGTTAAATGATATGATGAAAATATATATATATATAGAGAGAGAGGATCTGTAGATATTGAAAAAAAAAAAATTCAACCTTTGCACAGAAATTTCGATCTATCAATATATTAGCCGACTTTATGTCACGATGAATATATACAGGCCGTGTATGCTCATGGATGTATTCAAGACCTCTGGCTGAATCCAGAGCAATTTGCAATCGGGTAGACCATGGCAAGGTTTCTCTCCCTATCAACAGTGACTTGATCATCATAAAAAGTATAAAATCTATTGCATGCTGTACTATTTACAAGACATAAATAATACTCCTTTGGTCCTTAATGTAGAATCTAATTGAGGAGTTGGTATTTGTTTTAAATGTAAGATTTGTTTGAAATATTTATCAATTTTTTTTCAAATTAAACATATTGAAATACCCTAAACAATAACAATAATCAGGTAGGAAGAAAAGAGGAGGGGGGGAATTAATGAAGATATTTAGGGTGTTTTAAAAAAAACATGTCATGTTAACTAATTTAACTAACTTTCTTAATCTAATGAAATAAGTTAATTAGGTCTTATATTAAGGACTAGGGGAGTATAACTCATTTGCTAGACTCTTTGCAATGCACATAGAAATGAGTGTAGTTAAATCAATACTATCTCCATTTCAAACATAGGGAGTTTTTGTGAAGTCCTATATTTCAATATGCAAGGCATTTTACGGAATTCTAAATGCAATTAACGTCTTTTTACATGAAATGCCCCTAGGAATATGTAAAAAATTACTTGCCTCCCATTAGAAATAGGTATTAAAGAGGGGCAAAGTTGAAAGAAAAATTTAACATCTTAACTGCCTATTTGTTTCTCTAGGTGGATATGTGCTAGGTGAAAAACCGTATGTTTGAAATGAAGGGAGTCTAATAATCAGGTTGATGTACTATCCCAAAAACAGACAATGGTGAAATGCTTTTCTCACCTGAAACTCGCAGGTGTTGGCTTAAGTTTCCATTGTCAATCTATTCATATACAAGGAAAAGAGAATCCTTCTTTACACAATATCCAATCAAGCGAACCTACATGAATTTTAACAGGTAGATTGAACTTTAATACAAAGTATAATATGGTTTAAACAATAATTGGAAACGAACTAAAAAATAGGATTTTTGAAATCATTAATGTGCAGACATAAAAACACTAACACAATGAATGACAAAGTAGAAAACGACAAATTTCTCCCAACAAAGGCAGATAGCTTCAATATTACCTTTTGTGTATAAGCATATTAAATCGAATATTCTCATAGATTATAACTGAAGTCACAAAACCAATCAAGAAGAGCCTCTCAGTAATTTTATATACTGATCATATGACTTCTAAGCTATTAACTTTATGCCCTAGCCAAAGCAAACATTTTTCACATTTTTTCCATTTATAGATAGTGGAGTGTTCCGCGGTTTTTTTGTTGGGGGTATCTTAAAAAGTGAACGGTGGACTATGCCTTAATACTTTCTTTTCTGAGTCGAAGACAATTTATTTCAGCCAATAATAGCAGGTTTACAATGCAGTAACCTTCCATCCAAACACTTGGAATACATCTTATATCCTCTCTCCTGTGCATGAAGCAGGTAATTTATTAGTTGGAGGTTGATCTGTGCAGGTAGTTTGGCAAGAAAATAACAAAAATGCAGGCACATGACACAATATATGGAAGATATAGAGCTTAATAAAGACTCAATTCACTAATTTTCATATTATGTTGTGCTTTATAATTTAGTTAAACACATTCATGGCGCAGAGATGATTCTTTTTTATACAAAGTAATACAAATGTAAAGAAAATAAGCATAGGGAAGTAGGAAATAGACAAAGAGAAAGAAGAACCAAGAAAAGGGAGCAAAATAGATTGGATTCCCAACAAATTAATAGTTAAAAATGTTGGATGAGTTGAGAAGCTTTCGAAAGAGCTGAATGAGAAGTTGTTTATACTCTGTCCTGAAAGCTTTTACAAGTAAATGACACAACTAATAGACCTAGATCTAAAGTGTGTCTATAATAATCTCCCTGAGAAAGTGAGAGTGATTATTTGCAGCAATAATTTTCAACAGTGATTCAGGAATTCCATAGAAAAGAGTAAATACAGAGGGGACAAGTAGCTTGGTCTTGGAGAATTGAATGTGATTCTTTCATGTTTTAAATAAACTAAAGATCATGAGAATTACATCATTCACCTTAACGTAATAGAAAATTAACATAATGAAATTGATGTCTTCATGCCAAATCTTAGACTAATGTTAAAAGTTCTCACCATCTACATATCATTCAAGGGAAGCCAGAAAACTATTAAATCCTGCATCATTTAACTTTTACTGAAACAATATATTTACTTATTTGCACAACAAAACTAATACTATACATACTTTTGTCCAGAATTTGTCATACCAGGTTTAGGTGATGAACACGTGTTAACACATTCAATTCAGCAAGAAACTCTTTGGATTTTTGCGACTCCATCATTTTTATTGCAGCTTTCTGCAAAGGAAAGCCCCTTTATGAGATTTATTTAATTATAGAATACGGAAAATAAAATGTCAATAAAGAAGAATAAACATAGGCATATACATCCTAAAAGTGCTATGACGTTGTCCTATATAACATGTAATGCAGCATGAAGTGAAAAAGAATGGTATAGATCTGAAAATTAGGGTTAAAACATAATTCTGTAATTGTAGTACTAAAATTTTTTAGCAAGAACAATAGTGAAAGAAAAATGAATAGATGAACGAAGTGTATTGACTGAGATGCTCGTGTCTCTATCCAGTCTCACTCTTTCTGCTAACATTTAGGAAGTGACTCTTCATAATCTCTCCAGTCCTTTATAGCATGAGTTCAACAGTTACTTGTCTTTCTGATAACCAAGAAATTATAGTCAACGCAGAGACAATCTGTCAAATACAAGTATCTTGCCTATCTATCTTCTCCAGTATGCAGAGTCAGAGAAAAGCCTCATTTTTTAAAAAAATTTAAATACTAATATGATACATATATACGAAGTTCTATTAATCTACTGATGAGTTATACATTACTGAAGTTCAGCTTTTCAGCCTCTAATATTCTTATAATATTTGTATTCCAAATCTGCTAGATTTGGCTAAATGCTAGAACTCATCAATAGCACAAGAATGCAACCTTTCCGTTTAGATATTTTACACAGGAGTTCAGGAAAAAAAAAAGGGAAAACCATATTGTAGGTACCATTACTTTCCCTCAATTTTTAAGTTGGTACCCATGTGTTTTTATCAATTTTGCTCTGTTAACACCGTTGGCTTCTGTAACTTCAATCTATTAGTACTGTTAGCCCCTGTACATGAGTTAATGATGCAAATATAGCAAAATCAAAGCATTTAATTAGAAGAGAAAAAACACGACAACACCAAATTAAAAATTGAAGAAAAGTATAGGTTCTTGCAAATGAGTTTTCCCAAAAAAATCATGTGAATCAACAATAAACCTGTCCTCATTTGAATATTAATGAAACACAGCTTTTCTTGTAAAAATGCATGCAATTATATTAAACTAAATAGTACATGAGATTACAAACCTCCCCTCTCAACTCTGCATAGTAGACTGCCCCAAAACCACCTTGACCAATTTTATTTGCAATACAGAAGTTATTTGTAGCTTGAGCAAGTTCTTCATATGAGAACTCCACTGATTTGTCCACAGTAATGGTAGTGTTGTTGGTATTAACAGAAGCAGGAGGACCATTGGAACCTGAAATTTTATATCCAATATAATATTCAATCATTTAAGACTTTTGAACATACTACATTTTACTCATATATTAGCAGGAAGAAGAACAATGGGAAAGAGAAAAAGCAGAAGCAGAAATCTATGTACCTTTCCCATGTTGAGAAGAGCAGACTGCTAATTCGCCTGAAAGCAGCTTTACCTCTTCCTCCTTCTTCTTTTGGTAATATACAACACACATACAAGCAGATAAGAGAACACCAACTGCTGCACCAGCAAATATTCCAGCAATAGCCCCACCTTTTAGACCTGCTTATTTAGAATCTATATGAAGATCAAAGCAGCATTGGGCGTATAATTTCAGTATATTCTTACCAACGCATTCATCAAATAAGCAACTTTCTGAACAGAGAGATAGCCAAACCTTTTGTGCTGCAAAGGAAAAAGAGAGAGCGCACACATTAGGATTAAGAATTTTATAGTAAATTACAAGAACGCCTGAGTTTCGCTAAAATTGCAAGTCCATTTCCAGAAGATACAATCTTGTCTAATTTATTTACTTATTTATTGGCTAAAACACCCTCTACGAAGTTGAATATACAAATATGTATTTTATCGAGTAGGAACAAGTAAAAATAAAACACAGCAGATTTTGTTTTCATAAATTTTGACTACCAGAAAAAATGCAATTAGGTTATATTGATGGGTGCTGGAGTAAGAAATTTCAAAACTTGGACTTAAATGTTGAGCAACTTTGTTTCAAGAGAAGTACATATAGCCAACCAGTGATGTCATGTTCAAACTCTGGCTATGCAGCCACGATAATTACTTAAAGATAGTAAGGTTCCCCCATTATGGGTTTATATTCCCGCGAACCGAATTAGTCGGTCCCGCGAACCGAACTAGTCGGTTACTAATAACGTCGGATACTGATGGATTAATCCAGAAATAGAGAGGAATTTTATTTAATTTACTCAAAAAAACTTACTAGAGAAAAGAAAAAACATATGCAACTTCATGTACAAATCGTACAGAGAGTAGCGAAATTACCTCGGGGGCATTGGCATATCAACACCATTCTGGCCTGAAAAGTGAAAGTGAAAAAATGAGGCATGTCTAGAAATATTTTTAGTATCCCATAAGCACATTGAAAGATCTAAAATCATCATGCTTGTTAGTTAACCATAGAACTGAATGCCTTTCTTACCTTGTGATATTTTTAGATTATAAATTATAAATTACCTGAAATGGTTATTATCATTTTTTTTGCCATTATCATTTTCTTATATTTATTACATGATTCACATTAGTCGACAGTGAAACCACAAACACTAATGCCAAAAGTAAAGTTAATTTTGAAAGAAAAATAATTACTACTTTTAGAATGTTTCTCCAATTAGGATAAAGAATTAGCATCATAATGGCTTCATCCTATAACTTAGAAATAGATTGTCCTTAAGTTCTTACAAGTTACTGCATAGTTTGTATTTAGAACGTTGTGGGTATAACATGTGGTCTCCTGATAGTATATGGTCAGTTTAGTTTGCCATCATCCTTATTTTTTACGAAGTCTCAATTTATACAGTTACAAGAGTACCCAACAGTAAACTACTGCATAACTTAACAGCCACTAGAATAAGAAATTGCATTCTCTGCAAGGACCAAAATCACCTCATGATACTCTCCCTCATATGACATCTTTTACATAGTCTCGATTTATACAGTTACTTTATCAGGCATTAGAAGAAAACAATTTAAAGTTTATATCACTCAGATCTCAGGCTAGGTAAAGGATTGGTTGTCCTGGCTTATAAGGACCTCTGTAGAAAGCAAACCAAACTAACTTGTTTTCTCATTGTATTAAAAAGAAGAAACACTTAAAGTTCTAATAAATGTCATTGATTGCCTATTGTATTTCCCAAATAATCCGTAAGAAACACAGGATGCTGTTGTGACCCATACTATCATCCCATCAAAACAGAACAACCCAGGAAATGGGGTCTGGGCTGTCCAGATACATTATATAATTTATTTTATAACTTAAAATTCTCAAATTTTAAAAGATGAAAAATATAGAATACAAATAATCTTTTGATTCTCAACTCCAAAAAAAAAAAAAGCAAAAATCGCAATAAAAACAAAACAAAACAGAAATGGAAAAAAAAATCTAAATGATCCAGGTGGGCGGTAAGGAAAATAATGTTTGTAACGTAGATATCGGAGCTCAATTTTACAAAGCAAAAGACCAAGAGTTAGACTCATTTGTAAATTACCAGTTCTAAATGCTTTTTTTGTTGGTGGGTGTATCAGTTCTAAATACCCAAGATACCAAGTGTGTTGGATGAGATGAAAAAGTGCTTTTTCCTGTTTGTCAAACACTCAATTTTTTTTTACTGAATCCTTTTATCTTAAAACCATCTAAAACTATGGTTGTAGGGAAATTCTCTTTTTTTCTTTTTTTTATTGGTGGGCTCTATGCTTCTCTTTTCATTTATCTTTTCACATGTTAATGGGTCCTACGTATTGGTTTGGTTATTTTTTTTTCTTTTTTTCAAGTTTGTGGAACCTACCTCCCTCTATCCTTTTTCTTTAATTTTTATTTCAAAATTCTCTCTCTTATTGCATATGTTTTTCTTTTTAAACAAAATTAATTTAAAAAATTTAGAAAATTAATTAAAAAAATGTAATTTTAAATACTAAAAAAAATTTAGAAATTTAATTACAAATTTTTATTTTTGACTATATTAAAAAAATTAGTTAAACTAATTAATATCACATGCAAATAAATTTATTTCATTTTTTGTATTTATTAAGAAATTTAATGTTAAATATTGGATTAGAGTGAAAATTTAAGAACCAAATTTTTTCTAAAAGGCGCCTGGTACAAATAAGTTTTGGAAGGAGTAAAAATAATAATGAATAATTAAAGATGATGCAAATTTAACAAAATCGTTAAATTTGATACACCGTTAGAAATTTTCTTCTCTTATTATTAATAAAATATAACATTATACTCTATATATAATTATCACAAAAATTAATATCATTTTTTTTAATTTGACCACTAAAAAAATGATTCTCAACTCAATACCCAAACACTCTTATTTTATCAAAATCATTTTTTTTCATAATATATTCTTTTCATAATCTATTAAAAAATCATTTTTCCCACTTTTTCTTAAAAAACTATTGTTAAGAGTTAAATCCAAACACCATCGCTAAAGAAAACCAAATCGTCAGAATTTATTATACCGTAGTTGAGGGGGACAAAGAGGTCCATGGGGTCATATATTTATATATGTTGTTGACACATGACAGATAAATCTAAAATGAAATCATGATCCAATTCAACCATAGTTTATTATTAAATTCATATGACTTGAAAGAACAAATCAGATCACGTGATAAAACATAAATTAATGTACCTTTTCCGGGTATGAACACCACACCGCTTCCTCTGTTGAAATCAGTACCAGGATTATACCTTCTCAGCAACTCTGGATCAACCTTCGCCTGGTTCGCAATTGAATCCAGAGAATCCTCAGCTCTAAGTGGGTACGCGATGAACAAGCCATACTGTTTCGAAATGTGGCTATCCCCACACCTACAGTTAACGGCAACATCGAGCGTTACATAATCGGGAATATTGTTCGGCAAATAGCCATTCCGGCTCTGCAACGACGATTCAGTTGTCAAATTGGAATAGATCTGATTCGCAATCTTCGTATAGGTGTCCGCTTTCTGAATCGGGTACTTAAATACGTAACCTAGATTTGCCCCCTCATCGATGCAATCGCAAGGGAACGGAACGTTCACTCGAGTGTCCCTTGGGATATAGTCTTTGTTAGGTATTGTGTCTTTGTTATAGAATAGAATATCTTCAGGCTTTTGAAGAACCGGGGATTGCATAATCTTCGAAAGGTTCGTGAGATCGCCGACTTGGTCTGAAATATAGTAGGAAGCTAAAGCCAAGTGGCATCGCTTTTTGCACTTCGATTCTCCGTTGAAACAGAGGGAAAATAATAACAACAAGAAGAGAAGTGGAAGCCCGAATCTGGGAACCATTTCTATATGGGATTTTGTTGAAAACCAGAGAGAAAGAAGCTCAGAAATTGGGGTAATGTAATGGGAATGCACGGAATGTTTCGCTGTGGGATTAAACATTAAACAACGAAATGTTGGAGGATTTGTAGATTTGATTTGAATGTTAGTAGTCATTGAAGTCAAGTCAATTGATGATTGATGAACAGAAGTTTCCCGCGTAATCGAACCAGGACTGTGGAGAGAGAGACGGCGGCTTGCTACTGAAACGTAGCAAAATGGAAGACTGGAAACCAAAAGACAAAGTTAGGACTTGGGACGCATCAATTAGCCCGCCAAAGCAGTCCCTTGGTTGCGTCCTTGACGGGATGATGAAAAATTGCTTTCTTAATAACCAAGGTTTTTTTCTTTTAACGTGGATTAAGCTGCAAATTTCAAAAAAAAAAAAAAAGGGTTCAGGTATTGGAAATTTTTCTTGAGTTTAATCAATGTTGCTACATGTTTCCAAATCGTTGTCCCAATTTAACACTTCTTAATATTGACCATTAATAGTATACATGTTGGACCAAATTTGCTTATGTGGCAGATACATAATATTCCATCCCCTCTACCCCACCTCATCATCTTCAAGATGTAAGGAACAAAAACAATTGGATTAGGTAATAAACCGATCACAATACATGTTTAAGGATCAATAATTTAATTAGAGTCTAATCAGTGATCGGACTGGTCATATTAAAATATTACAATTTATTAGTGACAATATATATATTAGATTTGTCTAACACCCAGCCAAAATGTTCCCTAACGTTTATTTCCAAGCCAAATCTATAATAAATTTAAATAAGTGTTTTTGACAAAGAAAAAAAAAGTGATGGAACACCCCATGATATATTTTTGCCAACAATACAGGGACCCATAATAATTACCGATATTGAGGACCGCATGCTATACATATAACATCAAGTTTGTTAGAAAATGACATCCTCTAACTTCAATAAACCTTATGGGCCTAATGTCATTGGATCATTGACTTTATTTAGTTCACATGCATGAGTCCCATAGAGAAAGGTATAAAAAAACAAAAAACAGTTTGCATGAAAAGAAAATCTGAAAAGCAAGAGACTTGTGGAGCTCCTTTACCAAGATCACTCACAGAGCACCCACAGAGCCACCGACACCTTCTCTTCCCAGATCGCCAATCAAGCTGATAATATCTAAGATCTCAGAATACCTATGCTTGGATTGAAGAATTGTGCCTTGAGTTGGTATTCCTAGGGCCGCACAAAGGTCGACAATGGCTGGATCTCGTAAGGAAAAGAAAACCAGGAACAAAACCGAGAAAACACTGATGCATAAACTAAAAGTTGAATAAGAAGAGGAAGATCAGAGTTTTATAGTGGTAGGGAGGGAGGAAGCAACCAGCGATGAGAATGGATGAACTGGCGCGAACTGCTCTAATCGAAAATGGGTCTAGACGGAGCAGCAGCTTTTTGTCGGAAACTAGTCAGACGAAGCATTTTAAAAAAAAAACAAAATCAAACTTGGCCAACCCGTCCAACTCGACGGGTTGGCCAAAGTCGATGCCTGTTTGCCTGAGTGAACCCGGTTTTCACGGGGTTGACTCTTCCTCTAGTTAAACACTTGACTAAATTGGACTAAGGCCCGGTTGGCCGGTTTTTCGGTTCAACCGACCAGTTCGTCCTATTTTTTTTCCATGCTAAATCTAAAATGTTGATTATCTTATAACTACAAACACACTTGTATTTATGTTAAAGTCAATTATAAACCCAAAATCATGATTATATCATAGAGGACTAAGCATTTTTATACATGACAAAATTAATTATGAACCCAAAACTGTGGTTATCTCATAAGCTATCAAACACTTCTATACATGTCAAAATCATTTGTTGAAAAAAAAACCATATATAGCCATCTCATAAGTTACTATTACCCTTTTCAATTATACTTTGTTAAAAATTTACCCAAACACCTTATTTTTAAATGATCAATTATGTTCATGAATCAATCATATAAGCTCTATTTTACTCAACGTTAATCTTCGAAACATAGGAGGGCTGTTTTTGAGAAACATAGTTGTTGGCCTCATAATTGATTTTAATATAAAGAAGCACCTTTTTGGTTGAGTCACATAATTTCTTTTAATTAAAATATGAGTATTTAACTAATATTCTCGTAATTGATTTAATCAAGATATGAGTATTTGAATAAATTTTTAGGAAATCATGGCCTTCGAATTTTTTTTTTATGTCCAAAAATTTATTATGTCCTAATCTATTATTTATCTTGGCTGACCTTCGAAATAACAAAAGTTTGACTTTCTGAAATATTCTTGTTAATTTCAGAGTATTTCTTCCTTACTCTGAAGTGAATGCTATGTTACGAAGTTCTTAATTTCTAAATGGTGCTTGTTAATTTATTATAACAAAGTTTTTCTGCCAACTTGTATAACGGAGTTACAAATTCTAATAAAGAGTGTTGCATGGCTTATGTTCGCTATTATTTTTAGCAATACACCAATTCCATAAGATTTTGGGTTCAATGTGATTTAATTTTTAATGCAATTAAAGTTCCTCATAATTACAATCACATTTTACCAATGGTGGAGATTTTAAGGGCCAATTCGTCCCTTGTGAAGCATTAAATTATTGTAATTTCTATAATACTCTCTCCAAGTTTTTTTTATAAGAAGTATTCTCTCTCGTGAGAGTGATCCTAAATATGAAAAACAAATTTTAATTGTTTGAAATTTTAAACTGATCTTTTTATTCTTACCGTCATTAAATATAGATATCACTAATTATTTTTTTGTAATAAATTTTCAAACATTATCTTTGTACATTCTTTCTAAACAAGTGTATAATTGTAGGAAAAAAAAAGGGCACATAAGTTATGTAACCACTGTTTATAGAGCCGAGCCGGACCGGACCGGACGGTCGGACTGGTTGGACCGTCGGCCGGTCACTGAGGCGGGCCGGATTTATACGTTGGGCCGTTTTTCTGATAGAGCCGTTTTGGACCGTAACTTAACCGTTTTTGAGCCGGAAACTAGACCGGTTTTTCAAAAACCGTCCGGTCCAATAAAAAATATGAAAAAAAAAATTTGTGCAATTTTTTTTTTTAAAAAAATTAAAAAAATGGAATATAAATTTTAGACATATTACTTTATTTTTTTATATTATATGTTACTAATTTTAATAATTTGGTTTATTACAAACAATTTTATAAAGATGCTTTTGAAGAAAAAGCTAATGAGGTTCATCCTCAAGTTAAGAATGAAATTGAAAGCACTGAAATTAGAGTTGAATGTCTTAATTTTGGATCATTTCCTCAAGAAGATGATAACATTTACCACTCTAATCCTATTTATAAGTCACTTTTAACTAAATCTCACATACAAATGAGATATAGTTAACTCAATGATTAGGGGTAAATTTATAACTATACCCTCATTTATGAATGGGTACTTTTTAACTTTTTTTTTCTCTATTTATCTTTAAATTATTTATTCATTTATATAATAAATAAGGGTAAAATTGTCATAATTTCATTTATTACACTAAAACTGAACTTATAAATAGAACCAAATTTTTTGGTAAGGACTTATAAAAATAGAATCAGAGTGGTATGATCTAAATACATTTCAAGAGACTTATGCTTAAATCAATCAAGAGCCGTCAATATTTAACAAGTCATAAAATCATTATTGTTAGTATATTTTGTTAGGTTGATGATTGACTTAATGTTCTTCTTTAAATGGTATTTTGTGACTTTATTAACTTCCTATGAAATTAGACTAAAGATTAATTATAATATATATATATATAATTTTTAAATTTAATTATTACATCACCGGTCCGACCGAACGGTTCGACCGTTTCAACCTGTTGAACCATGACCCGCTTACCTTTCCGGCTCGACGTCCGGTCCGGCTTTTAAAACATTGTATGTAACACCTCAAACTAAACAACAAAATACTTAACCACAATATTTCAAAAGTTACCAATAAGGATATTCAACATCCATATCATCAAAATACAATCAATTGAAACAAGACCCACATCACAGTGCAAAGTTAAATCCCCAAAAATTTAAGTAAACAAATAAAATGCGGAATTCTTAGAGTCATGATAAATAAAAGACATAACATGTGCTCTAAGAGCACAAGAGAGCCTTCAAGGCTCATTCTATATGTGTCTTCTTTTGCTCCCTACTAAAATAATCACCTGAAAAATGATAATATAGATGGATGAGATATCAGGTCTCAGTAGCTACTGAAAGTTTCTACCGTACACAAAAACTATATATGATTGAAAAAAAGGAACTGATTACATATATATTTGCATATATCATAATCCTCACACAAAACGATTTCACATTAAATTATCATTATATCAATCTCTATTTTCATCACATATAATATACAATTATGCAATATGCAACCTTCCTTATATCATTGTTAATCCTTATTCCACTGATTGAAACCATAGGTTAACACATAATTCAATAGAAATTCATCCATTTGATTGGATTGTCTCAAACTCATCAGTTTTTAAGAAACACCGGCCAAAGGTACTGAGTTTAAGTTTAGACTATGGCTCCCTTTCTTAAAAGGATACAGCTAAGGAGGTGTCACATGTTTTACAGCTCTAATGCAATCTCGACCAAAGAAAAACATGGAAGAAGGGGCCTTGATAATTGTCACCTATTGTATATCGAGTGGTGGCATGCCACATGGTAAAAAATATAACCATACAAATTCATTCTCCTTACTTCAATCAATCACAAATGCAACCACCATAACAATTATATTCAATTACTAATAAATATAATATTATTAAAAGACAATGTATGATAAATTATGCTTTCATTCATATTAAGTATTATCACATATTCAAATATGCCTAAAAAGAAACAATAATCTAACAATACATCAACTATAATTAAATTATTAACTATGTGAATATAAAGTAAGTTAAAAATTTATTTGTAACATTACTTACTTGAGAATTTGAATTTACAATATATACACATATACATATAATTTAGTCCTTTTTTTTAATAAAAGATAGTCATTTGTAATCATACACAATTCACAAGTACATGGAAGAATATTCAAAGTTATCTGTTACTCCCTAGTGTAACATCCTCCTTAAATTACCACAAAATCCACCATTTCATCAAAATATTAAATAATATTATATAAATATCATATCAAATGAGCTCCGTGCACAGTACAAATCCTAATATGCAAAACATTCTATATATATACCATGATTGGCCAAATTGCCCTTAAGTTTGGCAATATACATTATACTCATAAAACTAAATGAGACATACAATTTCATATCAAATCAAGCCTCGTTCGCTTCCCCCTTGGCACCACCGTTTGGACTTCCGCCTAAAAATAATAATAAATTGACGGGATAAGTCATATAGACCCAGTAACCACTTCCATTTTAACAGGTATGCAGGGAATGATTACAAGATAGTTAAGCGGGTAATATAAATAATATAAAATATAATCTTTCAAATAATCACTATTATTTCAAAAGAACAAATTAATATGTACTCCCTCAACCAGCCTTATAACCTCCTTAACCGCTGACAGAATCCATGGGCTACATCACATAACATGTTTAGTTTCTTTAACAAAACTATATCAAGCTCACTGATAATGAGATGTAATCCGGACAAAGGCTACAGAGCTCATATCAGACCATGTGTTCCCTTTCCGTCGAATATGGAAAGGTGTCACCTGTCCCTTGAACAGACTCTTATCCCGGCCAAAGGAAAAGAGTGGTACCATGGGCCCTGAAAATGCCAAAGTCATCCACTGTGCACATAGTGGCGGCTATACCACGTGGTATAAAAGAACCAAATTTCCTCCAATCATACCTTATCACATTCAACATCTCAACATCACCATCATCAATAATTTATTCTCATAGATATCATAATCAATACTATACATCATCAATCATTCCAAATCATTCAAGCCCATTTAACTAAAATTTACTAAAAACATAATTCATACTATGATTGTACATTTCATATATAAAATACTATAACATCTTTATAGCAATTAAAAATACTAACATATGCTTATAATCACATCAACAAGCATACAAGATAAATTGAAAAGTGGTTACCTCGAATTCTTGACAACTAGAGAGAATTCAAGTTCAACAAGTTAAATTCACTCTACAATAAATATATAATTATTGGTTAATAAAATTAATAATACTTGCTAACTAAACTAATCCCCATAATTAACTCACTTAATTCTTTTTAGAAAAATAACAATAATTGATCTATTCCTCAATAAAATTTTCTAATATTTCCTTAATTATTTTATTTACTAAAATCTTTAACAATAGTAATTTTCTAATCACCTTAATTTCAAGTATCATAAAATCATTAATATCAATATCCTAATTTAATTAAATCACTCTTCTAACTTATATGAGCATAACCTAATTATTAAACAATATTAACATCTCCACATATATTAAAAATCATATCAAACTTAATTTCTAATATCAAATTATGACATATAAATTTTATAACACAAAATCTATAAAACTAAACCGATTAGAACTACAATAATATCTCTAATAATCTAAATAAATTATTTTATCTAGATTTAATCGGTTAAAAAAAAGTCTAATATAGAATTATTTATAAAAATTCATTATAAAATCTTATAACCACTAAAT
Organism: Albizia julibrissin; assembly: GCA_037074505.1. Classification (NCBI taxonomy): domain Eukaryota; kingdom Viridiplantae; phylum Streptophyta; class Magnoliopsida; order Fabales; family Fabaceae; genus Albizia; species Albizia julibrissin. The sequence goes on along the minus strand of CM073484.1, from coordinate 32,892,216 downwards.
AATAAAAGTAAACCGATCAAAATTAACTATAAATGCTCTTCTACATTTCTATAGTCTTATATTAACAAAACTCAATTTTTATCCAAAATCCTAATCTTAAAATTTTCTCTAATCAACACAAAATTACTATTATAAGAAAGAGAAAATTATTTATAACACTTTTCATAAAAAGAAGTATCATGATTAGAAGAGAATTTAAGTACCTTATTAATCCCCGAAGAATCGAAAATACTTCTATTAGGACCTGACCGGATGCACTTCCAGCACAATACTTCGCGCAACTCTCTGCGTGAAGTGTTGAGGAGAAGGGGTATTTATAATACCCCCTCTTGAGCCCCCTCCCCTTTATTTTATTTTTTTATATTTTTTTTAATAGGGGGGTTGGCACCGCCACCCCCCATTTTCTAATACAGGCGTAGCCATATATATATATATATATATATATAATATTATTTTAATTATTATTTTATTTTAATTATTTTTTTAAGGATGTTACACCTAGCGTACAAGTAATCACATAAGTGTTACTCTAAAGCTCTCATTGAGAGTTAACAAAATTGCACACATAAATTTCCATCAATATACTACATAAAACTACTATTCACTCTAATACTACTCTAAAATTACTCTAAAACCTCAAGTAACAATCTAAGAATTAATATTATATGGATACACATTTACTAGTTACCACATATCAACTTTAATTTTATATTAATGGGTCAAGAAGCATGTCTTAAATTTATCTCTACAGTGGCGATGTGATTGTTGGGTGTGAGGTAAAGTGAAGACAAGATAAAAGCTTAAAACATAGAAAGAAAGAAACAAGGAACAATAAAAAAAAATCAAAGCAATGGAAACCTAGAGGAAGAACAAGTGGGGAGAGAGAGAAGGGAGTGAAACCTGAGAGCCTAGTGTAAGACCCCATCTTATTATTGATATTGCTCAGAGTAGCAATAGCGTAGCTCAGTGGGCACATAGAAATAACATAAATATACTGATATATTGAAACAATATTGCTTGATTACATACAGAATTTCACATAGGGGTGTATAGAATAATACAGACCTTAACAAATATAAAGGTCTTCAGATAACCAACGCCTCCTCTTGTATTAGCTCGGAACCTTCTGTCGCTAGAAATTACGATTATGCTCTTTGAGCTGCTGTCTGTTGCTGGAAACTTTAAATGTTTATGGAAAGGATGAGATTCGGAGGAATCTCAGTAGTAACATGCTTTCAAACATATAGAATGCGAAAATAGATATGATATGCCATGTTATTAAGATGATCGAAACTATGTGTACACTTGCCCAAGGCCAAACTATATGTCTGCACCTTGGTCTACTTGGCGCCCTTGTTGGGTCCCTGACCACAACATGGCGAATTGGTGTGTCAAAGACACTAGCTCATGTTACAGTGAATGACATATACAACATTTAGTAATCACATAGTATATGTAGGAAGAAGTTACTACCTGGAATGTCATTTCCTTGCCTGTTAATCGGTCCAGCTCCGTATTTGGCTCGGACTATCGGTATATCCTAAAATTACAAATTTAGGATAAATGAGTTATCATTTATCCATAACTCATTATAAACTCATGGTGTTGGCTATCTTGACTCAAAACTGTAAAATTACAAAAATACCCCTGGGAACCCAGTCCACGCCCTTCGTACCCGGTCAAATTGTACTATTCCAAAAATCATGACCCGGGCTAATCCTACACAATTTTGTGTGTAGAATCCATTTTTGACCTCAGATTAGTCAAAATCAGGCCCAAATTACAAAATTACCCTTGGAGTTCATTCCAATTAAATTTGGCCAATTTCTTACTTAAATTCGCATGGTACTCAATCTACCAGTATTTTTTACCAAACTTTGAAAAATCATAATTAATTCTATAGAACTCCAATTGAGGTTGTTAAAAGCTCTATTTAAAGCCCTTTAAGTGTAGTTTTATATAAAAAATACTAGATTTTAAACGCCACCACTACACCATTCCCAGAATGTTTCCAAACACCAACTGTTTCAGATGTTCTTCCAGAAAATAGGGCATATCTTTAATAGTTCATATCTCATAGCATACTTGTCCAATTAACCATTATGACCTATCAAATTAAAGGTCTATGTCTCTATTTTTAGACTGGAAATTTTCATGGTCATTGGATGACATTTGATTACTCAAAAACTCGTCACCATAACACTGCCTCCAGAAAACGGAATACACAGCATTTACCCTTTAACTTCTAAAACTTCTAAATTCATGTACAAGTATCCAAAATTCATGAACACTTGCATACCCACGCAATTTTGCCTCCTAAATCCAATGGAAGCATCAAAATTATCAAATTCCAGCTCCTCCTACACGAAACAATACAGGGCAGAAACAGAAGGAAATTGGATTCTCAGAAAGAGTTTGTTGTTTTCTCTTGCCTAATCACTTCCTTACTACTCCTAATCAAGTGATTAGCTATTTATACATCTATTGGACCTCGTTTAGCCATTCAAAACACTAATTTAAATCAGCATGAATAGTACCCAACTTCCTCTATACTCATCCAAACGACAAACCAATCGGTTAAAAAGGAAGCTTACGCTTACCTCTACTCGTTTCCACAAACGGTTTGGAATTCCGGCAACACCCCGGTAAGGGAGACGGCACCAAACACCTCCAAATGAAAATCCAAAACTGTAGGAATGAAGATCTCGATGAGTAGAGCAAGTTTCCTGAAGGGTACTTTGAGAGAGGATGCCGTTTCGGCAGTGTTTTGGAGGAAAGAATTTTCTCTCTCCTCACCCTCCATTTCTCCGATCTGTTTCTCTCTCTCTCTTCCAGTGATTTACTGCGTGAAATGGCCAAGAAGATGATGATTTAATGGATATATGAATCAGATATTTCATCTGCCACGTGTCACCCTCTGATTCACCCAAAAATTGAATTTTCGCATATAATACCAAATTCTGCAGAATTTTCATTAACTTTGAAAATTCATATCTAATTGTACAAATGTCCAATTGGAGTGATTCTAAAGGATATGTTACCCTTATTGAGTCTAGTTTTAAGAAAAAATATAATATTTGGCCAATTGGAAGCTCAATCTTCCCAGAATTTTAATCTTTGAATGCTGTCCCAGAAAATAATTAATTTCACTGGGCTAACTTCAAAAATTCATTTCTCTTTGTGTACAAATCCAAATGGCTTATATGACCTATCAAATTGAAGCTTGATAAGTCTACTTTCATTCTGGAAAGTTTAATAATTTTTAACCATGATTTACCTATCAAAACATGTCACACAATAACTGCTGCCACACCGGAAATTTCACCGGTGACAAAATTACTTTGTGTTCCACTTTACTAATTTATGTGTGACTTCCATCACTTCGTTTTGTTATTCCCCAAGCTCTTTAGCTTATCAATATAATTATTTTTAATATTCAAGGATATAAAGGAATTTTGAGGAATTTAAACATACCTCATAGGGACATTTGCTAAACCGGGGTCTAGCAGTCCACTTATTGTAGGCTTATTTTCAATTCTCTTGTCCAAAAATTTGGGGTGTTACAGGGCGGTGCCTAGAGATCTCAAAGGGTGAGAAAATAGGGTATTTATAAGGGAAGGCATTAAGGTATGACCCTCTTATATAAATATTTTTTTTTCAAAAATAATAGTTATTTATTCTTCCTCTATCTCTTTTCTTTCTTTTTATTTACATATAGATTAGATTATTTTATGAAGATATTTCCAATACATATTTTATTTTCCTTATTATTCTTATCAATATCATTTATCATTGTTAATTAATTCAACTTTAATACATTTTTTTATTAATAATAATAATAATAATATATTATTATTATTATTATTTACCTCATAAACCACAATTGACTCCCTAAGTCCCCAAAATCAAAGATATTACAAATTACAAATTTGTTATTTTTAATTCCCATTTTTAACCGTGTGATTTTAATAGTTATTCCTTATAAAAAAGACCAGAGAGAGTATTTTGCATTTGTAAATCAAAAGACAGTAGTGGCTCTATGAATATGTGGTGCCTAATTTCCATGGGGGAGGTTTTTTCTTTAAGAAATCATAGGCCTTTTTTTAAAGGGAAAATTACTCATAAATCCCTATTTGAAAATTTATTTATGAAATGGGACTTGAGACCATGTAAAGTTCTTTAGTATGGATAATTGTGATAGGAGAAAGACAAAATTTCCCTCAACAAATGCATTCCCTTTATGCAATCTCTCCCTAAGAACCAAACATCCATCATAAAACAATTCTACTCCATGAAAGTTGATTTCATCATAGAAACCTCAACGTGGTTTAACTTGAAGAACTATAGAAGCGAATCATCATCTTCAAACACAACATAAATGAATCTAGAAATAATCAGTCTCAATAATATGAAACCCATATAACCAATGAAATTGAAAACAAAAAATCATGTCTTGACTCTATCGAAGACATCAAGCTAAAGCACCTATTCTTTATATTTGTAAGAAGATCTAAAGAATAAGTCACCATCAAGTGAAGCCATAATCTTGCTCTATCCATAAAGATGATGATAAGGAGTTGGGAGAAGATAAAGATGATTGAAAAGGACCTAGATATGTGAAGGTAAAGAGGTGCAAGTGTCAACATGAACCTGATCACGAGGTAGGGGCACTACTACAGAAGGCGCTTTTAACGATTGTTTTTTTTGCCCTTAAGATGACCTTTTTTTGGGGACGTATATATGAGTATCTTTCAAAGTTTAAAATAAACTATCATTTTAAAATAGTCATTGTAAACGATTTACAACGATTGTTTTTGAAAAAACAGTCATTGAATGTGTTTGGAAATAACATACAACGATTGTTTTCTAAACAACAGTCATTGTATATTCTTGAGATACAAAGACTTTTTTTTTTTCTAAAAACAGTTGTTATATGTCCTAGATATAACGACTATTTTTTAAAAACATTCATTGTAACCTTTTTTAAAAAAATATTCATTTTTCTCCTCACAGCAATGAAAACCTGGGAATTTATTTTCCTTGTCTTCATAAGTTCTGCATATCTATGTTCAGTTCCAAATAGAGATCACTCAATATTGGTCCAAATACTCACCATTTCAAATTAATCTCATCCACAAAATAAATAAATATTAATTTAGTATTTGCTTAATTGAAGAATCAAGAAAAAAACCACGAGAAGGTCTACACTTAAAGTCCAATAATGCAGCTTTGAGGAAAAAAAACCAGAATTGAAAGTTCAAAGGATGAAATGACATGTCTTACCTTGTCAGGACTGAGAAAAGGGAAAACAAAGAGGGATGATCGAGCTTTAGAACCCACAGGAATGGAGGACTAAGAAGAGGAGAGAGAATGAAGCACAACTGATAGCAAGGTTGTTTGAGCAAGATAATCTTGTCTTTGGAGGCAGAAGTCCATCCTTTAAGAAAGAAAAAAAACTAGAATAATGCACTTTGAGAAAGAAAAAACCAAATCTGACAATTCATAGTATGAAATGCAGTGCCTTACCTTGTCGAAACTGAGAAGAGGGAAAATAGAGAGGGATGACCGAGCTTCAAAACCCACAAGAATGAAGGACTGAGAAGAGGGGAGAGAATAAAGCAAAAGCAAAACAAGCAGCGGCTTAGTGGAGAAATAGGGACTCAAGTGTGCAGATTGACTAGTTTAAAAGAATTAAAGTTCTAAGTTGGTAGCTTTTTTGACAAATCAGTGAATGACTAAAAGGATTCAATGACTTGTTTTGAAACCAGTCGTTGAAAACCAGCGTTTCAATGATTGATTTTGAAAATCCAGTCCTTGAAATACTAGATTTAACGACTAGTTTCAAAACAATTCGTTGAAAGAAGAGTTTCAACGACTCTTTCAATGACTGTTTAGAGAACCATTTGTTGAATCACTAGATTTAATGACTAGTTCTAAATACATTCGTTGAATCCAAGATCTATGGTCTCTTTTAAAGCAAAGAACAAAGGACCAACGGCGATGAAAGAGCACCACCAAGGAATAGAAGAAACTGTGGGAATAAGTAGTATTGGAGGCATTACCATTGGTATTGGTTCTTCTAACAAGTTTACAGGGGCACGTCATAAGCTCTCATCTATAAGTTATATATATATATATATATATATATATATATATATATATATATATCAGATGGCCCACCTGAAATTTTGCTTTTTATCTTCTTTTTAACTACTGATTCTCTAAAAACCTATGTTATTTCATGTCGTTAAATTTATAGTAGTGATACAATGACTGGTAAGCATATTTCAGTGTACTTCTTGCTAGTTTTGTTTAACACTCAAGTTCTGTGCATTGTAGGAAGTGATCTTAGACATATGCACTCAAGTTCTGAAGTTGCACTCAAGTTCTGAAGTTGCACTCAAGATCTAGCATGAAGTGAACTTGAGTCCTGGAAGTTCTACATTGAGAGTTTCTACCCGAGAGTTTGGTGTCATAAAGATACAAGAGAACTCAAGTTTTCATGTTGCACTCAAGTTCTTGATCAATTTGTACTCGAGTTTATCATTACACTCTTACAAGTTTATTCCAGAGGCTTACTCAGAAATTTAGTAGAATGAGGAGAACTCAAGTTTGAGTATCATACTCGAGTTCTGGTGAGATATGCACTCAAGTCTGAATCTTAACTTCCACAAGTTCTCAGTCAAAAATTTGGTCATAATGCTGAAGCTCTGGGAGAACTCAAGTTTGGATGTTAAATTCGAGTTTTGGGCATAAAGCAACTCGAGTTTAATTCTGCACTTTCACTAGTTTTACCCAGAGAAACAATCAGAATCATGAAGAGCTGAAGAACTCGAGTTTGGGGTTTAAAACTCGTGTTCTGGTGCCACTAATACTTGAGTCTAGAAATGCACTTCCACAAGTTTCAATCAGAAAGCTATGGAGAAAACTTGAATTAAAGGGAGAACTCGAGTTTATATCATGAACTTGAGTTCTGGGCACTTTTTCACTCGAGTGTGAAAGTGAACTCTCGCTAGTTTCTGGCAAAGACACCTTGAGGATGTGCCAACTGTGTTATGACATCAAACAGATTCAATGATTGTTTCATATAAAACAGTCGTTGTAACTCAAAGTAAAAGTAATTCAACGAATTTTAAAAAAAATAGTCGTTGAATCTCACAAATATTAATTTTAATTTTTATTTTTAGGCTATACTTTCAAAGATTGTTTTTTCATAACAGTCATTGAAAGTTGATTTTAATGACCATTTTTAAGAACTGCCGTTGAAAGTTAAACTTTCAACAACTGTTTTTCTTGAAACAGTTGTTAATTGTTAAGAAAAAATTTTAAAAATGTCACCGCCTCCTTTTTAACTTCTGTTTTCAAAAAATGACTGTTAATTGGTGTCGTTAAATCTACTTTTTGTAGTAGTGGGGTAGAGAAGATGGAAGATTCGAAGGTCACTTTATGAAGTAGATGGAGGTGGTCGTTGATGGTGGTGGTGGCACCGATGATTAGGGAGGTCAATAATGGCTTTGACATTGATGAATAGGATGGTTGATGGTGGTCACATCTATTGTAGATCATGAAAGTAGAAGGACTACAAGCTTGAAGAAGCTAGGGGATGGGCAAAAATGAATTATGGGTCATGGAATTGAAAATCTTTACTTTTTTAATGTGAGATGAATTGCACATAAGAGAAGATAAATTACACAAAAGGAGGATGGATTGCATATAAGGGATGATCACTAGTACAAAAGAGGATATTTAGATCACACAATTAGACTGATTTTCACGGGAAATGTCTAAAAGAAAAATGTGGTGGTAATTTTGTAATTAAGAGAAACTTCTAAGATCAATTTCTTAAAAAACCGGTCTTAAAAAAATTATTTAGACCGGTTATTTAAATAACCGGTCTTAAAAATAATAAAAATAAAAATTATTTAAAAAGAAAATATTTTTATTTTTATTTTTAGACCGGTTAAAATAAAAACCGGTCTAAAATATACCATTTTTTAGACCGGTCATCATTTAGAACCGGTTTAAAAATTAACTGAGAAAATAAAAAAAATCTGGTATGTTTTTAAGACCGGTTATATATATAATCAGTCTTAAGTAGTGGACTTTTAAGACTGGTTATTAGGATAACCGGTCTTAAATACCAGACTTTTAAGACCTGTTATTTAGATAACCGGTCTTAAAAATATGGTAATTCAAACCTAATCCCCCTCCATTTCGTTTCCTTCCCAGTCATTTCTAGCACCCCGAAAGCTTTATCTCAGCTCTACACCTTCTTCTCCGGTCATATTCCACCATTTTCTCTGCCCTCTGCTCCAACCCCCGCCACCACCGCCTCCTCCTTCTCTATTTTCTGACATAAAATCCTCTCGCCTTCCGGTCATTGCACTCGTTTCCGTATAATCTCTGACTGTGCACTATCTTTTCACTATTATCTCCTCTATGTTCTCCAGCCGCTGCAATCGCCACTCCTCCTGTTCCTCAAGCCACAATCGAAGGTCACTACCTCCAAGTAAGAGTAATGTCTCCTCTATCTCAGTTAATTCTTTGATGATGTAGTCTATGATTTACAAATTTGGATGTTATGAATCTGTTCAATCACAAGTGCTTGACCTTTCGCATTTTGCATATCAATTTCTTTCTGTTGAATTTGTTGAAGATATATTTGGGCTGTTTATCAATTTCTTTCTGTTGAATCTGTTGAAGTGGTCCTTTGAATATGTTATGAACCTGTTTAATCTGTTGAATCATTTTCTTTCTTAAGTCTATCAATTTTGTTATTTATGTCTTCAAAATCAGATATAATTGTAGTGGTCCTTTGAATAGAAATAAGAACTCCGTGAAAGGGGAAAAATTACTTGAAGAAAATGGAACAGACAGTAATTACATCTAATGAGGAATTCTATGAAGAATTCTATTAAACTAGGTAACTTGATGAGTGTAATGATTTCATACTCTCATCATACTCCTGCCTTTTCCAAGGGAAAAAATATACAGAAGAGAAGGAAAAAAAAGGTGTTGAAATATATGGATCGTAGTTGGGTAAATGCTAAACAGACTAGTGTTGAATATGATAATGGGGTGATGGATTTTTTGGAATTTTCTAGAAGAAATTCTAGTAATGATAGTGGGATGTTCTATTGTCCTTGTGTATAATGTTTGAATGAGAAGCGACTAAGTGCTACAGATATATATACTCATTTAATTTGTGAAGATTTTGTAAGAGTTATACAGTATGGGTATGGCATAGTGAAGAATTAGAAATTCCAAGCGTAACTCAACAAGGGGGAGTAGCCTTTGATGATAATGAAACAGATCTGGACGATCGGATAGAGGATATTATTCGTGATGTAGGAGAAGAGGCTTTTGAGCAATCACATGCATACGGTAATATGTGCAGTGATGCTGAGAAGCCGTTATACCCAGGGTGAATAAAATACCAATTGTTGAAAGCAGTATTGAAATTGGTAAGTTTGAAAGCATGACATGGATGGAGCGATAAGGGTTTTTTAGAAACACTTGAGGCCTTTAAAGACATTTTTCCAGATGATAACGTGTTGCCTTGCCGATACTATGATGCTAAGAAGATACTGTGTCCACTAAGGATGAAGTATAAAAAAATCCATGCATGCCTTAATGATTGCATATTGTACAGAAAAGAGCATGAAGAGAAGTAGTAGTATCCGATATGTGAAACCCCCAGGTACAAATCAAATAAGGTCTTTGCAAAAGTGTTATGGTATCTTCCAATCATACCATGGTTCAAACTCCTGTTTGCTAATGAAATTGATGCCAAAATTTGAGATGGCATGCGGATGAGAGGATTTCCAATGAAAAGCTTTGACATCCGACTGATTCTTCTCAATAGAAGAAAATTGATCAATTATTTCCTACCTTCAGCGAAGAACCTAGGAACCTTATACTTGGGCTTAGCACGGATGACATGAATCCTTATGGTAGCCTAAGCAGTATACATAGTTCATGGCCTGTTCTGTTGGTAATTTACAACTTATCTCCTTTATTATGTATGAAACGAAAATACATCATGTTATCTATGTTGATTTCGGGACCAAAACAACCCAGAAATGACATAGATGTTTACCTAGAACCCTTGATTGAAGACTTGAAAGAGTTGTGGGATGAAGGTATCGATGTTTTTGACGCGAACAAGAAAGAGATTTTTAAAATGCGAGCTATGATCTTTTGTACTATAAATGACTTCTCTGGATATGGAAACTTGTCACGATATAGCGTTAAAGGCCACAAAGCATGTACAATTTGTGAAGAAGACACATGCTACCATTAACTTCAACATAGAAGAAAGACCGTTTATCTTGGCCATAGAAGATTCCTTAGACAGGGCCACCCATATCGTAGATTAAAGAAAGCCCTTTTTGGTGGCCAAGAGTTTGAAGATGCTCCGGAGGCATTGAATGGGGGAGAAAGTTTATGAAAAGGTACAAAATATCAATGTTATATTCGGTAAAGCTACAAAGAGTAGAAATGAGAAAAATATATGGAAAAAGAGGTTGGTCTTTTTCAATCTTCCATATTGGCTCAATGTTGATGTGAGACACTGTATTGACTTCATGCATGTGGGGAAAAATGTATGTGATAGTGTTGTTGGGACACTGCTCAATATACAAGGTAGTTCTAAGGATGTCGTGAAGGCAATATTAGATTTGTAAGAAATTGAAATACGAGAAGACTTGCATCTGAGGCCATATGGTAAGAGAACATTTTGTCCTCCAGCTTGTCATACTTTGTCCAAGGATGAAAAAAGAAGTTTTTGTGAGTGTTTACATGGAATCAAAGTTCCGTCAAGGTATTCTTTAAATTTTAAAAAGCCTGTGTCGATGAAAGACTTGAAGTTAGCAGGGATAAAATCTCATGATTGTCATGAATTAATGCAACAACTACTCCCAGTAGCTATTCGAGGCATTGTCTAATATGATCTTCAACACATATTGACTATACTTTGTTTCTCTTCAATGCAATTTGTAGTAAAGTTATTGAGACAGAAAGATTGGATGAATTGGAAAATAAAGGATACATGATCTTACGCTAGCTTGAAAAGCTTTTTCTTCCTTCTTTTTTTTGAAATCATGGTACATCTAATTGTTTATTTAGTGAGGGAGATAAAGTTGTGTGGCCCTATCTATTTCCAGTAGATGTACCAAATTGAAAGAATTATGAAAATCCTAAAAGGGTATGTGAAGAACCCTAACCGCCCTGAAGCATCTATTGTTCAGAAATATGTTTATGAAGAAGCTATGAAATTTTGTCAACATTATTTGTTAAATGTAGGACACATCGGACTTCCTAAACGCCATAATGAAGAAGGGGGTAGACGCGGGGCTACAGTAAAAAGTGTGGATCCTAATGAATCACAACAAGTCTACTTGTACATCTTGAATAATGTTGATGCAATTCAAGATTACATGAATGCTCATAAAGAAATTGTACGGAAAGCAAACAATCGAATGACTAAACAAAGGTTAATTAGGGAGCATATCACAACTTTTGCACATTGGTTGAAATATAAGGTTGACGGAGAAGAATTTGTTTCTGATACAATTAAATGGCTAGCACGTGGTCCTGAGGTTGATATTATAAGTTGGACTTCATTTTTTATTAATGGTTATACCTTTTCCATGAAGTTCCTAGATGATAGGACCACTGTCCAAAATAGTGGTGTTATGTTAGTGGCTAAATCTATGCACTTCTCTAGTTCAAAGGATAAGAATCCTAAATTGGCAGTCATACCTTATTATAGGGTTATTTAGAAGATTTGGGTGGTTGACTATGTTAAAATTAGATTTCCCATTTTCAAATGCAAGTGGGTTGATGTCAATAATGGTGTGAAGATTGATCAGTTAGGATTTACATTAGTAGATCTGAACAGTAGAAGTTTTGGAGATAAACCTTTCCTTATGGCAGATCAGGCGAAACAAGTGTTATATATTACTGATCAGGAAAATAAAATGTGGTCTGTAGCTCTCCAAGGATAAAGGGTATTTGATATTGATGAGGAAAGTCGCTCAAATTACGATCTTCTCGAGACTCCTTTTTTCAGGGGTCTTCCTGAATTGAACGAAGAAGATGAAACATATAATGAACACGACACAAGAAATGATCATCGTGAAGGGATATGGGAGGATATCTCTTTATAAATCTACTTTAAAAGTTAGCTATCTATCTAAAGTAATTATCATTATGAGTTATATCACGATTATATATACAGTTATTTTATAGCTTACTAACTTAACGATTTGTCTTAATAGGACAATGACGGATCCGAGGCGTCCTAGTGAGGAGGCTCATGAGTCACCTAATCAGAGCCAAAATCAAAGTGAGCCAAGTAACCAATCCGTACAAAGGGGTAGGAGGGCCACACGGTTGAGAGACGTTACCCTCAATTAGAGTGCCGGCGAAAAAATACCGATTGAGTTTGATCAATATTGGAAACTAATCGGGCCTAATGCAAGGCGATATAGGAGTTTTTTCGGCCTCCTATCAAGCAATAAGCCTAGTATCTTGATAGAGGAGTGGAGAAATGTCGACAAAAAAGTGAAGCGGCATATTTGGGATACTATTTAGGTATAAAGTTCTCTTCTGCATGTTATAATTATCAAATTTGTCACAAATTTTTCACTAACTGTGTTAACCCATACATAACAGCTCACCTACAACGTCCCTCAAAGTGAAGTCTTGTACAACAAGACTATGACGTATTGTTATGAGCGCTAGAGGAAAATCAAGATGAATTTTGCCAACAATTACATGCATATCGAGGTGGAAGCTGGTAAGCCTCGTCCTACTCCGTGCAGCAAGTATTCATATATCGATGAAGCCACTTGGCAAGAGTTTTTTAGGCTTCGAAGTACTCCAGAGGCTTTGGTGAGTTAACTTATTTTGTATTTTATTTTCTTATCAATCGTCTATACTGATTGTAACCTTTTTTGTCCCAATTTCTTATTCACAGACAAGAAGGAAAAAAGTATAAGAGAGTGGTAAGAAGAATGATTGCCCCCATACAATGTCTCATGGGGGATACGCAAAGGCTGAAAAGGACTTGTTGGCGGCCAAACGGAAGAGATTGAAGGAAGCATCTCAATTTGATCCTTTTGTTCTTCTTTCTCCACCATCTCAGCTACGATGCGAAGAATTGTGGTTGCATGTTCGCCGAAAGAGTAGTGGGTCATATACGAGTGAACAGTCTCGTATAATCGGTGAAAAAATTGTAAGTATCGTTGTTGTTATTAACTATTTAGTAAACATATTTCATTACTCATATGTGTTCTTTGTATATCTCACAGGAGGAACTTCAAAAAAAGCAAGCTGAGGGATCCTTTAAGGCGGAGGGGAGGGATGATATCCTCACAGTTGTTATTGAAAAACATGAGCATCCATGCCGTGTCAGGGGAGTTAGAGGAGGGGTGGGCATAAAGGATTACTTTGGAGCCCCCTCATACTATTCCTCAAACGTGGTGACGAGAGACGAATTGGAGCGTATGTTGGCCACTGCGAGGATGGAAACAAGGGCTGAGGCAGAAGCATCATTTGATGCACTATTGGATGTCCAGTTAAGTAAGATGAAGGAGGAAGTATATGCCATAGTCAGCACTAGACAAGATACAAGTGCTCCCCAGGCATATTTGCTTGATCTTAAAAAGCAGAGCACTAAAGGGAGTTGTTGCAATATTGGGCAGTCATCAGAGCGTCCTGGAAAAGAAATTGCTGAGCCTTGTGACATTTTTGTCGAGGATCCTTTGAGACAGTTAGTTGCACGGGGGAGTGTACACAACCTGGGATCAACTGTTCACCACCAGCAAATAATAGATGATTAAGTCAGGGTATCAGTTGAAGAGGTTATCATCACAGGCGTACATGTCCCTATCCTTTCTGAGGAGTTCAAGATTGTGAGTGATGTCCAGGGTACTTTTATATCATGACCAAAGAACCTTATTTCTGTTCGAGCTACAGATTCCCTGATCAGAGCCCCAAGTCCAGCTCCCTTCTCTCATGAAGTTTCCCAGCCTCTATTGAATGTCATGCAACAAGTGATTCTGATGGCATACGATACATCCTTCCTACCAAAAAGTTGGCCTACGGATTTAGTAGTTGGGAAGTCAGGGGCAACATGCTATATTGATAAGGAAGATTTAATGTCCCTAGTCACTCCTAGACAATATCTTACGGTTGGGATTGTCCAACTATTTTTAATGTAAGTATCTTCTTCAATTGGGAGTAAATATTTTAAAATTACGCGCTGTTTAACTTTGATTTGTGTGCTTGCGTTATTGTAGTACATGAATCATAGGTTGGTCTCCTCTGGGCAGAGCGATAAATTTAGATTCATGTGCCCTCATCAAGTCCAAGAGAAAGGAACCACTTCTGCCATCAGACATAGATACTCATCAGAGAGGCTCAGTAAAACAGAAACTGACTATTTCTTAGTTCCTTATGTGCATGAGTAAGAAACAAATTTATATTCCAAAACACATATAATGCTTTATATTTGCTTAATATTCATCTCTTTTTTTAAGGGATCATTGGCAATTAGTTCTTCTGTGTAAGGCTAGTTACACAGTCATCCTCATATGCTCCCTCCACTTGAAACTGGGAAGTGACTTGAAGAAGACCGTGAACTCGTAAGTTTTCTTGCTTTATTACCTTTTGTGTGCAAATTTTGTGTGCAAGATAAGTAATCTTTGTGATTTTAATGATAGGGCTATGTGGACATTCCTACACGCTAAGTGTAGTAAGCATGTCCGTGACTTAAAAGACCTACATGGATCACGCCAAAGGTTAGTACATATTTGTTTTCTTTAAGATGTGTTCCATAAGCTGTGCTTTGATGATGTCATATTCTTTTTCAGATTCGTAGGCAACCACCGGGTCCAACTTATGTGGTCTTTATATTTTAAGGAAAATTTACAATATTATCAGCCTAGGCATGACTGATTTTACCAAAGAGGTAATAAATGTATATTTCAAAAATTTTGTATTACTTTATTGTTTTTAAGTTTGTAAGTTAATGTTTTGTTTGGCTTGTGTTACACATACAGATATTTGATCTTGCTGATCCCTTTCCTGAAGAAGATATTGATTTCATTTGTAACTATTGTGCTGAATTCATCTTTGAGCTTTTACAAGATTAGTAAGTTTTTTAATCCAATGTTATTCTAATAATACTTATGGTTTTCATATCTAACTTGGCTCATATGTCTGCTTAGGACAATTTCTGAGATATTGGTGATACTAGTTGCGGTTATTGATATAGTCATGGGATCACTATTGTATATTTTCTGTTAGAGCAAGCTTTTCACCCAAGAGGGGGGTGAATTGGGTGATTACAAAATAATTGGCAAATCTAAAATCAATATACAAAACTTAAAGCACAGTTAATGAAAGAAGAGATATCACCAAAGTTGACACAGGGATTTATACTGGTTCGGTCTCAAACACTTGACCTACGTCCAGTCCTCAGAAGTCCTTCTGAGCCTTTCACTATATCCTCCAAGATTCAGTGGGTTCTTGGCACCTCAGTACAAACAGCAAGTTCCTTCAGACACTTGCTCCCCCTTACACAAGGTAATTTCAAATCCCTACTTAATGTTCCTCAACCTTAAGTTGATACAATTGAGAATGATTTAGTATGACTGACAATCTCTCTTTCAGAGTATATAGATAAAAACTGAAGTACAGATGAAGTGTTAAAGCCTTTTTGAGAAGATATCACTTGTGGAAAGTTCAGGCGTATTTCTTCGTTGTTGTGTTTTTCAAATGGCTGGACATATATAATAGAACCACTTTGAAGACGTTGTAAATTTGCCCGTTAATTCAAAGATGCTTCTGACAAATGTAACAGCATTTGTCTTCCGTTACTTTTGAATTTCTGCTGCTACCATGAATAGTTGTCGTTTGAGTGGAGTGTTCAGTTACATGTTAAGTGCGTCATAGTGGAGTACAGCTGTAACACACTCATGAATATGACCGTTAAGCAATATTTATATCTCAACAGATTAATATGGATCACTGGAGGTGTTTTATAAAAGAGACAGTGAAACCATAAAGAGTGATCCCATTTTCGCAACTGAGTATTATATCATGATTCTGAAAGCTACAGTAATAATAAAATTTCACTAGCAAAATCATTTGTCGTTGATGAAGTTAAAAGCAATTGGATCAAGGTCAATGTAGAAAGATGTATACTTGATCAATAAATCCTCATATGAGAAGATGCAATATCATTGGTAGTGAATATAATGTGTTTGGAAATGATTTTGAAACCTTTGAATATTTCTGACAGTGATTGCTGGTTCACTGGAAGTGATATTGGAACTTTGCAAATGTCACTCGAGTGATTTATGATCACTGGAAGTGATTTGGTGAACAGTGAAATCTTCTTGCAGTGATTTCCAATTCACTGGAAGTGATTCAGCGAAAATCCAACATCACTCGAGTGATTGAGGATCACTGGAAGTGATTTGAGAATTTTGGCTGATCACTCAAGTGATTCACAATCACTGGAAGTGATTTGGCGGATCACTCGAGTGATTCAGAATCACTGGAAGTGATTTTCAAAACAGTGAATTTTTCTTGCAGTGATTTCGCGATCACTGGAAGTGAAATTGCGGATCACTCGAGTGATTTCCCATATCACTCGAGTGATCTGTAATTTTCCGCAATCACTCGAGTGATTTCAGCGATCACTCGAGTGATCTTGAATATCACTCGAGTGATTAACAAAATCACTCGAGTGATCCACAATCACTCGAGTGATCCACAATCACTCGAGTGATTAAATGAATCACTCGAGTGATCTTTCACAGATCACCAGAATGGATTGCTTTGCTGCTAATTATTCCATGAGCTTCCAAAACATGATTTGTTATCATCAAAACATGGAATCTAACATTCTCCCCCTTTTTGATGATGACAAAACATATCATATGATCAAGTTTAAAATTTTGATTTTCTAATACACTTTGCTTGATCTTTTTGAAATCTTTTGCACTAATTTTGATTTGCAATTGCTAAGATGAGTTTGTTTAAGAGATTATGAGTTTTTTGACCTTTTGGAAGATAAAAGATGTAAGTTTCAAGTTCAAAAATCATTGTAAACAGAAAATGCACATAAGAAGTGAATTTTTTTTTTGAAATCATTTTGGCGGCTGTAATACACTAGGATTTCCATGAGATCATGTTGGCTACTGCAATCATAAACACAGATACATTAAAAATTTCATAAGATCATATCATAAACTCATATTTCCATTAGATTAAAGTCAAGTCAGATTACACAAGATACACAGTGACAAAGTCCAGGAAAGGTAAAATACATAACTTGTAATTACAAACTAAAACACATATGCATCAAAAGAAAATATATCATATCTATCATATCAGCTCTTCTCCCCCTTTTTGGCATCATCTAGAGGAAAGGTAGACGGTGTAGAGGCTTGAGTGGATGCAGATGCAAAGAAAGAGGTAGGTGGAACATATGGAATAATGGAAAGTTGTGGAGGAGATTGGAAGGAAAATGTGGTAGAAGATGGCTCAATAGGAGTGGTGGAAGTGGAGTTATTTGGTCCTATGACCTCTGTGGTGGCTTCCTCAGCTATGATTTCCTCAGTGTGAGAACTGGAAGCAGTGTGATGTGAAGAAGATGATGGAGTCTGGAGAATGGGGTCAGGGTGTGGAATATCACCAGCAGAAATAGGATCAGAAATAAAGATTGTGGGAGGTGCTGGAGGAGTGTCTGAAGGAATAATGGGAGGAATGATGGGAGGATCAGAAAGTGAAATCTCTGGAACTGAAGAATCTGATGGAGGAGGTTGTGAGGAGGCAGGTGGTAAGTCAGGGAAGGGGATATGAAGGTGAGTCCTGAGAGCATCCTCAATCCTCTGAATTCTCTGTGACTGCTCAGTCAGGCGCTCAAAAAGGAGATTGGAATTGTGATCCACTGCTGCCACTAAGATTGTCACTTGATTATTAACTTGATCAATCAGTTGAGCATTAGAGTTCTTCAACTGAGTGACTGCAGACTGAATGGCCTCCTGGATATATGTCTGAATAGCAGCCTGAGTAAAAGAAGGACCATGGGAGACTGCTCTAGAGGACTGTGCCTCATCCATCTTGGAGGGTGAAGGGTCCATCCTCTGGGGTTCTCTCTGGCTGGCCTCAGGAGGAGGTGAATGGTGTCTCTGAGGCTGTGATGATGCTCCAGCAGGAATGGTAATTCCCATCCTAGTGAGGTGAATTTTCCCAAACTTGGGAATCCTCACAATATCTCCGTCAGGTGTCAAATGCCAAATATTGTGCAGGGAAAGGATGTAAGACACAAGCTGAGGATAGGGAATGGTAGTAGACCTGGATGAGTTGAACCTGAACCTCTTCATTTCTTGAAAGATGAGTTCCCCCACATTTCTTCTTTCCCTTGTCATGAGGGATGCCATCATCTGAAGATCTTTTCCCGTGATATGAGTGAAGTTCTTTGCCTTGTTAACCATACTTCAGGAGTAAATATAGAACAAGGCTCTCTGATCATTGGAAAGAGAGGCTGGGGAAGTGGGTAGAGGTACTCCAGGTTGTCCTGGTCTGAAGATATCAACTAATTCATGAATATTAAACACACGTGGAGGCCTCATAGGAACATCCTCTATCTCTAGATAGGTGTTGATAAGATCCCCAGACAGAAGAATTTTCTGATCTCTAATACTTGTTTCAATTCTCTCAGCAATGATGTTTCCTTGGTCATCCTTTACATCAGCAGTCTTCATGTTACAATAAAAATATTTGACAACCAAAGGATTGTATGACATTCTCAATCTCAGCCAAGGTTCATATTGTTTCAAATATGGGGTTAGATCAATATGAAATTTCTGTTTTAGTTCCTCCAAGTCAACCCACACAACAGGACAGAAGGTTCTTTTAGCAAAGTGTGAGGCAAACACAATGGAGTTCAAGAGACTGAGGTTACCAGTGTTAAATCCAGAAGGAGGTTCAAGGAGCTTAGTAGGTTCTTCAGCCAGGGAGCCAGACTGTCGACTACCAGTGGCTTGACTTGCATACCGTGACTTCTGAGGCACAGAGGCTGCCAAGATATTCGCTGCCCGTGTGATTTTTCTTTACAAAGTTGATTCTTGGACATCTGCTTCTCGCTGGACATCAGATTTTTCTTTCCCTTTCCCTTTCACGCTGGTATGTAAACGGGTAGCCATTCCCGTGGGTTCCCCAATCCGAATCCCCTTAGATTTTGGTCTGGGTGGATTGGGTTCTGGTTCAGCGGGGGCTTTCGCCCTCTTAGACGGAGGTGGAGGTGGTGGAGATTGCTCGGGCCTTTTTGTTCTTGCCATGGGTACCGACACTTGGTGGAGGCGAAGGTTTTGGTGACGGCTAGACAGGAATTTGACACTGGGTAGGCTTATCGGAAGCAAAAAGGCGAGAGAAAAGTGAAATGGGGGCAGTCGGGAGTGAACTGTGAAATGACGAGACTGTTGGAAATGAGAAACGAAACTGTCGGAGGAAGGATTTAAACTAAAATGGGCTGGCTTTTGAGGGGATTTGTCGGTTAAGAGTAGTAAAGAGGGTTGCGGTTACTGGGTTCAAGCGTTTTCAGCGAATGGAGGTGATGGTAGAAGGTGAGCAGTCGCGAGAGAGAAAGGAACTGATATATCAGAGTTTTTAACATTCACTCGAGTGATTTTGGTTTTCACTCGAGTGAAATATAAAAATCACTCGAGTGAAGTACAAAAACACTTCACAAAATCTGATATCATACTGTAACTCCTAAATTAATAATGGAAATACTCATGTGACTTACTAGTGACAAATTTATCAATTTAATTATCTAATTTTACCTGTGATTGCAGTGTTTCACTTTTCACTTACTCCATTATCTTCCTTCTCTGTTTGTCCCTGTTACTTGAGGATATTACAGAGCATCCTGCAAAACAACTTTGTAGAAACTCCGATGCTTAAATTAGTAATGGGATCATCAAAACAATTATGAAATCAACATTTATAAAGATTAAACAACTTACAATTCATTGGGATTTACCATTCCCAATTCCCTTCGTATGTGCATGAATTGTTCTCGGGCAAGAGGTTTGGTGAAAATATCAGCTAATTGCAAATGAGTAGGAATGAATAACACCTTGACATCTCTTTTCTGAATATGATCTCTAATGAAGTGATGTCTCACATCAATATGCTTGGTCCTTGAATGCTGTACAGGATTTTTCGCCAAGCTTATTGTACTGGTGTTGTCATAGTAAATAGGAATTTCTTTAAGGTATATGCCAAGATCCTGAAGTTGTTGTTTTAGCCATAGTACTTGTGCATAACAACTTGAGGCTGCTATGTATTCTGCTTCTGTTGAAGACAAAGATACTGTAGTTTGTTTCTTGCTGAACCAAGAAACGACTGCGCCTCCAAGAAATTGACATTGTCCACTTGTGCTCTTCCTATCTGTTTTATAGCCACCATGATCAGAGTCAGAATAGGCAACTAAATATTCATTACCTCTCTTGGGATACCATATACCCAACTCTTTTGTGCCTGCCAGATATCTGAAAATTCGTTTCACTAATTCAGCATGTGACACTTTGGGGCATGACTGAAATCTTGCGCATAGACCAACACTGAACTGAATATCAGGTCTGCTGGCTGTGAGATAGAGTAATGATCCTATCATTCCTCGATATTGAGTTATGTTGAAATCGACTCCTTTTTCATCAGCATCCATTAGTACGGTTGAGCTCATAGGTGTATCTGTTCCATTAGCTTCATCCAATCCAAACCTCTTAAGCAATTCTTGAAGATATTTGGTTTGTGATATGAATATTCCATTCTTTCTTTGTTTAATTTGTAAACCCAGAAAGAAGGTCAATTCCCCCATCAGTGACATTTCAAATTCTCCCTGCATTATCTCAGAGAACTCTTTACACAAGGAATCATTAGTAGCTCCGAATATAATATCATCAACATAAATCTGAACTACCAAAATATCACTTAGTTTTCGTTTTATAAATAATGTTGTATCGAATTTTCCTCGAGTAAAACCAAATTCGATGAGAAATTTGCTTAATCTTTCGTACCAGGCTCTAGGTGCTTGTTTCAAACCATATAATGCCTTTTTGAGTCTGAAAACATGATTTGGTTTGGATACATCTTCAAAGCCTGGAGGTTGTTCCACATAAACTTCCTCCTTGATGTATCCATTTAAGAAAGCACTTTTCACATCCATTTGAAATAGTTTAAATCCTTTGATGCAAGCAAAGGCTAAGAGTACTCGTATGGCTTCCAATCTTGCTACTGGAGCATATGTTTCCTCATAATCAATTCCTTCTTCCTGATTATAGCCTTTGGCAACCAATCTTGCCTTGTTTCTGATAATAGCTGCGGATTCATCAAGTTTGTTCTTGAATACCCATTTAGTGCCAATAACCGAGTGGTCTTTAGGCCGGGGCACCAAATCCCAAACTTGATTTCTGTCAAATTGGTTTAACTCTTCTTGCATTGCTAACACCCAATCATTATCTGATAGGGCTTCTTCAATGTTAGAAGGTTCTAATTGAGAAATGAATGCAGAAAAACTTACTTCGTTTAAAACCTTGTTTCTAGTTTTGACACCTTCATTAACTCCACCTATTACTTGATCTAGAGGATGACTCTTGACATATTTCCAGGCACGAGGTTGATCTGAATTACTCAGTTCAACTTCTTTTTCACAATCGTCATCTTCAAGATGTGAAGAGTTAATGGGAGGTTGGTTTTTAGATATCTCATCATCAAAGTCTTTACTAGAGGATACATATCCATCGAATACAACATGAATTGATTCTTCTACAACACATGTTCGTTTATTAAAAACTCTAAATGCTTTACTATGATTTGAATATCCTAAGAAAAGTCCCTCATCAGCCTTAGAATCAAATTTTCCAAGATTATCCTTACCGTTGTTATGAATAAAGCACTTACAGCCAAATATGTGTAGATGAGCAAGGTTTGGTTTCCGTCCCTTGTAAAGTTCATATGGTGTTTTTCCAAGCTTGGTTCTGACATATGCTCTATTTGAGATGTAGCATGCAGTGCTCATTGCATCTGCCCAGAAGACTTGAGACACGTTCTTTTCGTTGAGCATTGCTCTAGTCATGTCTGTAAGAACTCTATTCTTTCTTTCTACTACACCATTTTGTTGAGGAGTTCTTGGTGCTGAAAAATTGTGATCAATGCCATTTGTATCACAGTATTCTGCAAATGCTTGATTATCAAATTCTCCACCATGATCTGTCCTGATTTCTGCAATTGACATACCTTTCTCATTTTGCACTTTCTTGGCAAAGGTAATAAATTTGTAAAAAGTTTCATCTTTGGATGATAGAAATATATTCCAGGTAAATCTAGAGAAATCATCAACAATAACAAACGTGTACAAGTTTCCACCGAGACTCTTAACTCTTGCTGGACCAATCAGATCCATATGCAATAGTTGAAGTGGTCTATTAGTGGTAATTTCAGTTTTTGATTTAAAAGAAGTTTGAGTTTGCTTACCTCTTTGACAAGCATCACAGACTAAATCATTTTTGAAATTGACATTAGGTAGCCCAATTACCAAACCCTTTTTGAGTAACTTTTGCAATTGATGCATATTAACATGGGCAAGTCGCTTATGCCAAAGCCAACTCTCATCAGTAGTACTCAGAAGACAACTTTCAGAAATATTTTCATTCATATCAAGAGTATAGCAATTACCTTCCCTTTTTGCTTTGAGTTTGGTTTTCAACTTTTTCTTTTCAATTTGTAGATCCTCCTTGCTGACTATCAGGCATTCTTCTGAATCAAATATCACCCAGTTGTCTTTATCCGTGCTTTGACTTACACTTAGTAGATTGTGACATAAGCCTTCAACGTAGTATACGTCTTTGATTTTGTCTTTGACTTCTCCAAGTCCTGCTATCCTTCCAGTTTGATTTCCTCCAAATTTCACCTTGCCACCTTCCTTAGGTACTAATGTGGTGAAGTTCTCAGGATCCCCAGTCATATGTCTTGAACATCCGCTATCTATATACCATTTGTTTGATTTGGATGTTCTGAGACAAACCTGCAGTTAAGGATAATTAAGTTCTAGGTACCCATATCCTTTTGGGTCCTTTTGGGTTAGTACAGATAACTTCTAGTTCATGTTTCTTCTTAGATATCCATTTATAGGTTCCTATAATTCCTTTCTTTTTATGAAAACATGAAGAAGTGTAATGTCCTTTTCTATTGCAGTAATTACAGTAAGCAAAAGGATTAGATGTGTGCACAGAACGTGTGAAATAACTTAGATAGGATTTGCTTCCTGTTTTCTTCTTACCCTTTCTTTTGTCTAGGTTCGGATCATATCCTATACCAGATTTATCATTCACATGACGTTGTGCTTTTAAAATGACATTTAGCATTTCACTGCCTTTTGTAAACTTCTCAAGAGTTTTGGTAAGATCAATATTTTTCTTTTCAAGGGACAAACACTTTTCGCAATCTCTATCCAAAGGGTTTTTAATTTCTTCTTCAAGAATTTTGTTTCTCTTTTTGCAAGTAATCAAGGTATTAACTATTTTGATGAATTCAGAATGTAAAGCATCATATTCATTTTGTAATTCATCATACGTAGGATCAGAATTCATTACCTCCTCGTCTGTTTCTTTTTGAGCAACCAGACATATATTGGCTGTCTCCTCATCATCGCTTTCTTCTTCTGAGGAGCTATCTCCCCATATTGCAGAAACGAATGCCTTCTTCCGGTTGAAGGATTTGAAGTTTCTCTTTTCTTTATTTTTCTGTACTAGCTCAGGACATTCTGATTTGATATGTCCTAGTTTACCACATTCATAGCAGATGATTTCCTTAGAGTCTCTTCTGCCACTTGTTCCACCTCTTTGAAAGTTTCTGAATCCTTGGCCTTTATAAAATTTCTTGAATCTTCTGATCATCAGGCCCATTTCATCATCATCGATCTCCTCTTCTTCTTCTTGGTTCTCTGTCTTCGCTTTTGTTGCACTTAATGCAAGACCTTTCCTCCTTCTGTCGCCAACTTCTTCCAATTCTCGTTTGAATTTTAGTTTGCTTTCATATTCTGAAAGACTTCCAAACAGAGAAGCTACAGATTGCATTGATTCTCCTTTGGCCTCCTCTATTGCTGTGACTTTCGCTTCCCATTCTTTGGAGAGTATATTTAGTATTTTTCTTACTTGGACATTCTGATCATAGAATTTTCCAAGTGCTGCAAGTTGATTAACAATGTGAGTATATCTAAGTTCAAATTCAGCTATTGACTCACCTTCTTTCATACGAAGCAAATCAAACTCTGTAGTTAGAATATTGATGCGATTTTCTTTAATTCCAGATGTTCCTTCATGAGCTACTTCAAGTGCTTGCCACATTTCTTTAGCAGTCTGAAGCGTACAGATTCTGAAGTATTCTTTTTGACTTAGTGCACTCTGAATCATTAGAATTGCTTTGCTGTTGAGAGTCACTAGTCTTTTGTCATTGTCATCAAATTCTGCTGGTGATTTAGGAACTTTTCGAGATTCTTCAGTCTTTGTAGGTACGTAGTTCCCAGTCTCAATCACATCCCATAGTCCGTATTCTGTAGCCATTACGAACACACGGAACTTAGCTTTCCAGAAGGAAAAGTGTTCACCATTGAAACCAGGTGGTCTAGTGATAGAAGCTCCGTCAGGAAGGATTGCTTCACCCATGCTTGCCATCGGATCCTTCTAAGGTTGTTAAGCCTGACATAGAAGACCTGTGCTCTGATACCAAATGTTAGAGTAAGCTTTTCACCCAAGAGGGGGGGTGAATTGGGTGATTACAAAATAATTGGCAAATCTAAAATCAATATACAAAACTTAAAGCACAGTTAATGAAAGAAGAGATATCACCAAAGTTGACACAGGGATTTATACTGGTTCGGTCTCAAACACTTGACCTACGTCCAGTCCTCAGAAGTCCTTCTGAGCCTTTCACTATATCCTCCAAGATTCAGTGGGTTCTTGGCACCTCAGTACAAACAGCAAGTTCCTTCAGACACTTGCTCCCCCTTACACAAGGTAATTTCAAATCCCTACTTAAGGTTCCTCAACCTTAAGTTGATACAATTGAGAATGATTTAGTATGACTGACAATCTCTCTTTCAGAGTATATAGATAAAAACTGAAGTACAGATGAAGTGTTAAAGCCTTTTTGAGAAGATATCACTTGTGGAAAGTTCAGGCGTATTTCTTCGTTGTTGTGTTTTTCAAATGGCTGGACATATATAATAGAACCACTTTGAAGACGTTGTAAATTTGCCCGTTAATTCAAAGATGCTTCTGACAAATGTAACAGCATTTGTCTTCCGTTACTTTTGAATTTCTGCTGCTACCATGAATAGTTGTCGTTTGAGTGGAGTGTTCAGTTACATGTTAAGTGCGTCATAGTGGAGTACAGCTGTAACACACTCATGAATATGACCGTTAAGCAATATTTATATCTCAACAGATTAATATGGATCACTGGAGGTGTTTTATAAAAGAGACAGTGAAACCATAAAGAGTGATCCCATTTTCGCAACTGAGTATTATATCATGATTCTGAAAGCTACAGTAATAATAAAATTTCACTAGCAAAATCATTTGTCGTTGATGAAGTTAAAAGCAATTGGATCAAGGTCAATGTAGAAAGATGTATACTTGATCAATAAATCCTCATATGAGAAGATGCAATATCATTGGTAGTGAATATAATGTGTTTGGAAATGATTTTGAAACCTTTGAATATTTCTGACAGTGATTGCTGGTTCACTGGAAGTGATATTGGAACTTTGCAAATGTCACTCGAGTGATTTATGATCACTGGAAGTGATTTGGTGAACAGTGAAATCTTCTTGCAGTGATTTCCAATTCACTGGAAGTGATTCAGCGAAAATCCAACATCACTCGAGTGATTGAGGATCACTGGAAGTGATTTGAGAATTTTGGCTGATCACTCGAGTGATTCACAATCACTGGAAGTGATTTGGCGGATCACTCGAGTGATTCAGAATCACTGGAAGTGATTTTCAAAACAGTGAATTTTTCTTGCAGTGATTTCGCGATCACTGGAAGTGAAATTGCGGATCACTCGAGTGATTTCCCATATCACTCGAGTGATCTGTAATTTTCCGCAATCACTCGAGTGATTTCAGCGATCACTCGAGTGATCTTGAATATCACTCGAGTGATTAACAAAATCACTCGAGTGATCCACAATCACTCGAGTGATTAAATGAATCACTCGAGTGATCTTTCACAGATCATCAGAATGGATTGCTTTGCTGCTAATTATTCCATGAGCTTCCAAAACATGATTTGTTATCATCAAAACATGGAATCTAACATTTTCTTCCACTTTTCCGTAAAGCTTAGGAATTTTTTGCACATAATGAGAAATTTTCCTTCTCCTTCTTTTCCTTAGAAGTTTTGGGATTGAAAGTGCAAAATGTTGAGATTTTCCTTCTATTATTGTTAAATTGTGCTTCATTATGTTTCAAAATGCCTGATGATGATAAACTGTTGATATTGTTGCTGAAAATTGAATAAGTTGATAATCTGTTATCAGTTGTCATTGGAATTGAATGTATTGATTTTGAATGATTTTTATTGATAATGTTGCTTCTGTAAAATGTGGGTGTAGTAATGTTGTTGCTATTGCTTCTTATTGTTAATATATATGTGTTGTTTCTTGTGTGGAAAGGGGATTGTTGGTAAAATGGCTTACTAGTCTGGGCAATGTTGAAACAAAAAAAAATAATTAAAAAAAATATTTTTAAGACCGGTTGTCAACAAAACCGGTCTTAAAGGTCATGACATTAAGGACTTTTGTAGTTTACGGTCTTATTGTCAGACTTTTAAGACCGGTTGTGACCACAACCGGTCTTAAAAGTTATGAATTTTGGACCGGTTTTTTAATCGGTCTAAAAAGTCATAGATTTTTTAGATCAGCTGTATCAAGACCGTTTCCAGAACCGGTCTAAAATATCTTTTTTAACAGGTCTAAAAAGTATTTTTTTGCAATAGTAGATGGATTGTACAAAAAGAAGATGATTTGCACTTAGAAGGATGGATTGCATAAAGAGAAGATGGTTTGCACAAAATGTAATTTGTAAATTAGAGGCTTATTTTGCATATATGGAAGATGGATTGTATTTAGGAATATGAGTTGCACATAAGGAAAGATAGTTTGAACCCAGGAAGACGGATTGCATAAAACGAATATGGTTTTCACATAAGGGAAGATTGATTGCATTAAAGGAAGATGATTTACACAAAACATAAGGGACTAATTTTGTAGCGCAAAGGAAAATGGGTTGCATATAAGAAATATGAACTAAACACAAAGGAAAATAAATTGCACATAAAGAAATGATAGATTGCATAAAGGAAATGTTTTTGTTAAGGGTAATTTTATCTTTCTTCTATCAAAATTATTTATACTCAAAGACCCCACATCTTTACAAGATTATAGGCCCCATTTCACAAACAAATTTTTAAATAATATTTTTTGTTAAGGAAATGTTTTTGTTAAGGGTAATTTTTAAATTATGGGCAATTTTCACATTTTTAAATGTTTTTAATTTTTATTTTATTAAAGCTTCTTGAGATTTAAATAATATTTCCCTATTTTAAGGGATTATTTGGAATTAGTTCCCTTACATGAAATTCTCTTATATTTATATAAAAGGGGTAATGTGTAATAAGAATATGCATAACATTATTTATATATAAATTAATATCTCTTGATATAACAAAACTCAAGAAAAAAAAGAAAAACTTTATAGACAACACAAAAGTTTACATGCCATAAGTTTTGTTAATTACAAAAATGAACTATTAGTCTTCTTTTTTTTTTTATTATTGAGACTTTAAACCTCGTCCCTTCTCCCTAAAAAAGAAAGAGACCCACACACCCATTCCAATTGTAGCCAAGGGTATGAGACCATAACTTCCTCTGTGAGATGAGGTTGAAGTGTCATTTGAGCTTTTAGCTCTTGGTACATGTTGGAAAAAATTGGGCTTGGTGCCACTCCTTAGGCCTAACCCTAGTATAACATAATATTCCTTTTTGTATCAGATTTAGTATCTCCTAGAATAATAAAGTTTTAGTTTTCTCTTAATATTTGTTTGTTATTTTTGAGATTAAAGAAGCTAAATAAGATCTAATTATCTACAATCTATCTTTAGAAGTAATACTCTAGTACTAATAATAATATAAAAATGTTACTACAAATTATTTCATGGTATCAGAGTATTGATCTTTTAATTAATGGCATTCCAAGCAGCTCTAACTAGTTAGCCACATGCACTTAACGTTGATGATGGAAATAGCCATTGATGACTTCCCATTTTTAATAGATTTAAGATATATTTTGATATATTTGGGAAATCATCAATATTAAGTTAAATAAATTTTCTTGAGGTTTTATGACATATCAATTGGGTGCATCATTTGTGGAATTCAATAAAAATATAAGTTTTTGAATATAGGAAAGAAACAATAAAAATAATTATGGGAAGTTTTCTCAAATAAAAAGTAAAAAAAATATTCAAATTTATTATCATTATTATTATTTCATTTTCTTTTCATTGATATGAACGGCCCTGTTTTGGAACTTTTGGAAGGAGGCAATATATATCTACATATATGAGGTATAATAAGAAGATAGTATGTTCTATTTTTTTAGTTGGTGACAGCTATGCTAGAGCTGATAATTTTAATGGAGGGAGATTAAAATTTGGAGATGCACAAGATCTACAATACAGATGAAAATCGGCATTGATTTTTAGTTTCTCCTTTCTTTTCTCTTCTTCCTTTTGTCTTTAATGTTGTCTTTAGTTGGCTATTATTTTTTATTCATGACAATGTTCAATTTATGTAGCTAAACCTTCATTTTGGATTATTTAGTTTGATTATGGATTGTGGATTTTCGCCATTTAGCTTACCACAAGTGCAAGTGTCAGGTTGTAAGTAATAGTATAGTAATAAAAAGAGTGTCGTTCCATAAGGACTATAACGAAAGCGAGATAATTATTGTAATCATGTTCTTAATTAGGTTGAATAGAATCATTTGAATTTGATCAAGTTGAATAAGGGTTTTGATGAAAACAACAAAGCAAAACAATGGAAATTGGGAAATTTGGTCTAACTTCAAGTGGTAATAAGTTTAGAATTACTTCTTCCCCATTGTATTTCATGAAACTATACAATTATCCACTTATGTTAGTTAAATAAGTTTATATGCTAGTCAAAGGTTTCTAAAATCACCAACCAAGCTCTCTCAAATCAAGAATAATTTTTAATCTTCCTTAAAAATATTAAATATATTGTTTATAATTAATAAAAACCATCTTTCCAAAGCAATCTTTCAATAGATTATGCTAAGTTGTTTGATATATCTTTATTCTAACAACAAATCATCCATTTAATCCCTAAACTTCAAGTCTAACATGATTTTTCTAAAGTTCTACAATCAAAATAGCTCTCTTAAGCATCATTCAATTAAACCACTATAATCATGTGGTGATCAAGCACAATATAACATTAAGCACAAAGAAAAATCAACATATATACTCATTAACCAACAAAAGTAAGATAATCTAGTAGTTTAAATGTATACAATGGATAAAAGTAATCCTAAATGAGATTTTTTAGCCACCAATGGTTTGTACATACCAAAATCTCAACATAAAACCATCAACCATATCAGAAAAATAAGAGGAAAAATGAGAAGAACAAGAAAAACCCAGTATTGTTGGCTCAAATTTCTTTGAAACTCCGGCCTAATACTCCAAATCTTCAAGGCTCTCCTTAGCTAAATTTCAGCCTCTCTTAATCAAAGTCATTCATTTCAGCCCCTTCTATAAGGTTTTATCTAGGTTTTTTGCATCAGCAATGCAAAACGCATAGCTTCATTTTTGGACAGTTCATTGTCGCTTTGCCGTGGCGAATTGGTAGCAAAATTGCACTGGACTTAGGCAGAAAGGTCACTGATTTTTTGTTGTGGTTTTGCTATGGCAAATGAGTAGTGAAAAAACACTTAATTGAGGCAGAAAGGTCACTGATTTTCATCGTGATTTTGTTATGGCAAATGAGTGGTGGAACTAAATTACACAAAACAGTCATTGATTTTCATAGTACTTTTGCTACGACGAATCCATGGCAAGTGCATGTATGATCTTTTTCTTTTTTAATCTGATTCTTGCATTTATTTTCCTCCTTTCATAAGCTTCCCATGATCTTTTCAAGCTTTAACATCTCGTCATCATCCTCCTACAAAAAGGAGGATTTTATGAGTTACTTAAAACTCTTTAGACAATAAAAACTACTCACATAGAGCACAATATGTTCTAAAGTTTGAATATTGTTTCACCAAATCACATTTTCCTTTATGTATGTCTATTTTATTCATAAATTGATTCCAAAAACCTATAAAAGTACAGGAAAATGTGTAGAAATATATGAATTTCTAGATATTATCAGTGGATGATTTTTTTTTTTGGGATTAGGTGCAAATGTGGTAAAGAACTATTTCCCAATGTGCACTCAACACAACTAATTATTTTCGGATGCAAAAGTAGATATTATGAATTTTTGAGGTGCAAAAGTAGACATTATAAATTTTTTTGGAGCAAAAATAGCAATTTTTACACTCAAAAATAGATAACGAAAGTGTTATTTTTGCTACAAAAATTCATAATGTCTACTTTTGCACCCCGAAATAGTTAATTATGTTGGGTGCACATTGGGAAACAGTTCTTTGTTAAATCTTTACCTTTACCTTTTTTTAATTGCTATAATGTCATGTTTGTTGATTCAATTATGACCTTAGCTGCTCTAAAATATGAGAAATTTGATTAGAAATTTATTTGGTATTCTAAAGGAGTCTAGACATAAGAAACTTATATTAGACCTTTAATTGAATTGTATAGGATTATGTTTTCGGACTTAATTTTCTTGTAGGATAGAAATATACCTATGGCCCTATATAGTCTCATTAGGCTTGCACTTAAATTAATCCAATTAAGTACTAATCAACTAAGAAATTAGGGATTAATATAATTGGAATTTCTTGTAGTGGATCGAAAGATACTCTTAGGTAATTAAGAGTCATAGACTAACAAATATAAATTTAAATACAATTAAGGGGAGAAATTTGACACTAAGAAGTAATCAAAGCTATAATAATCCAAGTCATTGCTTAAGATTTAGATTTACCCTTATCCTTAGCTTTAGTTAGGTTTGATTTTTCTAGCTAGCTTTTATTCATATCTTTGATTCAAATTGTGTTGACCTAACTTAAGCAAAAGTGCAAAGTCATTGTTCAACTGCATTGTTGGTACCAAGTCCTCGTATGGACAATATTTTTCTCATCACTTTATTACTTGATATGGCTAGTGTAATTACGGAATTTTAGGCTATAATTTTTTTAAATAATTTTTTCCCTATCAGTTGTTCGTCACTGGTTGATGAGAGCTCACAACAAACTAATTTTGGCACATAAATAGGGAGCCATAGTGAGAATATCATGTTGTTCCTTGGGATGCCTATTATGACATCAAATTCTCTCTCCAACGTGCAAATGACTCATCGACTCCATGGCAAGAATTATCTCCAATAGTCCAGAAGTATCTTGTTGTTTATTTGAGAAAAGGATAAGGAAAAATACTTGACTAGGTTGCTCCTGCCACTTGATCCAACTAATGCTCAGTATGCTTTTTGGACTGCTAAAAACAACATGGTGATAACTTGGTTGATAAACTCGATGATAGCAAAGATAAGTGAAAGCTACTTACTCACACATACAGCCAAGAAGATTTGGGATTTAGCAAAAATGATATTGTAATAACCTCCTTACTTATCGTATAATTAACTATTTCAAACAACTTATTAAAATATAAGTACTGCTATGATAGAAAAAAAAAAAGGAAACCAATTACAAAGGTCTACCATAGTCATGAAAGATTTTACTAAACATTTTGAAAATATCAACCATGGTAGAGAAAGATAAATC
Source organism: Albizia julibrissin (assembly GCA_037074505.1). Lineage (NCBI taxonomy): Eukaryota > Viridiplantae > Streptophyta > Magnoliopsida > Fabales > Fabaceae > Albizia > Albizia julibrissin. Next base: position 32,860,139 of record CM073484.1, on the reverse strand, counting down.
CAGTCAAACAAAAGTCTACTATGGTATTAGGACTTCAACTTTTAAAAGAAAGTAATCAAAGCCTTATCATGAAAGAAAAGACTCCACTACGGTAAGAAAAACTTTAACCACCTATATAACAAAATAATTCAAGTACTTAAAATTAGGATCTCAAAATCATGATTCATTAATGGGCTAGGACGTTTAAAGCCCTTAATATAACTACCGCAATCCATTATAACACAATGTAACCTAATTAAAGTATTTCAATCCATTTCTTTTGCTAATACATTTGGTCTCAACCCTTAGTAAAATAACAACCATAATATGAATAGTATATCAAAAGGGGCTTTGTCTACAACATAAGTCATAGTATGCAACAAAATATTCAAAATATACTTAGTATACCAAAAGATATAAAGTTTGGCAATATACATCAATTAAAAAAAGGCCAAGAAAATGAGGTTATACAAAGACAATGAAGACTCAAACCACATATGAGTTCCCCTTGAGACTAGATCCTTTCCTAAAAAATAATAATAAACCATGGGGTGAGTCACATAGACCTATTAACCACAATTCCAATTTAGCAAGTATGTAGGAAATAATTACAAGATAGTTAAGCATGTAAAATATATGGTCATATAATATAAAATATTAATAGTTTTCTAGAAACAATAATAGTTTGAGGATTATTTGTATACCCTATGTCACTGTCAATATGCCAAAATTCTCAAACTCATATACTCTTTGTCTCTCAATGCTTATATAATTTACTTGAAAGAGTGATTATGTGTATTGTGCTTCAGTGTTTATCTTGTTCACTTCTAAGAAAGAAGATCAATTGTAATCTACTATCATCGAGAGAGGTTGTATCCTTATGGTGTGTAAGGGAGAATACTTGCTTTGGTGAGAGAATTGTAAATGGTTTCATAAGTGCCTGCATCAAACTTATGGGATTATAATGATTCTCAAGTACCCGGTTTAAACTTGAGAGAGATAATGGATTGGAATCTTAGAAAAAGCCTGGGATTGGACTGAACTAGGATAAATCATACTTTGCATACTCTCTTCCTTTACTTCTTACATTTCTAGCATATCTGACTTGATTAATTGATCGTGGATTTCATATTTATTGTCTTAATGATAGAGCTAGTTGTGGACTTTCTGGTTGATCACTTGAGTGATATGTTTTAAAATAGCTATTTACCATAAGAGCTAATGGAAGTGATCAATTATCTTTATTGAAGATCACTCGAGTGATCACTCAAATGATGCAACAATTTCTTATCACTTCCATTTCACTATGGTGATTTTGACAGTGACTCATTTTTTAAATATATTTTTCAAAATAAACCAATCGAGTGATATGTTCTAAATTTTGTTACTTTCAGTCCACCATAGTGAAATTAACTAGTGCTCAATTTTTTAAAAAAGAATTTTAAAATTCTTAAGTTTTTATCTTACACCTAATTCACGCCTTCTTATGTGTCAGCTGATTCTAACAATGTTGCGGCATTGTAGGTTAAGCCACGCTAGTCCTCGTTATATGCAATATATATTTCCAGGTATTGACAATAAAGCAGTTTCTGATTTTCATTGTGAAATTTAACACTTTACTAAACAAGTTAGAAATTCTTTTGCTTGTCATTCCTATCGACGTTTGCAACAAACTCTAATCCTAGATGGTTTGTAACCTTCATTGATAACTATACTCAGTTGACTTGGGTTTCTCTAATGAGTCACAAATCAGAAGTCTTTGATATTTAAAAAAAAAATTCACAAATTTGTTCAATATCAATTTTAAACCTCAATCAAGCTCCTTCAAAGTGATAATGTCAAGTAATATTTAAGTTCACCTTTTAAAACCTTTATGAAGAACATGGAATTCACCCTCAGACTTCTTGTGTTCAAACACCTTAACAAAATGGTATATTCAAGAGGGAAAATAGGCATCTACTTGAGGTTGAAAAAGTTATTATATTTGAAAATCATGTACCAAATATATTTGGGGGTTGCTATTTAAACTTTTGCACATTTAATAAACCAAATGCCATCAAAGGTTTTGAAATTTCTTACTTCTCTTCAAAAATTGCAAGTATTTTCTAACTCACCACTCATTAATTCAATTCCTCAATGGGTTTTTGGATGTACATGCTTATGTTTTTAATGAAAATGGAGGAAAGTTTAACCACAAATCCATTAAAATTGTGTTTGTTGGATATCCTTCAAATCAAAAGGGGTATAAATACTTTTGTCCTACCAAAAATAATATGTATGTTACAGTAATGAATGTGAAATTCAATGAATATCAACCTTATTTTGCCAAACCGCCCATTTAGGGGAGAGAAGTATGAGTGAAAGGCTCGTTTGTGACTTTGGAAATAATCATCATATTTAGGAAACTAAAAATACATATTGGCATCAAACAAATGAACCTCAAACATCACTTAATTCCGCTACTATTTCTCCTTTCCCTACTGTTGTTGTTACTGTTATACCTTGTGTTTCATTTCTAGATAAATCAGACCAACATACACATGAAACTACTACTGAAAATAACCTATAAATTGCCAACAATGCTCCTTTTAGATATGTATTTCAAGACACCAACCCCTTTGAGCATCTCTCCAGTTTTGATTTGTCCAAGACTAGGAAGGAAGAACCTAGAATGCCACATGAACAATAGCATAGAAACTCAACTTCATATAGTAGAGAGACTACTCCAACTCCAAGGCAGAGCTATGAATCTGCACCTAAAGCAAGCCTTGAAGATTTACACTGGCCAGTACCTTTGGAAGGGAAAAAAGAGTTGCACTCAACATCCAATTGCTAAGTATGTCTCTTTTGAAAAACTATCTTCAAATCTAAAGACATTTGTTGTAAATGTGGAAAGGAGGCCATACCAAAGAATTTTAAAGATGCAATTGTCCATCCTAATTGGAAATAAGCTATAGAAAAAGAACTTAGGGCCCTACACAAAAATAAGACTTGGAGAGTTGTTGATTTACCTAAAGGAAAAACTGTAGTAAGCACAAATTGGTCTTTAATTTTAGATATAATCCAGATGGAAGTGTGAACAAATACAAGGCTCTCTTAGTGGATCTAGGTTTCACTCAAACATATGGCATTGATTATCAAGAAACTTTCACTCCTATTGCCAACCTCTACTATTAAGGTACTACTCTCACTTGCTGCTAACTTAGATTGGTCTCTTCACCAATTAGATGTTGAAAATGATTTCTAAAATGGTTATCTTGAAGAGAAAGTATACATAGAAGTCCCCTTGGGACTAAGATTTGACAACTCACATAAAGTGTGCAACTTTATAAATCTCTTTATAGCCTAAAGCTATCACCTAGAGCATTGTTTGAGCACTTCACTAAAGCAGTAGGGCATGGGGATATAGTTAGTGTCAAGTAGATCATACCCTGTTTGTCAAATGTTATGAAGAAAGAAAAAATATTCTCATTGTAGCTAATAGAGAATGATGCAAAAGAGATTACTAGACCAAAAGATCAATTGGCAATCAAATTTGAAATAAAGGATCTCAAGCCTTTACAATACTTTTTGGGTGTAGAAGTGGCACGCACTCATCAAGGCATTCGTGTATCTCAACAAAAAGACATTATGGATCTACTAAAGGAGACAGGAATGTTGGGAGCCTAGCTACCAATACTCTAATGGAGCTCAAACAGAAGTTAACTATTAAACTTGATGGTACAATAGTAAATAGAGAGATATTAGAAACTAGTGAGAAAACTGATTTATTTGTCCCACATTAAGCCTGATATTTGTTATCTTAACAGTGTGGTAATTCAATTCTCGAGTAGCCCTCAGAAGGAACATATGACAATTGTCTATAAGATCCTCATAAATCTGAAAAAGACCCTAGGGCAAGGCTTATTCTTTGCAAAGAAATACACTAGAAACATTGAAATGTTTACTGATGCAAATTAAGGAGGTTCCAAAATAGATAGAAGATCAACTACATGATATTGTTCCTACATACTCGAAGTTCTATTGAATTAGAATATAGAGCCAAATGGTTAAATTATCAAAGGAACTCCAAATTTATAAAAATGAACCAATTAAATTATGGTGTAACAACATGTCAACTGTTAAGATAGCAAACAACTCTATACATTGTAATCGTACAAAACATGTGGAAATTGATCCCCACTTCATTAAAGAGAAACTAGATGCAAAAGTGATTGATCTATCATACACCCCTTTGACAAGGAAAACTGTAGATGTAATGACTAAATCTCTTACTCTAGAGAAATTTGAAGGTTTTATTAGCAAATTGGGAATTATATGAGCATATTCAGGAGCTACCACCCTTTCAAGACTTAGAATATAAAGTGTTTTTGCAACTTCAAATAAATTTGCTTCCTAGGATTTAAACTTGTTTTCTCTTCCTTGTGAAGATGAAGCCATTTACCACTTCAATCAACATCTATTTTGATTTTATCCTCTAATTTTATCATTATTAATGTCACTTAAAAAAAAGGATGTTTCAATTTTAAATGCTAACAAAAAATTTTAAAATGATGATCTTTTAGTCTAATTATTTTTAATTTTAAAAATTAAACTTAATATATCAACATTTAGAATGCTTTGTCCGCAATTAAAATTGTAATGTTGGCAATTTATGCTGATGAGACTAACAATAAAATATTGAGGGTAAAAGACTCGAAATACACTTTAAAAAAATTGATGGACCAAATTGAAAACCAAAAGTGTTCTTTCCTTTTGTTTTGGTTTTTTTTAATGACCCGAATGTTTGGTTGAGTCGAGTCTCATGGCTCATCTATACTAGATAATATTATTTTTGTTGTTGTTATGGATTTAAAATGAAGGAAGATCCATAATAACATGAATGTTACTTAATTCAAATATTGTTTTTTTGGGTGAATAACGTAATTTAAATATTATTCACATATACTTTCTACTCCCACTGACATCATATCTGTGAGTGTTGGATTTTCCCAAGGAGGCAATATCCTATTCCATAGAAGATAAGAGTGTCATTAGACACACCACAACAGATCTCATACTTGGACGTCGGTCTGGTTTTTCCTCTGTGCACGCCTTGGCTAGTTGGACCATCTGCAAGTCCCATAAATAGACGTTACAGGTGGTTAGATTCATCAACATATTTGAATTCTATACAAGCTATGATATCCTATCCCATCTAGTAAAAGAAATTATCCATCAATTTTGCTCTAATAGTTATCACATCCATATTCATAAAGCGACAAGAGCATAAAGTTAGGATAATAGAGATGATAACGAAGAGATGGATGTGTAGTCATATGAGAAAATATAAGATTCATAATGAACAAATACGAGAAAGAGTTGGATGGCGTCAGTTGAAGAGAAAATGATAGAAAATTGTATAAGGAGATTCAAACAAGTTACAGAATAGGCTGTTGAAAGCGCAAATGAGGAAGGTATATCAGACAATATGAAATCTTCTAAAAATGTAGGGAAAGACTGAATAGTTTATTCAATGAGAATATTGAATAAGACATTTTAAATAACAATTTATTTAAAGATTTAGCTGTTGATAGAGGATAATAGCACTTTACAGTCCATATAGCCAACCAATGGGAGGAAATATGGTTTGTGGCTGTTTCCCTAATTTTTATCATATTATGTCATTTGGAGCACTATTTATCTGTTGTGCAAACTATGTGCAACACAGTGTTGGGCAATAGACAAACAGATAGGTAAGGTAGTGGATCCCAACATCATCCGATGCAATGCTTGGGGCATTTGGATCAAAGAAAAGGTAGGAGAGAAATGAAATGGAAAGGAAAAGGATGAAAAATATTTTGTCACATAGGTATTTGGTTTGCGTTGAAAAAAAATGGGTTAATAGAAAATTTTTTTATTAGTTTGAAAAAAATGGGTAAAAAAATAAGTCACCATTTTACCCTGGAATAAAAATATTATTGAAATGTCTATAGGACCCACTCACTTTTTTACATTACATCCAATGCCACATCAAGGAGCTTGTGTCTTTGAACATTTTCCTTCCACACTTAAAAATTTGTTCCCACCAAACCATTTTAAATTATATGGCTGAAAATTGGTAGGCCTAGGAAAATATTTTCTGATGGGAATGGCGAGCCAAACTGCCACCGCCAACAAGAAAATCCAATTTTCCCTTTCCTCCTCTCATTTTCCTTGAACCAAACAAGCCCTAAGGCAGCAGAATTTCTGAATTGTGATTTGAAGCATGTTTTTAAATAGTGTTAATTTCACTTTGTACAGTAGATAATGTGGTATGATGATAGCTTTCAAATAAAAAGGAAGAATGAGATCTTAACCATTGTATTGGATTAAAAACTCAAAAACTGCCCTGTATTCCTTCATTTTTTTTACACAATTATCTTGATTTTTTGAGTTTCTACATATTTGCTATCAAGTTTAGTGACTTGGTTAATACCATACCTAATGCACAATATAAAAACTAGATAACTAATCTACGGATATTAAAAAAATTAGTCAAATTAGTTATTTGTAACAAATATATATTGGTTCCTATAAAACATCGTTGTCAATTATATGCATTATAAATATCCCCAATGGAAATCTCCTTTGTGCAATCAATATAGATGTTTTGAAGAAAAATTATAAATTTGGGAGATAAAGTAAATTAAGGTCTTATATTTAGAATCAAAGTAAACTTATGTCTTATATTTAGGAATTAGGATGGGAGGATGTTTTTTTTTTTTTTCTTTTTTTGCGCCTAGAACTTGACGGCGAACCCACAGATAATTTCCAAAACTCAAATGTTTAAACAGTTCAATTTATTTGCTCACCTTGTAGATTGAATTGAATGTATATTCGCCTTCAAGCCTGGGATCAACAAGCTTTAGAAGATGTTCTTCAGGATCAGGCTGCTGGAGAGCTTCTTCAAACTGCACCAACCAAGGCAAATATAACCCTTATTAAATTATTCGATTAAAATCGATAGGTTTGTATTTAAAAATCAAAATAAATAGAGCATTTATAATGGAGAGAAGCCAAGAATCACCAAAGAGAGAAGGGTTTTTGCTTCAGAACCAGCTTCACTGGCACTGAGCACAGCTTCTTTAGCAGATATAAGTTCATAGAGAACAACTCCAAAAGCATAGACATCAGTTTTAACGCTGCCATCATTCCTATGCCAAAAAAAAAAAAAAAAAAGTTTAACTTATTTTTTAAACTTTAATGACATTATGAAAGTTCATCCATTAATCAGAAAAACTTCTCCCTAGAAACCATTTCAAGGAAAGCAAGGAGTTTCACACTGAGGAAAACTTTGTGAATATTCATATCCAAGCAAAGCAGTGAAAGAGAGACAGAAATAAGCAATTTCTAAACCTAAAACACTTTGACTTAACAGAAGATGCATATAGGCTCTCCAAAGTGTGCATTTAGCACTTTTTAAGATAACTTCATTTTTAACAAATCGGGGTTGCATCTAGTGGAAAAGGGGCAATCCCTTACAATGTGGCAACCCAAGGTTCGAATTCCCGCTGGGAGATGTGCCCACATTTAATATTTGAACAATGTTGCCTCCACTAGAAGGAGCAAAAAACAAAAATAATAACTTTACTTTTTATGACTTAATATGTATGTGCTCTTTTTAGTCATGTTTGTTATTTGGCAAAAATTAATCAATTTTAAAGTATAAAGTGGGATGCTTATAACAAATTTGTACTAAATCTACTGGATGGCCTCACGTTCTAACTCCATATTTCCACACAAACTGAAACTCTTTACTTCTATGCCTTAGTTAGCCACGGCCTTAAAGGAAATATAGAAGTTGCCATACCGGAGTGGTATATAACCAAATGTTCCTGCAAGATGTTCAGAGAGATATGACGAACTTCCCACTTCAACGAGTTTGGTTAACCCAAAATCTGCAACCTGAAAAGATGAATTATCAAGAACTTACAAGTCATCCCAAAGCAGAAAAATAGAGAGACTCTACAAATATAGGGCAACTCAGTGCACAAGACTTCTATCGGGTGGGGTCTAAACCCCCTAGGGGAGAGGCTATTTTCAGGATTTGACCCAAGACCTCCACATCATATAGCAATAACCTTATTGTTGCTCTAAGGCTCGCCATCAAATAGACTCTACACATTTGAACAAAAATTCAACCTTTGCATGGAAATCTCGGTCTATCAATATATTAGCTGGCTTTATGTCACGATGAATGTATGCAGGCACCGTATGCTCATGAATGTACTCAAGACCTCTGGCCGAATCCAGAGCAATTCGCACTCGCATTGACCATGGCAAGGGTTCTCTCCCTATCAAAAAATGATTTGATCATTAATACAAAATATAAAATCTATTGCAAGCCGTAATATTGATAAGTTATAAATAATATGATTTATTTCTTAGACTTGTAACTTTTAGGAAGGGTGCCTAGATAAATTAATATAATAATCAAATCAATGTGCATAACTGAAATAGATAATGTTGAAATGCTTTTCTCACCTGGATCTAAGTGTTCGCGCAAGTTTCCATTGTCAATATATTCATATACAAGGAAAAGAAAATGCTTCTTAACACAATATCCAATCAAACGTACCTACACAGTTTTTAACAGCCTAATTAATTGAACTTAAAAATGAAGTAAACAACAATTGTAAACTACCCATAAATGGATGCTTGCAATCCTGAACTTGCAATAATAAAACACTGATACAACTAATGACAAGGCAGAACATTACAACCAATATTCTCATAGAACTTAATTGAAATCACAACACCAATCTAGAACAGCTTCTCATCAATTTTAAATACTAATCGTATATACGTATGATTCATAAGCTATTAATTATACAAGTTTTTAATAACTTTCTATTGGGGGATTAAGGGAAAGTTGGCATGATCATTGGGCTGTGCTAAGGTTCTGTCGAGGGTATCTTAAATTGTGAACAGAGGACTATGTGTTAATTCTCTAACAAAATTGCAAGCACATGACACGATATATGAAAGATATAAAACCTAGTAAAGAATCCACTCACTAACTTTCTTACTCTGCTGTGCTTTATATTTTTAAGAAGCAAATGCATGGTGCAGTGATGATCCTCTTTGTAATAAAAAAAAAAAAGGAGAGAGAGAGAGATGATTCCCTTTGATACAAATGATTGCAAGGGGACCAACAAGCGGTTGGTTAAGGTGGTAAGCGGCCTCATTCAGATAAGAAGGAGAAAACATGTTTAAATCCGAGAAAGTACACTTATTGGAAGAAGAGAAAACCCTTTACTTTCTAAGCCTTGAAAGGGATTATACCCTTACCCAATCAAAAAAAAAAACAAAAAAAAAAATACTGCAGGAGTAGAACAAAATACGCAGGCTGGAGGAGAGAGACTGAGAAAGTGAGAATGATTATCTACAATAAACTTCTAAGTGAAAAAATAAAGATGATATCAGGAGTCCAGAAATGAGTGGTGCAGAGGGAAAAATAGCTTATTCTTGGAGAATAGAATATGATGCTATCAAGCTTTAAAATAAATCATAACTCATCCCAAAACGAGATAGCCTTCCAATTCTAATGGTAACGTATCTGAGTTCAAAATAATGAAATTGGTGTCTTCAGGCCAATGCCTAGATTAATGTTGAATCCCTTCACTATAAAAACTATCAAAATCATACATAATTTCGCTTCAAAAGAAGCATTATATTTACTTATATGCTCAAGAATACATATGCTTTTATTCAAAAGTTATCATACCAGGTTGAGGTGATGAACACGTGCCAACACTTTCAATTCAGAAAGAAACTCTTTCGTATCTTGTGACTTCATTTTTTTAACTGCAGCTTTCTGCAAAGGAAAATCCCTTTCAGAGGTTTATTTAATCAGAGTACAAGGAAAGAAAAATGATAATAAAAAAGAACAAACAAATTCACATGCATCCTGAGAGTATTATATTATCATCTGATCTATAACCTTGTATGAGGTGAAAATTAACGGCTTAGATATGAAATTTTGGGTTAAAATATAAACGATTAATTCATATAATATCATTTTTAAGAAACAGTAACAGGAAAAGAAAAATGCATGGAAGAACGGAGTATTCTTGACTGAAAAGTGGATTACACAAGAATTTATACAATGAGAAAAGACAGAGGAGTAAAAGCTACTAAAGACAGCTAATAAATGCTAATAAACAATACAATCAGAAAAAGAATATTTACAATAAGGACAAGATATTCCTAGATAGTTTGCACAAAGTAAGTCTATAGAACACAAGTCTCTAGTTTATCTATCATTTCTGTTATGTATATTCAAAGAAAAGCCTCATTTTAAATACCAATATGATAAATATATATTAATTAAATTATTTAATTGATGGATTATACATTACTGAAGCTCACCTTTTCAGCCTTCAACATTATTATATTCATCAATATAGCAAGACTGTGACCTTCTTGTTTCAATATTTTTCATATAATGTCGCTAAAACAAATAGATTCAGTTGAACAAAAATTTATATGCATAATGGAATATGAATGAAACACAACTTTTCTAGTAAAAAAACCATGTAATTAAATATAGTAGCATGTGAGATTACAAACCTCGCCTCTCAGCTCCGCATAGTAGACAGCCCCAAAACCACCTTCACCAATTTTATTTGCCATACTGAAGTTGTTTGTCGCTCGAGCTAGTTCTTCATATGAGAACTCCACTGACTTCTCCACAGTAATACTAGCAGCAGCAGGAGGACCATTGGAATCTAAAATTGTATATCCAGAATTACCATGTTAAATCATCAACTGTATTGTCATTTTCTATGCATTTTTTTCTTCATATCAAATGCCGAAAGCATTTATAAACAAAACAAACAATATTTTACTAACCTTATGGACCATATTCGAGTTCCGTTTCTCATTTTGATTACAACAAATGCTTTATAAGCAAAAGCTATGGGTTTAATGCCTAAGATAGCACATTTTGCTCTAAGATTTTATCAGAAGTTACATGATTTTGGCTCTAATCAACAAAAGATCAATCTACATTTGATATGGCCATATGGTGTATCAATTGGGAAAATTTTCCTTTGTGTTGTGTTTTGGGCTTTTAAATTTGGTAAGACAATCAGGTGCCACAACTAATCCCCACTTGGGGACTCAGCTTGTCCAATGATGGTAGTTTCTTCTAGTGGGAACCCTTGAACTGCAAGTAATGTCTGTCCAAATGGAGTTCAGTTTGCCGGCAGACCCGTATAGCGTGGTTATGTATGCATGATGGGCCATATAGTATTGAGGTAATAACTAAATTAAGTTTTGGATCCTATGTGAACTTCAAGTCAAATAAAAAAAGGAATATTAGGACTGACATGGATACTAAAACAATCTAAATTAGTGTACATGTCTAGACACTTTCAGAATTTGAGTTAATGCTGAAGAAGAATGTGTTGACCCAACAACTTTGAGCCAATGCAAGTGGAGTTTCAGTGCACTCATCCGACAGAAAATAAGTTGAGTGAACTAAATAATTCTAGCTTAAACAAATTTTGGAAGATGGATTGAGAAATTTCAGAGAGTAACACCGCAAACAGATATCTGGAAGGATCTGCATCCACTTACAAACAATCAGAGTTTACAATTCAGAGTGCTAATTCAGTCTTTAATCTTTTAAATCTGCTCCAATTGTTTACAAAAGGTTTTGGATAATGTATCCACCCTATGACAGACAAAAGTTTCAACTTTCAACTTTGCATCAAAGCATTTCATATTGGGCACTATCCCCTTCAATTTTATGGCAGCCGGTAAGAAGATGCACTTGAGATGATTAAATGGAATTATCAATCAGTTTTCTTCCTCTGTCAGTGATTTTTCAGCTAATTGGACGATGTGCTTTTACAATGAATATGAACCATATGGCAGCAAGTATATGTGATGTTTTGTGAAAATTAACTATTGGAAGCAACAAACTGAAAACTTTTCCTTTTCAGATCGTTAACAGGAGAGACAAAGAAACGAGACCACCAATTGAGCATGCTACAAGGTTATTTTAGTTCTACTTCAGAATATTAGAGTTAGAGGAGAGTTTTCAATGGGATGCTTTAAGAAATTAACCAAAGAAAGCATCACACTGTAAACTTTTTCCTTTCATATAATCAGGAAATGAGACCAACAATTGAGAATTTTAAAAGGTTATTTCAGTTTTACTTCAGAATGCTAAAGAAGTTAGAGGAGAGTTGTTAAATCATTTAAGGCTTTGGAACAGATTACATTTTACTCATATTTCATTGAATGTATAGTATGAAGGAGAATGAAAAGAAGTAGATATCTATTTACCATTCCCAGTTGAGTAGACTACTAATTCTTCAGAAAGCAATTTTTCCTTCTCCTTCCTATGATAATATACAAAATACAAACAAGCTGCCAATAAGAGAAACCCAGCTACTGCTCCAGCAGATAATCCAGCAACAGCCCCACCATTTAGACCTGCTTATTGAGAAATTATACAAGTTCAAAAAGACATTGGCCCTATATTTCAGTATATCCTTACCACAGCATCCAACAAATGAGCAACTTTCTAAGGAGAGAGATGGCCAAACCTTTTGTGCTGCAAAGTAAAATGATAACTCACATTAGGATAAAAAACAGTAAGAGCAAATTACAAGAACTCTCAAGTTTTGCTAAAACCACACAGATCCATTTCCAAAATATACAATTTAATCATAGTTTGAATTTTTTTTTCCCCAAAAACCTATATTTAATTACATATACAAATATGTATTATGTCTTTTAGGAAAAATAGATGTAATTAATAGGGTCAGTTGGTTGTTAAGAAATATAGATGTAATTACTAGGATTAGTTGGTAGTTAGGAGTTAGCATTTGATACCCTCCTTGTATAAATACCTACCAATGTAAACCTTGTGCAAGTGAGTAATCAATGATGCTGTAAGTGCAATAACATGGTATCAGAGCCTAGGGCTCTCTGAAATTGTTTTCCAACAGTTGCAATGTTCATCCGGCTCTATCACTGTTCATCCGGTACTGTTACTGTGCATCCGGTACTGTTTCTGTTCATTGTTTTGTTCATCCAAGCTGTTCCTGTTCATCGTTTTGTTGTTCATCCGGCGCTGTTTTTATGGTTTATTCAGGTTGTTACTGCTTTATCGTTTTTACTGTTCATCCGACTGTTCCTGTTAATCTTTTTTTGTTCATCCGGTTACTGCTTATCTTTTTACTGTTCATCTGGTCTGTTACTATTCATCATTTTACTGTTCATCCGGATTACTATTCACATTTGCTGTTCATCTGGCACTGATTTACAGAAAATATTGCTGAATGAGAACATCAACATACTGTTCTTGTATGTACTGCCTACTGCTGGAATAAAATGTGGGTATGAAATAGTTGTTGAGTCTTTGGTAATTCAGCACCTGCCCACAGAAACTTATTCGTGCTCCCAGTTGCTGTCCAATTTCTTCTATGATTCCTGCAGTTGCTGATGTATAGTTTCTCATTGAAAAACCTTCATGTTTGAAAACAACCTCTTTTTGGTCACTAGTGTGACGTTTGTTGTTGTGGTTGGAGGATTTTAAAGCCTCTTTTGGGATATTTCAGATTGTTGCTGAGGTTTATGATTTGTAGTGGCTCCCTTTGTTTGGACCCAGTTCGGTAATTGAGTGATCTGTGTGGCTTTGTCTTGCATTTGGTTGGTTGGTTTTTGGGATTTTTTGGTACTGTTTGGTTGTTGTAATCTAGGTAACTGGTGACCTTTTGTAGTTCTCCTATTCTTGCTCAGAGAGTTGTTGTAGTTGCATCCTTAATTATTTGTTGTTTGGTACATCTTATTGTTTGGTTTCTTAAGACACTGCTTTTACTGTTTGTTGTAGAGCTCAATTTGCTTCTGGTGTGCATCGATGGCTAAATCTAAGCCTCGTCCTTCAGGTGCTCTTGTTACAAGTAATATTACTTCTACTCTTGCCACTTCTTCCTCAAAATGGATCATCGATTCTGGTGCCACTGATCATATGACAGGTAACTATCATTTGTTCTCCTTATATGTGGCTTATACCAATCCCTCTAGTATAACCATTGCCAATGGTTTTTATTCTTGTGTTCATGGATCAGGCACTATCGAGGCTACTTCGTCTATTCCCTTATCCCTTGTCCTTAATGTCCCTAACCTTGTATTTAATCTTTTGTCTCCTAGTAAGTTTACTCGACAATTAAATTATTTTATCACACTCTTTCCTGACCATTGATTGATTCAGGACTATGAATCTGGGGGTCATTACTTCCTTGATGATCAAGTACCATGTTCTCTTGCTTGCTTTTGTGGTTCATCTCTTTTTGACGTTCATTTTCGTTTGGGTCACATGTCTTTGTCCTCTTTAAAGAGGATGTATCCTCAGTTCCATCATTTGTCGTCATTAGACAATGAGTCATGTCAGATTGTTCAACATCATCATGTTCACTTGGCACCTCAAGTCAATAAACAGGCTACGTCTCCCTTTGATTTAAGGGTCTGTTTGGATCCCTTTTGGGATCAACAAAAAAGCCCATTTACCATGTATAAGCTCATTTGACTTACTTATGAGTGTTTGGGAATCCATTGAAGTTTAATGGGCTTTAGGTGAAAAAGTAGTTTTTTTTATAAGCTCAGTCACACAGCTTTAAAAAAAAGCCACTTCTCCCACCGTCAATCCAAACACAAATTACATTAACAATATGACTTTTTTTCTATTTGGCTTCTACAAAAGCCACATTAAAAAAAAACACTTTTCCACTGCGTTCCCAAACAGGCACTTAATCCATTCTGATGTTTGGGCACCATGTCCTGACAAGTCCAAACCTGGTTTTGAGTACTTTGTTACTTTTGTTAAAGATTTTTCTCATACAATTTGGCTCTATTTAATGAAAAATCGTTCTGAGTTGTTGTCTTATTTTTTGCAACTTTTGCGCTAAAATTCAAATTCAATTTGATATATTTGTGAAAACCTTAAGAAGTAGCAATGCTAAAGAATATTTCTCTACCCAATTTCAAAACTATATGCTGCAACATGGCATGCTTCATTAGTCCTCTTGTGCAAATACACCAGCTCAAAATGGTATTGCAGAACGTAAGAACCGGCATTTATTAGAAATCTGCTTGTTTTCTTATTAATCTTATGCCTTTGCCTATCTTCAATGGTGACACTCCGTACACAACTTTGTTTCCTTTCAACCCCTTATTTCCCATTGATCCAAAAATATTTGGCAGTGTATGTCTCGTTCGAGATGTTTGTCCCACTGTTAAAAAACTTGATCCCAAATCTCTCAAATGTGTCTTTCTTGGGTATTCTAGATTTTAAAAGGGTCATCGGTGCTATTCTCCTAATCTTCGTCGTTATCTTGTGTCTACAAATGTCACCTTCCATGAGTCGACTCCGTTCTTCCCTGTCTCTACTCCATTTACATCTCCTGACATAGCCGAAGGTCTTAATGATATATTGGTCTTTGAGGTTCAGTTGCCACCAATGCAAGCGTCTGTTTTGACACCTAATAAACCACATATCCATCATGTTTATCGAAAACGTTCCAAAGAAAGTAATGTAGTCGATCATGTTCATAGCCCACCAGTGCCCACTTCAACATCTAACCTAGAATCAATTCACCCCGCACTTGCCTCTGAACCAGAACAGTGCCTGATACTCCTGACAATTCTGATACTCCTAATACTTCTAATACTCATGGTAACCTGCCCATTATCTTACGCAAAGGTAAACATACTTGTACCTATCCTATTTCTTCTTTTGTTTCCTAGAATCACCTGTCTACTCCGTCCTGTTCCTTTATAGCATCCTTAGATTCTATCATTTTTCCCAATACTCTCCACTAAGCCTTAGCCCATACCGGTTGGCATGCTGCAATAGAAGAAGAAATGATAGCCCTTGATAAGGCCAGTACTTGGTCTCTTGTTGATTTACCACCTGGAAAGAAGGCTATTGAGTGCAAGTGGGTGTTCATGGTTAAAACAAAAGCTGATGGCACTCTAGAGTGTTTGAAAGCTCACCTAGTTGCCAAGGGATATGCTCAAACCTAAGGTGTTAACTATTTGGAAACCTTCTCCCCTATGGCAAAATTGTCCTCTATTCGTCTCTTCATCTCTAAGGCAGCCACTTATGGTTGAGATCTTCATCAGTTAAATATTAAAAATGCTTTCTTGAATGGTGATCTTCTTGAAGAAGTTTACATGGAACAACTACTTGGTTTTGTTGCTCAGGGGGAGCGTGGGATGATATGTCACCTTCAAAAGTCTTTATATGGTTTGAAGCAAAGCCCTCGTGTTTGGTTTGACAGGTTTAGCTCTGTGGTAAAGAAGTTTGGTCTGAATCAGAGTAAGAGTGACCATTCTGTGTTTTATCAGCGGAGGGATACAGGTACGATTCTCTTAGTGGTATATGTTGCTGACATTGTTATTAAGGGTAGCAATACTTCGGGAATCTTGCCACTCAAAACCTTTCTTAATTCTCATTTCCAAATGAAGGATTTAGGTCCGTTAAAGTACTTTCTTGGGATCGAGGTCATGAGAAGCAAGAAAGGCATCCTCTTGACATAGAAGAAATATGTTCTTGATGTGTTAAAAGAAACCGGAAAACTTTGAGCAGCAACAAGTAGCTTTCCCATGATTCCTAATCCTTTTTTGGACATTGATGACAGCGTACCCTATGACAGCATACCCTATGACCCAGAGAAAATCAAACCATTTGCATATCCTAAGAGTTATCGTAGACTGATTGGGGAATTGAACAATCTCACGGTGACTCGTCCTAATGTTCCAATTAGTATGCTTAATCAATTTATGACAAAGTTGACTGTTGCACAGTAGGAAGCTTTGGATAATGTCTTACATCATTTGAAGGGCTCACCTAGTCGTGGTATACTCTACATATGAATCATGGCCACACAGATATTGAATGCTTTTGTAATGCAGATCATGCAGGGTCAAAGGCTATCAGGAGGTCCACCACAAGATATTGTGTGTTTGTGGGTGGAAATTTAGTGTCCTGGAGGAGCAAGAAGCAAGATGCGGTTTCTCGGTCTAGTGTAGAAGTTGAATATAGAGCCATGACTCAATCTGTGCAAGAATTTGTGTGGATTCACCAATTAATGAAGGAAGTCGGTCTTGTCACGTCGTTACCCACAAAGCTGTGGTGTGATAATAAAACTGCTCTACACAAAGCCTCTAATTCTGTGT
Organism: Albizia julibrissin; assembly: GCA_037074505.1. Classification (NCBI taxonomy): domain Eukaryota; kingdom Viridiplantae; phylum Streptophyta; class Magnoliopsida; order Fabales; family Fabaceae; genus Albizia; species Albizia julibrissin. Next base: position 32,842,943 of record CM073484.1, on the reverse strand, counting down.
TTCATGAACGTACAAAACACATCGAGGTCGACTGTCACTTTGTACACGATAAGATCAAGAAGAACTTTAGTTCTACAGAGCATATGTGGTCTAGTGACCAAATGGGAGATCTTCTAACTAAAGTTTTAAACAGGACTCGTATTGATTATCTTTGTAACAAATTGGGCTTGATTAACATCTACACTTCAACTTGAGGGGGAGTCTTAGGAAATGTAAATGTAATTAATAGGGTTAGTTGGTTGTTAGGAAATATAGATGTAATTGGTAGGGTTAGTTGGTAGTTTGGAGTTAGCATTTAATACCCTCTTTGTATAAATACCCACCAATGTAAACCATGTGCAAATGAGTAATCAATGATTCTGTGAGTGCAATAATAATGTACAAGTATGCAAAAATAAAAATTAAAAAAGTTTCACAGAATTTAACCCAAAAAAATTGCATTCAGGTTACTGAATCTGAATGGTACACTAGTAAAAAATTTTAAAATTGGTCTAAAATGTGTTTGCCTTTTTGTTGCATGAGAAGTGCGTGTATATTTTGAAAATAGAGGGAAACTTCATTTAATTTACTCAAAAATCTTGCTAAAGAAAAGATTTAAAAGAGCATAAAAAGCCTATGCAACTTCATGTACAAGTCATCCAGAAAGTAGGGAATTACCTACGGGGCAGAGGCGCAAAGGAACCATTTTGGTCTGAAAAGTGAAAGCATTAGATTAAAAAAAAAAAATTAGGCAGGTGTTGAAATATTTATAGTATCCCATGAAAAAATAGAAAGAACAGAAAACATGGCACATTTTAGTTAACCACACATCTGAATGTATTTCTTACCTTGTGAACATTTTAAGATAATAAAAAATCAATAATGGTTATTATCCTTTTCTTACCTTTGTTTCATGATTCACATTAGTTGACAGTGAATTCATCACTAATGCCCAAAGCAAAAGTCAACTTCGAAAGTGAAATGATTACTACTTTAAGAATATTCCTCTAATTAGGATAAAAAATTAGCAACATAACAGCTTCATCCTCTAGGTCCCGTAATGCACTTGAAGTTCCGTTCTTTCATTGAAATCGTTTACCGGAAGTTTCATCTAAGGGTATTTGCTTCATACATGTCTCTTGAATTTATAATGCTCTTGCCGATGACTTAGCACACTACAGTGCTTACTAATGTTCCCAACTGTAAAAGGGATCTTGATCATATTGATATATTTGGAATCAATTCCCACGTTGTTCCTTAATCTATACCACTGGTCTCTTGGGATTTTATATCAATTTGATGACTTTAGGAGACATTATGGTAATAATTTGTCTTCTTCGGGACCTAAGTGTAATTCCCCCTAAGATTATCTATTAATATATGTTGACAAATATGATTAATTAAATTAACGTACCTTTTCCCGGGATATACACCAAACCACTCCCCTTGTTGAAATCAACACCAGGATTATACCTCTGCAGCAACTCTTGATGAAGCCCCGTCATGTTGGCAATGGAATCCAAAGAATCCTCAGCTCTAAGTGGGTAAGTGACGAACAACCCATAATCTTTCGAAATTTTTCTATCCCCACACGAACAGTTCACCGTCACATTGAGCGTTCCAGATTCAGGAATATTCTCTGGCGAATACCTATTTGCACTCTCCAACATCGAAACGGTGGTCAAATTGGCATAATTCCGGTTCGCAATCAACGCATAGGTGTCTCCTTTCTGAATTTGGTACTCGAATACGTAACCTAGAAATTCGCCATCGATGCAAGCGCAAGGGAACGGAACGTTCACACGAGCTCCGGTTTCGACATAGTTTTCGCTCAATAATTGGCCATTCTTAAAGCTGATGATATCCTGAGTTGTTTGAAGAACTGGGGATTTCATAATCTTTGGCAGGTAAGTAATATCAAGAAGACCGACCCAAATGTAGTAGGAGGCAAGAGCCAACTCACATCCTTTCTTACACTTTGATTCTGCATTGAGAAAACGAGAGAATATCAACAAGAAGAGAAGTAGAAACCCCAATCTGGGTACCATTTGTATGTATGTATATATGGTCGTGCTGAAAAATCGAAACAACTCCCAAATGGAAATGAGTGCGCTGAGTGAATAAGCAGGGAGAAAGAATGAATTAATTGGGGAAGAATTTTCTTTTCGATAATCAGGGAAAGAGAGAAATGATTCACAGTGTGATTAAACAACAAAATGATGGTGGAATTGTATTTGGTGGGAATCTTAAATGTTAATCATAGAAGGCAAGCCACGAAACTGTCAGCACTTCTGGAAGGTACAAACATCAGCACGCACAAAGACCAAGACAATAGAAGTCCACCCGCAAAAGAAGTTGATGGCAGGAATCTTGGCGTATGATATTGTATGTACCCGGGTTCTTATGAATTTGGGAAAATCTTCCATAAAAAAAGTTTCGGTATATAATTCAATATATAAAAACTATCAAGAAACTTTAGAAGTATAGATTATGAATTGTGAAATTAATTATCTTTTGATAAATTATAATGTTATCATTATAAGTTTATATATGGATAAGTATATATGACATATTGATAATTTATATTGTTACTGTTAATAAATATATATGTCATATTGATAAATCATAATGTTATCGTTAATAAATTCATGTGTCATATTAATAATGAAGATATACAGATAATTTCATAATTCAAATATATATCACTAGCTTCCATAAGAAAATTTAGATAGTTTATCATATGTTTGGACTTTTTTTTATATTTATTCCGTGCCTTATAACCATTCTGCGATTTTCCATGTAAACTTCAATTTTTCAATAGGTATAATTTTATAAGCTATATTTGAATATTTAATACTTTTTTTTTCATGGTTACTCAATCAATCATATCTTTTTTTCATCTATTCTCTCTAATCTATTTTCCCACTCATTTTCTATCACTTACCATTAATTAAAGTTATTAAATCTGGACCAATCACTAAATCAGACGGGTACTCGATCAAGGGTCAATAGGTTAAATAAAAGTCAAATTGGAGTTAACTCGAGACAAAATCAATAAGAAAATGAAGATTTCATGTTATTAATATAAAATACTAAAGAAAATAAAAAAATTGAGTTTTTTTTAAAAAAGGTAAACCAAGTTAATCCCTTAATCAAAGAGGTTTATCGATCAGTTCATTGATTTATGGGCTGAACCAGCTAGTTCGGGCTTAATAACATGGCCATCAACATAAATAAAGGTGTTTTTAAAAAATAAGTTATATTTTTTCAATATTTATTATCTTTAACCAATTTATCCCAATTTCTTAATCCACGCAATTTGATTATTTGTTTATATTGCGTTATTATATTATTTGAAACTTGTATACAAAGAAGGTGTTTGGAATAGCGGTGGATAAAATGACTTATTTCAATTAGGCTTATGAAAAAGTGTGATTGGATTAAGTGCGATTGTGTATTGTGATTTATGTTTGGATTGAAAAATATAAAAGTGCTTTTTTATTAATGTTTGGATTGAAAATTGTAAAAGTTGTTTTGTTGTATATGTTAGGAAGGGAAAAAATAAAATAACATAGGAAAGACTATCGAAACGTAATGTAAATAATGTTTTGCCAATATACATCAAATTTGATAGCAAATAACATTACAAATTCAATCATAAATTGTGTGCAATTTCGTTCCTAATCCTATCCCGAAGGTCATAAATTGTAGTTATAGAGGTCCCAACATTATTGGTGTATGAAACATCTTTGTCTACAGTTGTATCAACAACATGGCCCATGTTAACAGTGTCTGCTCTGTCAAAGTGAACGTCACTTGAGCCATTTCTGCGAATAAAGTTGTGTATGGCCATAGTTGCACAAACTAAACGGACCTGGGTGTCGTAGTTATAATTTCACATTTTTTCCAAAATAGCGAATCTACTCTTCCAGATTTCGAAAGTCCTATCTATTGTAGACCTCATACCAGAGTGGAAAAAATTAAAGGTCTCATTGTCATTTTGAAAAACAGGTTGACTCCTAAACTCCGGCACGTGATAACGCTCACGTTTGTAGGGGCCAAGATACCCTTCTCGCGTCGAATACCCAGCGTCAACCAAATAATATTTTCCTGCGAAAAGCATAATTAATTGTATAAAACTGAGATTATTCAAAGCAAATAAGAAATAAACTTGGGTTCTTCGGTACCATATGTTACCTAGAGGTGGATGAGGGAAATTCAAGGCAGGATTTGACACAGCAGCGTGGAACACACGAGCGTCGTGTGGAGAACCTTCCCAGCCGGCCAACACGAATGTGAAACACATATCCCAATCACATACTGCCATCACATTTTGTGTCGAATAACCCTTTCTACCAATATACCTAACCCGCTCGAGACCACTAATGGCACACCTTATATGGGTTCCATCTATGGCTCCTATTGCATCCTTAAAGTATGGATGATATCGCGAATCACCGGAGATACGCGGGTGGTATTCACTGAATTGAGGATCAGTAGGTTTGATATTTTCCTCTGCCAAACGCAAGCAAGCATTAAGAACCCTATGCAACAGACGGCTTACAGTTTCACCTGAATGCTGGAAGAGTTCTTGTACTACCCTATTTCCCAGTCCATGCCCAATTGTTACAAAAAACATGGCAACCATTTCTTCAATACCTACGTGTTTCAAATCTCGTAGGTCGTGTTCTACTAATTTATCGCACAAGAGGTAAAACACATGGTTGTCAACTCTAAACATCTCCTGACACCGTCCGGTCGTGTCAGCCAGCATCTCCTGCACCTATAAGTGGCCGGTGCGTTGGCTAGTTCACCGCGGTTGTCTGCAAATAAATGGTGCCCAATACAGACACAGCAAAGAGGTAAGTTCGGCACACTCGGTCAACTAATCATCCAAAAGAGCTTCCAATCGGGAGTCATCATCTTCTTCTTCCTTCAAATTAAGCTTGAAAAAGGGTTAACCTATACATTATGGGCAAACTTATGCAATCTTCAAGAAAACTTAGGCGAGACAAAACATATTTGCACATAAGAAAATAATTCATTAACTACTAAATTCAACATAATGTAAAAGTGATTCAGCATCCAACCAACTATTCATACAAGTTTGAAAATAGATAAACAGACATAAATCGTTCAACATCGATTTCTCGTAAAATGGCTATCCAAAGTAACGGGATACGGCCAAATGTAGCCAGTCCACCAACAACTCCTTCTTCTCAAGGAACAACGAAGCAAAAGTATCCCATTTACTCTTGCTGTCGGAAAGAAGCTCTATGCACTGCAGGTGAAATGCAGGATCTGCATTAATTCATCTACGGATAGGAGGTTGGTAATGACACTATCAATGCTCCGGTCCTGACTGGCACCGACAGCAGTAGCTCTCTCCCTCGTACAGTCAGCGATGTACCGAATATATCTGCAATCTGAGAGGCTGGTGGCGCCTTCACCTTCTTCCTCTAATTCTGACGAACCACCCACTTCCTCTTGCTGGAACCTCCTGAGTCAGCAGGGCCAGATGCACCACTCTGGGAAGCGAACCCCATACCGGCCATCTCATCCGTCACTCCGGTGCTCGGTGCCGATTGCTGACCAAATAAGTCATCCTCACTATCCCCGGACCCTTCTTGTTCGTCCATTGAGGGTCGGTAGATATCCTCTGGAACCATGTCATCTGTCTGTGAGGGCCGGCCTGATGGACAATAACTTCTAACCCCAGTAGCGTACGTATCTTTATATATCATCCTCAGTTCCGCCTCAAACTTCAACGGCACTTTGCGGAACTTTCTATAAGCCGGATTCTCCTATAATCAAATAAATAAACAAAAGTAACAACCAAATAAGCCAAAATGATAGTTTCTTGACTTGTTGTACAAGGTAGTTAAATGAAGATAACTTACTCGACATTTCTGTTTCCACCATTGATCCGTTGCGTCAATCGCCCTCATTTCAGGATCTATTCCCAAGCCAGTCTCATTAAGCAACATTTCCCGTGTCCGTAGATCCTTCCGGAGGATGTCAAATTTGTTTTTAATTGTTTCCTGTCATAGCCGCGACCTGTCCGGATATTGAACGTAGAGACAATTGCTTCCCACCCCTTCTTCGAGAATGACAAATCGTGCAGTTCTTTTGCATAAATTTGCTCAATCATAGCATGTATAAAAACCTTAGTGGAGTCATCATCCTAGTCCGCCTTTTCAGTCATATTTCTAAGGAAAAAAGTTGAAGGATAATTGACCTAAATACGTCTGTGTGACTAAAATGTTGCGCGGTATAATAAAGGCTAAACGAGAGCATTTTTTTGCTATGTAACTAAAACAACTAGACCCATACAAATAACAAACAACACGGTAAATGAAGAACGTAATAACTTTTACCCTTTCGAGAAACCTAATTGTTGCTATCTAATTTACACTTATTAGTAAATTTGGACACGTAATCTACGCTACGAAGCAGCTTCCATTAATCAACTTTATCCCTGACTCTAGGTAATGGGCCTTCTTATGCTAACACATGAACACAAGTACACACATAAGAAATTAAATGTATTATTTAATTTATTTATTTCAATTCATTTTTTAAAGTAGTCAATTAGAGTGTAGATTAAAAATTTAAGATAGTATTATAAGTCAAGTTGTGAAATGATTGGGCCTAATCAATGCTCATGTATACAACGCTATGCCAAAAATAGGAAGGAAGATGTTGGGAGACAAGTTAATTACATCAATTCTCAACGGTTAGATTCCCCCTTTTATTCCAACTCAACGGTTAGATTCCACAAGTTATGAAATATCATCAATGAATAAGGAGATTGACATACAATCCATGAAATATACAACAATATAATTTGCCAATGATTTTACATGTCAATTCAACATGTGGTTTTTTTTTGGGCAAAAAATGCCAACATTTGTTTACTCCCAATAAAGAAATGATAATTTTTCTAATATAGTAAACAAATATTATTTTGGGAAATAAATAAATTTCCTTCAACGATGATCAACCCCAGCAAGCCAAACATGTTCTTAAACTACCAACCAAGAGGCTTTTTTTATAGTAAAAAACTACGAGTAATTTGCTTTTTTCTGCAACTAAGAGCTGAAGAAAATTTTCTTGCCTTTCATGGACTTTTTACTATGGACCCAAACAGAAGCCAAGAAGCAAGTGGGAAAGGAGAAGTTAAAACCATGTATAATGTGAAGGTGAAATGAGAAAACTATGCTTCAGATCGTTTTGGAAAGAATCTTAGGTCGATGCTATTTCTTCTTCGTAGTACATATATGTATAACTGAAACAAAATGGTGAGTTCAACTATGCTTACCAGCTCTCGTGAGGACACAAGCGATCTGATTCGTGACAGGATCAACACACCGCTCAGTAGACTGGCTTAATCACCTACAATGAGCTATAAACAATTCACAAACGGCAGAAGCTATTATTAGTTGAAGGCCTTCACGGAGGCACCGCCAGAAGTTATCTCCTGCCGGGCTTATCAGACGAAGGTGAATAGCTTGAACAACCTCCTGCCGCTGAAACAGGGAAGAAGAGAAGAGGTTGAACAAGTCTGAACAATGCCTACTAATAAAGGAAAAAGCATGGAGTTTCGTACAAGGTTCAGACCTCCCCTAACCCAGCTTTTCGAAGAACGCTTTTGGTAGAGTAAAGAACGGATACAATGTGTGCACCAGATGATCCACTTGTCCTTCCAAGGGAAAAGATATGGAATAAAACAAGGTAAGAGTTGTAGCCTACATAACCTCTCGCCGGACCAAGTAACCCCCGGGAGTCATATTAGGATTCAGTGACCAAGGGGTAGGAACCACAAGCTCTGATTCCGGTTCCTTAAGAGAGATGTCGATCATCCAGAGCTAAAGTTCCTAAGAGGGAGACGACGATGGAGCTGACAGGAGGATGCTTGTGACTGTGCATCGTACCAGACCAGCCGAAACAGGAAGAGTTCTTAGAGGATCAGACGTCGTCGGACTTAAGATGGAGAAAACAGGAAGCAGAGCACGTTGATGAGAGCTGTCGGAATTGATGAACAGCAGCTTAATGAGATGTGGAGAGCGATACAGAGAGCAGTGTCATTAGAGGGCAGATGGATGAATGAATGCTGAAGTAATGGGAAGCTGCAGAGATTCGCACGGCCATCGTCAGAGAAGATCAGCTAGAGTAAAGCTGAAAAGTGAATAGGAAGAGCACATACACAAACGGTTAAAATTGGCGCAGGGTATCCGATGCTGGGCTTTTGAAATATTGCAATTGTGTATTGTGCTTGTGGGCTGAATATATCCAAACATTGAAAAAAAAAAAAGAAATCCCGATTCAATCACGTTTCAGGCACTCAATCGGGTTTATTTCTAATTTCAACGCTGAACCAAACTTCCTCAAAGACTAAAGGAGTGTTTCAATTTGATTTAGTGATTAACTTTAGGTTTCTCGGAGCTTTAATGGGTTAATTAATCATGATTTAGAATAAATGTGTACATGCACTTTAATGGCAAGGTTATTTTGCTAGTTTACAAGTAATTAAATTTTTGTGTTTTTATTAATATTTATGATTTATGACTCTTAAATATTTCTTATTTTGGGACATACGACCCTTCCTTATTATATCATTATTCGTGGGTGATGTGGTACAAGAATTATCAATTGGTCAAGAGGGATTTGAGCTTTAACGAAGAGGGCAAAGATGGAATTAAAAAGAGTGCAAGTGCAGATTTTATTTTCCTTTTTATTTTGATAATACACACATAAGAAGGGGGACCACATGGAATTAGGATTACAAGCAAGGTAATTAAATTCGGACCGATCACTGAATCGACTAGGGTACTGGGTTAAAGATCAGTAGATCAGACCGAAGTCAAACCAAAACTAGCCTAGAGCTAAATCAATGAGAAATTGAAGATTTTGGGATTATTAATATGAAATTCTAAAGATAAATAAAAATAAAATAATTTTTTTAAAAAAAAATAATAAAATCAGACCGGACTAGTCCATTAGCCGGTTGGTTGGTTTCTTGTCCGGACTGGCCGGTCCTGTCTGGGTTTGATTACACTGACTACGAGAAATACTTACATGCTCTAGTAGCACCATCCACATCTATACTCTGATTAATCAATATACAACAGCTCATCTTATTTTAATCTTATATGGCAAATGAGTCATCTAGAAAAATTCAAATTTAATTATTTTAAAAAACAAAAAAATGCAATTCCTTCCCATCATCCCTAAAATCATAAAATTTGAATTTCTTCAAATGACTCATCTGTCATGTGGGACTAAAATAAGATGAATTGTTATATTTTAATTAGTCAGAGTATATATGAGATAACGCTCCTGAAATATATAAGTATTTCTTCTAGGGGAACTACATCACATGAAATTTAATTCCCACCACATCATATTCCAATTTCCATCTTCATTTACATCTTGTCACCTTTTCTCTAGATCTAGTTCCAGCCCTTGGATCTTCCACATTATTCCTAGTCGCAAACACTCCCTAAAGGTTTGTTTAGTTCAATAGAAAGGAAGTCAAGTGAGGTTTATTAAAATTACGTTGGGATTAGAGAGGATATGAGCCTTTTTTGTTTAAAAGAGAGGAGATGGAATGTTTAGTTTCTTATTTGATTTAGGAAAGTATGTGAGGGGAGTTAATTATAAGTTGATATAACACCTCATTTCTAATCACCAATATTCCTCCTATGTAATTAATATATGTAATGGAATAAAATAGTGAATTGTTGTGTGCAACAATTTATGAAAAATTCCAATTGTCGGTTACACACAACTCGGCCAAATAAAAACACAAAGGAGCAACTAATGTCCACTTAAAGGCCTAATATTGTAACCAAAATTTAAGTATAAAATGACACAAATAATGGCTTCCTTCAATTGTCAAAAATTAGGCTAAACCAAAGAAATGAGTAAGAAATGATTTATTTCGGTAAATCATAAAATGTAGGGGCAAAATGATAATTTTTCCATAAAGTGGGAAATAATTATTTTTTCCAATATTCCCAATAATTTGAGTTAAATGAGAATTAAAAAGAGATAAGTGACTACTTGATTATTAATAAGCCTATTTTGGCAAATTATTATCAAGAAATGTCAAATAGTCAAAAAGTTAAAGGCTTTGGTTAACAAATTACAAAATGGTATGATGAGATAATTCAACATCAATATATACTCCCTCATTTTCTATGATTTTCAACTGGATTGAATGTAGGAAAGGGAAATGAAAGTTAAATGAATATTTAGCAATTATGGACCAATAAGAAGCTTACACATGTAAAAGCCTTCTTGACCATTGTAATATATTATCATCCTCTTCATTTCTTGTCCAAAATATGATTAAGGAGAGAGAGGGAGTCCAGCCAAAGCTCAAGAAAAAGAAGAGGAAGGATCTAGGGTTTTAAAGCACAAAGTGAGGTAAGAACTTACAAAACTTTGTGATTTTGCCTCCTAAGCTTCCTACAACTTCTCCTAACATCTTTTACTCCATTAAATCTATAATTTCCAAGACAAATCAAGAGGAAAGAGAAGGTGATTAGTGAATTTTTAAAGAGAGAAATCCAAAAAATCAAGAGGTAATCACCAAAACTTAATCCTCTTATCTTGTATCAAGTTGTTGGTGGTATTTGCTATATTTTTTCTTGTTTTTCAATTATAGGCTGAAGCATAATCATGGGAAAATGCTGCCCAAATTCCCTCTAAATATGCTCATTTAGTGTTTAAGTAGCTAATCATGTGATTAGAAGTAGAAAGAAAGTGATTAAGCAAGAGAAAACAAAGAAACAACAAGTTGCTCCTAGAAACCCTAACTTTCTATTACGTGGGTGACGTGGGGAAGGAGTATGAATTTTTTAAATTTAATAATTCCATTGGCTTTAGAAGGTAAAATTGTGTAGTTATACAAGTGTTTATGATTTTTGGATGGTTGTATGCCAATTTGGAAATTTATGAAGTTTGTGTGTACATATGTTGGTTTTGCCGTGTCTGGAGCAGTGGAATTGTACGTGGTTTTTCATTAACTAAAACTTGTCCAAAGATTCTGAAACTTTCCATAATTAATATAGAGATATATATCTTTAATTTTATAGGTAGTTTGTAATTTTTGGACAAGTATATTGGGAGATATGAATTTTTGAAGTTATGCCCTGTTTTCTGGAATGCTATCTGGACCAGTGATGTTTGATGAATTACTGGGAATTATATGATTACACTGAGCAAACCTAATTATTTTTCCTCAAAATTAAATTGAAATATCTTCATTTTGGGTTTAGAATTATTCAAATTGGATTTTTTTTATAATTAATTATGAATTTCTAAAGTTGGTTGACCAAGTTGTCAGTTTTTGGGAAACAGTAAAACTGCACTATTCAGAGTTGTATTGAGCAGAAACTATTGTAACTGCATTAAATAACTAGTAACATACTTTTTAAAGGAAGTAATGCTACAAGTAATAACTAATTACTTTTAATTTAATTTTGATAGGAATTGGACATAGGCCGAGCTGAAATCCGAGAGTAGGACAAAAACGGAATTTTGAAAAAGATTCAGGTAATAACTTCTTCTTGCATATCTTATGTGATTATTTGTATATTTGAAGTCATTCTCTGTAATATGAACTAGTGTCTTAGACACACCAATCTGCCATGTTGTGGTCAGGGACCCAACAGGGGTGCCAAGTAGACCAAGGTGTAGACATATAGTTTAGCCTTGGGCAAGTGTATACACATAGTTTCGATCATCTTACATGACATGACATTGCATATTTACTTTCACATTCTATATGTTTGTAAGCATGTTGATACTGATATTCCCTCGAATCTCATTCTTTTTCAAAACAAATCTGTATAGCCGAAGCGGGATGCTCAAAAGACATGACGGTGGCTCCCAGTAATTAGGGTTATGGAGCTCTCTGTTGCTATTTTAGTTATTTTTCATGTACTTTTACTATTTTTTTTAAATGCTCTGTATATTTATATATATTTCCAAACCCTGCGGGGATTCTCCTGTAATGCAAACTTGCACTTAATATCAGTAATGTTCTCACTATTTCTGTATGCATTGTAGAACTTTATGCTTATTACTCTGCGAATATCGAAATGTTAAGAAGTTTGACAACTGACAAATATGTCATTTTCTCTTTAACTATATATTTTCCTTCTTTAAAAATTTTTATATTATTTCTTAATTTATGAATCTTAAAAAAACTTAATACCTCACTTGTGTATGACATTTTAAAGAAAACAATAATCATTAAAAAAAGCAATATCTATCCATGATAGTTTGATTAGAAAGTGGAAGCCAAAATTAATTAATTTTGTTATCAAACCCATAAAGTTTATAGAATATTTTTAAAATTAAATATTAGAAGCAGTTGTGAAACAAATTTGTCATAACCATAAAGATTACACTACCAACACATAAATCAATCCAAATACCATCTCCTCATGAGTTATGGCATCTTTGCTAAATTTTCTTATTCTTGTAATCATGCTAAAACACTTATTTCTTAAATTTTGATGATAGTAAAAAAGGATGAACTGGAAAATAATTTATAAAGTGAAATGTCATTCTAAATTATGCAAACAACTAGCAGATAGACTAGATTTCATCATGAAACTTGGTTGCTTTTTGGCCATCTCGAGAATCCAAAGAGAGAAGAAGCTTTACATAATCAAAAGTAAAAAACCAAACCTTTTACATAACATCAAAAGTTTTCATATGGTTAGCAAACTACACAAGTTTTATGTCAAACCCCTTAACATTTCAATATTCACAGAGTGACAAGCATAAAGTTCACAAGGCATACAGAAACAGCGGAAATAATACTGATATTAAGTATAAGTTTACATTACAGGAGAATCCCCGTAGGGTTTGAAAATATACACAAAGGTACAAAGCGTTCCTAAGCAGCAAAAAGTGTAAGCATAAATAAACATTTGCAACAACAGAGAGCTCCGGGTCCCTAATCACCAGGAACCACCGTCTTGCCTTTCGAGCCACTTGCTTCAGCTGTAAAGTTTTGTATTTTGGAAAAAGAATGAGATTCGAGGGAATCTCAGTAGTAACATGCTTACAAACATATAGAATGTGAAAATGGATATGCAATGTCATGTCATGTAAGATGATCAAACAATATGTGTACACTTGCCTAAGGTCAAACTACATGTTTGCCCTTAGTCGACTTAGCGCCCCTGTTGGGTCCCTGACCACAACTTGGCAAATTGATGTGTCTAGGACACTAGCTCATGTTACAGAGAATGACTTTAAACATATAAATAATCAAATAAGATATGCAAGAAGAAGTTACTACCTGAATCTTTTCCAAACTCGCACGTTTGTCCTACTTTTGGATTTTGGCTCGGGCTATATCCAATTCCTATCATCATTAAAGTTACAAGTACTTGGTTATTACTTGTAGCATTATCACCTTTAAATGGTATGCTACTGGTTATTTAATGCAGTTACAACAGGTTTTGCACAATACAACTCTGTACAATGCAATTTCACTGTTTTCCAAAAACTGACGACTTGGTCAGCCAACTTTGGAAATTTATAATTAATTCTAAAAAAATCCAATTTGACTGATTCCAAAGCCAAAACGAAGATCTTTAAATTTAAGTTTGAGGAAAAATAGTTAGGTTTTATCACTCTGACCATATAATTCCCAGTAATTCATCAAACTTCACTGATCCAGATAGCATTCCAGAAAACAGGGCATAACTTCAAAAATTCATATCTCCCAATATACTTGTCCAAAAATTAAAAACTACCTATCAAATTAAAGCTCTATATCTCTACTTTAATTCTGGAAAGTTTCGGAAGTTTTGGACAAGGTTTGATTAATGAAACACCACGCACACTGCCACTGCTCCAGACAGGGCAGAACCAACATATGTACATACCAACTTCAATAATTTCCAAATTGGCATACAACCATCCAAAAATCATGAACACTTGCATACCTACACAATTTTTCCTTATAAAGCCAATGGAATCATCAAAATTACCAAATTCCTACTCCATATTCACGTCACCCACAGAACAGATAGTTAAGGTTTTAAGGAGTAACTTGTTGTTTCTTTGTTTTCCCTTGCTTAATCACTTTCTTTCTACTTCTAATCACATGATTGGCTATTTAAACACTAAATAGGCATATTTAGAGGGAATTTGGGCAGCATTTCCCCATGATTATTATTCAGCCCATAATTGCAAAACAAGAGAAAACATAGCAAATACCACCACCAACAACAACAACAACATCAACCAAGACAAGAGGATTAAGTTTTGGTGATTACCTCTTGATTTCTTGTGATTTATCTCTCTAAAATGTCTCAGCCCTCTCTCTCTAAACCTCTTATTAACCTTGCTAATCATGATATTTAAAGAGGAGAAGAGATTAGTAGTGGTTCCTACATGATTTGCAAGCAAAATCTTCAAGTATTTATGGTTCTTACCTTGATTTTTGGATAACCCTAGCTCTTCTCTTGCTTCTTGCTCTTGCACGTTCAGCCTTGTTTCTTTTTTTTCTGTTTTGATCAATTGCACGGGAATAATGGATGAAGAAGATGGAGAATTGATGATTAAATGAATCATCAAATGGCTTTTCTTGTGGCAATTCCTTATTGGTCAAGAGCTTGACTTTTATCTCATTCAATCTTGGCCATCCATCTCATCTCTCTTCCCTCCATTATCTCTACCGAAATTAGATAAGAATTGAGAGAGAAATATTGATCTTGGATTATCCCATAATACCATCTCACAAGTCATTGACTAAATTCTTAAGCTTTTGCTTTTTGACTTCTTTTTCAAGCCTTGATTTTCCTTTGGTAATAATATTCCAAAATGGAATTAATAATTACCAAGTAGCCATTTTTCACTTTTTAATTCCCATTTAACTCAAATTATTGGAAATTTTAGAGGAAAATAATTATTCCCACTTTGTGGCAAAATTACCGTTTTACCCCTACATTTTATGATTTACTGAAATAAATCATTTCTTGCTAATTCCTTTGGCTTAGCCTAATTTTTTGACACTTGAAGGAAGCCATTATTTGTGTCATTTTATACTCAAATTTTGGTTACAATATTAGGCCTTTAGGTGGACATTAGTTGCTCCTTTGTGTCCTTACTTGGCCGAGTTGTGTGTAACCGACAATTGGAATTTTCATTAAATTATTGCACACCACAATTCACCATTTTGTTCCATTACATGTATTCATTTCATAGGAGGAATATTGGTAATTAGAAATGGGGTGTTACATTTTATATTACTAAGTTTTTGAAAATATCTATATGGTTAGCAAGTGATTATAAAAAATGATTGTCTAATAGGCAAGATGTTGTAACATCAAAAGTCTATAAATGGTTAGCAGACTAAATTGCTAAGTCTTCCGCAACATCCATAAGCAAGTCCTCACAAGCAAGAAAGGGTCATTCAACAATGTCCTAAATAGGTTACCATAAGCCATAAGAGTTGATCTTGGTAACATGGGTTGTTGAAGAGCCACAATTTTGAATCATATTCCATATTTCTTCACCAGACAACTGATGAAGCTTTCTAGCTCTTTCTCTAGCTATTTAAATTCCTTGTCTAGCTATTTCTTTTGCTTCTCTCAATGCTTCATTTCCAGCATTCATTACTTGATTTCCAACATTGATTGCATATGTAACTTCATAAATGACATCCTTAAGTTCAACTAAGTTAAAGTCTTTTTCTTTATTTGAATTCACTTTTTTCTTCTTGCTTAAGAAATCACTTGCAACTCCAAGTGAGTTCTCTTGATTGGTCCTATTATCAAGATCTTCAAAATGGACTATATTTATACCATGTTAAGAACCAATGTTATCAATGTTATTAGTTGCATCAACTAAGTCCGCCTCATTGAGTACCTGACGTCTCTTTGACATCTCACCAAGTGTATGAGTTCCCTCCCGTTAGGCTTTATCAATTCCATACAAAATAACCATTTTATCATAGTTAACGATATGAACATTTCCCTAATTTGTAGCTTGACGCTTAGATTAAAAAGACAAATTTTTAAACAATAGTCAATATTAATGAATAAATTGGATGCAAATAATTTTGTTTGAAAAATACTCCACAACAAATGTTAAGATAAACTAATTGATGCTTTATATGAAGAAAGTTCTAATTATTTTTGAGGCACTCATCTCTTTTAGAATGTTATCATATGATGTGCATGAAAACATACCATTTACCTTCTTGCCACAATTATATTATTCCATGAAAGCATCAATGAGTTAATCATTCATAGCTCTTGTCTAATTCAAACATTGCCTATAGTTGTTAGATTTTGGTGGCATACTATGGCTGTTAGATTTTTTTCCTTTATATGAAGAAAGTTCTAATTATTTTTGAACACCTATTTTGAGATTGAGAAATCTCTAAATCTTCTAAGACTCCTAAAAGTCTTAATAATTAAGCTTTATTTATTTATTTCACTCAAATAAAATTTTTACAATATATAAATAATTATTATATTTTAAGTGGAAAAATATTTAAAATACTTTTATTTGATCCCACAAAATCCTTATTAAATTCTTTCTATATTCAAATAATTACATGGTAATTTTAAACTACCATAAAATAATTCCATAAATATCAACTCAATATTGATAAATATATGCTACCTTAAATTTTCAATCACATTCCAATGCTCCACTATTCTCTTAATTTCATGCTTCTAGCTTTTTTCTAGACCTCAAATTACTTAATAAATCATATCCTAATAGTACTTAATTACTATAAACAAAAAGTAGAATGTTACAATAACTCAAGTGTAATTAATTACACAATTTTACTAATTAATTCAAAAGACTTTAGTCAATAGTTTCGGGCAACGACGCCATTTACTTGTTTGTTGTTTAGCTTACCGCAAGCGTACGGTCACAAGTAATAGTATAGTGATAAAAAGAGTGTCATTCCATAAGGATTATGATGAAAGTGAGCTAATTAATGTAAATATGTTTTTAACGAGGTGGAATGAAATCATTTGGAATTGATTAAGTCAAATAAGGATTTTGATGAAAACAATATAGTAAAGCAATGTCAATTAGAAAATTGGTTATAACTTCAAAAGATTAAAGGCTTATGATTACTTTTTCCCCATTGTATTTCATGGGACTATTATGCAATTATCCACTTATGCTAGTTGAATGAATTCATATACAAGTTAAAGGTTCTAAAATCATCAACAAAGCTCTCTTAAGGCAAAATTGTTTTTTAATCTTCATTAAGAATATTTAATCTCTTGTTTATAATTAATGAAGATCATCTTTCCAAAACAATCATTTCTTAGACTAAGCTAGATTGTTAGATATCTATATTCTAACAACAAATCGTCCATTTAATCCATAAATTTCAGGTCTAACATGATTTTTCTCAAGTTTTACAACCAAAATAGCTCTCTCAAGCATCATTCAATTGAACTAATCTAATTATGTGGTGATCAAGCACAAGATAACATTATGCATAAAGAAAATCACCATATATTCTTAATAAATACCAAAAGCAAGAAAATCTAGTAGTTCTAATTCATACAATGGATAAAAGTAATCTTAAATGAAAGGTTTAGTAGACATAATATGAAATAAGCTCAAACTAAACAAGAAATTCATGTTCACAACAAATTCTAGCAAAAAAAACAAGAAGAGGAAAGTGAAGAAACCCAAGAAAACTCCTAAATCTCTTCAAGATTCTTCATTCAAGAGCCCAAAAAGCTTCCAACAACTCTTTCCAAGGAGTTTTTATTTGTGTCAAACCTCTCTTGAATTTAGAATGAGCAATTTTGATGCCCAATCTTAGGTTAAAAATGCTCAAATCCGTCACTTTTTTAAAATGCATAACATTAGTTTTGATAACTTTACTTTTGCTTTGCTGTAACAAAGCAACAATAAACGTAGACAAAAAAGTCCATTTTTGGGGGTGTTTTTGCTTTTGCCTTGTTGTAGCGAACAAAAGCAATAGAGAGTATCTTCAAGCTACTTTTTTTATCTTCCTTTTATTTTTTGTTCTTCTTTTCCCTGCACTTTCAATGATCCTTATGGGCTTCTACATCTTGTCCTCATCCTCTTACAAAGAGAAGAAATTTATAAGCTTTCTAATTTCTTCAATTAAATCAAAACTCTATACAATTAGCTCAAAATTTTGTAGTTGCCAAAGTCTTTCCATCACATCACATTTTTCTTTGTATGTATCAACTTTATACACAAATGGAGTTTAAATCTAGCAAATATATGAAAAAAAAAATGTTATGAAATATATGAATTTATAAAGATTAACAGGTTTATTTAAGAACCATTTCCAACTTCCCAATACAATTGACCAAGAACCAAATCTTTCACCCCAAAACTATCTTTCCAAAGTTGAGACTACACTGTTGTATTAAGAAGGAGACCATCATCCCACTACAAAAAAATATCAAATTAGTGACTGAATTTAGTGACGAAAATTCCGTCACTAATTAGTTTAGTGAGAGAAATTAGTGACAGATTAGCGACGGAATCATATTAGCAATAAAATTTGTTCCATCAATAAAAAGGCCATTACTAATTGATTAGCGACGAAATTTTGAATTCCGTCGTAATTTTTGACTAATTAGTGACCAAAATTTTTTGTCGTTAAATTCTGTTACTAAATTTCGTCTCTAATTAGTGACAGAATTCATTAATTATGATAGAATTTTTCGTCTCTAATTAGTGACGAAATTCATTAATTAGGATAGAATTTTTCGTCTCTAATTAGAGACGAAATTTCCGTCTCTAATCCATTCAAAATATTTTTTTATATAATTTAAATTGCCACTTGTCCTTACCATAAGCCTCCACATGTCCTGTCGCATGGCCGCCACGTGTACCTACCGCCAACCATGTGTCTCCATTAACCACTGCCACCTCGCCTTCAACCGCCACGTGTCCCGGTCAACTGATGCATGTCACCCTCCATCACATGCCACGTGTCACGTTTCATGGTGCGCGACGTGTCCAAGTCACAAATTGGTTGCATTTTGTGACCAAGTTGGGATTCGAAGCCATGACCTCTTACGTATGTACAAGTGCCTTTGTCAATTGAGTTAAGAAGAACTTGTGAAATTTAAATGTAAAATCACACATACACACATATTTCACTTTGCAAACAAAAATAGAAATAAAAATTTTGATATATTATTAAATATTTCTATTTATTTTTTTATTTTATTTTATGTAAATATTCTACCTAAATTTTTCTTATTAATATATTTTTTATTCATTTTATTATGTATTTTATTTTTTGTTTGTATTTATAAAATTTGTATTTGTATATAATATATTATTAAAAATTTAAATATATTATATTATAATTTCAATTTCAAAAATAAATATGGATTAATAATTTTTATTTATTTATTTTAATATTTATATTATAAATTTGTAATAATTTAAAATTTAAATTATTTAAAAATTTTATAATTATGAAAAAATATAATTATTGAAAAATTTAATTATTAGTGATGAAAATTAGTGACGGAATGTTTCCATCGCTAATACTTAATGATGAAATTAAAAATGGATTAGGGACGAAATTTTACATTCCGTCGCTAATCTGTCACTAATTTAGTGACGGAAAAATTTCACCACTAATTTCCATCACTAATTTTTATTGACGGAATTAGAGACGGATTAGTGACGGAATTTACATTCCATCGCTAATTCATCACTAATTTAATGACGGAAAAATTCCGTTTCTAAATTCCATCTCTAATTTTAGTGATGGAATTTGTGAGGGATTAGTGATGGATTATCAATGATTAGTGACGAAATGAAATTCTGTCTCTAATTTGCTGTTTTTTTTAGTGTCCAAGGAAGAAACATATTTAGTGTTATGCTCCAAAAATTCAAGGGTGACAAACACGAAATGTGAGAAAACTCACATCCTTTAAACCTTACTTATAGATAACATTTCTTGTGTATATTTACAAAAATACAATGCAAAATATAAAGGGTTCAGATATTTCATAAAAATGAAAGTTCCAAGCAATATGCAAGTATGTGTGTGTGATAAAGGGTTGAGATATTTCATAAAAATGCAAGTTCCAAGCAATATGCAAGTGCGTGTGTGTGATAAAGGGTTGAGATATTTCATAAAACTGAAAGTTCCAAGCAATATGCAAGAGTGAGAGAGAGAGAGAAGGAGGATTGTTTAGGACCACTCTTCAACTCCAATTCAGCATAAAAGCCTCAATGATGAGTAAGAACACAGGGCTAGTTTCGCTATCTGAGACCAAAATATTTCCCAATGAATAACATCCCGTTTATAGAAACTAATCAAATACTAAAGGAAATAATCTAAACATATTTAATCTTGAACGATAAAGACATGATAATAATATTTTAGCATCTAGAATATACAATCTTAGTAATAAATGAAAAATATAAGATCATTAAATGAATAAAGGCAAAAACATCTTGTTTAACCAAATTAGTTTAAAAACACTAAATCGCAAATCACATCTATTCGTAGGACTTTAGCAAAATGAATGACAAGTGTAGATACATAGTTTATGAGGGTAACTAACCAAACGTAGCTCAAAGTCACAAACACAAGTGTGAACACACAGTCTATAAGGGTAAGTAACCAAACAAGCGTAGTACAAGGCCATGAAACAAGTGCAGGTACAAGACCCTCGAATAACAAACGCGAGAACGAACGTAAGTTTAAGAGTATGAGAACAATCCAATCAAGCATAAAGAGAACCCTCATTCTTATATACCTGTTTGATTGCACTCTTTGACATACCTTGCATACATAACTAGTGTGAGCCATGGAAAACTTGGGATGAATAACCTAAGCGTGAGTAGATAGATAAACTTTGCTAAATAGCAATAGCTCTTAAGATTGTTGCCTTAATCCTCTTGCAATCCAGTGGATTTTTCAACTCCTCTATGGTGTTATGTAGATCTTGTTAGCGGTAGTATCTGCAAAAAATTGGTTAATTTGAGTAGAGTTCGATAACATTGTTCTTAAGAGTTATTTTGCAACTATCGGCAAAAAAAGATGTGGCACTCCTCAAAATAAAATGGATTCTTCCTTAAAAAATAGGGTAAATAGAACAACAAAATATAATAGAACTCAACAAGCAATGAACGAAGAGAATTTTAGATGAGGAAGAAAACACTCAAAAGCTCTAGGGTGGGGTGCCTGGTACATCTTGCTCGAGCACCTTATATAGGCAACAACCCTATGCACCATTGAGCACAAAAGAACCTAGTTTTAATGTGATTAAATCAAATGTTCAACGTTGCAGTAATGGAGACATTCACTTGGAAGGTTTTGAACGTTGGCTCATAAAATATCATTCAACCCATTGTTCCCTTTGTACAGGTCTGTTTGAAGCAATCAATCATATTAAAAACCCATTGAGGAATAATTGTAATAACCAATATGATTCAAAACAACTTTAACAAATCCGTTCAAAGTTCAGCGTTTTAAAACCCACTATCATATCCGTTAAAGCTATCCATTATGATATTTTTAAACTTCCAACGTTCATGTTAAAACCAAACGGTAAGCTTCCTTTTTCTCTTAATATCTATTTTATATTTTCCAAAAATGCCACATTTAAGATATGCCCAATCTAAATTTAACTCATGCACAGGAGAAAATTGCACATGACTATGTGCTTGAGTCCATTCCTTCCCTTGACCTATTTATTAACTTAAGATCATAAGTTATTATTTAAACTTTTGTGCTTCCACATTCTTAAACAATTTAGGACTTTTACATTTTGACACACCTATGAGTATATAATGACTCCAAGAGGCTGAACCACTTGACTCTTGTTATTGTCTCATGCATTGCATTTCTTGCGTTCTAGATAGCTCTTTCTTATATTATAGAAGTTATTTCTCTAATAATAATGGTAGTAGTTCTTGTTTGAAAGAAAATAATAATTAGGATATCTTTATATATTCAATAAAAAAAATTAAGGCCTTTATAATCTTATGGCTAAATGTGGGTGCATACTTTCACTATTTGAAATACTCAAGTATATCTACTCCTTGCTTTTGGAGTTTCTAATGTGAGTTAGGGTGAAAAACATAGATGACCTCTATTAAGTTTTTGAGAGCTTTTTGGAATTAATCTTTTTGTTTAAATAATCTAACTATCCTTACTGAATAAAAAAAAGGGTTAAGGTGTAAATTTATTTTGAAAGTTTTTTGCTAAAGAATAATATTGTCCTGAAAATTTTTTTATATTCAATGTCACCCTATAAGTTTCAAAAGGTAACAATGTTACTTTATACCGTTAAAAAACTAACGTTAGCTGTTAAAAAATTGACGATGACTATTAACTTTTTAATGAAAAATTGCTACATTGTTCTATTGTAACACTTTTGAGGCAATATTGAATCTAAAAGAACTTCAAAGATAACATTACTTTTCCACGAAAACTTTTGAGATAAATTTATACCTTAACCCTAAAACAAAAAAAGACATCCCCACTACTACAGGCCATCAAAGCTCCAACTGCCACTTCTTAAGGTTGCATTCTGAAGTTGTCGCTTCTTTTATTTGCTATTTAATATAATTAAAGTTGTTATTTTTTAAAGCGAAGCAGTGATTGATCTCTTAGTTACTATTAACACTTAAAATTTTAAAATAATAGTTGACAATGCTGAAGATTTTGTTGTCATTTCTTACAATTAAAGTTGTTATTTGTTAAAGTGAAATAATCATGGGAAAATGGCTCAAAAATACCTTGCAAGGAAATTATTTGCTGATTGATACTACGGGTGCAAACAAGCACCCCTTATGTGCAAGCATCATTCACATGTGCAAAATTCATCCATACGAATGTGCAAACACCATCTCTCATGTGTAAAATATCATTCACCCGTGTACAACTTATCACCCACCATGTGTAATGGTAGCAATGAACAATTAATTTACTTGTAAGGTAGTTTTTAGCAATTCTCTCAATATAATCATTCATTTACAAGTTATCCTTTTCTCAATAGTTCTCATGTTTGGCGTGAAACATATATGGCTGCTAGAAGTGGATAGAGTTTTTTTTTTAAAAAAATATAATAGGAGTTAGGTCATTTCATAAAAAAAAGGTTTTTAAGAATTTCATAGGAATTAAGTCATTCTACATAATCATTTTATTTTTTTTCTTATTTCAATTGACCTTATATTCTCTATAATTGCAGATATTATACGGTCACGCACATTTAATTAGTCAACTTTTGGTTATTTGACTTGTGATGCCACTAAACTCTTTGCTAACCCTGTCTTAGGAAAGTTATGAGCCTTATTATCACCATCCTCAGTCAATATGAGTTCTTTAATTTTGATTCTTGTTCAAGTAGTGAGAACCTTCGCTTAGACATGCTAAAACCATTTTCTAGTTCATTTTTAGATTCTTGGCTAAGAATTTGATAGCTAAATTACCACAATACCACATTCTCTTAAAAAAAGAATAAAATTACGAGAAACTTGAAGAAAATAATTTTATAGATAGGCCAAAACAGCCCCGCCCTATTGATTATTGATATTAAAGAGTTTTATTAGAGGCAGGAAAACAAGTCAAACCGTTGGACCAGCCCATTTAACCTCTGAATTTGTAAAGTCTGGGCTTAAAATTTTCATCTTAAAAGTTAAAACGAGCCTAAAAAGGTTAGCCTTGTAGGATCGAGACTCTTTTATGTCTGCATATTTTTTTTTTTAAAAATGTTTATATAATACTAATATTATTGATTTTTTTATGTTTTATTAGTGACGTTGCAAATATTTAGTTGTTATTATCTTTTTAAGAATCAAGTTTCGTAAGAACATCTTGTATTAAAAATCTTAAAAATTAAAAACTTATAAAAGATATTTCTTATTTCATAAATATTCTTCCTAATTTTGTATTTTTTGATTTATTTTCTAGTGATTGTTTTGTTTAGATATTGTATTGTTTATTTTGTTAACTACTTATACTTTTTAAGAAATATTTATAAGTGTTTTATTATTTTATTAAATCTTCTCATTAATTATTTATAATTGTGATATATGGATAATAATTTACCTCTGATTATTACTTAGTAATTTTTTTTGTTGTATTACGTACCGTTTATACCTTAATTTTAACAACATTTATGTATTAAATTAGGATTTCTATTGTTATAATTTTATTTATTTAAATAAAATAATAAAAGATTGTTAAAAGTGTTTCCAGCCGTTGGCCTTTATGTTAAAATGTTAAGCTTTTTTTTAACTATGCATAATCAGGCCCACTTAGACCCTAACCCGTGAAAGGCTTTTATTAAGAGAGTACTTTTTAATGTAAATGATTAAAAGATATATTTAAAAAAAAATAAACACACTAATTTTTTATAAAATGATTAACTAAACTAATTTTTTTAATCTCTATAATGTAATTATTCACTTACTATGAGAGTAATAAGCATTGTTTGCACAAGAGAAAGGGTCATATTTCTTAGACCAACATTTGTGGTTCATGGTTTAAAGTTATTTTTGGTTCTATTTTGCAAACACATTCAGTTGTGAACCAATGGTAAAAATCACTGAGCAAAAATCTAGATCGGACAGGGTTCAATCAGTTAAACCGATGATCGGTCAGTGGTCTTGTGTGGTTCAGCATTAACCCATGAACCTCTAAAAACTGGTGGCTTAACAAGTTGGACCGGTTATATTTTTTTTTTTAAGTAACAATACATTTTTTTTATTCTTCTAACTACTTTCTCATGCTATTTTTTAGAAGAAAATGAAATATTGAAGATTAAGATGAATAAAAAATAGGTAAAAAAAGAAGATTATGAAAAAAAATTATTTAAAAAGATATAATAATTATGGGAAAGGAGATATCATTATATAAATATAGACATCATAACTAATACTAATAGATTTTAAATATTTTTTCTAAAGATCTTCATTTTTATCTGTAGAAGTTTAAAAATATATTAATATGTATATTGCCACTAATAAATTGTAATATTTTAATATGATCAATCCGACCAGTGGTTAGACCCCAATTGACCCATTGACCTTTGAACCTATACCATAATTGGTTCATTGCCCAATCCAATTTTTTATTCCACGATAAAAACCAAACGATTCAGTTGAGAACTACCAGGATTTTGCCTAGCTTAGTTTACTACTTTTCGGTTAAAATTAGCCAATAGCTAAACCTAATTTCATAGAGCATGGATCCATTATCAAAAGAATAACAAACTCTCGCCTTTAATAAATACATCTTGTGGGTTAAAATTCTATCTCTTTTTTTATATAAAGTCTTTTTGGCTACATAGGTGCAGACAAAAGTATAATACCTTCAGTTAATTATTTTTATATTATTTTGTGGGTTCTTAAATTAATGATAAACATGTTTTCAATGGATACTTAATGAAAATGATAGCATCATTTGTACAAAAGTAAGGGCTTGTGAAAGTGAAATAAGGGCATACATAAAATTATTCATACATGGGAGAAAATATTTTGATGTAAAAAAAATATGTGAAATTTTGAAGACAACATATGATGTTATCTAAATAAAATTATTTATACAGATATGAAAAACTTTCATTTGATAAAATTATTATTACTATTATTTTGGATTTAAAAACAAATGGTATTCAAAATAAACATGTGAATTGCTTGATTTAAGTATTATTGACATATATTTTCTCTTCTTTTTTGCCACTTATTTACAAATTTTATACATCTACCTTGCGGAGAACATATCTGAGAATGTTGATCTTTCATGCAAGGAGGCAATATCCGATTCCACAGAAGTAGAAGAAAGTGTCATCAGGGTCACCACAACAGATCTCATACTTGGACGTTGGTCTGGGTCTCCATCTGTGCACACTTTGGCTAGCTGTGCAATCTACAAGTACCATAATTTTTTTTTTTAATTGGCAAGTATCAAATTTGACCTTTCTTTTGGTTTTACTATGAAGTTATAGAAACTAATTTTTGAAACAAAATGAAACTTAGGGTCTGTTTGGTTTGAGGGGAATGGAGGGGGGGAGGGGAGGGATTTTGGTTCCCTCCCCTTGATTGGGAAGATTAAAAATTTAGGAAGGAAGGGGAAATTTTTTGAAATTTTCCCCTCCCTCCCCTCAAAACCTCTCCCTCCAAAATTGGGGGGATTTGGAGGGGAGGCTTTAAAAAAAAAAGTTATTGGACAAAAATGCCCCTCATATTTTAATGATATTCCAAAAATGCCTTTCTCATTTTAATTCCTAAATATTATTAAATTTTTAATATGAAAATATTTAATTATAGTTGATTATAATTTAGAAAATAAAAATTTTATTTATATTTAAAATTTATTATATATTTAATAGATTTTGGATAAACACATTTATAATATAAAGGTAAAGTTGTCCATGTGAAAATAATTTCCCTCCCCTCCCCTCCTGAACCAAACAAGATAACATTAAAATCTCTTCCCTCCACTCCCTTCTAATCAATCCAAACAAGATAATATTAAAATCCTTCCCCTTTCCTCCGTCGAACCAAACAGACCCTTAAAGAACCAAAGCTTGTGGTTTGAAACTTGAAGACTCAAAATCAAAATAAAAGTAAATTTGAAAGATAAAAGATGGTATTAATCCATTTGGATTCGAAACAAAATCATATTCTACCAAATCCGATAAAAAATTGGGAAAATTAGGGAAAAATCTCATTGAAAATTTTATTCACGAAAAAGACATAAATCAAAGTACCCATACCTATGTGCACAAAATTTGTATAGCACCAGCACTTTTTATGCATAAAAATTTATTAAGTCATTTTTACCAAAAAAATTTTAATTATAGACTTTTCACCAATTTCCCCCCTAAAAAATAATAGGAAGAGTAGGATCCAGCATCCTAATCCTATTTATGGTATATTCATCACCTTAATGTTATTTTTCTGACACATCCAACACCATGTAATGTTATTTTCCAATTACATCCAGCACCCTGATCTTATTCATGGTTTAAGGTGCCAGAGGCATTATAAATAAATAACAATAATATTGGATGCACCATAAATAAGATTAGAATACTATATACAACTGAAAAATAACATCAAAATGCTAGATGTTGCTTTTTGATACAAGATATTAAAAAGAGTTTTATCATTGGGATAATGTTTAAAGGGACTATTTTAGAGAAATTATCGTAGATTTGTTTCAAATAACTATAATTAATTTTCATAATATCTTAAAATTAGTTATGGTACTGTGCAGAACACAAACACATTAGTGATATAGTTTGGCTTTGTGGTGTAAAGATAGCTGCTGGGTCAAAACACATGAATGATATCATTACGACTTAATTAGATTAATAACTCAAAAACTGTATTTAATTAAATTAACAACTCACAAACTGTACTGTATTTTCTTTTCATTGACACACTTATCTTGGTTTCTGAGTTCTTTATATAGTTGCTATCAAGTTCTCTGTTTAGAAGTGGAGGTAGAGATAGTTTTATAGCCTAGAACTTGACAGCCAGCGCACAGGTATTTTTCAAACTCTTTTCAAACAGTTCAATTGATTTGCTCACCTTGTAAACTGAATCGATTGTGTATTGATCACCGAGCCTAGGATCAACAAGCTTTTGAAGATGTTCCTTTGGATTAGGCTTCTCAAGAGCTTCTTCAAACTGTACCAACCAAAGCAAATATAAACCCTTAAATATTCTAGAAAATTCACTTGATTTGTATTTTAAGAAAATAGTAAATAAAACATTTTTAATGAGGAAGTCAAGAATCACCAAAGAGACGAGGCCTTTTGTATCAGAACCAGATTCACCAGCCCTGAACAAAGCTTCTTTAGCAGATATAAGTTCATAGAGGACAACTCCAAAAGCAAAGACGTCAATCTTTGGTGAAACACTACCATATGCATATCTGTAGAAGGGAGAAAAGTAATCAAACCTAAGCACACAAAAGTGAACTCAATTTTTTTCAGTCAGAAAAGGGGAAAAATGAACTCATTTTTACTTATACTAAGAAAGTACCTCCATTAATCAGAAAAGATTTCCCTACAAACCATTTCAAGGAAAGCAAGAGTTTCACATGAACACAAACTTTCTTGATATTCATATCCAATCGAGTTATTCAAAGGAAGAATGATGCCTAGGTCTCGAAAAATAAGAAAAATAGTAAGCTGGTCGCAGGATGGCATTAGAGACTATTAAATATTCCTGAGTTGTTGAGTTTGAACCCTTGCGGTGCTAAGGAAGAGCACTTTGGCACAAAAGGGATTCGAATCCAGCAACTCAAGGATGTTCAACAACCTCTAGTGCCACTATGCTACCAACTTATCTTAGTTATCTACCGATGATAAATAATTAAAATATCAACCATCTCATCAAGTTAGCTACTGCCCAAACAGAAAAGTAGGAGTTGACGTACTCAGGTGGCATATAACCAAATGTGCCTGCAAGATTGTCAGTGGGATGTGCTGGAATTCCCACTTCAGTGAGCTTGGTCAACCCAAAATCTGCAACCTGCAAAGATGAATATTTAAGGAATTACAAGTCATCCCAAGAAAGAAAAATAGGCACAAGGCTCTAAGGATTTTGAAGGAAAATTCAACCTTGGCATGGAAGTTTCGGTCTATCAATATATTATCTGACTTTATGTCACGATGAATATATACAGGCACAGTATGCTCGTGAATATATTCAAGACTTCTGGCTGAATCCAGAGCAATTTGCACCCGCACGGACCATGGCAAGGGTTCTCTCCCTGTCATAAAATGACTTGATCATCAATATAAAATAGAAAATCCATTGCAAGCCATACTACGTAATAACCATAGAAAATATGACCCATTTCTTGAACTTTGTGCTTATGCAATGCACAGAAAAATGTATGTACCATCACAGAAGTAGACGTTGGTGGAATGCTTTTCTCACCTGAATCTCGCAGGTGTTGGCTTAAGTTTCCATTATCAATATATTCATATACAAGGAAAAGAGAATCCTTCTTAACACAATATCCAATCAAGCGCACCTACAAGGAGGGGGAAATCGCTCAACCTTGGAGAATAGAATTTGATGCTATCATGCTTTAAAATGAAACTAACGAACATGGGAATTATATCATTCACCTTATTGTGGGGAAAAAAAATCATGACTAATTCCTAAATGGAATAACCTTACAATTCTATCGTGACATATACTTCACTACTCTAAGTTCAAAATAATGAAATTGATCTCTTCATAGACTAATGTTGAATCCCTTCACTTAGAAAAATCACCATCTGCCCGTATCATTCAAGGGAAGACCAAAAAAAAAAAAACAATCAAAATCGTATATAATTTAGCTTTCCAAGAAACAAAATACTTATACAAGAAACTAGCCTCACCATATGCTTTTGTACAAAAGTTATCATACCAGGTTTAGGTGATGAACACGTGTTAACACTTTCAATTCAGCAAGAAACTCCCTTGATTTTTGTGACTCCATCTTTTTTATTGCAGTTTTCTGCAAAGGAAAATCCCTTTAAGAGGTTTATTTAATCAGATAATAAGAAAAATAGAATGGCCACAAAGAAGAACAAACAAATTCAATGACATCCTAAGTGTGTTATTATATAATCTTATATGTAAATTGTAATACTGCACGAGGTAAAAAGTAACGGGTTAGATCTGAAATTTTGGGTTATAACATAAATAAGTAATTGAAAGAACAACATTTTTTAGCAACAGTAATAGGAAAAAGAAAATAGCATAGGTGAATGGAGTGTTCTTGACTTGGATCTTCATGTATCTATTCAATCAGAGTTTAGCTCTTTGAAAGTGACTCTTTCTCTCTCTAGTCCCTTTTAGCATTACTCGTCTTTTCCATCCCCTGACAAAGAAATTATACTTGACGCAAGGACAATCTGGTGAACACAAGTCTCATAGTTTACATATCTTCTCTAGGATGCGTATTCAAAGAAAAGCCTCATTTTAAATACCAATACACTATGACACATCCATTCTAAATTCGACATTTCATTGATGAATTCTACATTACTGAAGTTTAAGGCTTTTCCAACCTCTAATAGATGCATTTCAAATCCACCACATGTAATAATCTCATATTTTGTCAAATGCAGCTATAAATCATCAACAGAGCAAGACTGTACCTGTCTTATTTAAATATTTTTCACATACTCTTGGTAAAAAGAGAGATTCAGCCAAAAAAACAAAAATTATATGCATCATTGATAAAAATGTCCTCTTATGAATATTAACGAAACATAACTTTTCTTTTAAATGCATGTAATTAAATCAACTTTAATAGTACATGAAAAGTACATGCCTCGCCTCTCAGCTCCGCATAGTAGACAACCCCAAAACCACCTTGACCAATTTTTTTTTCCATACTGAAGTCATTTGTGGCTTGAGCTAGTTCTTCATATGAGAACTCCACTGATTTGTTCACAGTAATGCCTTTGATGCCAGTATCAATAGCAGCCGAAGAACCATTGGAATCTGAAATTTTATACTCAGAATCACGGTATGAAAGAATCAATTACATTGCCATTTTTTACTCATTTCATCCGTTTGTTTCAGTGAAATATGCTGACAGAAAATAAGGTGAGTGAAATAAACTACTCTATTTCAAACAAACATAATGATGGATTGAGAAATTCCAGATAGTGACACAGCTATCGAATCTTTTGGAACGATCTGTATCCACCTAGAAACTGTCAAAACTCGGAAATATTTAGGTTACTGATTCAGTCTTTCATCGTTCACTTCTGCTCCAAGTTTTGACAAAAGGTTTTGGACAACTTGTCCAGCTTATGACAAAAAATTCAACCTTGCATCAAAGAATTTGATCTTGTGCACCATTCACTGCCTTTTACAGCAGCAAGAGCATAAACTTGAGCTGATTGAAAGGATTGCCAACTAGGTTTCTCCATCAATCAATAATCTTTCTGCCAATTGGAGGCCATTTTGTACAAGCAAGATGAATTAATTGAGCATGTCACAAGGTTGTTTCAGTTTTACTTGAATGTTAAAGATTCACATGAGAGTTATTAAGCCTATTAACCCTTTGGAACTTGTTACATTTGAGTTTCACCCATATTTTGATAGGAAATACAATGCAAAGGAAAAGGAGCGGACATAGATATCTGTTTACCCTTCCCAGATTGAGCAGAGTATACTGCTAATTCTGAAAGCAATTTTATCTCTTCCTCCTTTTTCTTTCGGTAATACACAAGATAAGGACAAACTGTTAGTAACAGAACCCCAACTATTGCCCCAGCTGATACTCCAGCAATAGCCATACCTTTTAGACCTGCTTATTTAGAAAGAAACACTATATAAATTCAAAGTTGCATTGACCTTCCGATTTCTGCGTATTCTTACCAAGCTGTGCGCCAAATGAGCAAATTTTTGAGGAGAAAGGACAAACCTTTTGGACTGGGGAAAAAAAAAACAGAAAACCCACATTAGGACTATAACAAGAACTTTCCCCTGAATTTTACTAAAATTACACAGAACCATTTCCAAATATAAATTTTAGTACAATTTCAAAAAAAAATTTTACTAAAAGTACCCTCAATTAACTAAATCATACAAACATGGGTTTTATCCAAATAGGCACGAATAAAAATAAAAAAGAGAAGACTTTGTTTTCTCTATTTTTGAACCCAAAAAAAAATGCATTTAGTTTAATGAAAGGTATTTCGGGGGGAAAAAGAATTGAATAGAAATGCAGTGCATCTCGTTCTTTAAGTGAAGCACATGTAGATTTTGAAAATAGTGAGGAACTTCCAGTAATTTATTCAAAAATCTTACGAGAGTAAAGAAAAAACCTATGCAGCTTCATGTACACATGAAAGAAGGGCAGTTACCCAGTGGGCAGGGGCACATAGGCACCATTTTTGCCTGAAAAATGAAAACAAAAAAAGTAAGAAAAATAAAGAAGCAACTTGAAAAAGCAAAAAGAAAAAAAAAACATATATTTGTTAGTTAACCATAAACCCCAAGGCTTTTCCTTCCTTGGGAGCATTTTTAGACGATAAATTATCAGAAATCATTAATGAATTTTTATCATCTTTGTTACATGATTCACATTAGTTGACTGTGAAATCACAGTCACTAATGCCAAAAATAAAGTTAATTTCGTTCAAAGATTGGATGGTAGACCGTGCTGCGGTAAGAAAATACGGTAGCTCTGTTTTACCAGCAAAAAAGCAATCTTCGAAGTCAACTTACCCGAACTAAATACACACTTCGATAAGAATATAAAGCAATTTTTACTGAAGTCGAAAAGAGGACCCAAACATGAGAAGGAATTTATTATTATACAAAAAGGTAGTTCAGCTCTAAAATTAAGATCGGATTCAATCATAAGTTCGAATTTAATTATGGTTATGTGACTTAACAATCAAACTAGATTACGCCACATCAAATAAATTAGTGTACCTTTCCCCGGGATATAAACCACACCACTCCCTTTGCTAAAATCAACACCAGGATTATAACTCTGCAGCAATGTTCGATCAAGATTCGTCTGGTTCGCAATTGAATCCAAAGAATCCCCAGCTCTAAGCGGGTAAGTGATGAACAACCCATAATCTTTTGAAACATGGCTATCCCCACACGAACAGTTCACCGTCACATTCAGCGTTCCAGAATTAGGAAAATTATTCGGCGGATAGCTATTCAGGCTCTGCAACCACGAAGCAGTGGTGAGATTCGAATAGCTCTGACTTGCAACCTTCACATAATTATCCCCTGCTTGAATCTGGTACTTGAATACGTAACCTAGAAATTCACCACCGATGCAATCGCAAGGGAACGGAACGTTCACGCGAACTGTGCTTTGGACATAATTTATGTTAGATAGTTGATCTCTGTTATAGTTGACGATATCTTGAGGGTTTTGAAGAATTGGGGGTTTCATAATCTGCGAAAGGGTCGTGAGATTTGAAAGTCCGACCCATACATAGTAGGAGGCGAGGGCTAGGTCGCATCCTTTGTTACATTTTGATTCTGCATTGAAACAGATAGAGAATAACAAGAAGAAGAGAAGTGGAAACCCCAATCTGGGTTCCATTTTTGTAAATGGGGCTGCTGGGGGAAAAAAAGAAAAAGTAGAAGATAGGGAAAAAAATCCCAAATGGAAGTATGAGTGTGCTGAATGAATAAGCAGAGAAAAAGAAGCTTTGAAACTTGGGGATGTTTGTCAATCAATGAAGTCAAAGTGATTGGTGGTAATTTCCCGCGTTTTTCCACGAAGGGATCATTGGGATGGAAAGGCTAAAATAGATAATTTTGCCCCAACTTTGGGGTCAGTTGCCTATATTTTTCCTAATATTTTAAAATTTAAGTTTAATCCCTCACCCACTATTTTTATCATAAATATTTTGTTATTAACTTACAGTTATTTTTTTAATAAAAAATTGCTCTGTCCAATTAATAAAAGCCATATGACTTTCTAATTAACATTATATGTAAGTTACTATTTAATAAAACCTCTTGAATTTTGACTCATCATAGGTAACATCCTTAACATTTTAAAATTTAGATTTATTCTCTTAAAATTGTAATTCTTAATAGTAAACCTTACATCATTACTTTTATCATTTTAATAAATTCAATAAGACTTTTCCCACCATTTATCCATTAAAAATAGCTTTTTTTGTATGAAAAAAAGAAAGAAAAAGTAACGGTAAAAGTTGAATATTACAAACTAAAACTTTAAGATGATAGTTAAATTTAAATTTTGAAATGTTGGATGCATTTGCAAATGGTCAAAGTTTGAGAGAGTTTATAAAATTAATAACTTACATAGGATGTTGTATAAGACGCAATATAATGTGAGATTAGATTTAAATTTCATGTGGCAATAAAAGGCCTAGGGGTTATATTTAAACTTAATGTGACAATTTACATTAAAAATATAACGATAACTTAATGAGGTGTATGATAAAAAATAAAAGGCTAAGGGTTAGATTTATACTTTGGAATATCATGAATTACCAAAATTAGAGGAATTTTATACAATTTAGTCAAATGGAGGTTAAAGTCAAAATTGGAATGCACTTCTCTAATCAGAATCAACGTAGCCCACATAAGAAGTTCATGACTTTACCCTTTTTCTAGTGCGTTGTTCCTAGCAAGTATCTATCTGGAAAAATAACATTTCTGGTAGAAATGTTAAAGCAAGAGCCAAAAATAGAGGTTGAAAATTCATTAATTTTTTTTCCCCTTTAAACACATGTATTTTTTATTAAAAATAATTATGTTTAAAATACTATCGGATATTAAATATAAACACCTCTCATAACTAAAATTTAAATCTTAGTTCGTCATTTTGTGAAATGCCAACATTTTCTATTAACTCTAACCTGGTTAGTAGGTTGAAAATTAAATTAAAGAACACGGGATTGCAAAATGTCTCTCGATTGGGTATAATCTTGGCGCTCCTAATACAATCGAATAACGTCTCTATTGGGAATAAGGCACTAAACGTGATGGGGAGGAGTAAAGTTTGAGAGGGGAGAGATGGACAATGTGCTGAAATCAGAATTCACCTTTGGATCTTGGTGGGTTTGATCCCTTTCATGTTCATATGATAGCTTTTTAAAAAAAAAAACAATTAGAAATAATAACGGACAAGTCATAGTTTGGTGTTAATAAGATCAAGCAATGACACTGACATATCATTTTGATGTTAAACATAGAAGCTATTTAAAAAATTTATTTTGGTTATAAATGTAAGATTTTGAGCCTGTTTTGATTAGCTGCGGAAAAGTGATTTTGTTTTTTAAATGAGCTTTTACAGAAGTCAGATTGAAAAAAAATCAGATTATAAATGTGATTTATGTTTGGATTGGTGATAGCAGAAGTGACTTTTTTTAACCTTGGACTTATTTGGATTAGCGTTTGAAAAGCTCATTTAGATAAAAAATGATTTAAAAGAGCATGAACTTTATTGAATACTACACATATATATATATATATATAAATAATTGATGTTAAAAAATATAAATAATTTTTTTTAAAATTAAAAATGTTCAATAATCTCTGAAGAAGAAGAAAAATATACTAAAACATTAAATTAAATAATTAAAATACACATAAGCACTAAAATCATTGAAGAAGAAGAAGAAAAATACCAACAGTCTCTTTAAAGCTCTTTAACGCTGTGGCTGGCAGAAGCTACAAAAAATAGCTTCTAAAAAAAACTCTTATTTTTTATAAATCACAGTGAGCTTTGATGGGTTATTAAACGAATATGTGATAAACCAAATGAGTTTTTTGGCTTTCATCGGGCTTTTTTCCTGGCTTTAAGTGTTTCCAAACAGGCACTTTAATTCATTTTAGTTTCTGAATTTATAATTTTCTTTAAAAATATTCCTAATGATAAAACAAGATATTTTAAAGAAAGTAATATACATGTTTGAACTTTTAGATGGCATATGAAATTTTTTATTTATTCTAAACTCAACTATCCTCTAATAGGATGCAATCATCTCCCAAGCGCTATCATATATTAAACATGGCACATATTCTAACAATAATTTAGATATTATAGTTTACCATATTATGAAGAAAGTAGCTCTTTTTGCTAAACTAAACCACATTGGTTAAGGATATATGAAATTCAATCAAAACAAGAAATATGCAATTTGAAGATAAATTTAATTGGTATTTTTTATTATAACTTTAATTTTTATTACCAGTGTATAACACATCAACAAACTAACTATGGGGAAAATTTGCGATGTCCCTCGATTATTTACACCATAAATGCATATTTGGAGAACCTTTTGACGCTCAAATCGTTTCTTCTTATATTACTATTAGAATCAATAGTAAATATCTAACTTTGCATTTGTTCTATATCTATATTTACTTGTGGCATTTTGGTTTGATATTTCTAAACGCACATGAATGATACGAGGCTTCAAACCTAAAATGAGTTACGCATTTAGGCCATCATGTGAAACTAAAATATAAATGAAAATTTGCATATCATGTTGTTCTTTAATTTCCTTTTCATTTTAATGAATGGAGATTCATAAATATGTCTTTGATATGCGAAATTTTCAGAAACCTTACATCTGTTTTTTAATAGAAAAAATGGCCAGAGAGTAAATGGTTGGATAAAATAATTATGAATATTTATATCATTATTTTTTTTAATTAAAAAAAGGATAATTGGCAAAAAAAAAAGGATAATCGAAAAATACTGATGTATATTGCAAATTCTGGGGAAAATGCCCAACTGTTGATCAAATTTTTGATTTCCTGAATATAGATGCTTGATTATTGTTGATGTCAAAATTTTGTTGGTAACCAATTTATAAGTATGTATTTCTATATATATATATATATATATTGAGTTTGGAAGCATGCTTGATCCTAGTAAACTTTGAAAATCCTATTCATCTAAACTTTTTTTTTTTTGAAAAAAGGGACCATGGGATAAAAATTTGAAAGGCAAAGTTTTGTCGTTAGAATGAAATCATGTAAGGACAAATCTTGTCAAAATGATAATATAATATGTTAGGAGTTTTGGCCCAACAATATTTGATGTGAAATATCGCATACCTAACGTCAAACATTATATCATTAAAAATATTATTTTATCTGAACAAATCATAGTTTAATCTATCATTGAAGTTGTAAATGACTCAAGTTTCACTGTAAATGTATATGCTCAAATCATAGGTCTTCTTTTAGATTACTACACAATAGAAGTGGTAAGGAAATTGGATTTTTGTTTGGAGTAAAACGTTTCTTAGATGTTTAACTAAGAAGCTTTAAAATTTTTTTTCTTCATTTGGCACATCCTCTTATTAGAGACAATAATATTCAATGCATTATCAGATATCAAATGTGAGCACCTTTCCACTGAGAATTCAAATCTTAGTTTGTTGTATTGTGAAGGACTAACCCCTTTTACTAAATCTAAACTCTATTGATATTTTAAGAATTAAATTACCTATTAATAACTTTATAATCTAATAACATGGATACTCTCCCATGTAAATAGAGGTCAGGTACTTGGAGATCTCTATAGTATGGCGATACGTGGTCCTATTGTTCATTCCAAAGGTGTGGGCCCAAGGTCTGGCAACATCTCTTATTTGGACAATGGATAAAATAGAACATTGGACTTGTAATTTGGGCTACAGAGCTTAACTTGAATTCTCATGTGAAGCCCAATATCTTGACCCTTTCCAAAAATGAGCCTTCTGAGCCCATTATCAACTCCTCTGAAGATGTCGTTAATTGTTTCTAGGTTGGCACGAGGAATCAGAAGAAAAGGCCACAAATTGAATTGGATCCCCTTGGTCATCATTCTAAACGATTCAGGCTTTCTTCTTCGCCATTCGTTTCCTAAATAGTTTGGGCTTCTGCCTTGTCTTCGATTGAACCTATTTTGGATCAGCTATATAATATAAAGCCCAAGATATTTCTGGCGCCCTAGTCTTAGATGACGTCAGCCGTCCTAATCGTGCCATTGGGAGGAGAAATGTGCTTTACTCCCATTTGACAGTGTTTAGATTAAAAAAAAAAAAAAAAAGCACTCTTGTACTTACAATTAGGGGTGAGCAAAGTGTTCGTGACCCGCCCGCCCGCCCGCAACCCGTGAAAATATGACTTGTTTAATCCCGCCCGTTTTTGGCCCGTAACGGAAAACGGGTTACCCGTACCTGTTTAATATAAACGGGCGGTTAACGGGTTAACCCACGGGTCACCCCGTACCCGCCCGTTACCCGTTTATTTTAATTATGTTAGAGACTTATTAGGGATTGGGATTCATTTGGGGATGGGAATGGGAAGACAGACACAAACACGATCCAGCAGGCAGCAGCTGAGCTCACGCAAGACGGCAAGAGGTTCCAGTTCCAACAGCTCACGCAAGAGGCAAGAAGGGATCCATTCAGTTTAGCTCTCGGCCTCTCGCTAGTCGCTAGTGACTGGCACACCGCACGCGGACACGGCGAGACGGCGACGGCGAGTCTGCGAGACAGCGACGGCGAATCTGTGAGACAGCGACGGCGACGAGGAGTAACAATTCCAATCAGTTTAGCTTTCGGCCTCTCGCTAGTCGCTAGGCGCTAGACAGCTGACAGCACACGCGTACCCGCCCAGACTCCCCTGTCCCCGACGGCCGACGCGATTCCAACTTCCAAGTCTCCCAAGATCGGAATCCTACTGTTTACCGATGACCCAATCCCTCCGCCCTGATCTAGTAAGTTTCGAGTCCTTCCAGCCTTGATCTAGTAATTTTCATGGTTTTGAGAAATTCCTCAATCTCTGTTTGTTTGTTTTTTCGGTTGAGAGATTTCACATCTAAACAAGGGGGCAACGAAATTCCTCCAAGCATCAAGCATGTCTGGAAAAATTCACTGAAATGTGGTCATATTGTG
Organism: Albizia julibrissin; assembly: GCA_037074505.1. Classification (NCBI taxonomy): domain Eukaryota; kingdom Viridiplantae; phylum Streptophyta; class Magnoliopsida; order Fabales; family Fabaceae; genus Albizia; species Albizia julibrissin. The sequence continues at coordinate 32,804,553 of CM073484.1, read as the reverse complement.
TGTTTGTTTTGGATGTAGAGTAAAACAAAGGGCAAGCAGCTAATCATATTGATTATTGTGTGTTTGTTTTGGATGCAATTTAACATATTGACTCTATTCATCAAAGGAACATTACATGAAGATTTCAGAAAATGCTTTTGAATTTTCTCTTTTCTTAATTCAGTGTTGTGACTTGTGAGCTTCGAGAACTGTTTCATTTTTTCTCTAAGTAACTGATCAGTGGTAGCAGAAGCTGGCTCTGTTCAATCGATCCAATCACATTGTCAGCTTCTCTTTCTCACAGAATGTGGAATCTTTGTTCTGAAATAACTTACTTGGAAGCTGTTTTCTAGTTTAAAGTTTAGACCCATTGGTTTGTATTGAAAGATGCTAGTGAAAAAATGATGAATGGGTTTGAGATTCGAAATGGGATTTAGCTTTGTGTTGCCCAACAAATAAGAACCATTATGTTTATAAATATATGTTTATTGCATGTTATTTATTATGAATGAATAATTCAGGGAAAGAAAGGTGATTGTTTCTGAATAATTGGAAATTGAGGCAATGTTAGTTGTAAATCATTCTAATGTTAGTTGTAAACCTCACAAGACAGACTTTGATTTTTGATACTTTCATCATGCTAGGGACAAAGTAGCATGACACAGATTACAGAGGAAGCTGGTAACGAAACTGGAGTGACAACGACACAACATACTGCTGTTCATGTTGAGATTGAGATCCATTATGAAGGGAAAGATGCTGAATCGCGACCTAAAAAAAAAAGGAAGGACTCTTCTGAAATATGGAACCATTTTACAAGGATGCCACTAGCAGAAAGTAAAGGAAAACATAGGTCAAAGTGCAACTATTGTGAATCAACATATGCAAGTCATCCCTCAAATAATGGCACTAAACAATTATGGAGACATATTGACAAGTGCCCAAACAATCCTAACAAAGCAAGCAAGGGTCAAAGTTTGTTTGCGGCTACGACAAATCAAGCAATAACTCATCACTTATTCAATCAAGAGCGAGGTAGAAAGGCTGTTGCTAAGTATATCATAAAAGATGAGGTACCTTTCCGAGCCGTGGAGAAGGAGGGCTTGACAGAACTTTTGCAAGAGTTTCAACCCAAATTTAAAATGCCATCAAGATGGACAGCAGCTAGAGATTGCTACAACATATATAAAGAACAAGCAGATATCTTGAAAAAATATTTCAAGACTTCTAAAGTCCGTGTGTCCTTTACCACTGATTGTTGGACATCTGTACAAAATAATTACTACATGTGTTTGACTGCACATTGGATTGATGAGGATTGGATTTTGCAAAAACGCATTCTGAATTTTTGTGAGATTAAAGATCATAAAGGGGAGTCAATTGCCAAACAGATTGAGGATTGCTTATTTCAGTGGGGCATTGACAAAGTTTTTACGATCACAGTTGACAACGCTTCTGCCAATGATGCTGCAATTGCAATTCTAAAAAAGCGTTTCAGGAGTTGGGATGGTTTGGTATGTGATGGAGATTTTTTGCAAATGCGGTGTGCTGCTCACATATTAAATTTAGTTGTCTCTGAAGGTCTCAAAGAGATGAACAAGTCCATTGAGCTCATTCGACATGCAGTAAAGTTTGTTAAATCTTCTCCATCAAGGAAGCGCAAGTTCATATTGCTAGTTGAAAGAGAGCGAGTAGAATCTAAAAGTCTTCTTACTTTGGATTGTCCTACGAGGTAATTTCTTCATAATTTGTTTGAATGAGCTTTGATATGATTATATACTTATGGTTAATTTTGTTTCCATGATGTCATTAGGTGGAATTCGACATACCTTATGTTAGAGAGTGCTGTCAAGTTCGTCAAAGTCTTCACTCGGATGGAAGAGGAGGATGAAGAGTACAAACAATACTTCAAGAAGAAAGTTAAACTAGATTCCAATTCACATACTTATACCTTGGTTGATGTTCTGGAAGGTATTGATGATGTATCCGATGATACAACTATAAGAATTATTGCAGAACCTACAATTTTGCCTCCTAGTGCATATGATTGGAGCACTGCAAAGGAGTTTCTTGGCTTCTTAAAGCTTTTCTACAACATGACATTGAAGTTTTCTGGTTCAAACTATGTTCTACAACAAGAAGAAAGTTAAACTAGATTCCAATTCATTTTGTTGAAACTTCTGCTTCCCAACCAACAATGAATCAAGGGGATAATAGTGGTAGTGTGAATAATGTGCTATGTCCAGAGTTAGAACTTGAAGTCGCCTTGTCCTCTATTGATGCCACATACCAAAAGTTTCTAGCTGAAGCAGATGCACAGAGTAATGTCGAGAATATTTCAGAAGTGGATGAATACCTTCGAGCTGAATTGGTTGGATATCGTGATGCAAAATTTGATCTCTTAGCATGGTGGAAAGGGAATGCTTGTAAGTATAAAGTGTTAAGCTTGATGGCACGTGATTTGTTGGCTTTACCAGTCTCTACGGTATCTTCAGAAGCAGCTTTTAGTACCGGGGGTCGCGTTTTAGATGCTTTCAGGAGCTCTTTATCCTCAAAGATGGCTGAGGCACTTATATGTGCACAAAATTGGCTATCAATGAAACCACCCAACTTGAATGACTTTGATATTGATAATTTCGACGAGACTGCAACTATTGTTATGGGTATCTTAATTTGCATTTTCTATTTTCAGCTTTTAATGCTTTGTTTCAGTTAATACATATTATGATATTAATCACTACGGCTTATCTTCATTCATTTTGTATTTTTGTAGAGGAAGACGCAGCAACAGAAGGTAAAGTTGATCAGTGAACATTTGTAGATTGCAGATGAAGATAATAGATGATGATTTTGTGATAATTGAAGTCATTCAAGTTTGAACTTCATTTATTAGTATTATTTTGTGTTTTTTTTTCTGGACTTGTGAACTGTGAAGTAGTGTAGTTCATGGATGATGGATGATAGCTCATGGTGATGACTGATGATAGCATTTTGAGTTTTTAGGCTTTGAACCATTTCAGGTTTAATGTCCAGATTTAGCTTTCAGGAGGTTGTAATTTGTAAACTGACCCACGTGGTTGTTTTTTTCCTTTAAATGTCCAGATTTAATTTGGGCCTATGCGTTCTTGGGCTTTCTGTTTCTTTCTTAAAATGTGCAGATTTAAACAGGCCTGTGAGTTCTTAGACTTGCTGTTTTTTTTTAAAAGTTGCAGATTGTAAACGGGCCACCCGAACCCGTTTATAAAAACCCGTTTAACCCGTACCCGTTTTTATACTTGTTAAACGGGTTGAGCTACGGGTCCGGGGTGGCCCGTACCCGTTTAAAATAAACGGGCGGTCTGCGGGTTGGGCCACGGGTCAGCCCCGCCCGCCCGTTGCACACCCCTACTTACAATCATAGTTTGCTAAAAAATCACCTAAACACTTAAAAAATAAAAAAGCATTTTTTAATCCAAAATTATGATTTTGGGTTTAAAACCGTGATTTTTAAAAAACTACTTTTTTTCTCCTTTTCCTCTTTTCTTAAGTCATCTCTTTCCTTCCATCTTTTCTCTTTCCTCTGGCATTTTATTGGATCTTCTATTTTACCTCTATCTATCTATCTATATAATTTGTTAACTTCTATGCTAATATGAAGATAAAGGGTAATGCGCTTTTTTTTTTCCTCACTAGTAAAGGGTAATGCTCACATAGAAAAAGGGATCTAGGTACTTTTTCTGTACAATTTATTAATTACTATTTAGAATGTATAATTAATTAATTACTATTTAAAAATGATTTTTCCATACAATTTATTAATATATATATATGTTTGAGCTATTTTATCATATTATAAAATTAATTATTTTTTCCCTATTTCAACATGTTTTATTATTTACAATCAGTGAAATATAATTGTATCCCTACCATGAACTTGTGTTTAGCATTTTGTAATATATTTTTTTCAATTGAATAGGGATATAAATTTGTATTGCCACAAATCGGTATTTTACAAATTTTGTACACATAGAGTATTAGTATTATGCATTTTCTAATTTATATACATATAATATAAATATGTATTATTTAAGTTAGTAAAAGTCATATTGAAAAAAAATTTGTAAAAATTAGATTAAAAAAATATCAATCCTAAAATAAATCACTTTACACAAATATTTTTATTTTATTTTATTTTAAATTTGTAAAAATTAAATTGAGAAAAAGCCAATTCCTCTACCACCCATAGTTAAAGCTAGAGTAAATGTTACTGGGAAACCCCTGCAATCTGAACAGTCTCATCCTAGTCTTACGCAACTTTGGTGGCATATTCAATCTTCATATTATTGCCCATTAATTATGCATGCAGCTTATCATGTGCGCCTCAGATTGGATATCCGGTGACATTCTTTTTTTTATACTAAAAAAAAAAAAAGGGAGGAGGAAGCAGTATCTACTGGTTGTTGAGATGTTTTATGTATTGTTGAGTATTAAATGTAGATATTTTTTTTTACTAAACACATGTATTCTTTAATTCTATTTGAGGCACTATTGAGTACTAAATATAAACACCTCTCTTAACAAAGATTTGAATCTTAGTTCATCACGTTATAAAGGACAAGCCCTTTTCACTAGACCAACTTTCATTAGTTAAATGTGGATAATTTTTTAATAAGGATTTAAATTTTAATTTACCATATTATAAAAAAACTAACACATTTTGATTGACTCAACCTTTTGATTTTTCAAAATGTTAACTTGAAAAAAAAAAACAATGTTAGTTGTGTGGGATTTTTGTGTTTGGTTGAATTTTTGGATTGTAAAGGCCCAAAACTAACTCAAACCAACATGAACGTGACTAGGATGAGTTGGACAACTTAAGCTGGACCAGGCTCAGGCTATGGGGGAAAAGAAAAACACACACACATTTGATCATATGTTTGTATATTGTATCTAATAAAAATGACCAAAGTAAAATATATATATAAAAAAAATATAAAGGATTAAAAGGCTATTTTACTCTGAGAAAGTTGATAAGGTGGGACAGTTTTGCTCCATAAGTTTGTTGAGGTGCAATAATACCTCAAAAGTTTTCAAATTATAACAATTTTATTTTGACTATTATCACAGTTAAATTTAATTGTTAGTTGACCAAATATATTAAGCTGACAATCCAAATATCATATAGGTTAAGTTTGCTTTTTATTTAATCAAATATGTTGAGTTGGCAGCATAAACAACATTGAAGAAGAAAAAATTATGTATAGAGGAGGTGCTCACATTCACTAGAGTAATGAAGAAAAAGATTCAATTATGATTTGTATAATACATTAACATTAAGGAAGATTTTTGAGAACAAGGCCATTGAAAACTCTTTGCTGTTATACCCTGTGAAGCCAAGATAGGCAAGCGCCTCTTTGATTTTTTTGTTCATCAAGCATGATGCTTTCACCTCTTTGATTGTCTCTAACCCTCTAGATGGGATGTATTTTTTTAAAAAAAATGTACTTATTTTTAAATCTAGCTAACTTTTGAAAAAAATAAAGTGGATGACATATGGACTTGCCAAATAAGTATATTTGATCAGCTAACGGGTAAACTTAACCTATATAACTTTAAAGGCGACATTGTTATGATTTAAAAATTTTCAAGGCAATATTAGTAAAAAATTTTAGGGTAAATTTGCATCTAAGCTCAAAACAAAAATAATGTGGATAACACATGTACTATCAACTTAATATATTTGATAAACTAACGGTCAAACTTAACTAGGATAACGATCAAAGCAAAATTTCTACGATTTAAAAATTTTCAGAGCAACATTATACCCCAAAAAATAAATTACGGATGCATGTGTGTGTATATGTATGTTCGCATGTATGGTTGTCTGGGTAGATATGTTTATTGATTATTCCATGACAATGGGTCTCTAATTTTGATTTCCATTAGTGACATGGAGAGTTTATAGGGACATCTTGAGTTGGGAAGATGCACAAATTAGAAAATTCGTTTCAAATCATTTTGTGGGATGAGATGTCCCAATCTTTTTTCGTCCCAGGAACAATCCAAGACAAGTTATCTTCTTGAAGGGTATTTAAATTAGTTTATTTTAGTGATTTTACATTATACGAGATAAGTATATGAGATGAATTTTATTTAATAAAAAAATAAAAAACAAGAGTTTTATTTAGTCATTATGAGAATTTGCTAAACATGGTCTTAGCTTGTCTGCTTTTGAATTAGTCCAAGTCAATGATAGAAACTGCACAGTTCCTTTCTTCACAAGCCGATGCAGAAAAGTCAAGACTGTTCTTAATGCTGGAGAGACATGTCCTTGTAAATTCATCTCTCTTTCATCAATAAGCAATTAACACCTACCTAAACCACCCCACATTCATGTAGTATTAATTGTATACACACCTAAATGCGTACGTGTATATATATCTATTTTCTCGAGGTGAATTATGAATTTGAGCATAAGTTAATTAAATTTTGTACATAACAATTGCCAAGCCTAACGAACATTGCGCTACAGATATTGAATTACAGAAAATTAGTTTGCAAATTAATGACCACAAACATCTTTTATCTTTGGTTTAATTATAAAAAATTCTAATAAATTTTGGTAAGTTGCATATAAGTCCATAATATTTTAAAGTAAATTATATTGGAAAATATAATTTCCTACAGTATTATTCCGTCATTAATTTATCTGAAATTTTTGTGACAAATTACTAACAAAATTTCCATTGGTAATTCTCGACAAAAAATTTTGTCGCTAATTCTATTGGATTTTATATTTTCTGATGGAAATTTTAAGCCAGTAACAACGATAATTCCATTTTTTCTTTTTTTGGGTAGTGTAATGAATGAGATATAGCAGTATAACCTCATTGACTCGAGTGTCAGAGCAACTTAATCTCTAGAACTTAGTCATGATTATAACTTCCAACAATGGTTCGAATGACAGATCACAAGTTGATCATCACAAAGATCAACAATGTTCGAGTGTATGCCTCGAACTGCCACATACAAAACAAGTTCAACTCATCATGGAAGGTTTGATATAAAGCGTGACTTGAGCATATGACTCGAACTTCTTACAACAATGAAGCTCGAATATCTTGACTAAACTATTGCATCTAACACTGGAGATTAATGACTAGAATAGGCTGCTCGAGTTATATGCACATGTCAGAATTAATTAATTCATATTATGATCAAAAGTTAAAATCATTAAAAAAAAAAGCACTCTCTTGATTAGAATTTTCTCGGAGACAAATTAAACACTTGACTTTATGAAACGCTTGGATATTGTGTGTGTTAAGAATGTTAGTGTGTTATGGATGATGTGCTTAATTTTTGGACTTTAAAGCTTGTTAACGCGTTAGTCAAAAGGACTAATAGAAATTTTCCCGAGCACACAAAACTTAGTCCATCAAGATTATTAACATTTTAAAGAAAAAGACTAAGCGGGCTAATTGAATCAATGAAGTGAAATAAGTAAACAAAGACTAGATCAACTACGTGTTAGGTATATGTTATGATTTTTCTAGAGAGGATGATTAAACTCATCAAGCATGAAATATCACGTTTAATGGAATATCTAACACATTAAGGAAATGAAATTCGTGAGTTTAAAAGAACCAACTTTCAATTTGAAGCTTTTATAATTTTTTGCAATCAAAAGGACTAACTTTCAATTTTGAAAACTCGTTTTTGTATGATTAAATTTAATGAAAGCTAAGCTTTGGTCTTTTTTTTCAAACTTCTAATATTGATCCATTGATGTCATTATCTTCTTACTATATAGCCCTTTCTTTCCTGATTTTGTTGATATGAAAATAAGATACTCTTTCTAATCCTTATTATAAAGCACAAACTAAAAAGTATTTTTTGTTATTGTTTTTAAAGAGCATTAATTATTTTTTTTATGAATGCCCATATTTAATAAGGGTAGTACAAGATAGTAATAATTAATATCATATTAGAGTTTAGTGTAATTAGTAGGGGTAATATTAAAAATTACTTAAATTTTAGAAAAAAATTAATAACTTTAATTATTTTTATTAGTTTATAAGAATTGTTAATTTATATCTTATAATAAGAATTAGGTGAGTATTCAAGCCATACATGTAAAAAAAACACAAGCCATCTTTGTCTAAATCATTTATTAAATTTTTCTACTCATGTCCTCATCTAAGTGGAGAGAGGAAATGTCTCATTAATAAGCCACTAGTCAATTTTTTATAGGATCATCATTAAATTAGCGAAGTTATTTCTTATAATAAAGTTACATCTGTGACTTATTTACGTATACTTATCTAATCATATTCATTAGTCACTTCCAACATGTTTTACAGAAATAGAAAAAAAAACCTTTAAATCTCATCAACTATGTAATAATTTTTAAATTGGAACCCTATTTAATATATATTAATTTATACTCAATGAGTTCAAAATCATCTACATATTAATAAATGAAAGGTAACATTGTATAAGTGAAAAATTTGATAATGTGACTTATAAATATGAGGAAAAAATTCTTCCATCTAGCTACTTTGTAAAGAGGCAACTTATTTTACCTATCTTTTCTTAATGTTGATGAAGTAGGTATTTGTTCATTAAAGGAACAAGCGAAGTAATCTCTTCGGTCTTCTTTAGAAGAGTCTAAAATTTGAATTACTTTGATTTTTTTTATAAGATCCTACTTAGGGAATTATATGAACATTTAATGTACTTTTTTTTTTACTATTTTACCTCTAATTTATTATATTCTCTCTTCTTGTCTTTTTCCTACACTATTCTACATTTTCATTTATACTTTTTCTCATTACTATTCTATTTTTCTTTTTTATTTTTCTCCTTATAAATAAGAGCATATTTGAAAAAATGGTTCATTTTCTATATATTTATTATTTTTAACTAATTATAATAAAATTTTTAAATCACATAATTTAATTATCAAACTCTCATGTAAAAACACCAAAGAGAATAGGTTTTAATAATGGGGGACCCGGACCCTCTTGAAATGTCTCATATTTTGACCCCACAGCATTGATACATTTCATTTATTGTAGTTAAGTTAAAATCTACCATCAAGATCCGGTCCCAACGCTCACGGGAAATTAATGTGAGATAGAAATGGCATTATTGTTTGGTAGACTTTTCCATACATATCGTGAAATCATTGATTATTTTTTAAAAGTATTTGTTTTAATTAATTTTTTTGTCTTTTGTTTTTCTTCTTGCTATTATTTTCCATTGGCAAGTCATGCACTTTCTTTAAATCTTATGTTACATCTTTAATTTATCAGAGCAATAACAACTTTATTTCATATTCTCAGCGACAATAGTAGACGAGTTTCCCCCTCGCTAAGTCAATTCTGCTCTACTTAATTTATATGGCCTTTTGTTGCACTAATTTTTGTTACGAAAAAGAAGAAAAATAGTTTGTAGTCGATCGAGTCATGAATGAGTAAATGAAATATGTATGTGTTTTAATTGGATCGGTTTGAATTTTCTCCTTAATAGTATAATGATCCCACAACCTTAATGCGTGTTATGCATTATCTAGCTAGGTGGTCGATTCTTCATTTTCATGTTATTAGTTCTTGCCAATTTTTAATTCATACCTTAAAAAATAATCATCTAAATTAGTCGAATGCTTTCAAAAAAATTCCTTTACACTATGTTTATTGGGGAGGAAAAAGTAGGAAAAAAGGGGAAGATGATAAAGGGAAGGAAAACTTCTTAAAATAGTAAATTAGGAGTTTCAGTATTCTTTCTTTTATAAATTTCTTTCTATCCAAACCATTATTTGTGTAAATCGAAATAAAACTCTTCTCACATATTTATCTCATAAATCGTAAAAATTATTCTAAAAAACTAATCCAAACACATACTAAGTTAGTGTTCAGTTTACACCAATCTTGACATTATTATATTGACTCCTAGGGTAATTATGAACTAGCACTTTGAGCAAAACAAGTTTTATTATTATTATTATTATTATTATTATTATCATCAGGCTAAATTATATGAAATTTCCCTTAACTTGGAATCATATACAAATAACATCTTTAACCTTTAACACTTAATAACAAATCCCTTTAACTTTTAAGTCTATGCAGATAATACTAAACGATCAATTTTATAGCCCTTATTAAACTTTTTTTTTACATCATATAACCTCTCAAAGTTTGAATTAAATGCAAATAAACTTATTAAACTTTAAGTCATTTATAGATAAGTAAGGGACAAAACTAAAAGTGAGCTATCTATATAAACTTAAAAGTTTAGAGATGTTTATTATAAAATTTTAAAGGTTAGAAAAGTTAATTACATATCATATCAAGTTTGGAAAAGTTCTGTATATTTTAACCCTATTCTTACTCTTACTACCTAAAAATTTAAATTAATCTGATTTGAAATATTAATATTATACTACCATCTCCCAATAACTATATTTATAAAATTAAATGGTGTTGCACTTGGTCCTTGGAGATCCTCTTGTAAAGCTGCTAGGAATAAGTCTTAGTTGCGCGTTCCTCACGCTACCTACAGTGCAGTGGCCTTTATAAATAGAAGCATAACCTGTTAGCTAGCTACCATCTTTCACTCACTCGTTGCCTTCCAAAATTGTGTTATGGCCTCTTCAATTCTCCTTTGTTTCCTTTTCCTCCTCCTTCCTTCCCTTTCTTCTTCTTTTGATCCATTGTGTAATCATCATGATTACTCTTCCCTTCTCCAATTTAAGAATCAATTCAAGGCCTCAATTTTGTCAAAAACAATATCGTGGGGAAATGGCTCAAATTGTTGCTTGTGGGATGGGGTCACGTGTGACACTGTGTCTGGTCATGTGATTGGCCTTGATCTTAGTTTAAGTATTCTTCAAGGTCAACTTACTTCCAATAGCATGCTCTTTCAACTTATTCATCTTCAAACACTCAACCTGGCTTACAATGATTTTGAAGGGTCTTTGATACCATCTCAATTCGGTGATCTTCATGATCTCACTCATTTAAACTTGAGCTCTTCTTTTTTCACAGGTGAAATTCCTCCAAAAATTACACAATTGTCTAAATTAGTCTCTCTTGATTTGTCTAGTTTGTGGGGTAATTTGAGGCTTGAGCAATCCACATGGGAAAATCTCATTTTAAACATGACTGATTTAAGAGAACTTGTTTTAGATTATGTAAATCTGTCTTCTATTATACCAAGCTCCTTCAATTTGTTTGTGAATTTATCATCCCCTTTGGTTTCCCTTAGACTTAAAGATACTGAGTTGCAGGGAAATATTGCAAGTGACATCCTTCAATTACAAAATCTTCAACAGCTAGATTTGTCACTGAATAAAAATCTTAAAGGTCAACTTCCAGAGTCCAATTGGAGCTCTCCTCTATCATTTCTGGATCTCAGCTTCACATCATTCTCTGGAAGAATCTTTGATTCCATTGGAGATTTGAGGCACCTTAATAATTTAAATCTAGAAAGTTGTGGATTTGAAGGATCAATTCCTCTAAGTTTCAGGAATCTCACTCAGCTAATTCATTTGAACCTTGGCTCAAACAAATTTAGTGGTGAGATTTCATTCCTTTCAAACCTAAAGCTTCTCTCTTCCTTAATCCTTAGATTTAATAATTTTAGTGGACAAATCCCATCATCACTTTCAAGCCTGAAACATCTCACTGTCTTAGATTTTTCAGACAATAACTTCAATGGTGAAATCACAAATGTGTTTGGAGAGCTTAGCAAACTAGAGAGTTTATCAATTTCTAGAAACAACATAGGAGGAAAGCTACCATCTTTGTCTAATCTAGCTCAACTCTCTTCTTTTGATTGTAGCTTCAACAAATTAGTTGGTCCAATTCCAAATGAAATTTGCAAACTTTCTAAGTTGGTTAATCTAGAATTGTCTCATAACTTGTTCAATGGAACAATTCCTTCAGGTTGTTATTCTTCACCATCTTTGAATACTTTGAATCTTAATGACAATCATCTCATTGGGTCCATTGGCCAATTCTCAAGTGATTCATTGATGGGGTGTGATTTCTCCAACAACAAGTTGGAAGGTAATTTCCCAGAGTCAATTTTTGGTCTCACAAATCTTTCTTCCTTGAGTCTGTCCTCAAATAATTTGAGTGGTCTTGTTGATTTGTACCAATTTTCAAAGCTCCAAAAACTAGGGACCCTTGACCTTTCAAACAACAAATTTCTTTCATTAATTAGCTTTAATGAAAATGTTGGTCCACCATTAACCTCTCTTTCATGGTTAAATTTATCTTCTTGTAACATCAACAACTTCCCCCAATTTTTAGTGAAGCTTCCAAATTTGATCATTTTATCTCTTTCGAACAACAAAATTCAAGGGACAATCCCCAAATGGTTCAATGATGTGGGAAATGGTTCACTGGCTGCTTTGGATCTCTCTCACAATCTTTTGAATTCAGTCGAGCATCTTTCAATGATAAATATCAAAATTCTTGATCTTAGTTTCAACAAGTTGCAAGGAAATCTACCAGTTCCACCATTTGGTACTGTGTTCTTCTCAGTTTCAAACAACAAAATAAGTGGGCAAATTTCATCACTGATTTGCAATGCAAGCTCACTTATGGTACTTAACTTGTCTCACAACAATTTGTCAGGCCCTATTCCACAGTGCCTTGTAGCCTTCCCAGCCATTTCTAATCTTGAACTACGCAATAATAGCCTTACTGGAACAATTCCTGACAATTTTTCAAAGAATAGCTCATTGCAAACTTTGAATCTCAACAACAACAAACTTGATGGGTCATTCCCAAGATCCTTGGCTTATTGTGATCAACTACAAATTTTGGATGTGGGAGAGAACAAAATTGAGGACACGTTTCCTAATTGGCTTGAAGGTCTACCAAAGTTGGAGGTTCTCATTTTTAGGAGCAACAAGTTCTATGGAGCTATCACTAGTTCCAAAACCAAGCATCCTTGTTTGAAGTTGAGGATTTTTGACATTTCCAACAACCATTTCAGTGGATCTTTGCCAGAAGCATACATAAAAGAATTTAAAGGAATGATGAAGATGGACAATGTTGAAACAGGATCTCTATACATGGAAAATAGAATTGATCCCTTGTATCAATTTTCAGTGATGGTCAATATGAAAGGTAATGCCAGGGAGCTTGTAAAGATCTTGAAAATATTCACCACTCTTGACTTGTCAAATAATGAATTTGATGGGGACATTCCAAATGTGATTGGGGAGTTATATTTACTGAAGGGACTAAATTTCTCCCACAATAGAATCACTGGTTCTATTCCTCAATCAATGGGGAATTTGATAAATTTAGAATGGTTAGATCTATCATGGAACAAGCTTGTAGGTGAGATTCCTTTAACATTGATGAATCTCAACTTTTTGGCTATTTTGAACCTTTCACAGAACAAGCTTGAGGGAATCATACCAAGAGGTAAGCAGTTCAACACATTCTCAGAAGATTCATATGAGGGAAATTCAGGATTGTGTGGAGTTCCATTGACAAAAAGTTGCAACAAGGATGAAGGAAAATTGCCACAACTAGAATCTTCATCAACTTTTGGTTTTGGTTGGAAACCAGTGGCCATTGGATATGGATGTGGGATGATATTTGGAATTTTCATGGGATATATTGTTTTCTTAATTGGAAAACCTCAGTGGCTTGTTAGAACTTTTGGAGGTCAATCTAAGACACAGAAAAAAAAGACAACAAGAAATAGAGCTCGTGCAAATCAAAGAAGAATGAATTAGCTGGAGAATTTGGTTTAGTATGCTATTAATATTTGTATGCATTTTTCAGCTTTTTCCTCTCTTTTGGCTTTTTGTTTGGCATATGGTATCATGTACTTTAACTATTCTGGTAATAATAGGAGGGTAATATTTCCTTTTGTTTTTAACAAAACTGTACTTACGGTACTCTAACTTTATACAAAGTTTTAATTTTATAAAGTATTTTTTTAATTCTTTAATTTTAACACCTTTAATTTTGAATAATAATTTTTTGTGCTAATCATTGTTATTTTTTTCTTGAAAAAAATTAAACTTAATATGTTAGCATTTGTTAATGTTTTGTTAACATTTAAAATTTCAGTGTATCAATTTTTATTAACGGAAATAACAGCATTAGAGTTATAGGATTAAAAGACACTTTATAACATTTAGAAATAAAAATAAAAGCTTGTATGAAGTTAAAGGACTAAAATTATTATTATTATTATTATTTTGCTCCACTTCGTCTTCATTTTTCCATCAAGGCTAAACCTAAACAGGCACTCAAGAGATAACTGTTCTTGTATTGATAAGGGATATATAAATTCTTAAGAAGAAAGTATCTGTTGTGGTCCCCCTTGCCTGCTCGGCTGCTCGGATCATAAAAGTGAATAGAAAGTTGGCTTTGAATGGGTTTTCATCCTGCTTGTCATATAGGGAATGGTTGAGCGCATCCCAATATTATTAATTTGAGATCTTATATATTGTTTGGTATGTGAAAAAAGTGTTTTCAAAATTTTTTTTATTGAAAATTGTATAAAATCTTCTGTTTTTTGCGCCTCCAATTGCCTTATTATTTTACCAAAGAATTATATTTGGGGGGGGGGGGGTTTTGATTTCCTGGAAAGAAAAGTATCTGTTGGTTTTAAAGACCCAAATGTGACCAACAAAAGTTTGGCATTGTTGATAGTTAATTGGGTCTTTTAAATATGATATTTTGGATTTAAATCAGGCTATGTGTATGAAAAATGTTTTGTTGGAAGAGGTAAAAATACAGCAGCCTGGATTCTACCAAAAAAAAAAAAAACCAAAATGTGTAAATTTGCTCATGTGACAACTTGACAGATTTACTTATCAAGACACTACCAACTAGAACATTTAAAAAGTTAGTGTATGGTATTGGAATGCGTAGGCTCAAAGACATAAAGTGATGCTGTCATCAGAGGAAGTAAACATTATGTTCTCTTTTTTCTTTTTTACTAGGATTTTTTCTAATAAGGTTTTAATGAGACACAATATTTTATCATGAACATCTAAGGGAGAGTGTTGTAAAAATACTAATTGAGGTGGATGTCTATAAACTCTCAACTCTTGACCTTTCCATTTCTACGCTCCATAATCTCTCTAATGAATAATCTTTAGTAGTTTTCATGCCTATAGTTCAAATGTTACAATATGTACACTTCTTCTAAGAATTAAAATTTGCCATTTATTTTATGTAACTCTTGATTGTTGTTGACAACTTATAAATGGAGCAGTATATACTACACATTGGTTATATCTAAATGAAAAAAATATTAGTCCATATTTCTCTCTAATTCTCTTTTCATCTCTTTTATTTCATCACTTATATTCTTTTATTTTTATGACAAAGAAACTTGAAATTAATAAATTGTTGTTTCAGACGCCCCATATGTGAAAATCTAAGCCTTGAGTCACATCGTGAGTCACTATTAGTCACATCGAATGAGTCATGGAAGAGGGTTCGGGTTTCATTATTAGAGATTAACAATAAAAAATTTACATAAAGTTCAAAAAAATTATTTGGAACTGAGTAAAACTAAATGATTATTTATTTCCTTAAAAAATAACGATGGACAAAATCAAATTTTTAATGGGAATTACTTTGACATCGAATTATCATTTTAAATTGAGAATTATGAAAATTCTTAAACTTTATTTTTTAAAAAAAAACGGAAAAAGCAGAGATTTATTTCAGAAGAATATGAAAAAAAATTGGCTTTTAGCCACAGCACAAAGCGTTTTTACTCTGGTTAAAACTTGATTTGACTAATAATATACATACATATCACTTTGAAGGACAAATGTAGATAGTGAAAAATAGGGGGAAAATGCAACTAATATACAACATAAAGTAATTAAATTAAATTGCCTATTATTATACATATACTTTTAGTATGAGTGGCCAAAACTCAGGCTCTCAACTTCTTCCCACTGCATGATCAAGCTGCCTTCTATTTCATATTCAAAGCGATGGTTTAAAAATGACCTCAATAGTTTCTTTGAGGATTTTCAGAGTCTCATACCATGTGGCTCTCCCACTGCTTTGCATGGATATTAGGTTAAAGATCCTTAGAGAAATAAAAGACTCAAGATTTTGGCTTCTTTGGTGCATTTGAACTTGATGGCTCAACTTTCCTCTTGATTCCCAGAAAGTGCTCCACCTGAAATGAATAAGCATGTTTTCAATAATAGAAAAATGTGAAACACAATTGAAATGGCATGTTTGTGAAAGAAAAACAAAAAACAAAAAATTAAAATGCCCAGATCAATTACAGAACTGTCAGGTACTGGGGTGTTTTTTCCCTCCAACTGGTATGGAAGATAAGGATGCTGAGTTAGATGTGTGTTCATACAAAAAATTATAAGATTTGTAATGATCATATACGTGAACGAGTTGAAATTGCGCCTATTAAGGATAAAATGGAAGACAATCGTCTGAGGTGGTTTGGACACATCAAAAAGGTCATTGGGTGCACTGGTGAGGAGGGTCGATCAAATAGTTTTGAGCCCTCTAAAAAGAGGTAGAAGACTGAAGCAAACCCTCAATAATGTTATAGAACATGATCTATTAATTAATAATTTTTTTAAAGATTTGGTTTTTAATAGAGCATAATGGCATTATGCAATCCATGTAGCCGATTTCACCTAATGAGATAAGGCTTTATTGTTATTGTTGTCAATAAGTATTGGGGCGATACATACTTCATTATCAAAAAATGAGATGAACAAAAAGGGGAAAACCTTGTTGCTGCACCTTCAAGGAAAATTTGACCTCATTAAGTTTTCAAGATATTGTACATCCTGAACCCAAGATCTAAAATTGAAGGTCCGTAAAATTTGCTTAAGATCTAGTTCTCAGATTGTCAGTGAGGATTGCGCAGTCACATCAGCATATTCAATGATGAGTATAGATTACCTTTTGATCACCAAGCATTGGTGTCAAGCCCCCTGGAAGATCCTTCTCAACGGTAGCAAGCCCAATTTTAGGGTCACTAATTCCCCCCCCCCCCCCCGGGCCTGGTGTTGTTAGTTGATCAAAACGTTGAAGAGAAAAAGAGAAGGGGGATGCTATATGTCTCTTTAATAGTTTAATATTAAAAAAATCCTTCAAACTTGAAAAATCCTGTACAATCATTTCTACCCCTACATGTATAACCACGCCCATGTGAAAAGATAAAAGACCAAGTTGTGTAAAACTCCAACTGCAAACAACACCCTTGTGTAAAATGAAGTATCTTGTCTTGTAATGGAATCTGATTCTCATCAACATAGACCAACACCGGAAGAGTAGGTAGGTTCTTACTTTTGGACCAGCCAAAAATGATTTCACCATATATAAAGGGTTTCAAACACAACAAATTATTTGCATAGCTGTTTTGGTAATGCGATCCCATATGTGATATTATCCAACAACAATAAATGGATAGTCTTCCCATGTCCTTGGAAGTAGTATGTCACAACAGAATATGAACCCTAATAAAAAAACAAGTGTCCAAGGTATCAAACATTTAAATCAAGTGTGTGTGTGTAATCCAAAATGCAGTTATGCCACAGCACAAAGGTATAAAGGAAAAGAAGATAGTTTAATATTAGTCTGTCTTTCATTGAATATCTGACATTTATTATTCATATCCTGATAGAGAATCTGCTTTCATTGTTTTTTCCTCTAAAGCAACTCTTTATTTCAGTGTAATTGAAATCAGAAAAACTGGCCAGTGACAGTCACCATTGCAGTTTGGTTCCATTTTTGGACCACCCTCAAATGGTAGAGTGGCAACTCATTCTTTGCCGCAAGTGGAGCAAATAATATGCAAGCCCACATCACATGCTCACCCCATGAACTCTTCCGCACCTTCACAAATTACAAACCACAACCCACCTCACCTTTCAAAAATTGAACTGATGTGGAACTTTCAAGACTTTTAAAAGATTAATTTTCCCTTCTTTTATACCCTACAGTTTAACCCAAACGAGACATGTTTTTCCATTTGTTGCATATTATATTGATTTCTGTTAAATGCCCTTTTGTATAAATCTCAAGTTTGACTCATTAAAATACCACAAGTTTTATTTTAAAGCCTATACAATCATATATGCACTTTAAGATAAAGAATGTTAAATGTATGTGAAAACTAGTTCTATTTTTTCCTGTAAAAAATAATGAATTAATTTTCATTCAAAAGCATCTAAAAATTAATTAAAAAGAATATTGACAAGTACTATAGTGCATTTTACACAACTATTATTAATAACAAGACCTTACAACTAATGATCCTTTGAGTTAGAAACATACTCTGGCTCAACATGACCATTGAGAACAAGATAGGGTGTCTTCACACGAGCTTGAGATTCCCTCATTCTCTCCACAGACAATGATGGTGTATCTGAGCTCTTCATCCGCTTCATCTTCAATTCTTCATAATACTGCTTCATGCACTTTTCTTGCTTCATTTTGCCCGGTCCTTTACCATGGCATTTATGAGAAATCAACCGAAAGGCTTCCTTAGGGGTCAACTGGCAGCCAAAAAAGAAATTAATGAATCAAGGATAAAAGATGCCTTGTACTACTTTTAAAGACATAAAACATTGATTTCAATGGTATGCATTTGAGACTAATGCAAACTTCAAGCCTCTGCAAAAATCCAATATTATGGATCATATAGCAGTTAGAATCTAATAGATGCATATGGCTACTAATATAACACAACTTCGTTTAAAAACACAAACGTATATGCAGAGGAAAATAGAGGATCTCCTTGCCTCACAATCACAACTTTTTTAATCAAACACTCTTTTGGTTCACAATTAATCATGATAGCAAAAGCAATAGACAAGAAGCAGCAGTAAAACCATTTTCCTCATCTAACCCCATACCCGCGATAAAGAATTTTATCAAGAACTCCCTAGTTGACCTTATCATAATCTTCCCACAAATCTAGCTTAAAAACCAAACCCCTCTGCTTTGTTTCTACATTTATTGTCCTCCGGTACTCCATTTGCTACCAGCCCAGCAATTAAGCTTTGCTTTCATGCCACAAAGGAACTTCTGTTCTCAAAGATAGTATCCCTAAACTCACTAAACGGACTTGACACTCTTGTGCTGATCTTCTAAACACCAAACAACAGGCTATTAAGTAACATGCTCCAATAGACCAATCCTTCTTTGGGACAGGAGTGATAAAAGCGAAGTTTATACCACCTATTATGGAAAACTCATTGTAAACATTCATCAGAATTTAGGTCATCCTTCACAATAAACCAGCAAGCTTGGATGAAGGGTATATTCAATCTGTCAAAGCAGGGAACTTCTCCTTATCCATCTTCCAAGTCACAGTCCCACCCCCTCCATAAAACGGTCTCCACAGCTAAGCTGCCTTAAAGCCCACAATAGAAGACCAATCAAATCTCTCAGGAACAGGCCTCCCTTTTACCTCCACAGTATAAGTGTGTTATGATGCTCCCCAATATCACTTATTTGGGAGAAAACCATGGTTTTGGAGAAAACAACCCAAACACTTAATAATTTTCCACAGTATATATTTCCACCAAAACCAAGGTTTAGGTATAAGCTACCCAAACACTCATTTTTTCCATAATCTATTTTTTCCAAAGAAACCATGGGTTTGGTATGAGATAGGGAGAACAACTTTTACATATTCATTTTTTTACAAAATCTATTCCACTCAAATCATTTTCACAAAATTTATTCTACCCAAAATCTATTCTTTAAACCACTTTTATAAAAAATGTATTCAGCAAAAGCAAATCCAAAAACACCCTATATGTACCAATTAGAGCTTGATGGATAAAACATCCGATTTTGCAAAGAAAAATCAGTATTTTTACATAAGTCTGCACCCCTAGGGTTCTTTCCTTGCAAACATGCCCACGCAATGATCATCAACCATAACATAATGCAATTCTATAATAATTGTGTTTAGATCATGTAATACTTACAATTCTCTCAAACTCATCTGTCCACTCAATGCGGATCTCTTTTTTATTATGTGCATCCTTTGATTCATCATCATCAACGATCACAACCAGTTTGCTTTTATTTTTGTCCATGTTTCTGCCACCCCATTCAACAGTTTCTTTAAATGTTCCTAGATCTTTAAGAAGTTTTACTGCACCCGACAATCCTTTTCCCACAGCAACTTCATGGATAGTTTCATCAGGAACAACCTCCTCCTTGTCTCCTGAATCTGGTTTTTCATCTTCACTAGTTTCTTTAACTTCAGCCCATCCATCAGTCTAATCATTCATTCCTTCATGGGCAGCATTTGCTTCTTCATCTTCATGCATAAAAACATCTTCACTTTCTGGTTTTCGTGCCTCTGAAAAACAAAAAAAAAACCAAGAGAGCTGATATAACATCAATTCAGATGTGGACTCAAGAATGAACAAAAAGAAAATAAGGGAGGACATCGATTAAAAAAATGGAAAATGAAGTGGAAGAGAACTAAAAGAAATAGCAAAAGCATTTGGACAATTCAAAAGACAATTTATTAACTTATGGGCCTGGTTCATTTACAGGCCTAGTTTACTCTAAGAAAAGGAATAAGGGCCTTTTTACTACAAGTGGAGCTGATGAGTCAAAGAGGCTAAGCTCGTATCTAACAAGGCTGTCAACATGGAACTGAGTAGAAGCATTTCGAGGAAGACAGTTTTTGCAAAGAGAGGTCATAACCTCTCAAAAGTCAGGAAGAGTATTTCATTTCTGTTGCTATTTTCATCTCTTTTATTCATCCCCACTATTTCAGACCTGGTTATGCTCACCGCATAATTTTGCCTTCATTGTGCTCAATTCATCACTGAGCCATACATCAGAACCTATATGGCATTAATAAAAAATATTTCAGGTCCCATCATTAGTAAATACTCTCTTGGATCCTTAATATAAGACATATTTACTTAATTTGATTGATTAAGAAAGTTAATTAAGTTAGTTAGTATGTAATGTGTTTTCTAAAATACCCTACTTATCTTCCTTAATTCACTCCTTCCATCTCCTCCTTAATTATTATTGAGAAAGCATCAATAGGGGTAAATTAGGAAAATATTGACAAATATGAAAATTTTGTCTCATATTTAGAACCGGGATTAACTCCCCAAATATGTCCTATATTAAGGACAGAGGAGTACATTATACTGTAAAACTTTCACTTACTAATAGCAGATAGACATGAAATAAAATACAATTCCATTTTTCATTGGATCAAGATGGCACATCTCAGAAAATTTGCATAATATGGATTGTATCACAATTGAAAAAGAATTAAATGAAGAATTACCTTCATCAATCTAAAGGCCCCAGACAAATTCTTCCATCTCAGTGAAGACCACCTTGTTTTCTGACTCACCAGCTGCAGCATTTTGATCATCTACTGTCTCATTACCAGAATTTGAGGAGGCAAGCAATGCAATAGATTGGGGACCAGATGCTGCTTCCTCCTCCTCCTTTTTAATGGCTAGTCTCCTAGCTCTTTCCAATGATTTATGAACATCGTCATCGTCATCTGCAAAAAGGGGAGCTTCATCTTCCTCAGTTTTGACATTTAGTGTTTGTTCTAGACGCAACAATTTGGAAGCTTCATCTGCTTTAGCATATGCAGACTGATAAGCATCATTTCTATGTTCCGCCTCCAGTCTCTCTTGCTCTTCCTTGATGGCCTGCCTCTTGGCATCATTCCGAGAACCAAGATCACCAACACCTAATCCTGCAGAGACAGCTTCAGCTTCAAGGGCATTTAGGTCTAGCTTCTCTTTCTTTCGCAAGGATTTTTTCTTCTTGGGCTTCTTAAATTGAAGCATTTCTTCATGAGTATAGTAATCTGATGATACCTATCCAGAAGAATTTAGATCTTCAAAGGTGTTTGTGGAGACACCTGTTAACCTTCTTCGAAGCTGGCAATTGGATAAACAAACACAAGAAGTCACAAAAACAAAGACATGACCCAATTTCTGATTCAATAATAAAAAGCTTATCACCCTAAATTAGAGCTTCATCTCTACTTTCTTACAAAATACTATATAAAAGAAATGGCTAACCTCTTCAAGTTTTTTCTCTGCTTCTCTAGAAAACCTTCCCCTTTCATCCAATGTCAAACCCTAAATAGAATACGATTAGTTATGAGAATTATCTGCACAAACACATTTACTCAATCATCTATTGCTTATGAGTTTGAAAAATACAAAAGGCATCAAACCTGTTCAGAAGCTGGATCATCATATTGTGGAAGTATTTTCTTCTCTGCAGTGGGGTGATCATTAAACCTAAAATTTAGCCAACAGGCCAAAACTTTATTCTTGTTTGAAGTTGCTGTTGTCCTATTAAGAAAGGAAGCAACAGAAATGATCATCTTCCTTATCATCATAGACACCAGTTTACTTTTTTCCAGCCTTGTAAGGCCCAAAAGCCGTTTTTCCTCTCCAATTTCCACATTCTCAAACGTATCAATATCTGCCATGTCAGAACAAAAAGCTCTGTTACACAAAAAATCCGTGTCATTAATAGATTGCAACCTTGAGTAACATGAGAGCACAATGAAGTTGTACCTTGATTAATGTCACCATCAGCAAGTATGGGCTGATCTTTGATAGTTAGAACTACAGTACCACCTTCCATTACTTTGTCAAGACCATGAAGAACTTTGACCCCTGCTAAATTATCTGAAACGACAATATTTGATCAAAGTAATTTGACCTACGATATTATCTGTCATATAATAATAACTAATAATAATAATGATAATGATAATTATTATTAATACATAACAGTTAGAGGAGTCAATTATCCTAAGGCTACCATAAATATAAAAGTTAGTTAAGAATAAAACCGTTAGGATTAGGATGGCCTAAATATACAGGCTCATTACTAAATTTGTAAGTGTGTTGTGATAATATGCATAATGAAGTGAATTACTCCATCTCTATTCCTTTATTTTCCCAACCTTGCCTGCTCTCCTCTTTCCCCTCTGATCTCTGGCGCATTTCCTCTCTATCTTCCCTTTCTCTCTTCTCTTTCCCTCTTTCTCTCTCATACCAGATTACAATATTGCAACATTATCATAAAGCACATGTAGATTTAAGTTTCTCATATATAAGTAAAAGGCCAATAACGCTGGATGGCTTCTAGGACAGTGGCAAATGTTTTTATGCTTGGCAATCACTATTATCAAATTTTAGTTAATGTGCTAAAACTGAAATTAGGGGTAACGGAGGGAAACTTATATTTTAAAGCTTGTGTTATTTACTATTCTTACCTTCTATTAAAATACTTTATAAGGATTAAACTGTATTTTAATACATATTTATTATTTTTCCTCTACCCATACTTTTCTCATTAGTAGTCCAAACAATGCAAACATAATATCTTCCTCTCCCCTCTTCCTAGAACCTTCAACTTCTTTATCCCTTCTCATATACATTATCTGCAAGTAAGTAATAACATTTCTTTTTAATTGTGTAAACAAAACATTTTGTCCGCTTATATTGACGCAAGATAGGCAAGAAATGTTGCAAAATGATTAGTTTCGAAACATTCAATTCATTAGATGTCCTATAGTTACTCAACTCTCACAACCTCATACAGACCAAAGATCAATTTATTGTTATAGCACATGTATGAAGGGTCAATGGTTACTGTTGAAGAGAAAGAATCTGCCTTTACAATGCTATGGGTCATTTGCCAACTAATAAGAGTTAGAGATTTCCAAGAAACTACAACAACAAGAACAACAAAGCCTTTATCCCAATAGGTGGGGTCGGCTATATGGATCGCACGACGCTAACCAGATCTTTAGATATATTATTAACCAAAAGATCCTTCTCTATGACTTCATTGAGTGTTCACTTCGGCTTTCCTCGACCTTTTTTAACAAGACTCCATACTACTTGATCAACCTTTCTCACTAGTACACTCAATGGCCTTCTTTGAACATGTTCAAACCACCTCAATATGGACCACTCCAACTTGTTCACATATATAAGTATTATGGATCTTGTCTTTTTTTGTATAACCACACATCCATCTCAACATCCTCATCTCGACTACCCCCATTTTATGTTCATGGTGTCCCTTTAAAGCCTAACACTCACTACTATATAGCATTGCTAGTCGATAAAACTTCCTTTTTACCCTACTATGTACTTTTTAATTACAAATAACTCTAGTAGTTTTTCTCCATTTATACCATCTAACTTGAATTCTGTGATTAACATATCCATCAATTTCACCATCTTGTTGTATAATTGATCCCAAATATCTAAAATTTGTCACTTGTAGAATGATTTGCCACACCAATTTAACTTCCACTTCAATTCTACCTTACCTCTTATCAAAATTGCAATACATATATTCAGTTTTACTCCTACTAGAATGAAAGCCCTTCAACTCCCGAGTCCGTCTCCATAACTCAAGTTTAGAATTAATCTCCTCCCTGGATTCAGCCAATAGAACCATATTATTCGCAAAAAGCATGCATTTAAGGATCTCCTCTTTTATAGGCTCAGTTAGAACATCTACCACTAAGTTAAACAAATAAGGGCTTAAAGCTGATCCCTAATGTATACCAATCCTTGTAGGAAAGTCCTTCATATCACCTCCAAGCATTCTAACATTGGTTATAACCCTTTCATACTCCTGAATGGCTTTGATATATGCAACCTACACCTCCTTCTTTTCCAAGGCTTTCCAAAGTACATCTTTTGGCACACGATCATGTGCTTTTTCCAAATCAATGAAAACCATATGTAAATCTTTTCTTTTGCTCTGATACTTTTCCATTAGTCCCCTTAATAAATAAATCGCTTCTGTTGTAGACCTTCTTGGCATAAATCCAAAATGGTTCTCAGCAATACCAGTCTCCAATCTCAACCTGTATTCAATCACCTCTTCCCACATTTCATTGTATGACTCATAAGCTTAATTCCTCTGTAATTTGCACAATTCTAAATATCCCCTTTATTCTTATAAATAGGGATCAAAGTGCTTTTTCTCCACTCATCAGTCATTTTCTTGGATCGTAAAATCTCATTAAATAATTTAGTGAGCCACAACACACCTTCTTCACCCAAACATTTCCAAATTTTAAAAGAAATACCATCAAGTCCAACAGCTTTACCATTTTTCAGAAACTATTCAAACATATATATAGTTATGCTTTGTCAAGACAATTCTGTCTCCAGACAAAGATAGCTTTTTACATTTTTTGAGTAATGAATCTAAGTCATGAGAGGAGCCAAGTACAAGTGGGATACAACATTCCTACTTTAGCATTGGAATACAAGACCTGGTTTTCATTCTAGACAAACATGTTTCATGAACATCTTCAAACACCCTCCTAGCAGAGGCAAGACATACATAACATACTAGAGGCGAACGAGCTGATTAATAAAGCATACTTGCACAGTGGCACATATAATATACAGCCTGTAATGTGTAAGAAAACAATAGATCATTTGTAAGAATTAACTCCATGTTGATTGCATACATCAATTTGATGAAAATCACTAACTATGGAGTTAATTCCAATAAGATGATCTATTATTTTCTTTACATGTTAAAAATGCATATCATAATTTTAGGTATATCATATTAGTGAGCATGCTATCTTTCAGTATGTTATTCCGTGATGTCCTAAATCGCAAGCCACGTCTTTACAGGGAAGAAAATATAATGGAAAAGAAATTCTACCCATACATCCATGGCTGGAGAATTAGTTAGGAAAAAATATTTTAAAGGGTTGCTCTATAAAGAGAAAATTGAAAATTCAACTTTGATTGATTTGCAAATACCCCCTCAACTATCAATCAGCCGTCAGCCTTCGTCCATTTTTTCATTAAGACCTTAACCAAGGCGCCACGTTGGTGAGCCCATAGCTGTGTGAGCCAAGTCTATGAGAAATAAAAGACCAAGGATGCCAAGGATGAGAAGAGAAGTGTCAAAGGGAACCCACTCACAGATCAGAAACACAGGGAATTGAGGTGAGAGAAGATGTGGGACCATGTGAGGCGGTATTCTAGGGTATTTTGCAGTAATCAAAGACAATGAATAAAAGATGTCAAAGAAAGATTTAAATCTTAAAGAGTGATGGATCATCGAGGCATTTTCCAGTCATCAAAGTCATGGAGGGGGTTTACCAAAAGACTAAATGTTTATGACA
The DNA here is from genome assembly GCA_037074505.1 of Albizia julibrissin. Lineage (NCBI taxonomy): Eukaryota > Viridiplantae > Streptophyta > Magnoliopsida > Fabales > Fabaceae > Albizia > Albizia julibrissin. The sequence goes on along the minus strand of CM073484.1, from coordinate 32,778,405 downwards.
CTGATAAATGATTGTAATAGAAAAAAGAAGAGAAAGAGACAGCAAATAGAGAGAAGAGAGAGATTTGTGAGAAAACAGATAAGAATGTGGTCCTGCAAAAAGAACAGTAGAAAAAACTTGCAATTATTCATGTATAGCAATAATCGTCATCCTTGATTCATCTATCAATTCTTCTCAACAAACTAAAAAAAACTAAGAAACTGATTTAAAGAAAATTGCCTTAGACAATTAAGAATAAGGATGATATAATTACTTTTGCTGCCCACACATACAAAAGAAAACCATGGCAGATCCATGAAAGAGGAACACTGCCTTTTGTGACTCAGAATGTTGACCTAGAGATTCCTACCAATTTGGAGAAAGGAATAAAGACTGTAGGCTTGCTGTTAGCTGTTACATTGAAAATGCCTTGGGGACTGTGACATGCACTTTTTGTAATATTTAGGGACCTGCTGCCTCTAGGGTTGGCAAGGCGTATTTTGTATTTTGAGACCAGTGGGGAGAGGCTGCACTCTTGCAACACCAGAGAGAACCTTGTGTGTGATTTTGTGTTCTGTTTCCTTATGATTTCCCTTGTATTTTGGGTGGGGTTTGTCTAGAATCACTGTAGTATCCCTTTTGTAACTCTGATTCTGTGTGATCATCTAATATCAAACCCCAGTATCATTCAGTTGCTGTCTTTTCTGCTGTCTTATTTTCGGTATCTAGAGCAAGGCTCTATCAAAGGATAACTTGAATATTGTTTTGAAACAATGAAGATATTTCAAAGAACACCTGACTTATATATTGAGGTTCTAAATTTGATGTCAACCTCCAAAGTGATTATTAAAAAAAGCACAACTTGTTACCACCAAAGTTTCAAACACTTTTTTCTTAAAACCTCTACTAAGAAATTGGAATTTCACAAAGCATATTGCAAGTTGCAACAATACAAATTTTATGGATCAGCAAGGAGCCAAGAGACAATTTCTTTTTATTATTATTATTATTATTATTATTATTATTTGGGGAGAAGGGGATGAGAACTTTACCAGTTGTGTGTTGGGTTGTACCCTCATCTTCACTTTCTTCTAGAGCAATGTTGTCCTGTAAAAATAAATATCATGTCATCAATCAAACATGGAATCAGAGTTTCTTGTAGAACTATTTAAAGATTTGAAATTAAAAACAGAAAAAGAAAAAAAAAAATTAACCTGCTCCTAAAAAATCTTTGAGAGCTGCAATGCTTTCTCCTTTTCAGCATTCTTTTTCTCCTCAAGCTTACGGCTTCTACTGACCCATGATAAGATCTCAGAAGCATCTTCAGATTGTTTGCTTAACCATGCTTCTTTCATCCTGTCATCCAAAACAAAACAAACATTGTCATAATAGAATGTTTTCCTTTCTTGTAAAATTTATGCAGTAGATGCAATTAGATAATATCACTTTCAAAATCTAAAATAAAAAGAGTAAGTAATATTACAAAGACAAAATGATGCAGTAAATTATAAAATTCGTCAAGGCTTGTGACCAATAAAGCACATAGATTCTATTTATTATTAAGATGAGCCCAAAATCTAGCAGCCCTAATTGCAACATGTTAAGTAAATTGTGGAAGTCTGCAGACACAAAAATAAAGATAAGGTTACTACCATCCAGTCAGGGGGAAAACTCTAAATCACAATCGTCACTCCATATTTTCTCTCCAATACCTAAAAATGTTATCTAATTTAACATTCATGTCTTCTTTTCAATTCTTAGTGTTGTTAGCGTTATCCTGAATATTTATCAGAAACATAGTTTTCTAGGTCTGGATCATCTATTGATCTAGAATGATCTCATTTAATCAAGATATGCCCAACGTCTCTTTAACACATTCTCACCTAATCTGGTTTTGTTCTCTTTCCTTTTAGTTTCTCCAGTTGACAAACAGTGACAATCTCCTTTGTATGTTTTATTGGATAGCACGAGTAATAATTCATAGGCAATGAGCAGCTTCACTGGCATAAATGGGCTATACTTTAAACTATAGAGATAGTTTGCCAAAACAGAAACACTACAAAGATAAAACTTACAACAGAAATAGAAAAATGAACATTTCAACACATGATAAAAATTACATAAATAAACATTACATAATAATCGATATGAGATTCAAGTCAACATATAATAATTCTAGTCTTTTCATTTTCTTCCATTTTTCTGGCTTCTTCATCACCAGTTTTGATTAATAAATAAATAATATTCCACACTTGTTTCATTTGTATTTTTCACATGGCCAAGGCTTTTTAATCACATGAATAAATGCGTTTTTATTTTAAAAACTTACTCTTTGCTTAATGATTTCACTATAATTATTTATTAATATAAAAAGAAAAAAGAACAAGAGAAGCATGTGGAAGAAATGTTTTTCACAATTTGAAAGAACAGAAATTTTAGCTAAAATGCATGTAATTGATATATCAACTATTATAGTATTTGTCAATCTATGATAGGGGTTAGTGTAATCAAAATAAACCCAAAAAACATGTAAATACAGCAATTTTTAAAAGGATTAAAATTAGAATAAGGGTGCAGTACGGCATAATTTTAGATATCAATAATTGGAATAGACTAATTATGGTATGGTAACATTTATAGTATGAATTTATCTGTTTCTATGCAATTTTTAAACCTCCAGTTTACTTTCAAGGACATTTCTTAACATTTTAATGCATTTTCCTACAATAATATTTTGAAACAAATTCAATTCTTTGAAGCGTTTGCATCAACCATTTTCAAAACAGAAAAACAAAAACAAACAAAAAAGAAGAAGAAGAAGGAAGATATGGGATAAATAAGACATGACCAAAGCAAGCATCACTGGATGTCTTCAGTCATTGCCAGAGATTATTTTGGTTTAACAAGTGAGGTCAAGTAATCTCTTAAGGGACCATAGCTTTCTCTCTAACTTTTATTATTACCTAGCATGTTCTGGAAGCATAAAAGTTATCACCATATTTGTATTAAACATATAAAAATAGGATCTCTTAATCAAATCCCACAAAGCCCCTTTCCTAATAAGATAGGATCCCAATTTTCATAACCTTTCTCGCTGGAAGAAGTAGCAAGCTTCAACATAATAATTGCAGGATCTACCAGTAACAATAGGGACAATGGTTTAGAAAGAAAAAAGGGACCAAAGAAAAAAAAGAACAATGCAAGCATAAAAAGATAAACAAGACATTGTACTTACTTCAAAATGCGTTCTTCAAGTTCCGTTGCTGATGTTTTTGCTGAGGTTTCACCATTTTGCTCACCCCCATCAAGATTTGATGTCTTCCCTTGCTTGCCAACCTCTTCATCTCTCCTGTCATGGATGTCTGCTTTGTAATCTTCATCTTCTTCAAGAGTCTTCCTGGTTACTCTATGTCTTGACCTTTCTTTATCTTGATCTGCTTCCCTTTCTTTGTCACAAATCTCATCCTTCCCCTTATCTTTGTCTCCATCTCTGTAACTTTCCCTATCCTTTTCATGATCTCTTTGCCTCTCTCCCCCCCTTTCCTTAGCCTTGTCCCTTTCCTTTTCTCTATCCCTATCCCTAGCTTTCTCTTTTCCCCTCACCTTGTCTCACCCTCTATCAATTTCTTTCTCCATCTCCCTTTCCTTCTTAAGATCCATATCCTTACCCTGTTCCTTCTTATCTTTATCCCTCTCATGGTCTTTATCCCTATACTTCTCTCGATCATAGTCCTTTTCACGTTCATCCCTGTCCTCCCTTTTCCTTTCCCGGCTGCCCATTCTATCCTTTTCTAGATCTCTTGCCTCTTTTTCTCTTTCTTTTGAAACATCCTCCATAGTTCTCTTTTGCTTATCTCGGTCTTTACTCCTATGCTCCTTGTCTTTACCTCGACTGCTATTCTTCCTATCCTTGCTTCTATGCTTACTAGACTTGTCTGTTTCCACTTGTTCCAAATCATCATATTGCTCCCTCAATGGAGAATCCTCTTGATCATCCCTACCATCCCGTGGTTCATACCTCGATTCAGACCATTCCTTGTCCATTGAAACAACTGCAAATAATTCAGCTTAAAACAAAATGACACATTGAACACAACCCTCCTGATGAAATGACCATTTAAGAAAAATATGAGAACCTCATTACTCATAATGAACTAATTATATGAAACCATATAAGAAGCATAGGATGACCTATATTACACTCAGTGGGGGCATCTGCCACCAATGAGATCTTTGGAATAAGCATAGTTGATATCATACCATTTCAAACTTTTTTTCCAAATACTTTAACTAAGATGACTTAGTAAGCCAATTGATTCAGGAAACTCCTCCAGGCCACTAAAGAATGACAATGAAAACACTCTTTCAATTTATGATCTTCCAGTTTATGATTATGAAAAATGTTGCCTAGAGCAACTAAGGTGCGCAATTGATTGTTTCTGACAAATGATGTAAACTCAAGCTTCTAAATGGCTAGACACACATCGATCCAAGTGATTTACCAAATCATCCATCACAAATACCATGAGAATTTTCTAAATTAATGATAATATAAAGAGATTCATAAACAAAATTCCAATACATAACAAATCCAACATGGCACAACAACACAATCCAAAGCATGTGTTGCTAGTAATCAAAATGAAAATGAAGAAAGCAGAAGTATAGTAACCAATTACGGACCATTCAAGCAAAAACCAGCAATTAAAATTAAAAAGAAAAAAAAAATAAAAAAAAAACTCAATCTGTAAATATTCCCAGGTTGCAAAGCGTCAATATTCAAACGGTTAAACGACCAGACTCAGAGCCAAATTAAAACCGAAAAATTTAAAACAGAGCATGAAGCGGTGAGACGGCGTCCAACAGTATGGAAAAACACGCGGGGAACAGATGACGCAGGGAAACAATTCAAAGATTCAAAATCAGATTGAACAAATCAGTCTTACCGAATTTTGGGAGAAGACAAAGCGCTAGGGTTCGAACCTTCTTCTATACTTGCCGGAGAGCAACCACGCAAGGAGAAGACAACAGTAGACGGCGTTCATCGGCCAGCTAGACGAAGTGCAGTCATGCATGGAACGTAAAACGAGCTAGAAAACAATGCATTTCACTTTTGGTATGTGTTTGGTTTGAGTATATGATGTTAGGTTAGATGAGGTTTATTTAAATTAGGTTAAGGGAGTTTATAATTTTGTTTGGTTTAAGAATATGGAAGGGGAGAGAATGAGAGGTTTATTTCTTATTTGATTCAAAAGGGGGAGGTGGGGGAAGTTAATTATGAGTAGACAAAAATATAATGTTTTCTTTATTTATATATTTTCCTTCTTTATTTATTTTTTTAATTTATAAATATCAAAAAACTTATTACCTCAAGTATATATGATAGCAAAATTGCATACATTTTAAAAGATATTTTATTGACTTTTACATATTATCTCATTAATTTTATTATGATAAAATATTTTAATATGATTTTCATAATTTCACATTTTTAGTAAATTTGATATATGTTTTGATATAGTCAATGTGTCATTAATGCTAAAATAAAAGAATTTATAGGAGATTTTGATAAGATATAAATGTGATCCATGACTTTCGGGTTTACATTGCAAATATGCTAGCTTTAAATTAAATTAAATATAGTTAAATCTATGTAAACAATAAAATAATAAATTTGGTTCATAATTGAAGAGGTTTCTTTACAAAGATAGGCATATGTATTTTAGTCAAAGTGAGACATAATGGTTTTAAACAAGAGGGGTAAGATCAAAATATTTAAAAACAAGTAGTGATATTTTGATCAAAATGAGAGTAATATTTTTACCCCTTTTAAAAACCCCAATTTTAGAGGGTTGAAAAGGGTATGGAGGGGAGCAAAAAAGCAAAATTTTTAACCTTCCCTCCCCTCTCTCCAGCAGAACACTTTTTCCCCCCCTCTAATCCTCCTCTTACCTATCCTCGCTCTAAAACACTCCCCAAAAAAAAACTGAGATAAGACTGTTTATTTATTTATTTATTTTAAAAAGCTAAGATAAGACTCCCATTCTTACCTTGTAAAAAGTATTTTTTAAAAACTAATCTAAATTAGTACAATAAGCAAATGGCTTTAGGTTAAAAAATATATATATTTTTATAAAGGCCATTGGGGTTTAAAATTAACCCGACGGTCAAACTAATAAAAAATTAAAAAAAAATTTAAATTCTCATTATAATACATACCATCCAAAATCAATTTAATATTTTAAATCACAAATAAAATAATAATATATTTATTCAAAATTCTTCAAATTTTTTTTATATATTGATATTATAGTATCAATTCATCATGTAATGACACTATAATCAATAATAATTAAATATTCTTCTTAGTAAATTATTAAAATAAATAAATGATAATAAAATATTCTTACCTATAATTTTTTAATTATTAACATAATAATCATTAATATAAAAATTATCATTAATTTTTACTAAATTGTCGCCTACAATTTTTTATATTATGATGACATGCTTTAGTTACAGGAACTAGGGATTCTTCTCGTGCGTTGCATATGGGATGGGCTGGTGTTTTTTGCATGGTAATATGTCCCATATTCAATTTTTTTGTGTTTCCCCTCGCCATGTAAGAACATCATAGCTGATAAATTTATCATGTTTTTCAAGAGATATTAGATCCGTTTCACTTGGGAAGAAGGAGCAAAATAAGAAGCCATTGGTGGTAGTTGTAAAAGTAAAATTTAGTGAATTGATTTGTCCTGTTTCAAAAAAAGTTTGAACAGTGTTCTAATTGTTAGAGAGTGAGAATAATCATACAAATAACTTGATTTGAATCCCTAAAATCAAATCTTAGCCTGAAAATACTTCAATACTTCAAAGATTTGTTGAATATTTGATGGGTGGATCACAGGAAAAATGATTTTCTTATTTAAGGTTTGCCAAAACTTTTTTGTCTAAAAAAGTTAGTAATTTCCACCCCCAACACCATGCCTTTTATCTATATTTTGTTTGCTTCAAGTCATCTGGATGTTTGATTGTCTACTATCTTATTTTCATTGCATATTTTTGTTTTAAACCACATAAATGAAACCCCAAAAGTTGCAATCGGATCTTTTATTGTGAACCAAGTAAGATTGCAATTCCATAATTGTAATTGTGTGCAGACATCATTGCACCATTTGTGGCCGCATTTGGGTGATGAGATTTTTTTGGCCTCTTGTCCATGAAGTTGCAATTGTTATTTCCTTAAATAAGGCCTTAGTAGTGGGATTCCTTAGTTTCTGCCCAGTAGATAGATGTTGGCTCCCTAAATGCAAGAAAGGATTAAGGGTGACCTTTTGAAACATTGAACCTGATCTGCACAGATCTTAAAGAAGTGTTTAGGAATGTGTAACTAAATTAGTTGGGGTGATATTGAGACTCACATCTTTCTTATTTTGATATATGTATTATACTTAATTATTAATTGTCTTTGTTTACCGCAGCGTCATTCAATTGTGCATAATTGAATTAACAGAACAGTAGCGTCATCCTGATTTGCCATATGTTTCACAGTCCCTATAAGTAATAGCAGGAAAAAGTATTAAAAGGAATTGTGGAAAAGTACTACATATGTATATAATCATCCACCAAAATCATGCCAATCTTCCAAGTAGAGATGAGAGTAACTTCTGATAAGTTCTTACAGGAAACAAACTTTGTAATAAAAAGTGTAATAATAACCCAAGTTCCCTTTCGTCGTCAATTTCGCAAAAGTTTGAATGAACAATAGTGGTCATATTTTATATGCTATTTTGGAGGGATCAAGAGGGGACAATAGTTTCAATTTGCAATTCCCAAATGATGAATTGCAAATAAATAAATGAGTAGGGAGGGTGCTTGGTTGGGAACACATCTTTAGATGAAACCACTTATGAAGAATTGCATATAATAGGTATAATAACTGTTAATAATTTTAATTAATTATTATTAAATGGCTAATTATTCAAGTGAGCAGAAGGTATAAAGTGAGATATGTGAAAGGTGTATGAGTTGCATCATGTTACATTTCAAAGGTTGGGGAGTGGGAATTTGAATTGGTAGAGTTTTAGGGATGAAAATGAACAGAGGGTACAAATAATTAGTAAATGGATGATTGGTGCCCACATTGAGTTCAACGGCAACTCCAAAAATCTTAACAACCGTTAGTGCATGAAAACTATAATCCATAAACATTTTTCAATACAAGAGTTCCAATGCAAATGGTATTATCCATAGCCTATTTGTCGTTACTATGCATTTTCAAGTTGAAAGTAGAAGATATGAATTGAAGAGTTTAGGATTTAAAAGTATGGCTTTGGAAAAGGAGGTCGGTCACTTAAAAGATTCAAATTAAGATTTCATAACTTAAAGTTGGCATCCTAAGCTTTCTAAGAAACCTAAACCACCTATGTAACAAAATATCATTTTTAAAATTACAGACTAGATGTTTTGGAAACAGTTCTTAAAAGTCTTCTAAGGAAGCAATACTTGAGTGATGCTTTAAGGAATGTTCTATGTAACTAAGTGTTTAACATATACTTTGCCTTGATGAAATTTAATTGGACACCAAACCCTAATCCAAATGATTTTCATAAATTAAGTTTTGATTTTCTAAAGTAAGTATTCAGAATTTGGAATTTCTTAAAAATAAATTTTAGACAACAGATTTTAGTGATTAAATATATGAAGTGGAGTGTTGGATTGTCCGAAAGCATTTTCCCCTAGAGGAGGAATGTTTCAAATAAATTTATAAATTATAATTATCCTCAAACGATTTTATTTTATAATTAGTTATGCATTTTTTGAGATGAGATATCAATTGTGAAATCTTTTGGTGAATATCAAACGAGGCCCAAGTTTTTTTATATCTCAAGGTTTTAACCCTTAAGGCCCAATAATATAATGGGTTCAAATGAGCACAAATGGATAGAATTGAGTTGGAAAAGTATGATGTAATAGGTCCAGTAAAATTGAAGGTTATTAAATTTAAATTGGTTATTGAATCAGTCGAGGTATTGAGTTAAAAATTAGTGAGTTAGATCAGCATCAAACTGAAGATAATTAGGGGTTAAATCAGTGAGGAAGTGAAGAGTTTAAAATTATTAGTATGAAGTTCTGAAGGAAATAAAAAAATCAAATTAAATTAAAAAAAAAATAAAAGAATAGTGAACCACTTAGATTAGTGAACCACTTAGAATAATGAACTACTTAAGTGGTTCACCCTAACTGGTTAGCTGGTTAGCTGGCCAGCTCGCCGATTTTCGAGTTGAACCTACCAGTCCGATCTAGATTTAATTATCCTAATAAAAACATTCCATGTGAATTGCCATATGATTAACTTGTGTGTGTATATACATACATATATATCTGTGTGCATATGTGTGCATGCGCGGAAGTGCTTCTTTTTATGAAAGTTGAACTAATGAACAATCATTTTTTTTTAAAAAAAATACTAGGTCATGCCAATGAATTTGGTTTATTTGTCAATGTGTTTCTTTATCTATAGCGATTGAAATCTTTAAAAACAGCTCTTCAACCGTGATTTACGGTATATGAAATAAATATGTGAAAAAAATTTTATTTCAATTTACGTAAAAAAAACACTTATAAATTCTTCATAAACCATCCCAAATAAGCGTATATATTGCTTTGGTTCTCTAACCTACATTCAGTCACCCAAAATCTTTCAATAGGTTTTCCTATTAAGAAATCATCAATTACAATTTATGTAGGTTATACAACGAGTTCACCTAGAAGTACTCATTCAATCCCTCATGCAAATGAGTAAAAACCCTGAGTGATTAAATCAACGAGTGAAATGAGATCATTCAAATGCTTGATTTGTAGTTAATATTAAATGCTAAATGTGACCGTAAGACATTCGATTTCTTTATCAATAATAAATTTAGATGTGATGTTAATTTAATCATGAAGAAAAGTCTTTGCATTATTTGTTTGCTCATTAGACTTATTCTTGATAATGCAATGTATGGTCAGCACAATTTATTAAAATGGGCCTTTTTTAAATATATAACAACTTTTCCAAGTTTTGAAAGTTCTCTATAATTCTATAACCCCTTATTTACGCACCATTATTAATTCACAGAATTTTCTTTTGAGTAAATTACAATGAAATTTTCTATGTTTTGATAACAAAAAATTTTTGAAAAAATAATTTTTCTAATTTTTGTTAAAACAAAAGAGACTCCTGCTAATTGCTACTTCCTTTAAAGATTTAGATTATAAGTTTTATCTGCATAAAGTTTTCCTTCATTATATTTTTAAAATGCATAATGACGGTCGGTTGTCCAGAAAAAACTCCTAATATAGCTTTTAGGCACTACACATCATTCATTCTTTGGATGGTCTATTAATTTTAACTTATTGTCTGTTAAATAATATTTTAGATCAATTCAAATTAACACGATCGTTCAAATTTCTTGATTTATTGAGAGTGACTGGTCTTAGTCATAAAGCATGCTTCCAAGTAATTTGAAGTCAATGAAAGAAAAATAAGTCTTCTTTCTTTTTCTGCCAGCAAAATAAGTCTTCTTTCTAGTTATTAATTCTGTGTACTTTTTTGTTTACGTTTATTTTTGACCTGTAGTTTCCTGGAAGTTTCCTTACAAGAGTTCAGACATGAAAAAAATGCTATATATAAATTCATTATATAATATTAGATATATAACTTAGTTTAAGTTTTACCTTGAAAAGAAAAATCCATGAGTCAATATATACAAATTATAAAAAAGTGTTTGAAGCTTGCAGGCAAACTTTAACACATTACAGTTTATCTCGGACTCCCTGCAAAAATACTACAAAAATAGTTTTGTTCAATAAAATTATCATTTCTCAGCTTTTTATGGGATCAAATATTTGTTCAAAGATAACAATGAAAAATATGTAATGGGGGTAAATGTTGTTGGAGTTATTGTATATTTGTAGGTATGTCAAAATAGAAATAATCCTATATTGCTTAAGGACGTGGAAACACAAAAGTTTAAATAAAAATTTGTAAACTTGAGCTAATAAATAGGTCAAGAGGAGGAGTGGACTCACTCAAATGGTCACATAAAAATCTGTCAATTTCTCCCTATGCGAGTTAAACATAGACTGGGCATTTTTATTAGTCATTTTTTTTGAGAATTATGAAATTACAACTTTGGAATAATTAACCTTATAGAAAATTCCATTTTACTCAACAAAAGTAATGAATTTCGGACATTAGTTTTATTCAAACATTAAAACAGATTTTTTCAATTCCCTTTAAATGTCTAACGTACAGCCTTTTAATGGCTTCTTATACCCAATGTTCATAACCTTATTTAAAGAAATTGATGATACTTTATGTTAATAAAAACCATCCACTTATATGCTTTAGAGGTTGCTAACTTTGGGTGTGGTGTGGCCTATAAAAGTGCTTGAGTTAGAGGGCCCTTCAAGCACTTCTCTCTTTTTCTGATTTTGCCTGCTGAGTTAGAGGTCCCTTCAAGTTGACGTGGCAAACCTTTATTCACGGCACGTCAATTCATCTATTCATATCATAAAATGTCAATCACTGACTTATTTTTTTTTTTTAAAAAAAGTTACAGTAAATTTTTCTAATCTTATTTTTTCTTATTTTGAGTTAGAGAAAATATATAGAATATTACAAAGGTATGCTAAAAAAATCCGGAAAATTTGCACAAATCTAAGACATGGCAATAAAGTATATAACAAGGTTAAATATTTAGGAAATACATAGGATAGACTATTTTGTTTTTAAAATGTTAAGCTGTTGACTTTTTTTGTCATAAATAACTTTAGTTGCCGAACATATAAACTTAGAGTCTATTGGTCAACAGAAAAGGGGTAAAAAGAAACCATATATGGAATCCATTATTCTCCCTCTATATATATTGGCACTCCATGCAAGGCATCTCATCTTTAGATAGTCCACTAAAGTTTACTATTTTAGAGTCATAAGAATAATAAAATAGAGAAAAAAATATTAGAAGGATTGATCATAGTCATAAAGCACATATGCTTCTAAGTAATTCTATAAGTTGATAAACAAAATTGAGCTAGTAGTCTTGTCTTATTTACAATTATTTACAGTTTTATATATTTGATTTATTTAAATATTCATGTGAGTTGATATTCAATTATCTTTTGTCTGAAATAGGTCATACAGGTAAATTCATGTTATTAATGAACATTTTTTGAATTTAGGATTTGACTTTCACTACTAGAAAAGACACTTTTAACGACCGTTTTTATAACCTTTAGACAACCGTTTTTAGAGAGATGTGTATATGAGTGTCGTAAAAAATTTTAAAATAGACTACTGTTTTTTAAAAAACAGTCGTTGTATGTCTTTTTTTAAAAAAATATTTTTTATTTTTTTTCTTCCCCTACAACATTGAAAAAAAACCAATTTCCAGATAATTATATTTTGAAATTAAGAAACACTACTCAAATGATAAATACCATTTCCGTTATAAAACAAGAAACAGACAGCTGCATCACCAACATAGAAGGATCTGCAACACGCAGAAGAACATTGCTTGAATGTCCATATGTTCATGGGTAAAATGTCGTGACATTTTAACAAAATTTATAATGAAAGAAAACCAAGCAAATACATGAGGGAGTTGAAGTTTATAGCCATCATTATATAATCTTTGTAGTTTATCAGGAATTGAAGAATAGATGAGGGACCAAGCATCTGCTCCTAATCTGAAAGAAAAGAATAACAAAAAGGTTCTGATAAATCTGATTCATGAAGTCTGAGAATTACAGAGGATAGGATAATCTCATTAAAAGTTATTTTATCCAAAAACCAAGTATCTGACCAATATCATCAATAATTTAAAGCACTCGATGCAGACATACTTATTCACAGAAGTTTTCGCAAGACATTCATCAAAATCAAATGCAGCAATCTTATTTGAAGCATGTAGACCATCATCTTGCACATTACAAGAATTATGTAAAAGATTTTTTTAACTATAGAATATTGTGCATCGGTGTTTGATCCTTTCACTTTTAATCAAATAATTTGCACCCAACCTCAATTTCCTTTTAGTGCAATTAAACTATGAAGAAACACTAAGCCTAAAATCTCACCTCTTCAAGAAATATGAGTGTCTTGAATGCCTTCCATTTTGGTGAAAGGGTCGCATCCTGGCTTACTCGAAAAAAATTTTGAATGTAAAAAGGTGAGGAATTTACAGGTAAGAAGTAAGATTTATTTGGCTCCATGAAGTTGACAGAAATACATGTATAATACATGACAAACTTTCACAAGCATGAAATCATCAGGTTAAGAAACGAAGGCCAACAAAGCACATATCGCACCTTGTACTTGTCCTTGACATCAGAAGCCGAATAGTCAATAACTACCTGATTTAGGAAAGGTAAATTAAATAACAAACATGAGTTTCTTTAAATCAAATCAATTCAGTATATCTACAAATAAAGGAGTAACTGCTTAACTAGCGTGTTATTATTGACCCTTGATCAAATGCATGTGTTTACCTTTCTTTTCTTTGTAACGCTTTCTTGTACTTCATTTTGTACATGTTCTGTTGTTTCATGAGCCTAAAATGAGCAAAGTGACATAAAACCAAATGAGAAAAATCAAAATAAAATTTGACAATACACAGAAGCGGTATAATTAACCTTGTAAATTCACAACTTATCTTTCTTCTTCTTTTTTATCATATTTAATTTAGTTAATTAGCTTACCTTTCTACTTATACAAAGTACAACTCAAAATATAAACATAAACTTATTTTCATGACAGTGAGCAATGGCCATCATAAAGTACTGCAATTGCAAATCTTTGCACATGCTGAACAACATCCCTATTGGAAATGAGTCTATTAACTATATAGTACAAATTCTGATTTGAATGAGAACTGATTACCTGAGAAAGTGCTGGAAACCGCAAAAAATTGTACTATCATCAACAAGACAACATTTACTTTTCTTCAATTTTTACTCTTTTCAATGAAAAGTAGCTCCAATAATAATTTTATAGATATAAAACTCAAGACCTCCCTCATGAACATTTCACCGTGATGTCAAGGGCAAGCACAAATGTACTTTACCACTTAACCGAGAAAACTTGAACTTTAATCAAACAGAATAAGCAAAATTGGTAATTCGTATAGAACCCTGGTATCAACAAGAAGAAAAAGAAAGACAACGTTTTCTACTCGAAGCATAAATAACATAACAGTGAAAGGAAGTAGATGTTACAATCAAGAATAATAAGGAAAAAGCACAATGATAATGTGGTGTGAGCAAACACAGGCACCTACCCATCCTGCAAACACAGGCCTTCGCAGATCTGAAAAAGGCTTAGATCTGAAATCATTGTTGATGACCCAGATCTAACGACGTCGATCTGAAAAAGGTCCTTCACCTCATCATTGTCGCGGCGTCTTCCTTCAATTTCAGCTTCTCACCAATCACCACTCTCTGTCTCCGTCTTCCTCAGTGCTCTCAGCATCTCGCCACTCGCTATTACTCCCGTCTCTCTCCTTCTTCACCAGTCACAGCTCGCAGCTTCACCAATCGTCAGTCGCCGTCGCTCTCAGTCCGGGAGTTGAGTGCTTGTGTCCTATGATCCTTCTTCCTCATTCGCAGTCTCACCACTCGCCCCTCTGCCTCTCACTGTTGTCTGTAGGCCAAATGGAACTAAAGACGAGAGAAATACAATGGACATTTTCAATGGCTGTTGTGTAAAAAATCAGACGTTATATTTTTTTTAACATAAAAACTAAAATAAAAAAAAAGATAAAGTTACAACTAGGGGTGAGCAACGGGCGGGCGGGGCTGACCCGGGGTCCAACCCGTGAACCGCCAGTTTATTTTAAACGGGTACGGGCCACCCCGTACCCATAGCTGAACCCGTTTAACCTGCACAAAAACGGGTATGGTTTAAACGGGTATTTATAAACGGGTACGGGTGGCCCGTTTATAATATGCAAATTAAAAAAAAAACAGCAAGCCCAAAACGCATAGGCTCGTTTAAATCTGTAAATCTTTTAAGAAAATAGCAAGCCCAAAAACACACAGACCCATTTAAATCTAGACATTTTAAAAAAAAAACAAGCCCGTTTAAAAAAAAATTAAACAGGTAATGGGCGGGTACGGGGTAACCCGTGGGTTAACCCGTTAACCGCCCGTTTATACTAAACGGGTATGGGGAACCTGTTTTCCGCTATGGGCCAAAAACGGGCGGGATTAAACGGGCCGAATTCTCACAGGTTGCAGGCGGGAGGCGGGTTGCGGGCACTTTGCTCACCCCTAGTTACAACGACTGATTTAGAAAAATCAGTCATTGTAACTAAAAAAAATATATGATGTGAGGAAGGTCTAAACTCTCAAATTAAAGATAAATCACCCACTCTTTAATTACCTGAGTATATTTGTTAGAAAATATAACCACTGTTTTTAATAAAAGTAGTCGTTGAATTTCAATAAAAATAAAATAATGAATGAAGATGAAGAAGTTGGAACTCTCAACATACGGATGATTCATCCATGCTCTAGCCAATTGAGCCACAGTTAAAATTGTTAGAAAAATTCACGATTGTTTTTATTAAGAGTTATTATTTCTCAAAATTTTTAAAAAAATTAAATAGTGTAAGATTAAGGCTAGAGATATAACGATTGTTTTTTAAAAACAGTCGTTGTATCTTAACATTTGACGTCTGTTTTTTAAAAATAGACGTTAAAAGTAAAGAAAAAATTACAACACTGCCACCGCCTACTTTTTAATGTCTATTTTTTTAAAACGGCGTTAATTAGGGACGTTAAATCCTTACTTTGTAGTAGTGTTTTCTTCTCTACTCTTACATTCAACTTCCCCTCTATTATGACTTTTCTCAACCATTAGATTAACTTGTATTAAAATTTTAGCAGTCTAGGTTGTTGTTTGCAAGAAGGATTTGTATATGGAAATAATGCTATGCATACAAATTAACTAAATAATCATAGATACCTTAGTCAACTACAATATAATATATAACTTGGAAAAATAAATATACTACAATGGAGACAACTGTATCCATCACGTACTATATAATTTGAACAGTATGTTAAATTTTCTGTTTCAGCAAAAGCTTGTATATATATTCTCTTAATAATGATGAATGAATAGCAAACATAAAACATTTAATAATTTCAATTGTATGTTTGTGAATGAAAAATAAATATATATACCGATAATGGAGATAACTATATCCACATATATGATTTGAACAGTATGTTTATTTTTTGTTTTAACAAAAGCTTGTAGTAGCTTTATGTTTAATTGTGAAGAAAATTATTATACTCGTATTATGATTACTTTGTTGCAATCAACTTAACTATCTCTTCCTACCTATTTACTTTGAATAAACTATCTTTGACTTGTTTATTATTACTCTTCTAATCCTTAATATAAGACATATTTATCTAATTTAATTAGATTAAGGAAGTTGACTAAGTTAATTAATATGACATGAATTTTCTAAAATATCATAGTTATCTTCCTTCATTCCTTCCTTTCCTATCTCCTACTTGATTATTGTTGAGGGAGCATCAATAGGGGTAAATTAGGAAAAGATTGATAAATATAAAAATTTTATCTTATATTTAAGACTAAGACCAACTTCTTAAATATATCTTATATTAAGAACCGAAGGGGTATAATATTATGCCCAAGGCTTGACTTGGACCGAAATTAAATAGCAAGACTGAGACTTGTTTGTATAAATTATATATGAACATCAATTAATAATTAACATGTATCTTTGTTAATTATTTTTTCTTAAAGTACTTGATGAAAATTATGAATTAACTAGCATGTCTATCTATATACATATACTTCGAATAAGTGACTGAGAGTCGTAGTGTACTGTTATATTATAATTAGACAACATCAACTACACAATTTATTATTACTACTTTGTTTTGTATTCTGAAAGTGAATGAAGGATAATTTTGTGGCAAAAGAAAATTGTTTTTCGTGTTTGCAGATATGAGCAACTTGGGTTAGTTGTTGGCTATTCCATTTGAATTAGCACACCATATAAAATTAAAAATAATACGGAAGATTTATTTACTAAATTAAATTTATATTCAGATCACACTAAAAAAACAATGAATTTCTGATGAAATTTATATTAATTATTAAAAAATTATTATTTTCTATATATATGTGTGTGTGTGTATTAGTTATAAATTAATTTTAATTAAAAATAAAATTTAAAAGTTAGAAATTGGATAAAAATGTAGTCATATGAAAATTGATTTAAGATGTAATTTTTTTAATTTCAAATTATTTTATATTGAAAAATAATAAGGATATATAAAATTATTTATATTATTATTAAATTTATATTTAGTTTTTTATAATAATATGTGTGTGTGTATAATTGTCCAATAAGGTGACACCAAAGCATTCCAGACCAACTAGTAAGGAATGACATGCGTACGGGGAGGCCCTGGGTTTGAACCATAAAGGGGCCAAGTAGAGTTCATTTTTCAGGAAATATGGAGTGGTGACAGGTGGTAGAGCAAGGCATTGGTATGCCTCCTAAAAATGCCGCATGATATTGGGAAAATTGCTAAAAAATACAGTTGGAGTAAATTAATTGTCAAATTCTATAGAGATTTGTTGTACAGACGTATGATATATCGTACATAACCAGATGATATTTTGCACACTACGGAAGATGTTTGCACACCCGTATGAAAAATTTATGCACACACGGAAGATCTGTTGCACATAACGGAAGATGGTTTACACACGTGGTAGCATTTGACAATTAATTTGCTCCAAAGATATTTTTTAGCAATTCTCCCTACAATATTTTGAAAATAAAAAATAAATTTAAGACGGAATCAAAATTTTGTCGAAATTAGTTTGTCACTCTATTATCAGCAACAGAGTCCATTCCATGGCAGATTGAATCATAAATTTAGTGTTTTTTTTGTAGTGTCAGTCAAATGCATGCATGCATACATACATACATACATACATACATATACATATACATATATATATGTTCTCCTTTTGTCTTTATGACATCTAAAAAAATATTGTTTTTTATTAAGCCATTTTTACTGTACATAAAAATAATCTTATACCTTAGCATTTCGTATTTTAAAACTTCAAGATGGGAAGAAGCATCTTCTACTTACGAACACTACAAAAAAACATGTAACTTCTGATGGATTTTTTGACAGAATTTGTGATGGAACAAAGGTTTTTTGCGACGGAATTCCCTCGCAAACCGTTTTGCGACGAAATTTCTGATGAAAAAATTTCCGTCGCAAAAAGTGCCGTCGCAAATTGATTTGCAACGGAATATGAATTTTCGTATGAAATTGTAACGGAAATTCCCTCGCAATTTGAGACGGAATTTGTGATGTATTCGTAATTTGAGACGGAAAGAATTCCGTTTCAAATTGTGAGGAATTTGCAACGGAATTTGTTCCGTCATAAATTCCCTCGCAATTTGAGACAAAATTTTTTCTGTCGTAAATTCCATGGAAAATTTCCCTACACCATTTTTCAATGGAAACCTCCGGCCGACAGCCACCATGCCAGCAACCGCTACCACCGACCACTGCCACCTCGCGCTTGGACCGCCTATATCTTGGGCAACCGCTGCATGTCACTTTCCATCGTGTGCCACATGTCACCCTCCGTCGCCCGCCATTATATGTTGAACATTCTGGAAAGCACACAGTTGCGGTGGGTATTGCCTACAACACAGATAATGATACCCTCCACAATTCACCATTGCCGGAGAATACTATCCGAGTAAGGGTTGATGTATGCACGGATGATGATGTACTATTACCCATCCCTTCTTTGGATGACGAGACAATGGTTAAAGATGTTGTCGGCGGTTATGTTGCTTCGCCAATAGGTTTGATAGAGCCATGTCAGAAGGTAGTCAAGAACACAATTCCTTCTATTTTTCCTATGCTCAACATCATTTAATTTTAGCGCTTTGTTTTTACAGGTTTAACGTTTTAAAGGAAAACAAGTTCAACTACATGGCAATATTTCAAAGTGTTCGACCACACAGTTGAATCCCAACCCCTCAGCTAGCCAACGGAGAAATCAACAAACGATCTCATATTGCAATCAGTTGACATGCATTGCACCTAGGTTGATACATGAAGGAAGTCTGTCATTTCCATTTGATAGAGACATCTATGGTGTTCAAGGCATAGAGGAGCATATTACTGCTGATGTGTTGGGTGAAATTTTCAATCGTGGATGGATTGGTGCTTCGATCATCAATATCTGGATTATGTACTTTATTGTCATCATTTATCGTTGGTATTATTATTCATCTTTCAATTTTTTTTTCGTCATCACATTTTTTATTCTTCGTAAAAGCACTTGTACCATGAAATCTTGGTACACACAAAAAAGGTCCAGTTCTCCTTTGTCAACCCTTATCTCATTGGACAGCACGAGGGGGGTAGAGTAGATCCAAATGTCCAATCCATTGATCTAAAAGAATACTTCAGACAAAGAGCAAACTCAAATATGTTATTTCTGGTGCCATACAATGCGAGGTAATAAATCTATTATCACTGGTCGTATTTCACTTTGCATTTCTTTACTATATTACTTTTACTGTATCATCCATGATCAAAGAAAAACTTTCAAAATCTTTTAGGGCACATTGGATCTTAATTTTGATCAATGCATCGACACCTTCTAGCCTTCGCATTTACTATATAGATCCTCTAAGTGGAGGTATTCCTTCAGACCGTTCTCATTTGTTGCGGCTGATTAATAGGTGAGCATATATATGCAGTGTGTGTAAATATATATTTGTGTAAGCCATTAAATACCCTAACATAATCAACATTTATTTGTTTTCTTAGTGCACTGACTGCATATAGAGCCTTTGCCAGCTTAAACTATTCTAAATTTGCAGATCCTGCCCATAGCTATACCTGAAAGAGGATACAGGTACTGATTTAGGAATTTAATTGCATTTTGATTTTAACAAAATTGTATTTTCAAATTTATTTAATTATTTTACTATATTGTTACAGTGCCCTTTGCAGCCCAATAATGATGATTGCGTGTATTATATAATGAAATTCATGAAGGATGTCATTACTCATGATCAGCTTCAGGTTCCACTAAAAGTAAGTCATTTTAGTACAATACATATTGTGTTTTAGATTTAATTAATTGTCTGATAACTAATGTTTAGTTATATTAATTCATTATTTGCATCATTGTATTAGTGTAGTATTATGAAGATCAGCGTTTTGATAGTTTGACTGACAACCAAATCAATGAACTCATCGAAAAATGGTGTGAGTATTTGTTGAGGCACAGTCCTAGCTAGCAAGTGTTAGATTGTTTATTTGCCTATTACATTTACTGTGGTTTTAAATAGCTGAATTAATTAATGTGTGTGTGTGTATTCACATTTGACTAAATACATGTTTAGAGGTGATTTTGTTAATTAACTATCTGTATGTGTCAATTTAGTTATTCTATTGTGGTTTGCATGGGTATAGAAATTTGTGTTATAGGCATGATTTGAAAAAAATATAGAAAAAGTTATATAAAAAAAAGACTTAGGGTGGCACTTTCTTCAGCAAGCGCCACCCTATATTAAAAAGATATATTTATGGGTGGCGCTTTTTTCAAAAAGCGCCATCATATATGTATTATTTTTAGTATACTTTTATTTTAAAAAAACGTGTTAAAAATAATATTTTTTTTGAAAAATAATTTACAAACCTTGTGTGGCGTTTTTTTGAATAAGCGCAACCAAATGTTACAAAAAATTTTAAAAATTTTGCAATTAAAAAAATAATTTTTTAATTGACCTTGGGTGGCGCTTTTTTGAATAAGCGCCTCCTAAGGTTACAAAAAAATTTAAAAAATTTTATAATTAAAAAAATAATTTATTTTATTGATCTTAAATATAGGGTGGCGCTTATGGAAGAAAGCGCCGTAGAAAGTGCCTTATCAGCTATGGCGCTTTTTTTAAAAAATGACACCCTTGGTTTATTGAATTAAAAAAAATACTTACTATGACACTTTTGATGGAGCGTCACAGCTAGTTTTAATGGCATTCCAATATGTGGCGCTTTTGAAGTGCCACTAATATTGTTTTTATAAGCACCACAACTTCTTCTTTTTATAGTAGTGTCTCACAAATTCTGTCACTAAAATTAGCAGCGGAATTTAGAGATGTAATTTTTCTGTCACTAAATTAGCGACAGAATTATATTCTATTGCTAAATTCCGTCACTAAAAATTAGCGACGGAATTTAGAGACGAAAATTTTCTTTCACTAAATTAGAAACAAATTTCTGTCACTAAATATTAGTGACAGAATTTAGAGATGAAATTTTTCCATCACTAAATTAGCGAAGGAATTACATTCCGTCACTAATTTCTGTCACTAATTCCGTCCCTAATAGCTATTTTTTTTAATAATTCACTTTTTTTTTCAAAATTATAATTTTTAAAAAAAATTTAAAATTTAAAATATTTTAAAATTATAATATAATATTAAAATAAATAAATAAATAAATAAATAAATAAATAATATTAATTCATATTTATTTTTAAAATTAAAATTATAATATAATATATTTAAATTTTTAATAATACATTATATACAAATAAAATACAAATTTTATAAATACAAACACGCGCGTGTACATACAGGGCATATTTTATAAATACACACACGTGTAAACACGCACGCACACACACACACAGAATATTTACATAAAATAAAAATAGGAAAACTAAATTAAAAAATTCAATAATATATAAAATTTTGTATTTCTATTTTTTGTTTGTAATATATATATGTGTGTGTGTGTGTGTGTACGCGTGCGTGTACGCGTGCGTGTACGTATGTGTGAATGTGTTTGTGTGTCTATATATATATAATTTTATATTCAACTTTCACAGGTTCTTATTAACTCAACTGGCAAAGACACTAGTATACGCATGAGAGGTCATGGCGCTTTGAATCCTAACTTGGTCACAAAATACAACCAATTTGTGACTTGTGACAGGTGGCGCGTGGTGGAGGGTGACACGTGGCGGCTGGAGCGCAAGGTGGCGGTGGTTGACTAGTACACGTGGCGGCCGCCGGCGAGGGACATATGGAGCCTCGTGTTGTAGACATGTGGCAATTTAAATTATATATAAAAAAATATTTATCGACAGATTAAGGATGAAAAATTCCGTCGCTAATTAGAGATGGAATTTTCTGTCGCTAATTAGTCAATTCCGTCTCTAATTAGAGACGGAATTTTGGGACGGAATTTCTGTCGCTAATTATAGACGGAATTTCTGTCGCTAAATTCTGTCTCTAATTAGTGACGGAATTCAAAATTTCATCACTAATCAATTAGTAATGGTATTTTTATCGACGGAACAAATTTTGTCATTAATATGGTTTCGTTGCTAATTTTCATCTCTAAATTGATTAGTGACGGAAATTCCGTCGCTAATCCACTAATTTTTTGTAATGGTTGTTGATTCACTGCAAATTTCAAATCACGTTAAAAAAGAACACACTTTTATAAGCCATGAATAATCTATATTGCCGCTCAAACAATTATACAACCCACTAATTGGATTTTTGATTGATATCAAGGACTATTGAACACACAATCAATTACCAATATATTAATATATAATGTAACAACTACAATAAGCCAAACTATTGTAAGCCATGGAAAGTGCTTCTTGAAAGAGTACAGAGAAATCTATGAATGTACATCCGGCTTGAAATCCACTAGAAATAGCCACTTGGCCGTTCCATCAACAGCCCTTGTAGGGTAAAAGCTTTATGACACTATTTTATAATAACATGAAGGAAACGTTAAAAACTATAACATTTACCAATCCTTGAAAACTAGGTAACAAGCATATTAGTATTAGAGATGATATGTTTAAAGTTACCAAAGTGAATGAGAACCAATTTAAAGCAATTCAACTTGCTTTCAGTAGAACTTTCGATCCATGAAACATTTTAGAATCTAAAACATTCTAGAAGCTAGAAATACTTGAAACTTATAATTGATTAAAGTAATTTAACTATGAGGTCCTTGAATGTGCCAAGATGAAATAAATTAAATCAGCATTTGTCAAATAGAAAGCACCATTAAGCCCATTAGTTAGAAAAAAAATCGGTTGAATACTTATAGTTGAATCTAAGTTCCTACAAAGTGTGGCAGAGTTATATACACTATCATATCACCTTCATGTAATTTGAATTCTGGACCAATTTTAAAGATGATATTAAAAACATAAACACACACACACACAAATGGGTTGTAGAGTGCATACTATTTCCATACCGGTGGGAGCTTTTTAGTTTTCTTGTAATAGCAATCAAGTCGGTGAATTCTGCTTTCGACCAGAATTAACCTAAACTTAGAGTCTTTGTCCTTCCTGTTTCTCTCAAGATGCTTACAAATAGAAACTGCCTTCTTGATCAAATGATAAAGATCCTCGGAAATTTCGGGTGTAAGTCCTGAAAACCAAAAGGCCAACTAACCTTTTTTCCTTACCATCATACAAACATTAATATATACATATATATAGCTATAGGGAAGTTCATATAGAAATAACATAATACCGTGGGCTTTGAGAATGCGCAAGATTTTGTTGTCGGTGACGCTCTTGATTTGCGCGATACCATGAGAATCTCAGAGAATGACACCAATCTGCAACTGAGTCAGACCCTTCTTCACAAATTTGTAGATATTATCTTCAACCTATATGAAGCAGAAATTGTAAGCATTGAGGAAGAAATTACATGAAGTTAATAACCAATAATAGATTTGAAGTGGGTTTACATCTTATGTAGAGATCTTGAGCTAGCTGTGTGGCGTTCTCTTGTAGGGCAATGCCAAAGTTGAGATACCCTTACTGCAACACAAAACCAGAGAAAAGCAAATCAGAAAAACATGTTTTACAGTAATACAGAGGAAATTGATGGAGGGGATAGAACTATACGAACCCATGACTGTGCATACGACCCATCTTCACTGAGCTACGCGGCCTTCAAATCCTGGTTGGAAATGCTCTTCTAACAGTTGTCTTTCAGCTACCATGACTATCTCTCACTATGCAGAGGTGGGCTTCTCTAAGAAGCCACTTTATTTGCAAAAACCCAGTATGTGAACCCAAACATTCCAACTCACCTAACTGTGCTTTTGTTTTTTTGGGTCATCGGGCGTTTGGGAAGCTAGGCAGCTTTCCCATACAGACCCTTAGAGGAAACACTTATATTAGAAGGGGAAGCCGCAAACTTTGAACCGGATACCGGATAATAATATTAAAAAAAAAAAGCTAAACCAACTTTGGTGCCACAAGACATAGGCTTGGGATTACTCTTTTTTTTTTCAACTGGGTCTAGATTATCAGAAACCAGGGATTTAGGGAGTATACTTTAATTATAATGCTCCAATCTGATTATCATTAAGCAGGGCAGTACAATATATAAGAGTTACTAAACTCTTCTAAGACTAACACGTGTACACTGACGTGTCTTGTTTGTTACAACCATCAGAACTTACTACCCACTTGACCACAAGCATACTTATATCATATAATATGCACCCTACTACTCAGCCTTTGTAATAAGAATTAGAATTCCAATCCTACCCCCAAATGAAATTAATACAATCTTCCTTGCTCATAATCCGAAAGAGAGACCGAAGATAGGTAAACATGCCATATGAGACAGGTTTTATAAGTATATCAGCACCTTGCTCAGAAGCAGGTACATATCCCACTTGAACAAGACCAGCAGCAAGTTTTTCCTGAATGAAGTGTAAGTCAAGTTCAACATGTTTAGTTTTGGAATGTAGCACCGGATTACTAGCTAAAGCAACTGCCCCTGAGTTATCACACCATACCACATGAGGGCTGACAGTAGAGATGTGCATTTCTTTAAGTAAGGCAACAATCCATATGACTTCGGTAACCGCATCAGCCACAGAACGATACTC
This sequence comes from Albizia julibrissin, assembly GCA_037074505.1. Classification (NCBI taxonomy): domain Eukaryota; kingdom Viridiplantae; phylum Streptophyta; class Magnoliopsida; order Fabales; family Fabaceae; genus Albizia; species Albizia julibrissin. Next base: position 32,753,391 of record CM073484.1, on the reverse strand, counting down.
AGCTTCAGTGGTATGACGAGACACCACCTGTTGTTTCCTCGAGGTCCAAGTGATTGGGTTAGGACCAAGGAAGGAGCAGAAGCCACTAATAGAGCGACGATCATCTCTGTTGGTTCCCCAGTCAGCATCAGCAAATGACTGAACTCGTAGCTGGGAAGCAGGCTGAAGATGAAGTCCAAAATGAGCAGTACCAACAAGATAACAAAGAAGACGTTTAACGCACGCCCAATGAGCAACCTGTGGGGCATGTAAGTATTGACAAAGACGATTAACTGGAAATGAAATGTCAGGACGGGTATAGCACATATATTGCAACTTACCAAGTGTGCTCCTATAGAGTGTGGGATTGGGAAAACAATCACCAGAGTTAGCAGTGAGTATGACATTAGTGGCCATGGGAGTGGGTGCTGAATTAGCAGCAAGGAGACCAACATCAGCAAGTAATTGAGACACATACTTGCGTTGGGAAAGAAATAGGCCTGAAGCAGACCTGTGAAATTCAATTCCCAAAAAAAAGCAAAGCTCACCAAGCTGCTTGAGAGAAAAAATACCACTCATAGTGTCCACAAGATCAGCAATGCATGACTCATCAGAACCAGTAATGATTAGATCATCAACATAAACAACCAGAAATATGGTGCTCTGAGGTGTAGTATGAATAAAAAGACAGGGATCAGCTTTAAAAGGATGAAACTGGAGAGTGCACAAGAATTCCTGAAGCTTGGTGAACCAGGCACGAGGTGCCTGTTTCAACCCATAGAGAGACTTCTGAAGTTTGCAAACAAGAGGATGGCCAGCATCATCAACAAATAGATGTTCAAAGCCAGGAGGAGGATCCATAAAAATGTCTTCAGTGAGATTGCCATTAAGAAACGCATTATTGAAGTCAATTTGATGAAGTTTCCAATCATTGGTAAGAGAAATAGTAAGTAATATTCTTACCGTGGCAGCCTTAATAACTGGACTAAAAGTCTCATTGTAGTTAGCCCCAGCCTCTTGAGAGAAACCTTTTGCAACCAACCTCCCTTTCCTACGAGCAAGAGAACCATCAGCATTTGTTTTAGATTTAAACAGTCATTTACACCCAATAGTGTGTCTATCAGCAGGCAAAGGAACCGGAATCCAAGTTCCAAATTTAACAAGGGCATCAAATTCATCCTGAACAGCTTGCTTCCATAGGGGATCAGACATAGCATCATCAATAGTGGTGGGACACGAGGTGTCTACAAGGGTGAGAAAGACCTTGGGCTTGAAAATGCCAACCTTGGACCTAGTAACCATAGGATGAAGATTAGTAGTAACAACCCGAGGTTCATTGACAGTAGACAGATTATTAGAAGAGACCAAAGTTGGGGCTGATACACTAATAGGAGATATAGGGGCTGACTGTTCTTCAGAAGAACCTGAGAGTAAGACAGATCCAGGATCAACAGCTGTGTCAAGTGCAACCTTAGTAACACTATATTGATTTCCCCTGGGAAAAATATGTTCATTAAACCGAACATGGCGAGAGATATACACCTTTCATGTATGAAGATCAAGACACTTATAACCCTTATGAGAACTATTATACCCGAGAAAAACACATGGAGTGGAACGAAAGTCTAATTTAGTAGAGTTATAAGGTCGGGTGTAGGGGAAACATTCGCACCCAAAAACCCTCAACATCATATAATCTGGACTACTGCCAAAAAGTTTATCATAAGGAGAAAGACCATTCAGAACCTTAGTAGGAAGACGGTTAAGTAGAAATGCAGCAGAAAGGAATGCATCAGGCCAATATAACAGGGATAAGGAAGCATGAGCTAATAAGGTGAGGCCAGTTTCAACAATACTACGATGTCTACGCTCAACAAGACCATTCTGTTCAGATGTATAAGGACATGAGAATCGTTGTTCAATGCCATGCTGAGCAAGAAAAGATTTAAACACAATAAGTTCACCACCATTGTCACTCTGAACTGCCTTAATTTTCTTGTTTAATGTATTTTCAGCAAGGGACTTAAACTCCTGAAATTTTAGAATAGCTTCTAACTTATGACGAAGGAAATAAATCCAAGTAAATATGCTGTAAGCATCAACAAATGCCAGATAATAAGCAAAGCCATGAGAAAGAAGGGGAGCAGGGCCCCAAATATCCATTACTATTAATTCCAGAGGTTGTGTATACACTGTGTTAGATGGAGAAAAGGGAAGTTTGTGACTCTTGCCCAATTGGCATGCAGTACACACAGTAGATACATTTGAGGATGAAAATGGAATTTTATTAGTAGAGAGAATACTTTTGACAGTGTCATAAGCTGGGTGGCCGAGCCGGTGATGCCAAAGAGACAAGGAATCTTGAGAAATAGCAGAGTAAGCCACAATACTATCAGGAACTAAGCCATGAGACTTGACTGAGGTAGGCAACGGGTAGAGTCCAGAGACTTCAGGCCCACATGTAAGGATATGATGAGTCTGCAAATCCTTTACAATGCTTCCATGAGGGAAAAATTCAACGGAAACATTGTTTTCTTTTGTAAACCGAGCTATAGAAACTAAATTCTTTTTCATACGTGGAACACATAAGATTTTTGGTAAGTGAAAAACACCAAGAGTAGACTCACCAATATGTGTAATTAAAGTTGAATCCCCTGTACCAACCTTTACAGTACCATGAGAAGACCCAGGAGCTAGAGTATTCAACGTAGCAGGATCATAAGTGATGTGCTGAGTTGCACCCGAATCAAAGTACCAGGCTGAATCAGAGATAGATGCAGGAGTGGCAATGTAAGCCTGAGCCAGAGCAGGTGTGGCAGATTCGATGAAGCAGCTGGAGGAGTGTCATGAGAAGTGACTGCAGAGACAGATGGCTTGGACACAGATGAGGGTGGAACAGATGGATGAAGGTGCTCCTCAGCAGCAGAGATGGGAACAGCAGTAGTGGACAGAGACATAGAGTTAGATGAGGTACCATAAGTATTGTAAGCACTTGAATCAGTGGAAGAGGGAGCAATGGGATCAAATTCATACCTGTAATAACAAGTACGTGCAATATGACCAGCCTTGGAGCATATCTGACACTGAGGCCGATGAGATTGGCGTCCACCACCACGACCACGTTGCATTCCTCGACCAAAGCTACCACCACCACCACGAAACGGATTATGACCAGAGCCACCAGGTGGACGTTGACCACGACCAGTAGTGTAAGGAGCTTGCGAATAATAAGCCAGTGCAGAATCATCATCATCAGAATAGATATGGTGTGCTTGAACAGAGACACTGTTAGTTAGAAAACTTTTCTGCCGCGCCTCGGTGTCAATTAACATATTAGCCACCGTATCAAGATCATAACGAGGACGAGCGTCATTGATCACCGTAATCACAGCATCAAATTCAGCAGTGAGTCCATTCAATATATAGGAAATGTGAGTGGATTCATCAGTTTTATCGCCTAGAATAGCCAAGTGATCACAGATAGATTTTATGTTGGCCAAATATTCACGCATATTTAATACTCCTTTCTTCTGAGTACTTAACTAATTTTTGTACATTAAGATCTTAGAATCTGACTTAGTAGAGTAAAGTTTAATGAGTTTACCCCAAATCTGTGCTGCTGAGTTCAGACCGACGAGTTCCGGTAAAATGGATGGCGTAACCGAGGCAAGAAGCCAGGAGGCAAGGGCAGAGTCAAGTGACTCAAACTCTTCAAACGCTGGATTCGAGATTGGCATACCAGAATCATCGCAGATCTGAGCCGATGGAACCGGAACCGTACCATCAAGAAAGTGATGAAGACGATGTTGTTTCACCATAAGATAGACTTGCTGTTGCCAAAGGAGGAAGTTGTGATCATCGAGCCGAATGGTGATCTTTTTGTTAGAAAAATTGTGATTGTTGGCTGCAACAACAGGGAAAGATAGCGATGGTCCGATGCCAGAACTGGAGCTAGGAAACAACATCTTGAGCAGAGGAATCAAGCCGAAATGGCGACTTCTCTGTAATCGATATCAAGGATTGATTTCCGGTGGTAATCGGAGTTAAGCTGTGGTGGCTAGCTCAGATACCATATCAGAAACCAAGGATTTAGGGAGTATACTTTAATTATAATGCTCCAATCTGATTATCATTAAGCAGGGCAGTACAATATATAAGAGTTACTAAACTCTTCTAAGACTAACACGTGTACAGTGACGTGTCTTGTTTGTTACAACTATCAGAACTGACTACCCACTTGACCACATGCATACCTATATCATCTAATATAGATTAACTAAGTAAATATATATATTTTTCTCAGCTCAATGGAATGCTTTGACAACACTGTGATTGAAAGCATATTGGCCAAATATATGTGAAAAGGCCAATGCCTTGTGTTTCTTTTTCCAAGGTTATCTTTACTATTAAGGAGTTGAATATTTGTATTAAAAAAAGTTGGAATATATAATAGTAGTAAGCAGTTAAATGCATTCTTTTCAGTTACTATTTTGGCTATCGATGAGACTTTAATGTGATTCAATATAGGCCTAAATTACAATTTTATCCTCTGATAAAACAAAATTGCATGTTTATTATTCTTGGAAGAATTATTCGCATCCAAAAAAAACGTGAACTAATTTGACCTGTAATATTTTAAAATCAATAAGGCAATTTATTAAAATAATGTACAATGATACATAAAATATTGGGAAAATGGTTAAAAGATACCTTTTAAGTAAATTAATTATTAAATGGTACCAATATGCAATCAAGCATCCATAATGTGCAATCAGCATTCACATGTGCAAAAAACATTCCTGCAAAAGTGCAAACATCATCCCTTGTGTGCAAAATATAATCCTTCGTGTGTAACATATCATCCGCCCGTGTGCAACATACCACCCACCATGTGCAATGGTAGCAATGGGCAATTAATTTACTTGCAAAGTTTTTTTTAGCAATTCTCCCTAAAACATTGGGCCTTTATGCATTAGATAATAAACTCAGCATTACCACAAAGCCAAAACCACTCAAAGCAAAACAGAAAACATACAAAAAATGAAAACCATAAAAACAACTATCATAATTAAACAAAGACAAAAATGAAAGACTATGAACCAGTTTACCATTGCATTTCAGATATTGCACATACGAAGAATATTGCTAGCAGTAAGGTAGATGACAAAGAGCTATATTTGCACTATAGGAAGCATATAGCAACGACCACTCAAACGATCACCACTAGGATAAAGGACTCAGATATCTCAAATGATATTGAAAACACAAATGGAAAGAATTTCCAGAAGCAAGAGATATGAACAAAAAAGGCAGAGAAAGCCAGCAACAAACCTCATGATAATATCCAAATGTGATTAATAACCATGCATAAAGCAACAAACACACAAGCTAGAGAAGAAAACCAATCACAAAATAAATAAAACAAACCAAACAATAAAAATAAAATCTACGAGTAGTCTGAAGTAAGCAAACCCTTATTCCATGACTGGTAGACGCCCAAAGTGTCATGCCGTAGCCACATGAGCCTTTTTGGCAGAAGGCTGATACACACCCAGAGATGCAAGACAAAGGCACCCAAGACATTGTTAGTCAAGTTTCAACTTTCCATTCGACATTGTCTGCCACCCAAGCCACTTCTAAACCTTGTTGCGTATATTACGTAAAACATTCAAAAAACGCGTATCATGATGACCCTTAGCCGAGCTTTGTAAATTGACCCAATTAATTCTAAGCCTCTTAGCATTAAAGTTACATGATAAACAAGATCATGCAACTTAAAAAAACAATTAATTAGTGAAGGAATTTCATCATTAATTAATTAGTGACAGTCTATTTAACAACAGAATCGTATAATTCTGTCATTCAATTCTATTGCTAATCCATGGTTTTTTTAGTTTGTTTCCTTGTGTACAAGAGAGTTTTAGCCAAGTTATCAAAATAATGCAAGGTATCATGTGTAGTTGAACTCAAGTACTCTTCACCGTCAAGATGAATCATATTAGCTCATTAGCTCGTTCTAGTCACATTCTTGCGGCATCAAAGCTAGTAAGAATAGCTCTTGCCTTTCCGATGACCCTTTGAGGGAGATAGTAATAATATTCTAAAAAATTCGTTCATTTCTGCGCTTCCATTAAAGCCAGCAAACAATTACAAATATTATTTTAGAGTCACGAAAATAATAAAATAGAAAAAATATATTATGGGGATTGTAACATCCCAAAATTTAATGTAAGGATTAATTTATGAAAACTAGATAGTAAGCTCAATTTTGGAACCTACAAAATTTAAGGAAACTTAAATTTGACAAAGGGAAAAATTAGGACCTAGTGTGTGTAATTAATAGGATAAAAATATAACTATATATATATTTAAAAGCTTACCAACACAAGAGACAAACACACATAGCAGGTGGCTTTCTTTTTTGATGCATGAAGACACACGTACCATACAAACACTCACACCTACACTCTCATCAAAACAACACTCACCTACTCTCCATTATCTTCTCATTTGACCAGCGTACACACACCCTTATCACCTAATTAATCAGTAAATATAATACTCTCTTCCCTCTCCATTCAATGTTCATACAACAACTGAAACATAAGAGAAGAAACAGAAAAAAAAAGATAGAGAGGCTTTGAAAAAAACAGAACAGAAGAAGAAATACGTGAGTGAAAGAGTTGAAAAGGAGTAAGGAAGAAGAAGCTCCAAATCCTACATGCAAGCCTATAATCTGATATAGGTGAGTTCTCTTCACATATTTCTAACAATTTCCATTAGATTAGAGGCTGTTTTCTGCTGGTTTGGGTGGCTGGAAGTAAGAAAATTCGTCGAAAAAATTGCTATTACCGATCAGTTTCAAAACCAGCAATCATGTAACCATTTTACATGGGATTTTCGATCTCTTTTCTTCTGAAAACATGTCCTCAAACCCAAGGAACATGTTTAGGAGTATGTAGAGTTAAAATCTTTGAGATTGGAGTCCAAAATTATGGCTGTATGTGAGTTTTAAAAACTCTGTTTTGGTCGTCAGAAAATAGAGTTTCTGTCGGAAACTTACAGAAGCTCAAATGGAGGATACAGATGGATTTTTCACCTTATTATTTTAATTATGGAAACTTTAGGAGGTTTAGTATGAAATAGAAATAAGAAGAGCTCAATTTGGTGTCAAAACGAATAAGTTATTAATTTTTGAAGTTAGACTGTCAAAACTGACGTTTATCAGAGTCAGTCAGTTTTGTGTGGCTTTATGACCAACCAAATAACATCCATTATTTACGAAACTTTACAGGGTGTTATTAGACATAACAAGCTTTAAAATGAGTGGTATAATGCATCATTTAGATATCTGTAGAGGAAGTTATGATTTTTGAAAAATGGGTTTGGAAACAGGTGCTATCCTGGAAGTCCAGATTTTGGCCGTCGATTTCATCATGTTTTTAAGCAATGTAATCTTTTCCAATGGACATGAAACTTTCCAGAATGACATTTCATATTCTAAGATTTAATTTGATATATAGTTTCTATTATTTGGATTAGTATGTTGAGAGATATGAAGTTTTGAAGTTGGTTGCTCTCAAACTATATTTCTGGAAAACAGATTGGTTGTGTCGAAATTTTGGAAAACCAAACCTTAACCAAAAATTATGAAACTTTCCAGCTATAAATTAGACATTCAGAGCTTTAATTTGATATGTGGATCACAATTTTTGGACGAGTATATTAGGAGATATGGATTTTCAACGTTGTACTATGTTTATGGAGACTAATCTAGAATAAGGGTATTTCGGGAAATTCTGGAAGTAATATGGTAATACTGGGTAGATTTTGATATTTTTCCATAAAATTATATTTCAATATCTTCATTTAGGCTTTGGACCCCAGTCAATTTCTATTTTTTTAGAATTAGTTATGATTTTTCAAAGTTGACTGAAAAATCTGCCAATTTTCTGAAGAATAGTAAAATTGCACTATACAAAAGTGTATTGTGTAGAAGCCACTGAAACTGAGATAACCAGCAAAATGTGATTAAAGGCAGTAGTAATACAAGTAATAACTATTACTTGTTAATTTTAATTTATAGGATTTGTAATAGTCCGAGCCGGAGAAAAAGTATTGGATAAAGAGTTGGACCGAAAAGGACCCAGGTAGTAATTCTTTCTCTCATGCACTATGTGATTATTTATATGTTGTGTATTCCATTTTCTGTAACATGACAGTGCCTGTGGCACAACACGCGAATAAGTCAGGGTCTAAACATATCGTTTGACCATGGACACGAGTTTAGCCGGGGTTGCAAACAGTCGTTTGGCCTTGGACAGTATGCATACAACACTAGTTAGCATTTTACATATCATGGTGCATTGCATATTTATTTATCGCATTTTATATGACTGATTGTACATTACTACTGAGATTAATATTCCAGCAGAGAGCAGCGGCTCTAAGGGCAAAACCATAATTACTGGCAGATGAAGGTCCAGTCATAGTCGGGAGTTACAGCTGGTTATCTTTAGTTGTAGAATTTATTTCTTTTGGATTTGTTTATATTTTTCAAACCATATGAGCATTTTTTGTAATATAAGTAAGTACTTATTATCAGTATAGTTTCACTATTTCTGTATGCCATCTGAACTACGCATTTATTATTCAGCAAATATCAAGATATTAAGGGGTTTGACATTTTTGGTATCAAAGCAGTGGTTCTGGCCACATTGTGCGTAGTTCTGGCAACAGAATAGTATACTGATATGCTTAATTATACAGTGACAAGAACAGCGAAGTGAATTACTTCGGCTGGTTCACAGTCAAGCCTTAGAGAAAACGTAAATACTTGGAGGGCAGTATAAGGATGACCCTAATTAGTTTGGTAAGGCTAGAGTATAGGCCTTAACCTAGACTAGAATCACCAATAGGCTGACTAGTGTAAGACAGATAAGCTACAGACAACTTGGTGGGTCTCAGAGAGTAAATCACAGTGTCTGAGTCCGAGTACATGTATCGGCACTGATATGTAGTCCCTACACAATATTTTAATGCCTGGAGGCAATAAACACGACTTTTGAGACAAGGGCAGGCACGGGGTACCCGTGGTCAGAAGCAGTTGGAATCGGTATTTGTATTTCTGTATGAGTACACAAAAGTTAAGCGTGCTCAACCCAGGAAAATCTTGAGATGGGTGACCCCTGGGAAGTTACATGAACATGTTATGTAACGTAAAAGAGCAAGAACATGTTATACAGTAGCTCAGAGGCTGTATATTATTACACGTTTTCTTTATCTATTGTAAACCTCTGTTATATGTTATTACAGGAGTACTTGTCTACCCAATATGTTATGAAATGACCGATATACCCTTATGTTATGACAAAATAGAATATTAGAGTGGCACAGTAGAAGCATAGTAAACCTATTCATAATTCTTGAAAGTTGCAAGAGAGGTTGTCAGTTGCACTAGTGATTATCATCCCACATTACAATATGACCTGTGAGGTCGGCAGTGACACAACATATGTGGTATACTGTATGGCTTATGTGGTCCAAATGATGCAGCAATGAGGCAGCCTTATCAGAGCATGTTATTCAACCCCATGATCAGAATGCACCCCTGACATGGCCAGATGAGAGTTCTGGTTGCACTGGTGAAAAGCACAAGTAGCCCTATGGTCGAGAGGCGGTGCGTAAAACATGCGGCTGAGGTGGTGTAGCCAGAAATTTTACATCCTGCGTGATGTACAGTGATATTACCCATGTAAACCTATGTGGTTTGTAGGAACATGACCAATATAGGATACAATGACACCACTTATGTAGCATATAGTCACACAATCTGCATGGGTTGTGGTGACCCACGTAAATAAAGATAGGATGAGCTCTAGAATAGTAGGGCATAATGGTGGCAATTACCTCTTAAACAGTACGATGTTAACAATTCCATAATCAACTACCCCACTCATGTGGTAAAGCTAGCAACAGTTAATTTTGATTTGAGAGCATGAGATAATTATGGACAGATTGATACCTGCTCTAGAACATTTATATGACAAGTAAAGATACCACGATGTGACAAATAAGGATAAAGCAATCATTTTGGTCCGGAACAAAATCATTGTCTTAATCCTAAATAATGCACACCGTACGGGAAGTAACGGTCAAATAGTCCTTTGACCCTGAACCCCGAGCAGATGGACATATTTCTAGACAGAGCTGGTTATAGACAAACAAGAGTAAAGACAGACATAGAAATAGTAAGTCCAGCGTACACAATTGTATTAAGCAGTAATATCAAAATATTTAGAGTTGTGAAAACAGAACAGCTTAAGCCGTAAGGCTAAATATATCGGGCAGAGTCCCAATAAGGTAATGAGACTTAGAATCATTAGCGTACTATATGTACTAAGGTCATAAAACTTGTTGAACTAGTATTCCTCAGTTTAGCAAATTGCTAAGCAATTAGAGTATGCAAAACATAAAACAAAGGCAATAAGACCCAAGGTACATGTTTGCATGGGGCAGTAAGACCCAACAAGAACTTTGTGATGTATAGAATAATATTGAACACGTTGAAGGGTAAGCAACTCCATGTCAAGTTAAGCAAGTATAGGTTGTGGTTACAGGAAGTTAAATTTTTGAGCTATATGATCTCACAGCAAGGAGTCTCAGTAGATTCAAATAAGGTAGAAATAGTACTGAATTGGAAGAGGCCAGAAACAGTATTTGAGATACACAATTTTTCTGGATCTTACAGGTTATTATACGCGATTCATACAGAATTTCTCCAGAATAACTTTGTCGTTGATAAAATTGACATAGAAAACTCAACCTTTTGTGTAGGACAACAATTGTGAGAAGAGCTTCACAGAGATGAAACAGAAATTAACAACAACACTAGGGTTAACAATCCCAGATCCACAGTTGACCTTTGTTGTCTACACAAATGCCTATGGGCATGGATTGGGATGTGTTATGATGCAACAAGGCCGAGTAGTGGCATACGCATCTCGTCAGCTGAAGCCTCACAAACAAAAATATCCTACACATGATCTTGAGTTAGCAACAATTGTATTTGCACTAAAAATCTGGAGACACTATCTATATGGGATGACTGTAGAGTTGTACTGTGACCACAAGAGCTTAAAGTATTTATACGATCAGAAATAGCTCAATATGTGGCAGCTCAGGTGGATGGAGTTACTTAAAGACTATAATCTGGAGATCAAGTATCATCCAGGTAAGGCTAATGTAGTAGTAGATGCATTGAGCCACAAAACAATGCAGGTAGCAGCCCTTATAATTCACGAGCAAAGGCTGATTGAAGATTTTAGGAATCTTAATCATTCTAACCAGATCAGGATTAACAACACCAATGTTATTCAGATAGAGAATAATCTAAGAGCAGTCATAGAAGAAGCTCATATGCAAGATAAACACGCACAGTCTATTAGAGACATGATTACAAACAGAGAAACTCAGGAACATGACTTGTCATCAAGTAGGCTAGTCAGATATAAGAAGCAAATATATGTTCCACCACAAATTGAGTTGAAACGACAAATCTTGGAAGAGGCACACATGAGTAAATATACTTTACATCCAAGAGCAAGTAAGATGTACCACAATCTAAAATCCACATATTGGTAGCCAAGCATGAAAAAGGACGTGACAAAGTTTGTTGCTCATCATAAAGTCAAAGTTGAGCATCAACGACCTTTAGTGTTACTGCAAAACCCTGCAATTCCTGAGTGGAAATGGGAGAGCATCACCATAGATTTTGTGACAGGACTGTCAAAGGTATGAAATCATGATGCAATATGGGTGATAATAGATCGATTTACAAAGATAGCTCATTTCTCCTAATTAGCATTTACTATTCTTCCGATAAACTTGCAGACATTTATATTAAGGAGATAAGGTGTCTACATGGTACGCTAAAGAACATCATATCTGACAGAGATCCTTGATTTACTTCCAAATTTTGGAAGGTGGTACACAAGGCTTTGGGTACAAAGCTCTGATTCAATACGGCCTATCATCCTCAGACATATGGGAAAACGGAAAAAAAATAAATAAATAAATTCAGACACTACAAGATATGCTTAGAGCATGCGTGATTGATTTTAAAGGAAGTTGCACCAATTCCTTCCTTTGGTAGAATTCGCATACAACAACAATTATCATTCAAGCATTCAAATGGCTCCCTACGAAGCGTTGTACGGAAGGAAGTGACAATCACCCTTGTATTGGGCAGAGCTATCTGAGAAGCAGATATACGGGTCAAATATTATTGATCAAACAACAGAGCAGATAAAGTTGATTAAGCAGAGGTTACTAACTGCACAAAGTCGACAGAAAAGTTATGCTGACAAAAGGCAAAAACCTCTTGAATTTGAAGTTGGAGACCATGTATTCATGAAGGTTTCGCCTACTACTAGCATTAGCAGGGCATTAAAGGTGAAGAAGCTAAGTCTGAGGTATATTGGACCTTTCGAGATCTTGTCTAAGATTGGGCCAGTAGCGTATCAAATAGCTTTACCCCCAAGTTTGAGTGGACTACATGATGTCTTCCATGTGTCAGTTGAAGAAATATCAACCTGATCCAGACACATGTGATTGAATATGAAGATGTTGACATGCGAGATGATTTGACGTATGAGGTCACACCAGACCGAATTATTGATCGACAGGAGAAACAACTAAGACATAGGAGTATTCCATTCATCAAAGTGGTATGGAAGGGGTTATCTCATAGAGAAGCAACTTGGGAAGCTGAAGAAGACATGAAGAGACGATACCCAGAATTTATGTCTTCATATATGTAACAAATTTCGAGGACGAAATTAATTTTACGGGGGGAGAATTGTAACATCCCAAAATTTAATGTAAGGATTAATTTATGAAAACTAGATAGTAAGCTCAATTTTGGAACCTACAAAATTTAAGGAAACTTAAATTTGACAAAGGGAAAAATTAGGACCTAGTGTGTGTAATTAATAGGATAAAAATATACCTATATATATATTTAAAATCTTACCAACACAAAAGACAAACACACATAGTAGGTGGCTTTCTTTTTTGATGCATGAAGACACACGTAACATACAAACACTCACACCTACACTCTCATCAAAACAACACTCACCTACTCTCCATTCTCTTTTCATTTGACCAGCGTACACACACCCTTATCACCTAATTAATCAGTAAATATAATACTCTCTTCCCTCTCCATTCAACGTTCATACAGCAACTGAAACATAAGAGAAGAAACAGAAAAAAAAGATAGAGAGAGCTTTGAAAAAAAAACAGAACAGAAGAAGAAATACGTGAGTGAAAGAGTTGAAAAGGAGCAAGGAAGAAGAAGCTCCAAATCCTACATGCAAGCCTATAATCTGATATAGGTGAGTTCTCTTCACATATTTCTAACAATTTCCATTAGATTAGAGGCTGTTTTCTGCTGGTTTGGGTAGCTGAAAGTAAGAAAATTCGCCGGAAAAATTGTTGTTACCGATCAGTTTCAAAACCAGCAATTATGTATGTCATCTGAACTACGCATTTATTATTCAGCAAATATCAAGATATTAAGGGGTTTGACAGGGATTGATGTTCTTAGTCATAAAGCATGCTTCTAAATGATACGTCAAATATAAATTAAAAAAAAAAGGTCTTCTTTATGGGTTTAAAGGGAAAAAATCCCCAAAAATTTCCACTAAATAGCATTGAGTATCTAGAAGGTTTTAAAGGAAGCACTTTTTGGCTACTTAAGCCAACTAGACCTCTTGCTTCGTTTTAAATGCTCTTCCCACATAGAGAGAGAGAGAGATTTGAGTTATTTAGATTTTCTTTGATTTTTATCCAATTATCAGTCCTTATTTATTTGATATATAATTCGAGCAACAACAGTGGATTCTGTTTGATTGTGAAGAAAATTAGTACATTATATTTAATTTGTTGCAATCAACTGAACCATCACCGTTCTATCTTTTTTTAGTTTACATTTAATGAATTAGTTTGATTTGTTTTATATATTTTGTCTAAGTCTTGACTTGAGCGCCAAAAAAAAAAAAAGACTTAGACTTTTGCGCATGAATGATCAACATCATTTAGCAATTATGTATATATCTTGTATAGTTATGCAGTTTTTGATATCCTTTAATTATATATTTACTATGATATTGAATTGCACAACTGAGATTCTTAGGTTTTTATGGACAAAATTTTCCAAGTCAATTGAAAAAGAAATACAACCCATCAAAAGCCTTTCAAATTTGCTTAGTATATGCCCGTATTGGAGAAATATCAATAGCACAATCCATTAAGAAACAACCACCGAGTTTCGTTCATTATCATTTTTCTGTAATTATGTTTTCTTTTATGGACCAAGTCAAGTGAGAAAATATTAGCAAATTTCAATGTTTTCCCTCACGTTTTGAGTATCAACTAAAAGTGGGCTTTGGAGACCAAAATTTTTTCTTCTCCTTTTTAAATGAACAATATCATTATGTGTTGTAAAAAATTATATATGTAATACTACATTGCCTTATCAATTTTTTAGTGCATTGCGTTTCTAAGGCAAAATTCACTTTATTAATTGTTTTATATTTTGTTTTTGATTGGCTTTTACAGTAAATTGAGTTGCTATGACTTGAAACATATATCTTCCAAATTTCATTTAGTAGGCATGATTAGTACATATTACTCTGGTTCTTGATATGACATTTTGTTTGCAGTGCCAAATACACTATACGAATAAGATCTTACATACAACTGTAGACACTACAAAAAAAATGATATTTTATGGCGGTGTATTTATAGTAGTTAATAATAACCGCTATAAATTACATGATTTATAGTAGTTTTGAACTAAATCGGTACAAATTTAACAATTATATATATCTCTTCTATAGTTATGTAGTTTTATAATATCTTTTAATTATATCTTATTATGATTGAATTGAACAACTGAGATTTTTAGGTTTTTGTGGACAAAAATTTTCCAAGTCAAGTGAAAAAGAAATACAATCCATCATAAGCCTTTCAAATTTGCTTATAATATCTTCCCATATTGAAGAAATATCAGTATCACAATCCGATAAGAAACAACCCCCAGTTTCGTTAATTATCTTTTTTCTGTAATTATGTTTACTTTTATGGACCAAGTCAAGTGAGAAAATATCAGCAAATTTCCCTGTTTTTCTTTACGTTTTGACTATCAACTAATAGTGGGCTCCGTAGACCAAAATTTTGGCTTCCCCTTTTTGAAAGAACAATACCATTCTGTATTTTAAAAAATTATATATGTACGACACTGCTTTATCAATTTTTTAGTGCATTGATAACTCCACCGAAAAATGTTTCTAAGGCAAAATTCACTTTATGTGTTTTATATTTTGTTTTTGATTGGCTTTTACAGTAAATTAAGTTGCTATGACATGAAAAGTATATATATACAATGATTTTTTCCTTTCAAATTTCATTTAGTAGGCATGATTAATACATATTATCTTGGTTCTTGATATGACATCTTATTGGTAGTGCCAATTGTGCTATGCGAAGGAGATCTTACTTTAAGGAATGGAGACACTATAAAAAAAACGAAAAAAAGACATTTATCAATAGTGGTGCATTACTGCTACAAATATCTATAATGGTTTTAAGCTAAACCGTTACAGATTTAACTATTATGTATATATCTTTTATAATTATGTAGCTTTTTTATATCTTTTAATTATATATTTACTTTGATTGAATTGAATGACTGAGATTTTTAAGTTTTTGTGGACGAAATTCTCCAAGTTAAATGAAAAAGAAATACAACCCTGAGCCGATTGATATTAGCAGTTTGAAAATTTGAATATTTTGAATTTCATATTACGTAATGTGTCAAACCCCTTAATATTCTGATATTCGCTATATAATAAATGTGTCGTTCAGATGGCAAACAGAAATAGTGAAACTATACTGATAATAAGTACTTACTGATAATACAGAAAATCCTCATCTAGGTTGAAAAATACATACATAGTACAAAAGAAATAAATTCCACAACTAAAGATAATCAGATGTAACTCCTGGCTAGGACCGGACCTTCAATCGCTAGTAATTACGGTTTTGCCCTTAGAGCCGCTGTCCTTTGCTGGAATATTTTTAGATGTTGAAAAAGGGTGAGATCCGAATGAATCTGAGTAGTAATATACAATCAGTCATATAAAATGCAATAAATAAATATGCAATGTACCATGATATGTAAAATGCTAACTCATGTTGTATGCATACTGTCCAAGGCCAAACGACTGTTTGCAACCCCGGCTAAACTCGTGTCTATGGTCAAACGATATGTTTAGACCCTGGCTTATTTGCGTGTTGTGCCACAGGCACTGTCATGTTACAGAAAATGATATACACAACATATAAATAATCACATAGTATATGAGAGAAAGAATTACTACCTGGGTCTTTTTCCAGTCCAACTGTTTATCCAAAACTTTTTCTTCGGCTCGGGCTTTTACTAGTTCCTATAAATTAAAATTAATAAGTAATTGATTATTACTTGTATTACTACTATCTTTAATCATATACTTCTGATTATCTCAGTTTCAGTGGCTTATACACTATATAATTTTACATAGTATAATTTTACTATTCTTCAGCAAATTGACAGATTTTTCAGTTAACTTTGAAAAATCATAACTAATTCTATAAAAATCGAAATTGACTGGGTCCAAAGCCAACATGAAGCTATTGAAATATATTTTCATGGAAAAATATCAAAATCTACCCAGATTTACCATATTAATCCCAGAATTTTCCGAAATACCCCTATTCCAGATTAGTCTTTAGATTAATTTAAATATATAATGGTTTCAAACCTGAGACCAAAACAATTTAAATTTCCAATTTAAGACAGAGTTTAATCTTATATTTGTATAGGATTTTCAAAAAAATTTTAAAATAAATATGTATGGTCTAAATTTTAGTTTGTAAATTCATTATCTTTATCAGTTTAAAAATATTTTATTTAAAATACAGGGCATTTTCTATCTATAGTTCGCGTCGTGATGGTTAACTTATGGGTTTCTGGATACCAGTACGTTATCGAAAGTCTAGCGTATGGATTACAACTTATACAGTCTGCGTCGCAAGTACTAGTACTACTATCGCTACTACTACTACTACTACTACTTATAAATATTTTACAGTCATCCAAAATAAAATGATAACAAACAGTTCATAATTTATTTGCCTCTTATTCGTCCGTCTATATTACCTTCTTACCCTTAGAGCTGGACGCCTTTGTTGTATATCATTTGTTGAAAAATGGGTGAGATTCAAAAGAATCTCAGTAGTACACAGATCACTCATATAATATGCAAATACTAAGCATGTAAAACAAATCATCAAACAGCACAACTTACAGAAATACATCACATAAAAGGGCCTAACCGGTCCCTTATCACAGACTCACAGCGCTTGAGATTTACAATCTGGCTGCCCAGGGCCTCTGCCCCATATAAGGTACAGTCACAGGCTTTCTGCCTTAAACCTACCTGGCTTAAGACGCCCCCGGGTAACTCCCGGTGTAACTTATACTTACGGGTCTTACCGCCTATGGACTATCTGTCCCACACATATACAGATGATATGGTACACATACATGGCATCACATATGATATAAGAGATAAGGTACTACCTGACAGTCTTTCCAAATTTGGTTCCTGTTCTCAGTCTCTTAGGCGTCCCGGGCAAATGTCAAATCCTATAATTTATAATTTACGGATGGGCGAATTATTACTTATTCCAAAATAATTTAAGACACTTTGGTAGGTTATCATTATAGCTAATACCTTAAATCCAATAGGTATTTAATGGACTCATACTAACTCTAAGTATTTAATTTGACCCTTAGAGTCCCAATTATTTCAAAAATACCCTTACTTTTTATTTTTTTCACTATTACTCAATTCTGTCAGAATTTTCAATAATCTTTGAAAATTCATATTTTGGCCTAGAAATATCCAATTAAGGTGGTTCCAAATTATATGTGTCACTTATGAAGTCTATTTTAATAGAAAAATACGTTTAACTACCACCTATACATGAATAATTCTCAGTTTTAAATTTTTCTCGCACTGCCAGAAAATCTTTCCAGTTTCAATAGCTTAACTTCTAAAATTCATAACTAAATATCTAGAACTCCAAATGGTATGGT
The DNA here is from genome assembly GCA_037074505.1 of Albizia julibrissin. NCBI lineage: Eukaryota > Viridiplantae > Streptophyta > Magnoliopsida > Fabales > Fabaceae > Albizia > Albizia julibrissin. The sequence goes on along the minus strand of CM073484.1, from coordinate 32,735,204 downwards.
TCAAAATCCTATATGATCATCTTCAAATATATTTTCAGGGAAAAAGATTACCCTTTATAAATTATAGTTACAAAATTTCCAGAATTTCGTCAAACCTCGTATGTACCATAAAACGTTCCAGATTTATCATCTAATTTTAAAAATTCATATCTCACCATTTATAAACCCAAATGATACATATTATATATCAAATTAAATCTTAAGATGTCTAATTTCCTTCTGAAAAATTTCATAATTTTCGAACTAGGTTTGGTTACCGAAATTTATTTTACAACAAATATGATTTCAGAGAAACTAACCGAACAGCAACTCCTCTTATTTTCTAAAAATTCTAGACTTATATATAATCATCCAAAAATCATAATCTCATGCATTCCCATATAATTTTTCGCGTAGAATTGATTGGAAACCTCAAATTTGACAAATTCTCATTCCTTCTTCATGCACTATTTTTGCCAAAACAAAACCTCACAAGACAATAATTCATTATACTAGGTTTTTATGCTTCCCAAACTACCCAAAAATAGCCTCAAATTAACTACAAAAAGTTAATAATATGCAAAGAGAACTCACCTATATTATGATATAGAATTGTATGTAGAATTTGTAATCACTTCTTCCTTCCTCTGGTAGCACCGATCACTCTTACGTATCTCTTGCTCTCTCTCTTTTTCACTCACTCTCTCTTTTCTTTCTCTTTGGATGTTGGCTGATGAGAATTGAGAAATTTGTGAAGTGTGTGTTGTGTGTTACGTATAATTAAGAGAGTGAGAGAGAATGTTGTTTTTTTAATAATTAAAAATGTGTGTGTGTGCGCCATGTGGGTAGTGTGTGTGTGTTATTTAATTATAAGATTGTGTGTGTGCGCATGACGTGTGATGTGTGGGAAAATGGTGTGTGTTTTTAATTATTATTATATATATAGGTATATTTTTATCATATTAATTACACACACTATGCATTAATATTTCTCTTTGTCTAATTTAAAATTCCTTAAATTTTATAGATTCCATAATTTGGCTTACTATCTAATTCCCATAAATCAATCCTTAGCCTTTGAATAAATTTTGGGATGTTACAATTATTATCAAAAGTCTTTTTTTATTTGTTCGCCCATCACATCTTATTCTTGATATTACAATGTATGTTCACTAAAATTTTTAAAAAAGGGTCCATTGAAAAATTGACAATCAACTTTTTTTCCAAGTTTGTAGCTCCACAACCCCGTCTTCACGGCACATTATTAATCAAGCAGCATTTCCTTTTGAATAAATTACGATGAATTTTTCGAAGTTTTGTTAAAACAGATAAAGCAACTCGTACTAGTTGCTATTTCCATGAAATATTAAGGAGTTTGTAACAGTGACAAAGATTTAGATTTTAAGTTTTGTTTTTATAAAGTTACCTTTATTTTTAAAATGCATATGACGATTGTAAAAAAAAAAAAAACTCCTAATACTAAAATATCATGTCACTACATTGAAGATGACATTGCTAATTGATAAATTTAATTATTAATAAAAGTCTTTGTTTTTGTTCATCCATCAAATCTTTTTCTTTATACTACGATAATGTACATGTGGTCCATAATGTGTAAATATTATACCAAAAAAAAAGTGTTAATATGGGACCCGTTTTGAAAATTCTTTACAAGATGACACTACAAAGTTCAAACCCTTTATTCACGCCACATCAATTCATTCACGCATGTAATATGGGTCCATAATGTCATTCATTGACTTCATTAATTTAAAAATAATTACAACAATTTTTTCTAAATTTCTTTTTCCTTTTTTTTTTGAGCAAGATAAACCGGTAATGGAAATTGCTACTTGCATGAGCTTGGAATTCTGCCAAAAACAAATCTGGAAAATTTGTACCCAATCTAAGACATACAAGAAATTAAGTATATAACAGCCATAAGGTTTTAGGATATGGGTGTGTGTGCGTGTATATAGAGGATAAACTATTTTATTTGTAAATGTTACTGTTGAATGATTTTGTGGTAAATAGTCATAGTTGCCGAATGTTTAAATTTAGGTTTTTATTTAATCTTTGATTAGACTAATCAGTAATCACTTCCATGAAATCACACTCTAAACAAACTAGTCTCTTTAATTAATACAATTTAGTTAATATAATTTGATTAGAATAAAGAAGTTAATTAATTAAGATAGTTAATATGACATTTATTTTCTAAAATATCCTAGTGATCTTCATCATTTGCCTCATTGTCTTTCCTCTTTTATTATTGTTAAGAGAGTATCAATAAAAATATATTAAAAAACTATTGATAAATATAAAAAAATACGTTGTTTATTTAGGTCAAAATTTAATTCTCTAGATATATCCTATATTATAAACTGGTGGAAATATTTTTGTGGCCACCATCCCACGCTCGCCTTAAACCCACGAGGCAGGCCCATAGTTCCACAAGAAGAGGATCTCCATCGACAAGATCATTTAGCATGAATGCTTTTAGATGGATTTGTGGTCTCTAATAATGGTCTTTAATGCCCTTCAAAATGCCCAAACTTTCAAAATGTTTTTTTTGTGCACATTAGATTTTATATAAAATTAATAATATTTGATATATTATGGACATAAAATGATGCTGTTTTGAATTTTATTATTAGAAAAACTCTAAAATTGTGCAGTATTATTTTTTAAAAAAATTCTTTGAAAATTCAAAGCTGTGTCGTCATTTTATATCTATAAGATAATTAAATATCACTTATTTTATATCGAATCCAATAATCAAAAGAAATAACATGCTATACTTCCTCGGATGATAGCTCGTTCCAGTGGCATTTTTGCCTTTCCCATGATCCTTTGAGAGAGTTAGTAATAATATTCTAAAAAGTTCGTTCATTTATGCGCTTCCATTAGAGCCAGCAAACAATTACAAATTAAATATTATTTTAGAGTCACAAAAATAATAAACTAGAGAAAATATATTATAGTAATTGATGATCTTAGTAATAAAGCATGCTTCTAAATGATACGCCAAATAAAAAAAGGAGTGTTCTTTATCGTGTTCAAGGGCAAAATTCAGCAAAAGTTTCTACCGAAGAGCATTAGGTAATTGAAAGTTTTCAAAAGGAAGCACTTTCTGGCAACTTCTTTAGTTGCTATCCAATTATCAGTCCTCATTTATTTGATAAGTCGAGCAATAACGGTGGATCCTGTTTAATTGTGAAGAAAATTAGTATATTATATTTAATTTGTTGAAATCAAACTATCACTGTTCTATCTATTTTTAGTTTACCTTCAAGGAACTACTTTGATTTGTTTTATATATTATGTCTAAGTCTTGACTTGAGCGCCCAAAAAAAAAAAGAATAAGACTTGTCCGCATGAATTAACATCATTTACCAATTATGTATCTTTTATAGTTATGTAGTTTTGTAATATCTTTTAATTATATATTTACTATGATTGAATTGAACGACTGAAATTTTTAGGCTTTTGTGGACAAAAATTTTCCAAGTCAAGTGAAAAAGAAATACAACCCATCAAAAGCCTTTCAACTTTGCTTATAATATCTGCCCATATTGGAGAAATATCAATATCACAATCCAGTAAGAAACAACCCCCCAGTTTCGTTCATTATCTTTTTTCTGTAATTATGTTTACTTTTATGGACCAAGTCAAGTGAGAAAATATTAGCAAAATTCATGTTTTTCTTTACGTTTTAAGTATCAACTAATAGTGGGCTCCGTGGACCAAAATTTTGGCTTCTCCTTTTTGAAAGAACAATATTATTCTGTATTTTAAAAAATTATATATGTACTACATTACTTTATCAATTTTTTAGTGCATTGATAACTCCCCCGAAAATTTTTCTAAGGCAAAATTCACTTGAACTGTTTTATATTTCGTTTTTGATTGGCTACTGCGGTAAATTATGTTGCTATGACCTAACAAAAATATATGTATACAATGATTTTTTCCTTCTAAATTTCATTTAGTAGGCATGATTAATACATATTACCTTTGGTTCTTGATATGAAATCAAATAGTAGTGCCAATTATACTATACGAACTGGAGATTGTATTGTTTAAAATTTATTAATCCCAAATAACTTTATAAACTTCAATAGAATTTAATGAAACCTATCAAGTTGTCTTCTCTGAATTCTATTCTTCTTTTTGGATTTCTCTACCTTTATTATTGTTTCCAAAACTCATTTCCCGTTCCTCTTCTTGTGCAGAACACCGATAATAAAATAACTTCAATATTTCTTCTTTTTTTTTTCCTCATACTTCAAACCCAAGGATCAAGGTGATATTTATCAATAGTTTTAGAATTAGTAGGCTACTGAATTTGGTAAGGCACTAGTCATAATTAATTTGCATGATTGTGGACATACTAGCCATAATGAAATTATTATATGTTTATCTCATATATCAAGTATACAAGGAACAAAAATTTCAAAAAAAAAAAAGAAACAAAAATAAAATTTCTTTTTTTTTTTTGCCAGAAAAATAACAGTTTTTAACTTAACATTAAAGTTATTATCATTTTTTGAATTCCATTGGCAAATAATCAACACTCAAACATATACGGCAAAATGTGGCATTATAAACCGAACTCAAAATAAGTAACTAATATAATAAACAATTGTAACAGTTTTCGGTGTATAAAAAAGTTGTTACAGTTTTTATTTAATACTATAATTATTAACTACTTCGTGGAACAATAAAATTTATGGAACATTAAATTAGAATTTAAAAAGACAAATTTAACTCCAATATGATAGATCAGTAGAGGTTTCAAACATCATTCACATCAAATCTTAAAATGATAGATTATGTTAACAATAACATGACACCATTTTTAAAATGCATAATGATTTCTATAAAAAAAAAAAGCATAATGATTGTCCCAAGAAAAACTCCTAATAACTTACAGGCACGACGTGCCCATTATTCATTATTCTATTAATTGTAGCTGCTTATTTGTTGCTTAATATTTTAGATCCATGCAATTGTAATTTGTTCAATATAATTATCACTTTTCAACTTTATATGGGATCAAATTTTTGTTCAAATTTTTTTTAAAAAAACGGAAAAAAGTGGTAAAATGCTGCCATTATGTGCATCCATGTCTTCTTTCACTGAAATAATTTTGCGTCATAGTCAAAGAAGTGGAATGTGTAACTACTGTGGCCAAGAAAATATTTTTAGACTTTTGCAATAAAGGATTTTAATTAATTAGGAAGAAAAGTATTGCATATCCGGGCTCATCGCATGTGGTCTATAAATTTGTTAATATGGGACCCACTTTGATAATTCTTTTAAGTTGACGCTACAAACCTTTGTTCACGATACATCAATTCATCTGCACATATCAAAATTTTATTCGCTCACTCCATTTTTTCTAAAGGAAAAATATAAATTTTCTAAGCATTTTTCTTTGAGCTAGAGAAGCCCATAATGCAAATCGTAATTTGCATAGAATATTACAGGAGTTTGAAACTCTGCAAAAAAAATCTGGAAAATTTGCACCCAACCTAAGACATCTGCAAAGAAAGAATATAAGAAGGACAAAGATTTATGATCTGCGTGTGTGTGATAGACTATTTTATTCACAAATGTTTAACTGTTGAAAATTTTTATGTGTGATCTTAGTTTCTGAATATTTAGGCCTTGTTTATTTATGTTTTAAAAATAAACAAAAGCAAAATCGGTTTGGACAATTGTTCTAAATCATTGCATTTTTTTTTTGGGGGGGGGGGACCTTGTTTGGAACAATATGGAGAATTGAGAATGACAAAAGCGGAGAGTGTAGCGATGACGTATGGAAAGTAGGAGGATTGAAAGACAACGGAGATAAGTGCGAGAGACCCATGACAACAAGTGAAAAAGAATCATACAAATAATAAAATAGAGAAAAAAATATTAATTATAAGAATTGATCTTTGTCATAAAGCATGTTTCTAAGTCACACAAAGAAAAATGAGACTCTTATCAATTATTTACAGCTATATATATTTGAATTTTTAAATTTTCGCTGGATGATATTCAATTATACTCAGGTATGTAAAACAAGAGATGAAGAGGAAACAACTGTTAATGGGAGGGATGCATTTGATTCCCCAATAGAACATAAAATTAATTGTTTATCCATTGGACAAAAGAGGAGAGTATCAGGTTTCTTATACTCAGACCTGCCAAAACCCAAAAGTCACGCATCATGTGAATTTACTTTTACTTAATATTATCCCTTTTAAAAATAATAAAGAAGAACTTAAAAAAAAAATATTTTTTCCAACAGTTTTTGGCAAAATAATATTTCATTTTGAAATTACTTTTAACAAATAAATAAAACTTCATTTATAGACATACTATTTTTAATTATATGTGACATAAGTATGTTACTAATAAGATAACTAACTCATCATAACATTAGATTATTTAAAATTATTTAGTTTTTGATATTTTATTTTTATAGTTATATTTTTTATATATGTATATAGTATTATTTTTATTTAATTATTATATCAACGGTTGAGCAAAACCGAACCGACCATTTGAACCATGACCCACTAGATTTTTTAGATTGAAGTCCGGTCCGACTTTTAAAACATAAATTTGTATATGGAAACCTTACTTAACGATGGTATAACTTGAAATATTTTTATATAATTTGTCTCTTTTGATTTTGTAATTTTTCCGGTTTTAATTTGAACATAGGAGCATGCTAATTTTTTTTAAGAAAAAGCTTGTATATATTCGAAAAACAGAAAATAACTTTTATCTGTGTAATTTCAACTTGATTCAGAGAATTTCTTGCTATTTTTCCAATTTTTAAATTCAACAAAAATTACGAAAATAGTGGATTCTGTTTAATTGTGAAGAAGATTAATATATTATGTTTAACATGTTGTAATTGAGTTAACCATTTCTGTTTTTTGATGGTCAAAATCAACTTAACTATCTCTTATGTACCTATATTTACCTTGAATGATCTACTTTCACTTTTTATTATTTCTAGAATTGGACCGAGCGAAAAAAAAAGCAAGACTAAGAATTTTCCGTATAAATTATGAACATAAATTAAAAATTAACATGTAACTTTAATTATATTTATTAATGACTTTTGATGAAAGTTATGAATTAACAAACATGTGTATCTGTAGAAATTCACTTAGCATGAGTGACAGAACGAAAATCTTTCAAGTCAAGTGAAAAAGAAATATCTGCTCACATTGGAGAAATATCAATAGTGAAGTCCCCCAAGTTTCGTTTATTATTTTTTTCTGTAATTATTTTCTTTTATGGATCAAGTGAAGAAAGAAAACATTTGCAAATTTCCATGTTTTTCTTTTGTTTTGAGTATCAACTAAAAGTGGGCACCGTATAAAATTAAGCCATTTATGACAGTGACCAGAATTTTTGCTTCTCCTTTTTTAAAGAACGATTATTTATTCATTTTTTTTTCTTTTGGGGTTCCTTTGGTAGCCAAAAATCTCGAGTTTGCATGTGCAACACGCCATATGTTGTGTATATACCATTATAAATAAGGCCTCTTTTGTTAGGGTCTATGTATCAATCCTTCACTACTTCATAGCCTTCCAACTTCACCTATGGCATTACGAATCATCATCTGTTTCTGCTTCTTCTTTCTTTCTTCTTCCCTTTCTTCTTCTCTCAACCCACCATTATGTAATTCTCATGACTCCTCTGCGCTTCTTCAATTCAAAAACTCTCTCTCTCTTAATAATTCTGCTTCAATAGGGTGTGATGAGTTTTATGATGGCCCAGATGATTACTTTGTTACCCTTCAGTTTAAGAACTCATCTTACCCAAAGACAGCTTCATGGGGAAATGATTCAAATTGCTGCTTGTGGGATGGGGTCACATGCGACTCCATGTCTGGTCACGTGATTGGCCTCGACCTCAGTTGTAGTTGGCTTCAAGGTCAACTCCATCCTAATAGCACTCTCTTCCAACTTTCTCATCTTCAAACACTCAACTTGGCTTTCAATGATTTTCATGGCTCTTTGATATCATCTCAATTTGGTGATCTTTCCACTCTCATGCATCTAAACTTAAGCTCCTCTTCTTTTGTTGGTGAGATTCCTTCTAAAATTGCAGAATTGTCTAAATTGGTCTCTCTTGATTTGTCTTGGAATTATTTTTTCCTACATGAATGGTTGAGTCTAAGACTTGAACCATCCACTTGGGAGAAGCTTGTTCTGAACATGACTGATCTACGAGAACTTGTTTTAGATTATGTGAATATGTCTTCCATTGCACCAAAGTCCTTGTCTTTGCTCATGAATTTGTCATCCTCATTGGTCTCCCTTAGACTTTCTAAAACTGAGTTGCAGGGGAATATGACAAGTGACATTTTCTGTTTAGAAAACCTCCAACAACTAGATTTGTCATATAATAGTAATCTCAATTTTCAACTTCCAAAGTCCAATTGGAGCTCTTCTTTGTCATTTTTGGATCTCAGTGGTACAACTTTCTTAGGAGATGCACTGCCTGATTCTATTAGCCATTTGAAATATCTTAATCATTTGAATCTATACTATTGTGAACTCCAAGGGCGTGTTCCTCTTGCTTTGAGTAATCTCACTCAGCTAACTTATTTGAACCTTGCTTTGAACAAGTTTAGTGGTGAGATCCCATTCCTTTCAGGCCTAGAACATCTCACACACTTAGACCTTAGAGAAAATAATTTTTTTGGTGAAATACACTCTGAAATCTCACAATTGTCTGAATTGGTCTCACTTGACTTATCTTTTAATGTTGATATGAAGGGGAGTTCATCACTAAGACTTGAACCATCTACTTGGGAAAAGCTGATTCTAAACGCAACTAATTTAAGGGCGCTTACGTTAGATTATGTGAACATGTCCTCAGTTACACCAAATCCCTTGTCTTCACACATGAATTTGTCGTCCTCTTTGATTCATCTTTCTCTTGGGGAAACTTCTTTGCAAGGTGATATAACAAATACTATTTTGCAGTTAGAAAATCTTAAATATCTAGATTTGGCATGGAATACAAATATTAAGGTTCAACTTCCAAAGCTCAACTGGAGCTCAATAATGTATTTGTCTCTCGGTGGCATACCTTTCTCAGGAGAAGTACCAGATTCGATAGGCCATTTGAAGTCTCTTGAAGAGTTGCATCTTGTAGATTGCCAATTTGAAGGGCCCATTCCTCCAAGTTTCAAGAGCCTCACTCAACTCAAACGTTTGGACCTTTCCTCAAACCAATTTAGTGGTGGGCTCTCATTTCTTTCAACACTCACTCAACTCACTGATTTGGGCCTTTCCTCAAACCAATTTAGTGGTGGACTCTCATTCCTTTCAACACTTGTAAATCTCTCAATCTTGTATCTTTCCAACAATAGTTTTAGCGGTCAAATCCCATCATCACTTTCAAACTTTGAACATCTCTCCAGCTTAGATCTTTCAATAAATAATTTTAGTGGTGAAATACCAGATGTCTTTGGAAAGTTGAGTGCATTACAATATGTGGCACTTGATAATAATAATTTCAGTGGTCAAGTCCCTTTGTCCCTTTCAAATACAAGTGTCTCATTTCTTGATCTTAGCTCCAACATGTTACAAGGAAATCTCCCGATCCCATTCTTTGGAGCTCAATTTTTCTCAGTCTCAAACAATAAATTTAGTGGAGATATTTCCTTTTTGTTTTGCAATGCAAGCTCACTTGAGATACTCAACTTGTCTCACAACAACTTGTCTGGACCTATTCCACAATGTCTTGTTGGTCTTCCCCATCTCTCAGTTCTGGATCTACAGATGAATGTTTTTTCTGGAATTCTACCAAACAATTTTTCAAAGAGTAATGTCCTGCAAACTTTGCATTTCAATAGCAACCAACTCAACGGATCGTTGCCTCCATCTTTGGCTCATTGTACTCAGCTAGAAATTTTTGATGTTGGACGCAACAAGATCAGGGATACATTTCCAAGTTGGCTTGATGATTTGCCAGAGTTACAAGTGTTTGTTCTAAGAGAGAATAGGTTTTCTGGTGCCATTTCTAGTTCCAATACCAAGCATCCATTTCCTAAGCTAAGGATTTTTGACATTTCCAACAACCATTTTTGTGGATCTTTGCCAGCAACATACATCAAGGAGTTTAAAGGAATGATGAAGGTAGACAAAGTTGAAGCCGGTTCGCAGTACATGAGAAGCAAAAATTATTCAGCATATATGGATTCAGTTATGATCACATGGAAAGGTACTACCATAGAGCTGGAAAGGATCTTGACAATATTCACCACTATTGACTTGTCAAATAATAGTTTTGATGGGGAGATTCCAAAAGCCATTGGAGAGCTGCATGAACTAATAGGGCTTAATCTCTCCCACAACAGAATTAGTGGTTATATTCCAAAATCAATTGGAAAATTGACAAGTTTAGAATGGTTAGATCTGTCATGCAACAAGCTCGTGGGTGAGATTCCTTTAGCAATGACGAATCTCAACTTTCTTTCTACTTTCAACCTCTCACAAAATCAGCTTGAGGGGATGATCCCAAAAGGTAAACAATTTGACACATTCCAAAATGATTCATACGAGGGAAATTTAGGATTGTGTGGTGCTCCATTGTCAAAAACATGCAACAAGAATGAAGGAGAATCGCCAACACCAATCTTCGACTCTGAGGAGAAATTTGGATTTGGTTGGAAGCCTGTAGCCTTGGGATATGGATGTGGAATGGTATTTGGAATTTTGATGGGATATATTGTTTTCACGATTGGAAAACCTCAATGGCTTGTCAAGACTTTTGGAGGTCAATCTAAGAAACAAGCCAAAAGGATGAGAAATAGGGCTCTTGCAAATTGAAGAATGAATTGCCTAGAGAATGTGACTTTGTAAACTGTTACAATTTCTTGATCTTTTTTTTTTCTTTGTTTGGCTTGTTGTATCGTGTCTGTTAAATATTCTAGCAAAAGTAAGGGTGTATTATGTTTTCTTTTAAATGTAATAGCCTGTTATTTTGTTCATGTAATTTTTAAGTGATTTGTTATATTACTGCTTTGTTTTGTGTTCTGAAGGTGAATGAAGGATAATTTTGTGGCAAAAGAAAATTGTCTTTCGTGTTCGCACATATTAGCAACTTGGGTTAGTTGTTGATTATTCCATTTGAATTAGCACACCATATAAAATTAAAAATAATCAAAAGATTTATTTACTAAAATTAAATTTATATTCATATCACACTAGAAAAAACAATGAATTTCTGACAGAATTTATATTAATTATTAAATAATTATTATTTTTGATATATATATATATATTATAGTTATAAATTAATTTTAATTAAAAAAATTTAAATTCATAAATTGGACAAAAATTTAGTCATATGAAGATTTATTTAAGATGTAAGATTTTTTAATTTCAAATCAATTTATATTAAAAAAAATAATAAGAATATATAAAATTATTTTATATTACTATTAAATTTATATTTATTTTTTTATAATAATATATATGTGTGTGTATTAGGCAATAATGCAACACTAAAGCATTCCAGACCAAGTGATAAAACATCATGCCTGTATAGGTAGGTCGTGGGTTTGAACTACGAAAGGGTCAAAAGGAGTTGTATTTTCAGAAAACATGGAGTGGGGACATGTGGTGAAGTGAGGCGTTGGCGTTGAAGTGGTTGGCCTCCTAAAAAATGCCAAAATTTGTGATTATCAGCAACGGAATCCATTCCGTAACAAATTTTGTCAGAAATTTAGTGCCCTTTTGTAGTGTCACTCAAATGGTTATATATATATATATATATATATATATATATATATTATCTTTTAGAAAAATTCCAATAAAATACCAAATGAACTTCATTAACTCAAAGAAGTCCATTATAACTTAGAAAAGACAAATAAGGTCTTTGGGGGGAATCTGAGTTTTTGAAGTTTAGGTCAAAAGTCTAAAATGCCGTTGAGAGTAAATAAGACAAACACACAACTAAACTCATTCTCCTTCGTGTGATGCTGTGTGTTCCTTCGGCAACCCATTCACCGTCGGTCCGCTTGTTCGTCGGCCATCCTCCGCTTGTTCGTTGCTCGTCCATTGCCGTGCATAGGTAAGCCCATAAAAGTAGGTGTGTCTTTCTTAGAATCAATTGATCCAACTAGCGAATCTGTTTACAACCATTGAAAATATTGAATTTCCGGTCGAAAGCAGTCATTTTTGGCCTTGATAGCACAAGAACGATCCATCTATCTCCCTCCGCTATGAATGAATAGGCTAAAGGAATAGGATCTAGTCTCTTTAAATCGGCAGGAAGCAATATTGATAATGGGAATAACAAAGTCTCTAATGGAAATAACAAAGTTTCTTTAAATTTGATTCATTCGTGTTGGCCAAAAGATGTGGACTCTCAGATATCAGTTACCAGAAATAATAAAGTATGTAATGTAAATAACAAAGTCTTTAACGGAAATAACAAGATTGATAATGGGAATAACAAGAAAGGACACAGGTCTGATTCATTTGTGTTGGTCCAAATATGTGGACTCGTACAAATTAATTAATAGGAATAACAAGTTCTTTAATGTAAATAACAAAGTCTTTAATGGAAATAACAAGATTGATAATGGAAATAACAAGAAATGACACATGTCTTATTCATTTGTGTTGGCCCAAATATGTGGACTCGTACAAATTAATTAATAGGAATAACAAGTTCTTTAACGTAAATAACAAAATCTTTAATGGAAATAACAAGATTGATAATGAGAATAACAAGAAAGAACACAGGTATGATTCATTCGTGTTGGCCAAAAGATATGGACTATCAGATATCAGTTACTAGAAATAACAAAGTCTTTATTAGAAATAACAAGATTGATAATGGGAATAAAAAGAAAGAACACAGGTCTGATTCATTTGTGTTAGCTCAAATATATAATGAAATTCATGAAGGGTGTCATTACTCATGATCAGTTTCAGGTTCCACTAAAAGTAAGTCATTTTAGTACAATACATATTGTGTTTTAGATTTAATTAATTGTCTGATAACTAATATTTAGTTATATTAATTCATTATTTGCATGATTGTATTGGCGTAGTATTATGAAGATCAGCGTTCTGACAGTTTGATTGACAACCAAATCAATGAACTCATCGAAAAATGGTGTGAGTATTTGTTGAGGCACTATCCTAGCTAGCAAGTGTTAGATTGTTTATTTGCCTATTACATTTACTATGGTTTTAAATAGCTGAATTAATTAGTGTGTGTGTGTGTGTGTGTTCACATTTAACTAAATACATGTTTAGAGGTGATTTTGTTAATTACTTATCTGTATGTGTCAATTTAGTTATTCTATTGTGGTTTGCATGGGTATAGAAATTTGTGTTATAGGCATGATTTGAAAAGAATATAGAAAAAATTATATAAAAAAAAAAAGACTTAGGGTGGCACTTTCTTCAGCAAGCACCACCCTATATTAAAAATATATATTTATGGGTGGCGTTTTTTTTCAAAAAGCGCCATCATATATGTATTATTTTTAGTATATTTTTATTTTAAAAAAAGACATGTTAAAAATAATATTTTTTTAAAAAAATAATTTGCAAATCTTGGGTGGCGCTTTTTTGAATAAACGCCACCTAAGGTTACAAAAAATTTAAAAGATTTTACAATTAAAAAAATAATTTTTTTAATTGATCTTAAAAAAAGACGTGTTAAAAATTTATTTGAAAAATAATTTACATTGGGTGGCTCTTTTTTGAATAAGTGCCACCCAAGGTTACAAAAAAATTAAAAAAATTTTATAATTAAAAAAATTTTTTTTTATTGATCTTAAATATAGGGTGGCGCTTATGGAAGAAAGCGCCGCAGAAAGTGTCGTATCAGCTGTGGCGCTTTTTTTAAAAAATGTCACCCTTAGTTTATTGAATTAAAAAAAATACTTACTGTGGCGTTTTTGATGGAACGTCACAGCTAGTTTTAGTGGCGTTCCAATATGTGGTGCTTGTGAAGTGCTACTAATATTATTTTTATAAGCGCCACAACTTCTTCTTTTTGTAGTAGTGTCTCATAAATTCTGTTACTAAAATTAGCAGCGGAATTTAGAGACGAAATTTTTCTGTCACTAAATTAGCGACGGAATTATATTCTATCGTTAAATTCAGTCACTAAAAATTAGCGATGGAATTTAGAGACAAATTTTTCTGTCACTAAATTAGCGAAGGAATTACATTCCGTCACTAATTTCTGTTGCTAAAAATTAGCGACGGAATTTTTCTGTCACTAATTAGGGACGGAATTTCTGTCGCTAATTCCATCTTTAATAGCTAATTTTTTTAATAATTTAGTTTTTTTTTAAATTATAATTTTTAAAAAAACTTAAAATTTAAAATATTTTAAAATTATAATATAATATTAAAATAAATAAATAAATAATATTAATTCATATTTATTTTTAAAATTAAAATTATAATATAATATATTTAAATTTTTAATAATACATTATATACAAATAAAATACAAATTTTATAAATACAAACACGCGTGCGCACATACAGGGCATATTTTATAAATACACACACGTGCAAACACGTACGCGTGCGTGCACACACACAGAGAATATTTACATAAAATAAAAATAGGAAAACTAAATTAAAAAATTCAATAAAATATATAAAATTTTGTATTTCTATTTTTTTTGCAATATATATATATATATATATATATATATATATATATATATATATATATATATATATATGCGCGCGCGCGTATGTTTGAATGTGTGTGTGTCTATATATATATATATATATATAATTTTACATTTAACTTTCACAGGTTCTTATTAACTCAACTGGCAAAGACACTAGTATATGCATGAGAGGTCATGGCGCTTCGAATCCTAACTTGGTCACAAAATGCAACCAATTTGTGACTTATGACACGTGGTGCGCGGTGGAGGGGGACACGTGGCAGCTGGAGCGTGAGGTGGCGGTGGTTGACTAGTACACGTGGCGACTGCCGGCGAGGGACATATGGAGCCTCGTGTTGTAGACATGTGGTAATTTAAATTATATATAAAAAAAATATTTAACGACGGATTAAGGATGAAAAATTTCATCGCTAATTAGAGACGGAATTTTCCGTCGCTAATTAGTCAATTCCGTCTCTAATTAGAGACGGAATTTTGGGTCACTAATTAGAGACGGAATTTCTGTCGCTAAATTCCGTCTCTAATTAGTGACGGAATTCAAAATTACGTCACTAATCAATTAGTAACGGTCTTTTTATCGACGGAACAAATTTTGTCGCTAATATGGTTTCGTCGCTAATTTTTATCTCTAAGTTGATTAGTGACAGAAATTCCGTCGCTAATCTGCTATTTTTTTTGTAGTGGTTGTTAATTCACGGCAAATTTCAAATCACGTTAAAAAAGAACACACTTTTATAAGCCATGAATAATCTATATTGCTGCTCAAGCAATTATACAACCCACTGATTGGATTTTCTATTGATATCAAGGACTATTGAACACACAATCAATTACCAATATATTAATATATAATGTAACAACTCCAATAAGCCAAACTATTGTAAGCCATGGAAAGTGCTTCTTGAAAGAGTACAGAGGAATCTATGAATGTACATCCGGCCTGAAATCCACTAGAAATAGCCACTTGGTCGTTCCATCAACAGCCCTTGTAGGGTAAAAGCTGTATGACACTATTTTATAATAACATGAAGGAAACGTTAAAAACTGTAACATTTAATTACCAATCCTTGAAAACTAGGTAACAAGCATATTAGTATTAGAGAGGATATGTTCAAAGTTACCGAAGTGAATGAGAACCAATTTAAAGCAATTCAACTTGCTTTCGGCAGAATTTTCGATCTATGAAACATTTTAGAATCTAAAACACTCTATAAGCTAGAAATACTCGAAACTTGTAATTGATTAAAGTAATTTAACTATGAGGTCCTTGAATGTGCCAAGGTGAAATAAATTAAATCCACATTTGTCAATAGAAAGCACCATTAAGCCCATTAGTTAGAAAAAAATCGGTTGAATACTTATAGTTGAATCTAAGTTCCTACAAAGTGTGGCAGAGTTATATACACTATCATATCACCTTCATGTAATTTGAATTTGGATCAATTTTAAAGATGATATTAAAAATAGAAACACACACACACAAATGGGTTGTAGAGTGCATACTAGCTATTTCTATACCCGTGGGAGCTTTTTAGTTTTCTTGTAATAGCGAGCAAGTCGGTGAATTCTGCTTTCGACCAGAATTAACCTAAACTTGGAGTCCTTGTCCTTCCTGTTTCTCTCAAGATGCCTACAAATAGAAACTGCCTTCTTGATCAAATGATAAAGATCCTCGGAAATTTCGGGTGCAAGTCCTGAAAACCAAAAGGCCAACTAACCTTTTTCCTTACCATCATACAAGCATTAATATATGCATATATATAGCTATAGGGAAGTTCATATAGAAATAACATAATACCGTGGCCTTTGAGAATGCACATGATTTTGTTGTCGATGACACTCTTGACCTGCGCGATACCATGAGAATCTCAGAGAATGACACCAATCTGCAACGAAGTCAGACCCTTTTTCACAAATTTGTAGATATTATCTTCAACCTATATGAAGCAGAAATTGTAAGCATTGAGGAAGAAATTACATGAAGTTAATCACCAATAATAGATTTGAAGTGGGTTTACATCTTATGTAGAAATCTTGAGCTAGCTATGTGGCGTTCTCTTGTAAGGCAATGCCGAAGTTGAGATACCCTTACTGCAACACAAAACCAGAGAAAAGCAAATCAGAAAAACATGTTTTACAGTAATACAGAGGAAATTGATGGAGGAGATAGAACTGTACAAACCCACGATTGTGCATACGACCCATCTTCACTGATCTATGCGGCCTTCAAATCTTGGTTGGAAATGCTCTTCTAACGGTTGTCTTTCAGTTACCTTGACTATCTCTCACTATGCGGAGGTGGGCTTCTCTAAGAAGCCACTTTATTTGCGAAAGCCCAGTATGTGAACCCAAACATTCCAACTCACCCCACTGTGCTTTTGTTTTTTTGGGTCATCGGGTGTTTGGGAAGCTAGGCCGCTTTCCCAAATAAACCCTTTGAGGAGACACTTATGTTAGAAGGGGAAGCCGCAAACTTTGAACCAGGTATCGGATAATAATATTTTTTTAAAAAAAGTTAAACCAACTTTGGTGCCACAAGACATGGGCTTGGGATTATTTTTTTGGTCAACTGGGTCTAGATTAACTAAGTAAATATATATATTTTTCTCAGCTCAATGGAATGCTTTGACAACACTGGGATTGAAAGCATATTGGCCAAATATATGTGAAATGGCTAATGCCTTGTGTTTCTTTTTCCAAGGTTATCTTTACTATTAAGGAGTTGAATATTTGTATTAAAAAAAGTTGGAATATATAATAGTAGTAAGCAGTTAAATGCATTCTTTTCAGTTACTATTTTGGCTATCCATGAGACTTTAATGTGATTCAATATAGGCCTAAATTACAATTTTATCCTCTGATAAAACAAAATTGCATGTATTATTCTTGGAAGAATTATTCGCATCCTAAAAAAACGTGAACTAATTTGACCTGTAATATTTTAAAATCAATAAGGCAATTTATTAAAATAACGTACAATGATACATAAAACATTGGGCCTTTATGCATTAGATAATAAACTCAGAATTACCACAAAGCCAAAACTACTCAAAGCAAAACAGAAAACATACAAAAATTGAAAACCATAAAAACAACTATCACAATTAAACAAAGACAAAAATGAAAGACTATGAACCAGTTTACCATTGCATTTCAGATATTGCACATACGAAGAATATTGCTAGCAGTAAGGTAGATGACAAAGAGCTATATTTACACTATAAGAAGCATATAGCAACGACCACTCAAACGATCACCACTAGGATAAAGGACTCAGATATCTCAAATGATATTGAAAACACAAATGGAAAGAATTTCCAGAAGCAAGAGATATGAAAAAAAAAGGCAGAGAAAGCCAGCAACAAACCTCATGATAATATCCAAATGTGATTAATAACCATGCATAAAGCAACAAACACACAAGCTAGAGAAGAAAACCAATCACAAAAGAAATAAAACAAATCAAACAATAAAAATAAAATCTACGAGTAGCCTGAAGTAAGCAAACCATTATTCCCTAAGTGTCATGCCATAGCCACATGAGCCTTTTTGGCAGAAGGCTGATACACACCCAGAGATGCAAGACAAAGGCACCCAAGACATTGTTAGTCAAGTTTGAACTTTCCATTCGACATTGTCTGCCACCCAAGCAACTTCCAAACCTTGTTGCGTATATTACGTAAAACATTCAAAAAACGCGTATCATGATGACCCTTAGCCGAGCTTTGTAAATTGACCCGATTAATTCTAAGCCTCTTAGCATTAAAGTTACATAATAAACAAGATCATGCAACTTAAAAAAACAATTAATTAGTGAAGGGATTTCGTCACTAGTTAATTAGTGACAGTCAATTTAACAACGGAATTGTACAATTCAATTCCGTCATTAAATTCCATTGCTAATCTATAGATTTTTTAGTCCGTTTCCTTGTGTCCAAGAGAGTTTTAGCCAAGTTATCAAAATAATGCAAGGTATCATGTGTAGTTGAACTCAAGTACTCTTCACCGTCAAGATTAATCATATTGAAGCATTTAAGATGGACATGTGGATTGAGAAAGCATCTAGTTCCATTAAATGCAGCTTCCTCTTACTTCAATCCAAGACTTCGAATCTCAGCTACTTTTTCCGTAATTGTGTGAGACGGAGAATACCTCGGTGACTATTCTGTTAGGTTGTGGCTTGGTACCTGAATCATATACTTTAGACTATTGCTACATTACACTATTTACACACACACACACATGCATGCATGCATGTTTTGTTTTTATCATATGGCGTTTGGCTACATTATTTACTACACTGAATGAAACTATCTGTTTTGAAAATCGAACCAAATAATGTGGCTTTAAAATTAATAAAAGAATATAATTTAAAATAAATATTTATCTAATAAAACTAGGCTGAAATTGAGCAGGACAATAATATATTTTGAATCAAAATCTATTTTAAATGATTTTTTTATTTGCATGAGACTGACTATAAATCGCATGGAGAGGTTGTTCAAATTTAAAGTTTATAGTATGTATGGTTCATTAAAAAATGTGTTATTTATTTATTATAAATTCATGTTAATATAATATAAAATAAATAAAAAAATTACACTATTCATAGATGATCAACAGTCAGATTCACTTCAAACTTAATAAAATCTACAATTTATATATAATATAAAAATTTGAAAAACCATATTATTCATGGATAAAAAATACGAATGATGGTAGTTATTTCACAGTCCTCAACCAACGATTCATAATTTAGTACACGGTCTATGTTGGGTTAAAAAAATATTGTCTCTTGCACTAATGGTTGACTTAATATTAAGTCTTAAAAAAAAAAGCAATATTCAACTTGTAACATCCGAAAAATTTAATGTAAGAATTAATTTATGAAAATTAGATAATAAGCTAAATTATGAAATCTACGAAATTTAAGGAATCTTAAATTAGACAAAGGAGAAAAATTAATGCCTAGTATGTGTAATTAATAGGATAAAAATATACATATATATACATACATACATATAAATACATACATACATATATATATATACATATATATATATACACACACACCCAAACTTTTTGAGACACACCCACACTTGGCATTTTATAGGAGCACACGTTCAGCCCCGACCTTGCATTATAGTTCTCTTTATCATTAACAAACACATGTTCCATACACACATTAACACCTATACCCTCCTTTAGATAGATATACACATTCATGCCATTTGGAAACCACCGAAACCTAACACCATCACATGCACCCTTTATGTAATCAAATACCCATCTCCTTCAGCTCTTTGTCTTCCGTCCAACAGCTGAAACAAAGAAACAGAAAAATAAGAGAGAAAAACAGAGGAAGAGAGTGAGACGTGAGTGACCGAAGGAAGAGAACGATTGGCGAAATGGATCAAGGAAGCTCTAAACCTTATATGCAACTCCATACTATGGTACAAGTGAGTCTTCTCTACCTCTTCCCATTGTTATTTCGTTGTTTTTGGCCTATTTATGAGAATTCATGGCTGCTGTAATTAAGAGAGTTTGTCGGAAAGTTGCTGTCAACAAAACCAATCATTTTATGACTATTTTGGGTGATATTTCTGGTATTTTTGATTCGTTAAACATGTCCTCAAACTCAAGAAACATGTATAGGAGTATGTAGAGTTAAAATCTTTTAGTTTTAAGTCCAAAAACGTGGCTACATGACAGTTTTATCAACTCTGTTTTGGTCGCCGGAAAATAGAGTTTCTGCCAGAAAGTTGTAGAAGCTTAAACGGAAGATATAGATGAAGTTTTGGTATGATTATTTTTCCTATAGAAATTTTAGGATGTGTAGTATGAAATAGAATCAAGAAGAGAACAATTTGAAGTCAAAATAAATGAGTTATTGAATTTTGAAGTCAGCCTGTTAAAACTGACTTTTTTCAGAATCAGTCCATTTCGTGTTAAGTTTTGACTAACCTAATCACATCATATATTTATGAAACTGTACATGGAGATAGTGCACATCCCAAGCTTTAAAAAGAGTCATAGAATGCACCATTTGGATATTTGTAGAGGGCGTTATGAATTTTGAAAGATAGGTCCAAAAACAGATGAAAGTATGGAAGTCCAGATTCTAGCAGTTGGTTTCATGGTGTATTTGAGCAACGAAATCTTTTCCAATGACCATTAAACTTTCCAGAATGAAATTTCATATTCTAAGATTTAATTTCATATATATTTTGTATTATTTAGATTAATATACTAAGAGATATGAATTTTTGAATTTGGTTGCTCTCAAACTATGTTTCTGGAAAATAGATTGGTTGCGTCAAAATTTTGGAAAACCAAACTTTAACCAAAAATTATGAAACTTTCCAGATCTAAAATATACATTTATATATTTAATTTGATATGTGGATCACAATTTTTGGATAAGTACATTAGGATATATCTATTTTCAAAATTGTGCTCTGTTTCTGGAGAGTAATTTGGAATAGTTGCATTCCGTGAAATTCTGGGAGCAATATAGTGAAATTGTGTAGATTTTGATATTTTTCTATGAAAATATATTTCAAGAGCTTCTTTAGACTTTGGACCCAGTCAATTTGGAATTTTCTAGAATTAGTTATGATTTTTCAAAGTTGACTGAAAAATCTGCCAATTTTCTGAAAAATAGAAAAAGTGCACTATGCAAAATTGTATTATATAGAAGCCACTGAAATTGAGATAACCAGCATAATATGATTGAAGGTACTAGTAATACAATTAATAAAAAATTACTTGTTAACTTTAATTTATAGGAATTGGTAATAGCCCGAGCAGAAAAAAAAGTTTTGGATAAACAGCTGGACTGAAAAAGGACCCAGGTAGTAACTCTTTCTTGCATGTATTGTGTGATTATCTATATGTTGAATATGTCATTTTCTGCAATATGATCTAGTGTCTTGGACACACCAATTTGCCAAGTTGTGGTCAAAGACCCAACAGGGGCACCGAGTAGACTAGGGTGCAAACATGTCGTTTGGCCTTGGGCAAGTACACACATATTTTCGATTATCTTACATGATATGACATTGCATATTTATTTTCGCATTCTATATGTCAGATTGTATGTTACTATTGAGATTCATTCGAATCTCATCATTTTTCAACATATTAAAATATTCCAGTAGAAAGTAGCGGCTCTAAGGGCAAAACTTTAATTACCAGTGACTGAGGTCCGGTTCAAGTGAGATTGCAACTGGTTATCTTTAGTTTTAGATTTTATTTTTTTGGACTCTATATATTTTTCGAATCCTATGAAATTTCCTGTAATGTAAAAAAACGCTTGTTATCAGTATATTTTTGTTATTTCTATACGCCTATGAACTGTACGTTTAATGCTCTGTGAATATCAAACTATTAAGGGGTATGATACTACTGCATTTAGAAAATTATATATGTACGTACTACAATGTTCTATATATATATATAGTTTTCAATGGCTTTTACAGTAAATTAATGGTGCCATGGCCTAAGCAAGATATGTAATGTATACAATGATTTTTTCCGTTCAAATTTGGTCTAGAAGGCATGATTAGCAAACACAGCTTAAAATTTTGTTAATTAAAAAGTAACTCTATAAGCTTGAATAAAACTTTAATGAATATTATTAACTTGTCTTCTCCTTATTCCATTCTTCTTTTTGCATTTCTCTACTTTTAGAGCCCGTTTGGTTCAACCACATTGCATGCATGCAATGGTAATTATGATTGCATTACCATAAGAAGAGTGTTTGGTTGCTCTTTAGCATGGTAATAGGGTTTACCATGGTAATGATGATTACCAAAAAATTGGTAATCCTCATTCATACCTCCCCCCCTATGAATCCTCATTACCATCCCATTGCATAGTTAGAAAAGTCTAATTTACCATTTAGTTTTACTTCTCTTTATTTTACTTATATATTTTCACTTAGCCACATCGCCACAACCGCCACCTGCTGCAACCACTACCACCTCCTCCACCACCGCGCTGCCACCTCCTCCTCTACCACTATAGCCACCTGCTGCCACCACCTCCTCCTCCTTTGTCGTTGCTGCCACCGCCATCACCTCCTCCTCCACCACCACCGCCACTACTTCCTCCTCCTCCTCTACCGCTGTTGCCACCCGGCACCGCAGCTACTACCTCCTCCTCCTCTGCTGCCGCCCCGGCCCCGCCGCTACTACCTCCTCCTTCTCCCTCGCCGACACCACTCGCCGCCACTACCTCCTCCTTTTCTGCCGCCACCCACTACTGTCGCTACTACCTCCTCCTTCTCCGTTCTCGCTACCGTCGCTACTACCTCTTCCTTCCCCGTTCCCCCTACCGTCGCCACTACCTCCTCCTTCTCCGTTCCTGTCATCACTACCTCATCCTCCTCCGATGCCGCCACTACCTCCTCCTCCTCTGCCGCTGCAACCACCGCCACTACCACCTCCTCCTCCACCATTACCACTACATCCTCCTCCTCTGCCGCTACCGCCACCTGGCATCGCCGCTACTACCTCCTCCTACTCCGTTGCCGCCAGGCCCCACCGCCATTACCTCTTCCCTCACCGACACCCGCCGCTGCCACTACCTCCTTCTTCTCTGCCGCCACCCGCCACCGTCGCCACTACCTCCTCCTCCTCCTCTTCCGCCGCCGCCGCCGCCACTACTTCCTCTTCCTCCTCCTCTGCCTTCGCCGCCGCCATTACCTCGTCCTCCTCCTCTACCACCATCGCCGCCACTACCTCCTCCTCCTCCACCTGACTCTGAACTTTCTTTTTACAAAGATTATAGTAAGGGTAAAATAGACTTTGTGTAATATATTAATTTTAAATAATTGTTAAAATAATAACTCATTACACCTTACTTAAAAATCAAACCAAACACTAGCCCTGTAATTAATATTGCATTGCATTACCATTGCATCGCATTGCACTGCACTGCAGGGTGTAATGGGATCGAACCAAACGGGCCCTTATTGTTTCCACAATCATTTTCGTTTTCTCCTTTTTTACCCCTTTATCAATGGTTTTAGAATTAGTTGGCTACTGAATTTCTTAAGGCACTAGTCATAGTTAATTAGTATGATTATTGTTGTCAGACTAACAGCCATAATGAAACTATTATATTTTTATATCATATTTTAAATATATAAGAAGAAAAAATAACGTTACATAACTTGTTATTTAAGGTATTATCCATTCATATTCACAAATTGAAGTCAAAATAAGTAACTGGTAATATAATTATCAATTATCACAGTTCTCATTAAAACTATACATCTATATTACTAAGTCTGAACGTATGACATTCAATTCTTTATTAAAAATATATTACTTTAGATCCGACATTGATTGAACTTTATTTATACTTTCAACTAATATCCAGCTTCTTTGGTGAATCTTATTACCAGGTATCCAAGCAACTAATTATTTCAGTTTTGAAATTTGTTGCTTCTCCTTTCAATATAAATGTTTTTTTTGGGATGCGAACTTGAGACTTAAAGAGATTTAGGGAGATTTTATATTTATCATTAAACCAGTTGTATGTTGATATGATGTTGATTGAATTAATTATGATCAAAAAGTCTTTTTTATTTGTTTGCTCGTCACATCTTATTCTTGATATTGCAATATATGGTCATTAAAATTTTAAAAAAAGGGTCCATTGTAAAACTGACAATCAAATTGTCTTCCAAGTTCTGAAAGTTCTTTGTAGCTCCACAACCCCGTGTTCACGGCACATTATTAATCAAACATAATTTTCTTGTGAATAAATTGCGATGAATTTTTTGAAGTTTAGTTAAAACAAGTAAAGCAACTCCTACTAGTTGCTATTTCCATGAAATATTAAGGAGTTTGTAACAGTGACAAAGATTTAGATTTTAAGTTTTGTTTGTATAAAGTTAACTGCATTTTTAAAATGCACATGACGATTGTCAAAAAAATAACTCCTAATTGTAAAAAAATCATGTCACTACATTGAAGATGACATTGCTAATTGATAAATTTAATTATTAATAAAAGTCTTTGTTTTTGTTCATCAATCAAATCTTTTTTTCTGCATACTACGATAATGTACATGTGGTCTATAATGTGTTAATATGGGGCCTATTTTGAAAATTCTTTATAAGATGACGCTACAAAGTACAAACCCTTTATTCACGCCATATCAATTCATTCACGCATATCATAAAATGTCATTCATTGACTCCATTAAGTCAAAAAGAATTACAACAGATTTTTCTGAGTTTTTTTCTTTCTTTGTTTTTTTTTTTGGATCTAGATAAACCCGTAATGCAAACTGCTATTTGCATAGAATATATACTGAGTTTGGAATTCTGCCACAAAAATATCTGGAAAATTTGCACCCAATCTCTGACATATACAAGAAATTAAGTATATAACAGCCATAAGGATTTAGGATATGTGTGTGTGTGCACGTACACAAACAGATACACACACATATATATAGACATGTACGTACGTACGTATGTAGGATAAACTATTTTTCTTATAAATGTTAAACAGTTGAATGATTTTGTGATAAGTAATCGTAGTTGCCTAATGTTTAAATTTAGGTGTTTATTTAATCTTCGACTGGACTAATCAGTAATCAGCTCCATGAAGTCACACTCTAAACAAACTACTCCCTCTGTCCTTAATATAAGTTAGTTAATATAATTTTAATTTTATTAGATTAAGAAAATTAGTTAAAATAGTTAATATGATATGTTTTTTTAAAACACCTTAGTCATCTTTTTCAGTTTTCTTATTTCCTCTCTTTTTTTTTAATTATTGAGAGAGTATCAGTAAGGGTAAATTAGAAAAATTTTGACTAATATAAAAAATATGTCGTATATTTATCTTTAAGTTTAATTACCCAAATATTTCCTATATCATGGATTGAATAAAATATTTTTGTGGCCTCCATCCCAAGCTCGCCTTAAACGCATGAGGCAGGCTCATAGTTCCGCAAGAAGTGGATCTCCATCGCCAAGATCATTAAGCCTGAATGCTTCTAGATGGATTTTTCTCCTCTAATGGTCTTTAATGCCCTTCAAAATGCCCCAACTTCCAAAATGTTTTTTTCCTTTCACCCATTAAATTATATATAAAATAAATAACATTTTGATATATTATGTATATAAAATGATGCAGTTTTAAATTTTATTATTAGAAAGACTCTAAAATTGTGCAGTTTTGATTTTTTTTAAAAAAAAATCATTAAAAATTCAAAGCTGTGTCATTTTATATCTATAAGATAATTAAATGTCACTTATTTTATATATAATCCAATAATCAAAAGAAATAAAAAAATTGGAAGGTTAAAAATTTTTGAAGGGTATTAAAGAGCATTAGAAGGCAGCATAAGGCAGCTAGCCCCGGATGTTAGCTCGTTCCAGTCGCATTCTTGCTGCATCAAAGCTTGTAAGAATAGCTTTTGCCTTTCCGATGACCCTTTGAGGGAGATAGTAATAATATTCTCAAAAATTCGTTCATTTCTGCTCTTCCATTAGAGCCAGCAAACAATTACAAATATTATTTTAGAGTCACGAAAATAATAAAATAGAAAAAAGATATTATAGGGATTGACGTTCTTAGTCATAAAGCATGCTTCTAAATGATAGGCCAAATAAAAAAAGAGTCTTCTTTAAGGTTAAAGGGAAAAAATCCCCAAAAATTTCCACTAAAGAGTATTGAGTATCTAGAAGTTTTTAAAGGAAGCACTTTTTGGCAACTTAAGCCAACTAGACTTCTTGCTTCGTTTTAAATGCTCTTCACACACACACACACACACACACACACACACACACACAGAGTTTGAGTTATTTAGATTTTCTTTGATTTTTATCCAATTATCAGTCCTTATTTATTTGATAATTCGAGCAACAACAGTGGATTCTGTTTGATTGTGAAGAAAATTAGTACATTATATTTAATTTGTTGCAATCAATTGAACCATCACCGTTCTATCTTTTTTTAGTTTACATTTAATGAATTACTTTGATTTGTTTTAGGGAAAATTCCAATAAAATACCAAATAAACTTCAATAACCCAAAGAAGCCTATTATAAGTTGGAAAAGACAAATAAGGCTCTAGGGAAGAATATGGGTTATCAAGTTTATGTTTAACACTACTAGAAAAAACACTTTTAACGTCCCTTATATGGGACTTTTAACGTCCTTTTATGAGGGGACGCGTATGCCAGCGACGTAGTAAATTTGGAGTTAAGACGTCCTTTGTAAAAAGACGCGTAAAGGGCTGGGTTTAGGCGTCCCTTTGACCAAAAGGGACGCCTAAAGTAATGAGTTTAGGCGTCCCTTTGGTCAAAAGGGACGCCTAAAGTCCCCGTTTAGAATTTTTTTATTTAAAAATTAGGGACTTTAGGCGTCCCTTTTGGCCAAAGGGACGCCTAAAGTCCTTACTTTAGGCGTCCCTTTGACCAAAAGGGACGCCTAAAGTAAGGACTTTAGGCGTCCCTTTGGCCAAAAGGGACGCCTAAAGTGTTTTTTTTTCAGAACCATTTTTATTGTTTCTGGCCATATCATTTTGAAAGCAAACAAAAACGTATACACAAAAAGGAAACATACAGCACGCAGTTTATAATTAACAAAACACAACATCCACCTCTAATGAAACATTATGCACTACATTGTTGACAGAAATGTTGTCCACTAATATAATAAACAACTACTAATAAGTAAATGTACAGGAAACGATAAACTTCTACAAATCAATGTGTTGAAGAATCCTCCCAGCCAACAAGTCTCTGATCAAATTAATGTCTTCATATAAGTAAGCAGCATCATTATCAAAGATCTACAAATTAGAAAATATGATTATATATACGAAATCAATGAAATTAAAGAATTGTTTAGCAATTCAATTAAAATACAACCAAAATATTATCATTTGATTACCTGTTGAAAATCATTTGTAAAGCCACTTTGAATGATATTATACATGTAAAGTAGAACATAATAGCCACATTCAGTACCACCTGGTTGTTGAGGGCACTATAAATCAAAAGCAATTGGTTAAAATCAATAACATACATCATTTATAAAACAACCGTAAATAAAATAACTTAAATTATATTGAAACCACATACTTTGGGATAGAACCACTTTGGCTTGCGAACAACTCTACCCTCACGTGACCCGCCAAGCATTCTATATGTTTGGGTCGCGCTACCATTAAAATGTAAAACATTTTAAGTTAGAACCATTAAAATGTAAAACATTTTAAGTTGGAACAATTTATTGAAATCAAGCATTTCTTTAATTAATAAAAAAGAAATAACTAACGTGTTGAAGACTGATTTTGTGTCTTTGTCTGGCTTTTTTGTCAAGGAATCAAACCAATAGATTTCATTGAGGCGTGGGCAAACAACACACAAGCTCCAATGGTAACTAAAACAATACACAGATTAAAATGAAGTTTAGATTAGAAGAAAATTATTTCTCAAACATCCAAAAATAAAATTTTTTACTACATACCCTTGAACAATTGGCGCTAGATAACATCGCAATTTGGTCGCTGCCATTGTGAAGCCCACATAATGCGTCCTTTGTGCGACATCATTTTTATCTGATGTCGTATTTGCCGGACACAAGAATCCATATAAATTTGATCTTTGCATATCAATGCACATGTGGTAGAAGGACCTAAAATATAAATAAAATGACCAATGAATTATTGAACTTATGAAATCTTGAACTTAGAAAAGAAAAACTAACCAAATGGCAAGTGTGACCCATCCTGCATCTATCTCCTCCAAATGCATAAACTCCTTAAGATCTTTATTGTCGATCGTGTAGGGATACGTCAATTGTGCACCCACAATCCCTGGAGGCATATTGAAGTTGACTTGGGGAATACCTTTGTACATCTGTTGGAGCCGTGCTAAAAAGGGCCATTTTTTCGCATGTTGCTCCTCCTATAAGCATAGAAAACAAAACCAATTATATTACAATGATGCCAATAAATGTCAAGTGATATGAATATAATTCCTACCATTGGTGGGGTTCCCAACGTGCCAATAAGATATTGAGGCCAAAGGATGAAACCTCCAATTGCCTGACCCAGCGTGGCAATCTCAACGTCAGGGATAGGGATGGCTGCACCTTCTTCCCCCTCATGAACACGTGTCACTGTCACCCTACGTAAATACTGTGGAATTTGATTATGATGGTGGGTGGTAGCTTTTGTGTAAACGAGAGCATCGGCTACAACACGAATCATGTCTGTGGTGTCCAAATAAAGGATACACGATTCACCCGACTCCGGAGTGGCAGAAGGCTGGCCCAGTGGTTCTGTTATGTGAGAAGGCTGGCCACAGGGTTCTGTACTATGGGAAGGCTGGACAAGACTATGGAAAGGAGCAGCAACAAGTTCTGGAGTATGGGAAGGCTGGACAAGGGGTTCTGGATTGTGGAAAGCCTCGGCAACGAGTTGCGGAGTGTGGGAAGGCTGTACAAGGGATTCGTCCGGCGGGTTGTGACTTCCTTTAGTGCTGGGGAAGGCCGGGGATTCCTCGTTTCTAACCCTAGTAGCCTCCATGTGATGAAAATCAAACCACGATTTCATTTCACCACGTAGTTGTGTCATTAGCTCATCTCGGAGCTCCTCTCGGATTTGATCGCGAAGCTTATCCACAAACTCTTGACTGGGTTCAGCTTGTGAAGAATATAACGAGGCTTTACCAAAATACTTCGAAATACCAACTCCCCTTGGCTCCCCTCTAACACGGCCTGGGTATTCAGCCTTCCCAATCGCCGTGGCCAATATGTCCATCCGTCCACTTGGAGTGAACGAACCTTGGCTACTCTGCTCTTCGAGTTCGTCCTGTAGCATACAATTCGTTATGAATACCCATTTAAATGCTAGAAATGTGAAGAATTTTACAATTAATTACTTATGCTATTACTACTTACAATCCTCGAGGCAACCTCAGCAATAGTAGGATTTATATATTTCCCACCCTTAATCCTCCCTGCTTTCCATTTTTTGTGACGTGGAGGAGGAGCTGGCTCTTGCACAACAACGGAAGGATCCGATTTCGCAGCGTCCTTCATTTTTTCCAGCTCTTCTGCCATCATCATCCGCTCCAGCTTCCTGTAGCCACCCCGAGACATGCAATGCTGGTACTGATTTGCTTCTTGCCTCTGTGTGTTCGCCGCACTTAATTCCTGTTTAAGGGAAAAAGGGAAAAACAAGTCATTAGTGCATTAACTATATTGAAATTATAAATTTTCATACTGAAGACAGAAAATTTACCAAAAATTCAGGAGCTTGTCGTTTAGCTACAAACAACCTCCAGTCCTCTGGAGATAGATATGAATATTCCTGACAAGGATCAAGATGACTCTTGTCACCTCTAAGGTACTTCCTGGAGAGCTTATTTTTAAAATCCTTCCAGCACAAACGAACCTCTCCCATCCAGTGGTTGTACATGTCTGTGGTGTCAGGAACATCGAACGTTTGCTGCAAAAACGGAGACAATTAAACTTGAATAGGAAGAAAGGTCTAAATACATAAAATGTATCGAAAGTTATGTACCAAAATCTGTTGCCATATCATGGCTTTCGTCTTTTTGGGAACCTGCCTCCAACTATCATAGATGATTCGGACTTTGCTTCGACCCAAAAAACCAAGATAACTAATGAAGTGATCTTCCTCAGGACCCATTGGATTCATGTTGGCATCAAACTCTATGTGAACCCTCTCCTGTTCATTGTAGTGGCGCTTCGCCAATACAGCCATCTTCGTGGCACCTCTTGTTCTTCTCGGAGCGGGTGGCTCTTCTTGCCTTCCATTATGCTGCTCGCTGTCGCTCCCTGAGTCACTGGAACTTGACATATTCCTAGACAAAAAAAATCATTGTCAGAGAGGTAAGAATCATGTCAGAGAGGTAAGTAGATTGCAGGTATCTGTATAAACTACATTAAGGGAAAAAAGCACATATGACATAATACAGTTTTATATAGTTAAAGGTCTTACTTCATATTGTTTCCCATATTCCTTCACAATGATCATTTATTGCAGAATAATCTTCATCATCTACTAACTCGACCTCACTTCCTATAGGTGGATTTGTTGTCAAAGGTGGTGTGTCGTCAAGGTTGAAGGTTGGATCACCATACTTTTGTTTTTTGCTTTGAAGTACAATGGACATATTTTTATTTGCAGGATCTGTGACATAAAACACTTGCTTCGCCTGGCTGGCTAGAATGAAGGGCTCATCTCTATAACCAACTCTTCGAAGATCGACTGAGACAAATCCAAATTGTGGATCTATTACCACAGCAGCATTGCTAACCCACTTACATTTGAACAAACCAACTTTGAACTTGTTGTAGGTCATCTCCCATATTTCTTCTATAACTCCATAATAAGTCATTGATGCACATATGGGGTTTTTGTCTTTCGAACTGGAAAAGTGCATAGCTTCAGCTTCAACCATCACCCCACTATTTTGCATGGTACTTCTGTCATCTTGCTCTTTTGTGTAGAATGAATACCCATTTATGTCATAACCAGTCCAAGTAACAACCTGAAATGAAGGCCCCCAGGCTAGCCAGTTGATTGTGTCGGACACACCGATCTCATGCGAAACCTTCTCCTCAAACCACTGAACAAATGTCTTGTTTTGCTCAATAGCTATTTGCATGTCACTCTTCTTTGGATTCAAGTTCTTCAAAGTCTTTTTGTGCTCATCTATGTATGACTGAACTTCTTCCATATTATTCAAGATATACAAGTGTGCTTGCAACACCTCTTCACGCTCCGCAGTCTTCACTTTTAGTCCTCGTGTTCCCTTACTTCTCCCCTCTTCATGCCGAGACTGTTCCTTTTTACCAGATAGATAATCTTTACAAAAGTCCATAGCCTCTTCAACTACATATCGCTCAACTATTGAGGCTTTAGGTCGATAAGGATTTTTAGAATATCCTTTTAAGATCTTCATGTATCGCTCAAAAGGGTACATCCACCTTAAATAAACTGGACCGCAAAGCCTTACCTCCCTTACTAAATGAACTACTAAATGCACCATTATATCAAAAAATGATGGAGGAAAATGCATCTCTAGTTGGGACAGAATTGTATAACCCTCATTTTCTAGTCCATCCAACTTCTCAGTGTCAATGACTTTGTTACAGATAGCATTAAAGAAAACACACAATCTGGTTATAGTAGTTCGCACTTCTTCTTTCATAATGCCTCTAATGGCTACCGGTAACAATTGTTGCATTAACACGTGATAGTCATGGGACTTCATTCCCACTAACTTCAAATCGTCCATTGACACACACCTGCTAACATTAGAAGAGTAGCCCTGTGGGACCTTAATTTCATGCAGACACCCACACAAACTTCTTTTCTCCGCTTTTGATAGCGTATGCGCAGCTGGCTCCATATATGCCCTCCTACCATCATCTCTTAGTTGTGGATGCAACCGATCTCTTATTCCCATATCAACAAGGTCAAGTCTCACGCTCATTCCATCTTTGGTCTTACCTGGGATGTGCAAAAGCGTACTTACAAGGCTGTCACACACATTTTTCTCCACATGCATCACATCAATACTGTGTCTTACATCAAGACAATGCCAATACGGAAGATCAAATAAAATTGACCTCTTCTTCCATATATTCTTCTCACCCTTAGTCCTTTGATTTTTACCAAAGGTCACATTGACACGTTCTACCCGACTATAAACTTCCTCCCCGGTTAAGGCCCTTGGTGCAACTCCATGTTCTGGTAAGCCATCAAAACGCTTTCTCAGCCTACGATATGGGTGGAATCGAGGAAGAAACCTCCTGTGGCCAAGGTACACTGTTTTTTTGCAATGCTTAAGTTGTCGAAAGTGTGTGTCTCCTTCACAGATTGGGCATGCTTTATGACCCTTCACACTATACCCTGACAAATTTCCGTATGCGGGGAAGTCGTTTATCGTGGTAAAAATCATTGCACGCAACTTGAAAGACTCTTTCTTATAAGCATCGAACACATCCACACCTTCCTCCCATAACTTCTTCAAGTCCTCAATCAAAGGAGCCAAATACACATCGATGTCATTCCCTGGCTGTTTTGGTCCAGAGATCATCATAGAAAGCATAACGTACTTGCGCTTCATACATAACCAGGGAGGTAAGTTGTATATTACAAGGAGAACTGGCCACGAACTATGTATACTAGTAAGAGTTCCATACGGATTTATTCCATCTGTACAAAGTCCAAGCCGAAGGTTTCTCGGCTCGCTGCCAAATTGAGGGAACATTTCATCTATCTTTTTCCACTGTAGAGAGTCGGCCGGGTGCCGAAGATATGTTCCGTCACAAATTCTCTCATCAGAATGCCATCTCAACTTCTTTACTTTTGTTGCGGTCGCAAACAAACGCTTAAACCGTGGAATTATTGGAAGATACCATAACACCTTCGAAGGTTGCCGTTTACTTGTTGTCCCTTCTCTACAACCACCATCTTTCTTCACTTTATATCGTGATGTTTTACAGTTAGGACACTCACTAAGACCTGCATACTCCTTTCTATACAATACACAGTCATTAGGGCAAGCATGTATCTTTTTGTACTCCATACCCATCGTAGACAAGATTTTCTTTGCCTCATACATACGGTTTGGAAGTACATTATCTTCTGGAAACATATCACACAATAATTCCAATAGTAATGTAAAACTACTATCGGTCCATCCACAAGTTGCCTTTAAGTTCACCAAATGCAATGTTCCCGTCAGTCGTGTGTACTTACTCCCAGGGTATAATGGTGTCCCCGTATCACTCCGCAAGCTGTCAAATTCATATGCCTGGGCGAAGGATTCAACCTCGGCATCGTGAATCATTTTCTCCATTCTATCTTGTTCCATAACATCCACTCCTTCCTTCTTGTGCGACGGACAATCAGTAATTACTTCCTCACCATGCCATATCCACCTTGTGTATCGAAGATTTATTCCATCACAAAGTAGGTGATCCCTTATATCATCAACATCTCGTCGACTCTCGTTTAAACAATTCACACAAGGACAAAAATACTTCCCATTTTTAGTTGGAGCATTCCTTCTAGCAAATTCAATAAACTCTTCCACCCCATTCTCATATTCTTCACTAGTTCTCAAAGCATTCATCCAACTATGATCCATTGTTTTACCACCTAAACCATTCCCAATAACACTCAAGTTTATAACAATTGTTAACTATGAGATTGCCTTTTATCACTTTTTTCAAAAAACATTTCGGGATCATTTCCCATTAAGTGTAATATCCCACAATTGTAATAACAAACCATTTCACCTTAATTCAAACAAAAAATAAATAAATAAAGTAACTTAGGCAATTAAGGACAATATCAACAATTTAAAATATCAATTTTTCTTTAGAGAACTAATATGTTTAAATTAGTCAAGTTAAAAGTTCTATGCACCTACCTAATATATTAAAAGTTCTATACATGCATTATTTCAAACCAATAAAAGTTCTATAGCACTCAGAGCTTCCTACACATGTTTTATATAATCAAATAAATTATATACTTATTTAATCTAATAAAATTAGTTAACTAGCAAAACTCCCATATGTACTTATGGAATCTAGCATACATATGTACTTATGGCATATATGAGTGGCTTATAGTTTCTAGCAAAACTACTATTTTAAATTAAACTGTCGATCATGACATTAACTAAAGTGAAATAAAATAAATCAAAATAAAAAAAAAGCTTACAGGTTGGAAGAAATTAAAATGGCGTGATGATGAAGAGGTTGGGAGGGAGGAGGCGCGCTAGCCACCGTGAGAGAGGGAGCTCCGATGCTGCAAACAATGAAAAGATCAAGGAATATGAGGCTTTCACTGGTGGGGATAGCTGATTAGCTAGTTGGAAAAAAAGAAAGAAGAGATCGAACTGTACCGTAATACTTCTCAGCTGATCAGCTCGCTGGAACAAGTTAGTAAGGCGGCGGAAGAGAAAGATACAGGGGGTGAGTATTGAAGTGAGATGATAGAAGGAGGAGATGAGAGAAAATGAAGAAAGAGGGATTGAGCGGTGGAAGGGATATTCGGTGGAAGGAGGCTAAGTGTTTTTTATCAGAGAGGGAGGAAGTAGAGTGACGAAAGGAATGGAGGGAAATGATGAAAATGTGGAGGGAAATGATGTTTAGGCGTCCCTTCTGTAAGAAGGGACGCCTAAACATATAAATAGGCGTCCCTTCATAGAGAAGGGACGCCTAATGTGGGGTGCATGCCAGCCACGTGGCTGGCATGCACCCTTTAGGCGTCCCTTCTGAAGAAGGGACGCCTAATATTGGGTGCATGCCAGCCACGTGGCTGGCATGCACCCTTTAGGCGTCCCTTCTGAAGAAGGGACGCCTAATATTGGGTGCATGCCAGCCACGTGGCTGGCATGCACCCTTTAGGCGTCCCTTCTCAAAGAAGGGACGCCTAATGTCCCGACATTAGGCGTCCTTTCTCTAGAAGGGACGCCTAATGTCTCCTTTAGGCGTCCCTTCTTCAATAAGGGACGCCTAAAGGTTAATAAGTCTCTCTTTATTTACATAAATGCCACCGCGTACACTTTTTACTTCCCTTTTTAAAGAAGGGACGCCTAATTGTGACGTTAAATCCCTTTTCTGTAGTAGTGTAAAGTCCAAAATGCCCTTAATTGAACAACAAACACACTATTGAACCCTAGTGTGTGGGGTTCAAAATTGTGCGATCCTCTCTCATTGGCACAACCCAGTCGGCCCTCCACCATCCATCACCTTGCATCTGCTGTCCCTGCTTGTGTCGGTCGTCCCTGCTTGCATCGTCGTCCGTGCTCCCGTTTGCCGTCCCTGCTTGAGTCCGTCATCACTGCTTGCTTACGCCGCCGTCACTGCTTGCATCCGCCATCCCTGCTTGGGTCGCCGTCTCGCCTTCCGTTGCCGTGAGTAGGAGGTTCAATAGGGGTAATGTTCCTAACCCTGACCTATAATGTATTCTTATATGATGATCTTCTTGTTAGTTTGATTGTGGGAATTATGTTATGGTGCCTTTATTTTTATCATATTTCCCAATGGAGGGAGGTTTTATATTTTGAATGTGAAGAGTATGCAATTGATTCATTATCTGCTGGTTTGTACGCATATTAGTCCCTTTTTCCATTTTTTCTAATATCAAGAGATTCAATTGCATTTTTGTTATCATAGTTTTAATTGCATTCAATTGCTGCTTTGTACTTTTGTTTCAGTTTTCAATTGTGGCCGTGTAGTTTTGATTGGATCTCTCGCTGTTGTAATTTATGTCATGAACTTGACAGGAAAAGAAGCTTATCATAATCATCTTGTTATTTTGAAGTTAATGCATGAACTGTGTTGTCTGAAATGACTTTTTAAGTGTTGATGCACTTTTAGTTATTTGGGTGTAAGCTTATGTTGAAATGGAATGTGTGCTTTTGTAGCGCCTCTTATGGTTCCTACGGTGTTGAAATGGAATGTTGAAAGAGTTTGCACACAACTCTGAAATCATATATTTGTCAGATTTACTTTTAATGTAGTTATAATAATTTTGAGATCTTATCTGGATGTTGAGTTACTATTTTTATTGATCATATACATCATAGAATGTTGATTTGTTCATTACATATCATTATTGTTACAAAAATATCTATATTTTATGAAACACTCATTATCTCTATAGTGTATCCATACCTTGTATTTTGGAAATTAGATTATGACTTTTTCCCTTTTGTTGGTTTTTTATGGTAGTTAGTCTAGTAAGGATGCTAAGTTCTTGGTATACCTAGGGATCACATCATAAATTGAGGTTGACAGATCTATTATGCATAAGTTACAAAAGTGGTTGTGAAGGCACTATTAGAGATGTAGAAGGGAATTAACTACGTGGCTTTAGTTGCAAGCTTACTTCGATTCCTTCTACAAATGTAGAGCTGATTGGAATAATCAATAGAATAAATTTGTGTTAGTCTAAAAGCTTTCAAGAATGTTATAGTTTATTCAGGTTATACAGAGCCCAATGACTTTGTTTTAGAGGTTGTGACTTGAGCCACCATTTTAGAGACATAATTGATGATATGCAATTAGCAATACACAGGAAATATAAAGTGTGATTTAAACATACCCTATGAAAAAGTTAGTAACATATGTGTTTTCATTTTAATTTGTTAATTTCTTGTTGGTGCTGATGTTTGATTGTGAAAATTATATGTATCTCATTGTGATTTATTTTTGCATTTCAATCCATTACAGCAATTAGTTCATGACAAATTTTTAAATTTTTCTGCAAAAAATACCTTTACTTTCACCATCTCTCCTTTGTTGCCTCTGGAATGATACATAGTAACTTTGTATTCAATTATGAAACGTACTTCTAATAATTGTACCATACAGGGTGAACAAAGACTTAATAGGCACTGCATGTATTAGTAAGTCAAGTTATTTATCTTGAAAGTTGAACAACCGTTTTGTTTTTCTTTGTTTTAAGTAGGAAATCTCTATTTATTTATCTTATTTTCCTCTATATCTTTGTAATTGTAACTATTTATATTTTTCCTCGAGGAAGAAAGTTATTGACTCTTTTCTAGAGACAAGTAAAGAGGTTGACAGGCATAATACACATGTGGACAGGCAAGAAGTGAAATTATTTGGGCCCCCATTCCACAACAGAACAATTTGTGAGTGTTTTTATTTCTAAAATTTTTTTAATACACATGAATATGTTTATTGTTTGACCATAATTTCACTGTGTCATGCAGGCAAGACTGTCATGTTCATGTGTTAATTTGGCTAAAGAATTGGAAGCCTGGTGTAACCATGGAGTATGTGAAGATGAGGTTCAGGAGTACAGGAAAAACCTAATGTGGTGGCTAGTAAACCATGAATTGAATCAGAAGAGGGACACTGCTTTGGGACTCCTCACTTCACAAATGACACAGACCAGGCGAAAATGGCTACCATAATTTCATTGTTTCTGTAAATATTTTCCCTTCTAGGTTCAAGTTAATTTTTAGAATTAACCAATCTGTGAAAGAGATTGACAAATGATGTTTAACTTATTCGTCATTCATGGCATTTTAGGGTGGTGATGTTTAATTTTGTTAATGTGTGCACATTGACATAGGTGTGGTCTTTTGTGATTCCATATTAGTCAATGACTAACTAACACATTGTAATAATGTTAACTACAATTGTAATGATGTTGAAAAAATTTATAATACTAATGACAAATACTGAATGATATACTGATGAATTGTGTGAAAGGTATGGCCACAATGGGTGGCCTCTGACAAATTCAGTAATGGAAATAACAAATGTGTTAATGGGTTTGACGAGATTCATAATAGAAATAACAACGAAGAACACAGGTCTGATTCAGTATTGTGGGATGTTGTTGCCTCAAAGAGGTGGACTCTAACAAATTCAGTAATGAAAATAACAAAGTTTTTAATGGAAATAATGAGATTCATAATGGGAATAACAACGAAGAACACATGTATGATTCAATATTGTGGGATGATGTTGCCCTAAAGAAGTGGACTCTAACAGATTCAGTAATGGAAATAACAAAGTTTTTAATGGAAATAATGTGATTTATAATGGGAATAACAACGAAGAACACAGGTCTAATTCAGTATTGTGGGATGATGTTGCCCCAAAGAGGTGGATTGTAACAAATTCAGTAATGGAAATAACAAAGTTTTTAATGGAAATAACGAGATTCATAATGGGAATAACAATGAAGAACACAGGTTTGATTCAGTATTGTGGGATGATGTTGCCCCAAAGAGGTGGACTCTATCAAATTCAGTAATGGAAATAACAAAGTTTTAATGGAAATAACGAGATTCATAATGGGAATAACAACGAAGAACAAAGGTCTAATTTCATATTGTGCGATGATGTTGCCCCAAAGAGGTGGACTCTAACATGGAAATAACATGTCTCTTCAGGTGTACAGGTGCTAACAATCACACCCTAAAAGAACATGTTCCTCCTTGTATACACAAGTTACAATAAAGTGTAACCACTAACAAGAGTCGTAATGGTAATAACAAGTACAGTATTAGGATTGACAAAAACCAGATTGTGCATTACAACAACTACCATATACATAGTCAAATGACAAGTGAACATTACGATTCCACCTACACCTAATGTTTTCTTGTCACTCTCACCATATAAAATATTTTTTTCCCTAGATAGTACTTACAAAAAGGGTATCCTATATACCATAAAACAAAAAAATTTATCATTGCAGCTCATGTCATGAAGCAGGTCACTCTAGAAGAACGTGTAAAAATCTAAACCCAACTTAACCTTTGGTGTGTGCAGACGTGGGAGTAAATATTTTGCACGTGAGCTTTTGGTTTATGTATATGACTTGGATCCCTTAACATATTTTTTGTTATAAGGGTTATGGCATATAGGATGCCCTTTTTGTAAGTGGTAGTTGCTGTAATGCACAATCTGGTTTATGTATATAACTATGTATATGGTAATTGTTGTAATGCACAATCTGGTTTTTGTCAATCCCAATATTGTACTTGTTATTACCATTACAACTCTTATTAGTGTTTACACTTTATTGTAACTTATGTATACAAGGAGGAACATGTTTTTTTTTAGTGTGATTGTTAGCACCTGTGCACCTGAAGAGATATGTTATTTTGGCATCAGACTTGTGTTCTTTGTCGTTATTCCCATTATGAATCTCGTTATTTTCATTAGAAACTTTGTTATTTCCATTAATGAATTTGTTAGAGTTCACCTCTTTAGAGCAACATCTTCACACAATACTGAATCAGACCTGTGTTTTTCGTCGTTATTCCCATTATGAATCTTGTTATTTCCATTAAAAACTTTGTTATTTCCATTAATGAATTTGTTAGAGTCCACTTCTTTGGGACAACATCTTCACGCAATACTAAATCAGAGTGATATTGAACTGAGATTTTGAGATAACAGTGATATTAGACTGAGATTTGAGACTGAGAGGATTTGGATGGCTAGGAGGAGCACCTTCTGAACAAAACCTCCTACTCACGGCGACGGAAGCCAAGACGGCGATGCAAGCCAAGACGGTGACGCAAGCCGAGACAGTGACGCAAGGCGATGGATGGTGAGCAAAGCGATGGACGGCCGACTGGGTTGTGCAAAGGAGACACAGGATTGCACGATTTTGAACCACAGAGAATAGGGTTCAATTACTTGTGTGTTATTTACTTTAAGGGCATTTTGGACTTTAAGCATAAACTTGATAACCCAGATTCCTCCCTAGAGCCTTATTTGTCTTTTCTAACTTATAATAGGCTTCTTTGGGTTATTGAAGTTTATTTGGTATTTTATTAGAATTTTCCCTTTGTTTTATATATTATGTCTAAGTCTTGACTTGAGAGCCAAAAAAAAAAAAAAGACTTAGACTTTTGCGCATGAATTATCAACATCATTTAGCAATTATGTATATATCTTTTATAGTTATGCAGTTTTTAATATCCTTTAATTATATATTTAATATGATTGAATTGAACAACTGAGATTCTTAGGTTTTTGTGGACAAAATTTTCCAAGTCAATTGAAAAAGAAATGCAACCCATCAAAAGCCTTTCAAATTTGCTTATAATATATGCCCGTATTGGAGAAATATCAATAGCACAATCCATTAAGAAACAACCACCGAGTTTCGTTCATTATCATTTTTCTGTAATTATGTTTTCTTTTATGGACCAAGTCAAGTGAGAAAATATTAGCAAATTTCAATGTTTTCCCTTACGTTTTGAGTATCAACTAAAAGTGGGCTTTGGAGACCAAAATTTTTTCTTCTCCTTTTTGAATGAACAATATCATTCTGTGTTGTAAAAAATTATATATGTAGTAAGTACTACATTGCCTTATCAATTTTTTAGTGCATTGCGTTTCTAAGGCAAAATTCACTTTATTAATTGTTTTATATTTTGTTTTTGATTGGCTTTTACAGTAAATTGAGTTGCTACGACTTGAAAAATATATGCACACAACGATTATTTTGCTTCCAAATTTTATTTAGTAGGCATGATTAGTACATATTACTCTGGTTCTTGATATGACATCTTATTGGTAGTACCAAATATACTATACGAATAAGATCTTACATACAACTGGAGATACTACAAAAAAAAGTGATATTTTATGGCGGTGTATTTATAGTGGTTAATAATAACCGCTATAAATTGCATGATTTGTAGCTGTTTTGAGCTAAATCGGTACAAATTTAACAATTATATATATATATATATATATATATATATATATATATATATATATATATATCTTTTATAGTTATGTAGTTTTATAATATCTTTTAATTATATATTTATTATGATTGAATTGAACAACTGAGATTTTTAGGTTTTTGTGGACAAAAATTTTCCAAGTCAAGTGAAAAAGAAATACAATCCATCATAAGCCTTTCAAATTTGCTTATAATATCTTCCCATATTGAAGAAATATCAGTATCACAATCCGGTAAGAAACTACCCCCCAGTTTCGTTAATTATCTTTTTTCTGTAATTATGTTTACTTTTTTGGACCAAGTCAAGTGAGAAAATATCAGCAAATTTCCCTGTTTTTCTTTACGTTTTGACTATCAACTAATAGTGGGCTCCGTAGACCAAAATTTTGGCTTCCCCTTTTTGAAAGAACAATACCATTCTGTATTTTAAAAAAATTATATATGTACGACACTGCTTTATTAATTTTTTAGTGCATTGATAACTCCACCGAAAAATGTTTCTAAGGCAAAATTCACTTTATGTGTTTTATATTTTGTTTTTGATTGGCTTTTACAGTAAATTAAGTTGCTATGACATGAAAAGTATATGTATACAATGATTTTTTTCTTCCAAATTTCATTTAGTAGGCATGATTAATACATACTGATTCTTGATATAACATCTTATTGGTAGTGTCAATTGTACTATACGAAAGGAGATCTTATTTTAAGGAATAGAGACACTATAAAAAAAATAATAATAAAAAGACATATATTAGTAGTGGTGCATTACCGCTACAAATATCTATAGCGGTTTTAGGCTAAACCGCTATAGATTTAATTATTATGTATATATCTTTTATAATTATGTAGTTTTTTATATTTTTTAATTATATATTTATTTTGATTGAATTGAATGACTGAGATTTATCAGTTTTTGTGGACGAAATTTTCAGTTAAATGAAAAAGAAATACAACCCTGAGCCGATTGATTATTAGCAGTTTGAAAATTTGAATATTTTGAATCTCATATTCCGTAACGCATTCAAAAAAAAAAAAAAAAAACACGTATCATGATGACCCTGACCCGAGCTTTGTAAACTGACCCTATTAATTCTAGGCCTCTTAGCATTGGAGTTATATAATAATACGCAACATCATGCAACTAAGA
Source organism: Albizia julibrissin (assembly GCA_037074505.1). Taxonomy (NCBI): domain Eukaryota; kingdom Viridiplantae; phylum Streptophyta; class Magnoliopsida; order Fabales; family Fabaceae; genus Albizia; species Albizia julibrissin. The sequence continues at coordinate 32,693,082 of CM073484.1, read as the reverse complement.
AAAAAATTAATTACCGAAGGAATTTCATCACTAATTAATTAGTGACAGTTTATTTAATGATGAAATTGTATAATTTTATTGTTAAATTTCATCACTAATCTACTGTTTTATTAGTCTGTTTCCTTGTGTCCAAAGAGAGTTTTAGCCAAGTTATCAAAATAATGCAAGCTATCATGTATAGTTGAACCATATTGAAGCAGCATTAAAGATGGACATGTGGATTGAGAAAGCATCTATTTCGATTAAATGCAGTTTCCTCTGATTCCAACCCTAAGACTTCAAAACTCAGCTACTTTTTCCGTGTTAGTATGAGATGGCGAATGGAATACCTTAATTTCTAAAGTTTTTATATTAGTTTAAATATATAATGATTTCAAACCTGAGACAAAAATAATTTAAAGTTTCAATTTAAGATAGGGTTTAATCTTATATTTGTATGGGATTTAAAGTCCCAATTCAAAGCTCAGCTACTTTTTCCGTGTTAGTATGAGACGATGAACACCTCCGTGATGACTATGTCTGTTAGGATGTGGCCTGGTACCTGTATCATATTTTTTAGACCTCAACCATTGCTACATTACACTACACACAAACACACACACATCATATGGCGTTTGGCTGCATTATTTAACACACTGAATGAAACAACCGTATTTTGAAAATCGAACCAAATAGTGTGGCTTAAAGATTACTAACATCTTAGAATTTAAAATAAATATTTATCTAATTAAATTAGGCTGAAATTGAGCCTGACTATATGGAATCAAAATCTACTTTAAATGAATCTTTTTTCTATTTGCATGAGACTGACTATAAATCGCATGGAGAGGTTGTTCAAATTTAAAGTTTATAGTATGTTATAGTTCATTAAAAAATGCGTATATTTATTTATTATAAATTCATGTTAATTATAATATAAAATAAATAAATAGATTACACTAGTCATAAATGATCAACAGTCGGATTCACTTCAAACTTAATAAAATCTACAATAATTTATATATATATTTTTTATATATATAAAATAAAAATTTGAAAAATTATATTATTCATATATAAAAATTACGAATGATGGTAGTTATTCACGGTCAATTTTGGGTTAAAAAAATCTTGTGTCTTGCACTAATGGTTGACTTAATGTTATGTCTTAAAAAAGAGCAATATTCTACTTTTTTTTAGAAAATTATATTTGTACATACTACATTGTTCTATAATTTTGTTGTTTAGTTTTCAGTGGTTTCTACAGTAAATAAACGGTTCCATGACCTAAAAAAAGATATGTAATGTATACAACGATTTTTCCCCGTTCAAATTTGATCTAATAGGCATGATTAGCAATCTCTAAACCAACTCTGTGTTGGTATGATGTTGATTATATTAATTATGATCAAAATTCTTTTTTATTTGTTTGCCCATCACATCTTATTCTTGATATTACAATGTATGGTCACTAAAATTTTTAAAAAAGGGTCCATTGAAAAATTGACAATCAACTTTTTTTCCAAGTTTGTAGCTCCACAACCCCGTCTTCACGGCACATTATTAATCAAGCAGAATTTCCTTTTGAATAAATTACGATGAATTTTTCGAAGTTTTATTAAAACAGATAAAGCAACTCGCACTACTTGCTATTTCCATGAAATATTAAGGAGTTTGTAACAGTGACAAAGATTTAGATTTTAAGTTTTGTTTTTATAAAGTTACCTTCATTTTTAAAATGCATATGACGATTGTAAAAAAAAAATAATTCCTAATAGTAAAAAATAATGTCACTTCATTGAAGATGACATTGCTGATTGATAAATTTAATTATTAATAAAAGTCTTTGTTTTTGTTCATCCATCAAATCCTTTTCTTTATACTACGATAATGTCCATGTGGTCCATAATGTGTAAATATTATACCCAAAAAAGAAAAAGTGTTAATATGGGACCCGTTTTGAAAATTCTTTGCAAGATGACGCTACAAAGTTCAAACCCTTTATTCACGCCACATCAATTCATTCACGCATGTCATATATTGACTCCATTAATTTAAAAAGAATTACAACAATTTTTTCTAAATTTCTTTTTCCTTTTTTTTTTAGCAAGATAAACCCGTAATGGAAATTGCTATTTGCATGAGCTTGGAATTCTGCCAAAAACAAATCTGGAAAATTTGTACCCAATCTAAGACATACAAGAAATTAAGTATATAACAGCCATAAGGTTTTAGGATATGGGTGTGTGTGCGTGTATATAGAGGATAAACTATTTTATTTGTAAATGTTACTGTTGAATGATTTTGTGGTAAATAGTCATAGTTGCCGAATGTTTAAATTTAGGTTTTTATTTAATCTTTGATTAGACTAATCAGTAATCACTTCCATGAAATCACACTCTAAACAAACTAGTCCCTGTGGTCTTTAATTAATACAAGTTAGTTAATATAATTTGATTAGAATAAAGAAGTTAATTAAAATAGTTAATATGACATGTATTTTTTAAAATATCCTATTGATCTTCATCATTTCCCTTATTGTCTTTCCTCTTTTATTATTGTTAAAGGAGTATCAATAAGGATAAATTAAAAAACTATTGATAAATATAAAAAATATGTCGTTTATTTAGGTCTAAGTTCAATTCTCCATATATGTCCTATATATTATGATAGTAAATATAAAGTAATATCTTTCAACTTTGCTTATAATATCTGCCCATATTGGAGAAATATCAATATCACAATTCAGTAAGAAACAACCCCCCAGTTTCGTTCATTATCTTTTTTCTGTAATTATTGTTACTTTTATGGACCAAGTCAAGTGAGAAAATATTAGCAAAATGTCATTTTTTTTCTTTACGTTTTAAGTATTAAGTAATAGTGGGCTCCGTGGACCAAAATTTTGGCTTCTCCTTTTTGAAAGAACAATATTATTCTGTATTTTAAAAAATTATATATGTACTACATTACTTTATCAATTTTTTAGTGCATTGATAACTCCACCGAAAATTTTTCTAAGGTAAAATTCACTTGAACTGTTTTATATTTCGTTTTTGACTGGCTACTGCGGTAAATTATGTTGCTATGACCTAACAAAAATATATGTATACAATGATTTTTCCTTCTAAATTTCATTTAGTAGGCATGATTAATACATATTACTTCTGGTTCTTGATATGAAATCTCATTAATAGTGCCAATTATACTATGTAAACGAGATCTTATATTAAAGACTGGAGATTGTATTGTTTAAAATTTTATTAATAACAAATAACTTTATAAACTTCAATAGAATTTAATGAAACCTATCAAGTTGTCTTCTCTAAATTCTATTCTTCTTTTTGGATTTCTCTACCTTTATTATTGTTTCCAAAACTCATTTCCCGTTCCTCTTCTTGTGCAGAACACCAATAATAAAATAACTTCAATATATTTTTTTCTCATGCTTCAAACCCAAGGATCAAGGTGATATTTATCAATAGTTTTAGAATTAGTAGGCTACCGAATTTGGTAAGGCACTAGTCATAATTAATTTGCATGATTGTGGACATACTAGCCATAATGAAATTATTATATGTTTATCTCATATATCAAGTATACAAGGAACAAAAATTTCAAAAAAAAAACAAGAAACAAAAATAAAATTTCTTTTTTTTTTGCCAGAAAAATAACAGTTTTTAACTTAACATTAAAGTTATTATCATTTTTTGAATTCCATTGGCAAATAATCAACACTCAAACATATACGGCAAAGTTTGGCATTATAAACCGAACTCAAAATAAGTAACTAATATAGTAAACAATTGTAACAGTTTTCGGTGTATAAAAAAGATGTTACAGTTTTTATTTAATACTATAATTATTAATTACTTCGTAGAACAATAAAATTTATGGAATATTAAATTAGAATTTAAAAAGACAAATTTAACTCCAATATGATATATCAGTAGAGGTTTCAAACATCATTCACACCAATTCTTAAAATGATAGATTATGTTAACAATAACATGACACCATTTTTAAAATGCATAATGATTGTCCCAAGAAAAACTCCTAATAACTTATAGGCACGACGTGCCCATTATTCATTATTCTATTAATTGTAGCTGCTTATTTGTTGCTTAATATTTTAGATCCATGCAATTGTAATTTGTTCAATATAATTATCACTTTTCAACTTTATATGGGATCAAATTTTTGTTCAAATTTTTTTTAAAAAAACGGAAAAAAGTGGTAAAATGCTGCCATTATGTGCATCCATGTCTTCTTTCACTGAAATAATTTTGCGTCATAGTCAAAGAAGTGGAATGTGTAACTACTGTGGCCAAGAAAATATTTTTAGACTTTTGCAATAAAGGATTTTAATTAATTAGGAAGAAAAGTATTGCATATCCGGGCTCATCGCATGTGGTCTATAAATTTGTTAATATGGGACCCACTTTGATAATTCTTTTAAGTTGACGCTACAAACCTTTGTTCACGATACATCAATTCATCTGCACATATCAAAATTTTATTCGCTCACTCCATTTTTTCTAAAGGAAAAATATAAATTTTCTAAGCATTTTTCTTTGAGCTAGAGAAGCCCATAATGCAAATCGTAATTTGCATAGAATATTACAGGAGTTTGAAACTCTGCAAAAAAAATCTGGAAAATTTGCACCCAACCTAAGACATCTGCAAAGAAAGAATATAAGAAGGACAAAGATTAATGATCTGCGTGTGTGTGATAGACTATTTTATTCACAAATGTTTAACTGTTGAAAATTTTTATGTGTGATCTTAGTTTCTGAATATTTAGGCCTTGTTTATTTATGTTTTAAAAAAAACAAAAGCAAAATCGGTTTACTTTTATCCATTGGACAAAAGAGGGGAGTATCAGGTTTCTTTTACTCATACCTGCCAAAACACAAAAGTCACGCATCATGTGAATTTACTTTTACTTAATATTATCCCTTTTAAAAATAATAAAGAAGAACTAAAAAAATATATTTTTTCCAACAGTTTTTGGCAAAATAATATTTCATTTTGAAATTACTTTTAACAAATAAATAAAACTTCATTTATAGACATACTATTTTTAATTATATGTGACATAAGTATGTTACTAATAAGATAACTAACTCATCATAACATTAGATTATTTAAAATTATTTAGTTTTTGATATTTTATTTTTATAGTTATATTTTTTATATATGTATATAGTATTATTTTTATTTAATTATTATATCAACGGTTGAGCAAAACCGAACCGACCATTTAAACCATGACCCACTAGATTTTTTAGATTGAAGTCCGGTCCGACTTTTAAAACATAAATTTGTATATGGAAACTTTACTTAACGATGGTATAACTTGAAATATTTTTATATAATTTGTCTCTTTTGATTTTGTAATTTTTCCGGTTTTAATTTGAACATAGGAGCATGCTAAATTTTTTTAAGAAAAAGCTTGTATATATTCGAAAAACAGAAAATAAAATATCTGTGTAATTTCAACTTGATTCAGAGAATTTCTTGCTATTTTTCCAATTTTTAAATTCAACAAAAATTACGAAAAGAGTGGATTCTGTTTAATTGTGAAGAAGATTAATATATTATGTTTAACATGTTGTAATTGAGTTAACCATTTCTGTTTTTTGATGGTCAAAATCAACTTAACTATCTCTCATGTACCTATATTTACCTTGAATGATCTACTTTCACTTTTTATTATTTCTAGAATTGGACCGAGCGAAAAAAAAAGCAAGACTAAGAATTTTCCGTATAAATTATGAACATAAATTAAAAATTAACATGTAACTTTAATTATATTTATTAATGACTTTTGATGAAAGTTATGAATTAACAAACATGTGTATCTGTAGAAATTCACTTAGCATGAGTGACAGAACGAAAATCTTTCAAGTCAAGTGAAAAAGAAATATCTGCTCACATTGGAGAAATATCAATAGTGAAGTCGATCCCCCAAGTTTCGTTTATTATTTTTTTCTGTAATTATTTTCTTTTATGGATCAAGTGAAGAAAGAAAACATTTGCAAATTTCCATGTTTTTCTTTTGTTTTGAGTATCAACTAAAAGCGAGCACCGTATAAAATTAAGCCATTTGTGACAGTGACCAGAATTTTTGCTTCTCCTTTTTAAAAGAACGATTATTTATTCATTTTTTTTCTTTTGGGGTTCCTTTGGTAACCAAAAATCTCGAGTTTGTATGTGCAACACGCCATATGTTGTGTATATACCATTATAAATAAGGCCTCTTTTGTTAGGGTCTATGTATCAATCCTTCACTACTTCATAGCCTTCCAACTTCCCGTATGGCATTACGAATCATCATCTGTTTCTGCTTCTTCTTTCTTTCTTCTTCCCTTTCTTCTTCTCTCAACCCACCATTATGTAATTCTCATGACTCCTCTGCGCTTCTTCAATTCAAAAACTCTCTCTCTCTTAATCATTCTGCTTCAATAGGGTGTGATGTGTTTTATGATGACCCAGATTATTACCCTGCTATTAACATTCAGTTTAAGAACCCATCTTACCCAAAGACAGCTTCATGGGGAAATGATTCAAATTGCTGCTTGTGGGATGGGGTCACATGCCACTCCATGTCTGGTCACGTGATTGGCCTCGACCTCAGTTGCAGTTGGCTTCAAGGTCAACTCCATCCTAATAGCACTCTCTTCCAACTTTCTCATCTTCAAACACTCAACTTGGCTTTCAATGATTTTCATGGTTCTTTGATATCATCTCAATTTGGTGATCTTTCCACTCTCATGCATCTAAACTTAAGCTCCTCATTTTTTGTTGGTGAGATTCCCCCAAAAATTGTAGAATTGTCTAAATTGGTCTCTCTTGATTTGTCTTGGAATGATTTTTTCCTACATGAATGGTTGAGTCTAAGACTTGAACCATCCACTTGGGAGAAGCTTGTTCTGAACATGACTGATCTACGAGAACTTGTTTTAGATTATGTGAATATGTCTTCCATTGCACCAAAGTCCTTGTCTTTGCTCATGAATTTGTCATCCACTTTGGTCTCCCTTAGACTTTCTGATACTGAGTTGCAGGGGAAAATGACAAGTGACATTCTCTGTTTAGAAAACCTCCAACAACTAGATTTGTCAGGTAATATTAATCTCAATTTTCAACTTCCAAAGTCCAATTGGATCTCTCCTTTGTCATTTTTGGATCTCAGTGGCACAACTTTCTTAGGAGAAGCACTGCTTCATTCTATTAGCCATTTGAAATATCTTAGTCATTTGAATCTACGGTTCTGTAAACTCGAAGGTCATGTTCCTCTTGAATTGAGCAATCTCACTCAGCTAACTTATTTGAACCTTGCTTGGAACAAGTTTAGTGGTAAGATCTCATTCCTTTCAGGCCTAGAACATCTCACACACTTAGACCTTAAAGAAAATAATTTTTTTGGTGAAATACACTCTGAAATCTCACAATTGTCTGAATTGGTCTCACTTGACTTATCTTTTAATTCTGAAATGAATGGGAGTTCATCACTAAGACTTGAACCATCTACTTGGGAAAAGCTGATTCTAAACACAACTAATTTAAGGGTGCTTAGGTTAGATTATGTGAACATGTCCTCTGGTACACCAAATTCCTTGTCTTCACACATGAATTTGTCGTCCTCTTTGATTCTTCTTTCTCTTGGGGAAACTTCTTTGCAAGGTGATATAACAAATACTATTTTGCAGTTAGAAAATCTTAAATATCTAAATTTGGCATGGAATACAAATATTAAGGTTCAACTTCCAAAGCTCAACTGGAGCTCAATAATGTATTTGTTTCTCGGTGGCATACCTTTCTCGGGAGAAGTACCAGATTCGATAGGCCATTTGAAGTCTCTTGAAGTGTTGTATCTTGTAGATTGCCAATTTGAAGGGCCCATTCCTCCAAGTTTCAAGAGACTCACTCAACTCGGATATTTGGATCTTTCCTCAAACAAATTTAGTGGTGGACTCTCATTTCTTTCAACACTCACTCAACTCACTGGTTTGGACCTTTCCTCAAACCAATTTAGTGGTGGACTCTCATTTCTTTCAACACTCACTCAACTCACTGGTTTGGACCTTTCCTCAAACCAATTTAGTGGTGGGCTCTCATTTCTTTCAACACTCACTCAACTCATTAATTTGGACCTTTCCTCAAACCAATTTAGTGGTGGACTCTCATTCCTTTCAACACTTGTAAATCTCTCTACCTTGTATCTTTCCAACAATAGTTTTAGCGGTCAAATCCCATCATCACTTTCAAACTTTGAACATCTCTCCAGCTTAGATCTTTCAATAAATAATTTTAGTGGTGAAATACCAGATGTCTTTGGAAAGTTGAGTGCATTAAAATATTTGGCACTTGATAATAATAATTTCAGTGGTCAAGTCCCTTTGTCCCTTTCAAATACAAGTGTCTCATTTCTTGATCTTAGCTCCAACATGTTACAAGGAAATCTCCCAATCCCATTCTTTGGAGCTCAATTTTTCTGTGTCTCAAACAATAAATTTAGTGGAGATATTTCCTTTTTGTTTTGCAATGCAAGCTCACTTGAGATACTCAACTTGTCTCACAACAACTTGTCTGGACCTATTCCACAATGTCTTGTTGGCCTTCCCTATCTCTCAGTTCTGGATCTACAGATGAATGTTTTTTCTGGAATTCTACCAAACAATTTTTCAAAGAGTAATGTCCTGCAAACTTTGCATTTCAATAGCAACCAACTCAACGGATCGTTGCCTCCATCTTTGGCTCATTGTACTCAGCTAGAAATTTTTGATGTTGGACGCAACAAGATCAGGGATACATTTCCAAGTTGGCTTGATGATTTGCCAGAGTTACAAGTGCTTGTTCTAAGAGAGAATAGGTTTTATGGTGCCATTTCTAGTTCCAATACCAAGCATCCATTTCCTAAGTTAAGGATTTTTGACATTTCCAACAACCATTTTTGTGGATCTTTGCCAGCAACATACATCAAGGAGTTTAAAGGAATGATGAAGGTAGACAATGTTGAAGCCGGTTCGCAGTACATGAGAAGCAAAAATTATTCAGCATATATGGATTCAGTTATGATCACATGGAAAGGTACTACCATAGAGCTGGAAAGGATCTTGACAATATTCACCACTATTGACTTGTCAAATAATAGTTTTGATGGGGAGATTCCAAAAGCCATTGGAGAGCTGCATGAACTAATAGGGCTTAATCTCTCCCACAACAGAATTAGTGGTTATATTCCAAAATCAATTGGAAAATTGACAAGTTTAGAATGGTTAGATCTGTCATGCAACAAGCTCGTGGGTGAGATTCCTTTAGCAATGACGAATCTCAACTTTCTTTCTACTTTCAACCTCTCACAAAATCAGCTTGAGGGGATGATCCCAAAAGGTAAACAATTTGACACATTCCAAAATGATTCATACGAGGGAAATTTAGGATTGTGTGGTGCTCCATTGTCAAAAACATGCAACAAGAATGAAGGAGAATCCCCAACACCAATCTTTGACTCTAAGGAGAAATTTGGATTTGGTTGGAAGCCTGTAGCCTTGGGATATGGATGCGGAATGGTATTTGGAATTTTGATGGGATATATTGTTTTCAGGACTGGAAAACCTCAATGGCTTGTCAGGACTTTTGGAGGTCAATCCAAGAAACAAGCCAAAAGGATGAGAAATAGGGCTCTTGCAAATTGAAGAATGAATTGCCTAGAGAATGTGACTTTGTATTCTGTTGCAAGTTCTTGATCGTTTCTTTTTTTCGGTTTATTTGTTTGGTTTGTTGTATCATTTCTGTTAAATATTCTAGCAACAGTAAGGGTGTATTATGTTTTCTTTTAAATGTAATAGCCTGTTATTTTGTTTATGTAATTTTTAAGTGGTTTGTTATTATTGCTTTGTTTTGTATTCTGAAAGTGAATGAAGGATAATTTTGTGGCAAAAGAAAATTGTTTTTGGTGTTTGCAGATATGAGCAACTTGGGTTAGTTATTGATTATTCCATTTGAATTAGCACACCATATAAAATTAAAAATAATACGGAAGATTTATTTACTAAATTAAATTTATATTCAGATCACACTAAAAAAAACAATGAATTTCTGATGAAATTTATATTAATTATTAAAAAATTATTATTTTATATATATATGTGTGTGTGTGTGTTAGTTATGAATTAATTTTAATTAAAAATAAAATTTAAAGTCAGAAATTGGACAAAAATTTAGTCATATGAAAATTTATTTAAGATGTAATTTTTTTAATTTCAAATTATTTTATATTAAAAAATAATAAGGATATATAAAATTATTTATATTATTATTAAATTTATATTTAGTTTTTTATAATTATATATGTGTGTGTGTGTCTATCTATATATATAATTGTGCAACAAGATAACACCAAATCATTCCGGACCAGCTCGTAAGGCACGACGTGCGTACGGGGAGGCCCTGGGTTTGAACCCTTCAAGGGGCCAAGAAGAGTTTCATTTTTCAGGAAATTTAGAGTGGTGACTCAAGGGGCCAAGAAGAGTTTCATTTTTCAGGAAATTTAGAGTGGTGACACGTGGTAGAGCAAGGCATTGGTATGTAATATAACTTTTACAAAAGTCAGATTGTAAATATAATTTGTATTTGGATTGACAGTGATAGAAGTGACTTTTTTTCTAACTTTAAACATGTTTGGATTAATGTTTGAAATGCCATTTAGATGGAAAATGAATGAAAAAGACATATATGTTATTGAATACACACACATATATTATTTGTATATATTGTAATAATTGAATGAAAAAATATAAATAAAATTAGAATACCAACATGAAGTTGATTATTATTAGATCATCTACCCTAACTATGAAAAAAAAAAAAGAAACAAAGGGGGGTGTAAAAACAAAAAAATGTGAAGCACAACTTCTTCATTACACGCTTGATATGGAGAGCTTTGTTATCATGAACAACGTTAATTTGGTTTGCTCCCATCCCGTTCTAAAATAAAAATGAATGTTGTCGACTCTAGTAAAGAAAAATAAAGATCAATATATATAACGCATAAGCAGTAAAATGCAGGAAATCATAGGTTAACAGTTAGCTCATATTATGTCAATGAAAAGATAAATAAAAATACAAATAAGTGACGCTAGTTCAATTTCTGAATCCTCATCACATGCCCCCTCAACCCCACATGAATCCTCAAAAGCTTGGAAGATATATAGAAACAAAACGAAACATCCTCTAAGCAACCAAAGTGCTGGCGGTTTTTGATTCACTGCAAATTTCAAATCACGTTAAAAAAGAACACACTTTTATAAGCCATGAATAATCTATATTGTCGCTCAAACAATTATACAACCCACTAATTGGATTTTCGATTGATATCAAGGACTATTGAACACACAATCAATTACCAATATATTAATATATAATGTAACAACTCCAATAAGCCAAACTATTGTAAGCCATGGAAAGTGCTTCTTGAAAGAGTACAGAGGAATCTATGAATGTACATCCGGCCTGAAATCCACTAGAAATAACCACTTGGCCGTTCCATCAACGCCCTTATAGGGTAAAAGCTTTATGACACTATTTTATAATAACATGAAGGAAACGTTAAAAACTATAACATTTACCAATCCTTGAAAACTAGGTAACAAGCATATTAGTATTATAGAGGATATGTTCAAAGTTACCGAAGTGAATGAGAACCAATTTAAAGCAATTCAACTTGCTTTCAGTAGAACTTTCGGTCCATGGAACATTTTAGAATCTGAAACACTCTAGAAGCTAGAAATACTCAAAACTTGTAATTGATTAAAGTAATTTAACTATGAGGTCCTTGACATGTGCCAAGGTAAAATAAATTAAATCCACATTTGTCAAATAGAAATCACCATCAAGCCCATTCATTAGAAAAAAATCGGTTGAATACTTATAGTTGAATCTAAGTTCCTACAGAGTGTGGCAGAGTAATATACACTATCATATCACCTTCATGTAATTTGAATTTAAGACCAATTTTAAAGATGATGTTAAAAACAGAAACACAGACACACCCACATACACAAATGGGTTGCAGAGTGCATACCATTTCCATACCGGTGGGAGCTTCTTAGTTTTCTTTTAATAGCAAGCAAGTCGGTGAATTCTGCTTTCAACCATAATTAACCTAAACTTAGAGTCCTTGTCCTTTCTATTTCTATCAAGATGCTTACGAATAGAAACTGCCTTCTTGATCAAATGATAAAGATCCTCAGAAATTTCGGGTGCAAGTATTGAAAACCAAAAGGCCAACCTTTTTCCTTACCATCATACAAACATTAATATATACATATATATAGCTATATTGAAGTTCATATAGAAATAACATAATACCGTGGGCTTTGAGAATGCACAAGATTTTGTTGCCGGTGACGCTCTTGACCTGTGCGATACCATGAGAATCTCGAAGAATGACACCAATCTGCCACAGAGTCAAACCCTTCTTCACAAATTTGTAGATATTATCTTCAACCTATGTGAAGCAGAAATTGTAAGCATTGAAGAAGAAATTACATGAAGTTAATCACCAATAATAGATTTGAAGTGGGTTTACATCTTATGTAGAGATCTTGAGTCAGCTATGTGGCGTTCTCTTGTAGGCCAATGTCGAAGTTGAGATACCCTTACTGCAACACAAAACCAAAGTAAAGAAAATCAGAAAAACATGTTTTACAGTAATACAGAGGAAATTGATGGAGGAGATAGAACTGTACGAACCCACGGCTGTGCATACAACCCATCTTCACTAAGCTACGCGGCCTTCAAATCCTGGTTGGAAATGCTCTTCTAACAGTTGTCTTTCAGCTACCATGACTACCTCTCACTGTGCGGAGGTGGGCTTCTCTAAGAAGCCACTTTATTTGCAAAAGCCCAGTATGTGAACCCAAACATTTCAACTCACCCCACTGTGTTTTTATTTATTTATTTTTTTGTCATCGGGCGTTTGGGAAGCTAGGCCGCTTTCCCAAACAGACTCTTAGAGGAGACACTTATGTTAGAAGGGGAAGCCACAAACTTTGAACCGGATACCGAATAATAATATTAAAAAAAAGGCTAAACCAACTTTGGTGCCACAAGACATGGGTTTGGGATTACTCTTTTTTTTTCCCCAACTGGGTCTAAATTAATAAGTAAATATATATATTTTTCTCAGCTCAATGGAATGCTTTGACAACACTGTGATTGAAAGCATATTGGCCAAATATATGTGGAAAGGCTAATGCCTTGTGTTTCTTTTTCCAAGGTTATCTTTACTATTAAGAGGTTGAACATTTGTATCAAAAAATGTTGAATATATAATACTAGTAAGCAGTCAAATTCATTCTTTTCAGTTACTGTTTTGGCTATACATGAGACTTCAATGTGATTCAATATAGGCCTAAATTACAATTTCATCCTCTGATAAAACAAAATTGCATGTTTATTATTCTTGGAAGAATTATTGGCATCCTAAAAAAACGTGAGATAATTTGACGTGTAATATTTTAAAATCAATAAGGCAATTTATTAAAATAACGTACAATGATACATAAAAAATTCGGCCTCTATGCATTAGATAATAAACTCAGCATTACCACAGCCAAAACCACTCAAAGCAAAACAGAAAACATACAAAAATTGAAAACCATAAAAACAACTATCACAATTAAACAGAGATAAGAATGAAAGACTATGAACTAGTTTACCATTGCATTTCAAATATTGCACATACGAAAAATATTGCTAGCAGTAAGGTAGATGGCAAAGAGTTATATTTGCACTATAGGGAGCATATAGCAATGACCCACTCAAACGATCACCACTAGGATAAAGGACTCACATATCTCAAAAGATATTGAAAACACAAATGGAAAGAATTTCCAGAAGCAAGAGATATGAAAAAAAAGGCAGAGAAAGCCTGTCACGGGCTTAGAGTCCAATGCAGGCCACAACGCCCGTGCGGCGTCCCAAATGTATCATTTCTCTTGATACTAGCCTTACCAGATATGGTACCAACTGGTTTCGTCCTGCCATGGGCTCATTAGAGGGACGACATTAGCCCTCATTGCCACGTAGGGGTCCCTCCCATTCCATACATGGGAGGGCCACTATACCAAGTATGGAGCGAGATTGGCTCTAATACCAAAATTGTAACATCATAAAAAAATAAAAAAATAAAAATTCACAAGCTACACCTAAAAGGTGCAGCCATTTTGGAACCCCATTAATTTTTTTAAAAAAATAATTCAAGCAATTGGCGCCATCAGAGCCAATTACTGGTGGAGGGGTATTATAAATACCCCCTCCCCCAAGCACTTCAGATATGAAGTGTTGGAGAAGAAATGCAGCTAGTAATGATTTTAATAGGAATATTTTTGGTATTTTGGGAATCAATAAGGTACTCAAATTCTCTTCTAATCATAATACTTCTTTTATGAAAAGTGTTCTAAATAATTTTCTTTTTCTTATGATAATAATCTTTTATTGATTAGAGAAAATTTTAAGATTATAATTTTGGACAAGATTGAGTTTTGTCAATATAAGACTAAAGAAATGTTGAGGAGAATTTATAGATAATTTTGATCTGTTTACTTTTGTTATTTAGTGATTATAAGATTTTATAATGAATTGTTATATATAACTAATATATAAATAATTCTATATTATACTTTTTAACCGATTAAATTTAGATAAATAATTTATGTAGATTATTGGAGAGTTTATTGTAATTCTATTCGGTTTTGTTTCGTAGATTTTATGTTATAAAAAAATTATATGTAATAATTTGATATTAGAAATTAGAATTTTGATATGATTTTAATATATGTGGAGATGTTAATATTATTTAATAATTTGGTTATACTCATATGAGTTAGAAAGGTGATTTAATTAATTTAGGATATTGATATTAGCAATTTTATGATCCTTGAAGTTAAGGTGATTAGAAAATTACTATTGTTAAATATTTTAGTGATTTAAATAATTTTAAGGAAAAAAAAGAAAATTTTATTTAAGGAATAGATAAATCATTTTAAATTAAGTGAGTTAATTATGGGGGTGAGTTTAGTTAGCAATTATTATTCATTTTATTAACTTATAATTATATATTTATTGTTGAGTGAATTTGGCTTGTTGAATTTGAATTATCTCTAATTGTCAAGAACTCGAGGTAAACACTTTTCAATTTATCTTGTATGCTTGTTGATGTGATTATAAGCATATGCTGGTATTTTTAAATTGCTATAAATATGATTAGTATTTTATATATGAGATGTACAATCATAGTATGAATTATATTTTTGGTAAACTTTAGTTAAGTGGGCCTGAATGTTTTGGAATGATTGATGATGAATAGTATCGATTATGAAATATATGAGAATAGATTATTAATGATAGTGATGTTGAGATGTTGAATGTGGTGAGGTGTAATTGGAGGAGATTTGGTTCTTTTATACCACGTGGTATTGCCCCACTGAGCGCACAGTAGATGACTTTGACATTTTCAGGGCCCTTGGTACTACTCTTTTCCTTTGGCCGGGATAAAAGTCAGTTCAAGGGATATGTGACACATTTCCATGTTTGACGGAAAGAGGACCCATGGTCTGATATGAGCTCTATAGCCTTTGGCTGGGATACATCTCATTATCAGTGAGCTTGATGTAGTTTTATTAAAGGGACTAAACCTATTATGTGATGTAGCCTATGAGTTCTGTTAGCGGTTAAGGAGGTTATAAGGATGGTTGAGGAAATACAAATTAATTTGTTCTTTTGAAATATTAATGTTCATTTGGAAGATTATATTTTGTCTTTTTTTTTATTTCCCGCTTAACTATCTTGTAATCATTCCCTACATATCTGTTAAAATGGAAGTGGTTACTAGGTCTATATGACTCATCCCGTCAATTTATTATTTTTTTAAGCGGAAGTTTAGGCCGTGGTACCGAGGGGGAAGCAAATAAGGCTTGATTTGATATCAAATTGTATGTCTCGTTTAGTTTTATGAGTATAATGTATATTGCCAAATTTAAGGGCCTTTTTAGACAATCATGTCATATATTTATTATTTTGCTGCATATTAGAATTTGTATTGTGGACGGGACACTTGTTTTGTTGTTTATGTAATATTTGGACGGAGTATTTGATATGATATTATTTAATGTCTTGATGAAATGATGGATTTTAAGGTAATTTAAGGAGGATGTTATAAAGCCATCAACAAACCTCATGATAATATCCAAATGTGATTAATAACCATGCATAAAGCAACAAACACACAAGCTAGAGAAGAAAACCAATCACAAAATAAATAAAACAAACCAAACAATAAAAATAAAATCTACGAGTAGCCTGAAGTAAGCAAACCCTTATTCCATGACTGGTAGACGCCCAAAGTGTCATGCCGTAGCCACATGAGCCTTTTTGGCAGAAGGCTGATACACACCCAAAGATGCAAGACAAAGGCACCCAAGACATTGTTAGTCAAGTTTGAACTTTTCATTCGACATTGTCTGCCACCCAAGCCACTTCCAAACTTTGTTGCGTATATTACGTAACACATTCAAAAAAAGCGTATTATGATGACCCTTAGCCGAGCTTTGTAAATTGACCCGATTAATTCTAAGCCTCTTAGCATTAAAGTTACATAATAAACAAGATCATGCAACTTAAAAAAACAATTAATCAGTGAAGGGATTTCGTCATTAATTAATTAGTGACAGTCTATTTAACAACGGAATCGTAAAATTCCGTCATTAAATTCTATTGCTAATCCATTGATTTTTTAGTCTGTTTCCTTGTGTCCAAGAGAGTTTTAGCCAAGTTATATCAAAATAATGCAAGGTATCATGTGTAGTTGAACTCAAGTACTCTTCACCGTCAAGATTAATCATATTGAAGCATTTAAGATGGACATGTGGATTGAGAAAGCATCTAGTTCCATTAAATGCAGCTTCCTCTTACTTCAATCCAAGACTTCGAATCTCAGCTACTTTTTCCGCGTTTGTGTGAGACGGAGAATACCTCGGTGACTATTCTGTTAGGTTGTGGCTTGGTACCTGAATCATATACTTTAGACTATTGCTACATTACACTATTTACACACACACGCACGCATGCATGCATGTTTTGTTTTTATCATATGGCGTTTGGCTACATTATTTACTACACTGAATGAAACTATCTGTTTTGAAAATCGAACCAAATAATGTGGCTTTAAAATTAATAAAAGAATATAATTTAAAATAAATATTTATCTAATAAAACTAGGCTGAAATTGAGCAGGACAATAATATATTTTGAATCAAAATCTATTTTAAATGATTTTTTTATTTGCATGAGACTGACTATAAATCGCATGGAGAGGTTGTTCAAATTTAAAGTTTATAGTATATATGGTTCATTAAAAAATGTGTTATTTATTTATTATAAATTCATGTTAATATAATATAAAATAAATAAAAAAAGTACACTATTCATAGATGATCAACAGTCAGATTCACCTCAAACTTAATAAAATCTACAATTTTCATATAATATAAAAATTTGAAAAACCATATTATTCATGGATAAAAAATACGAATGATGGTAGTTATTTCACAGTCCTCAACCAACGATTCATAATTTAGTACACGGTCTATGTTGGGTTAAAAAAATCTTGTCTCTTGCACTAATGGTTGACTTAATGTTAAGTCTTAAAAAAAACAATATTCTACTGCTTTTAGAAAATTATATATGTACGTACTACAATGTTCTATATATATATGGTTTTCAATGGCTTTTACAGCAAATTAATGGTGCCATGGCCTAAAAAAGATATGTAATGTATACAATGATTTTTTCCGTTCAAATTTGGTCTAGAAGGCATGATTAGCAAACACAGCTTAAAATTTTGTTAATTAAAAAGTAACTCTATAAGCTCAATGAATATTATTAACTTGTCTTCTCCTCAGTCCATTCTTCTTTTTGCATTTCTCTACTTTTATTGTTTCCTCAATCATTTTCGTTTTCTCCTTTTTTTTCCCCCTTTATCAATGGTTTTAGAATTAGTTGGCTACTGAATTTTTTAAGGCACTAGTCATAATTAATTAGTATGATTATTGTTGTCAGACTAACAGCCATAATGAAACTATTATATTTTTTATATCATATTTTAAATATATAAGAAGAAAAAATAACGTTACATAACTTGTTATTTAAGGTATTATCCATTCATATTCACAAATTGAAGTCAAAATAAGTAACTGGTAATATAATTATCAATTATCATAGTTCTCATTAAAACTATACATCCATATTACTAAGTCTGAACGTATGACATTCAATTCTTTATTAAAAATATATTACTTTAGATCCGACGTTGGTTGAACTTTATTTATACTTTTAACTAATATCCGGCTTCTTTTGTGAATCTTATTACCAAGTATTCAAGCAACTAATTATTTCAGTTTTGAAATTCGTGGCTTCTCCTTTTAATACAAATATTTTCTTTGGGACGCGAACTTTGAGACCTAAAAAGATCTAATAAGATCTTATATTTATCATTAAACCAGCTCTGTGTTGGTATGATGTTGATTGAATTAATTATGATCAAAAAGTCTTTTTGATTTGTTTGCTCGTCACATCTTATTCTTGATATTGCAATGTATAGTCACTAAAATTTTTAAAAAAGGGTCCATTGTAAAACTGACAATCAAATTGTCTTCCAAGTTCTGAAAGTTCTTTGTAGCTCCACAACCCCGTGTTCACGGCACATTATTAATCAAACATAATTTTCTTGTGAATAAATTGCGATGAATTTTTCTTTTTGTTTTTTTTTGGGTAAGAATTGCGATGAATTTTTTGAAGTTTAGTTAAAACAAGTAAATCAACTCCTACTAGTTGCTATTTCCATGAAATATTAAGGAGTTTGTAACAGTGACAAAGATTTGGATTTTAAGTTTTGTTTGTATAAAGTTAACTGCATTTTTAAAATGCACATGACGATTGTCAAAAAAATAACTCCTAATTGTAAAAAAATCATGTCACTACATTGAAGATGACATTGCTAATTGATAAATTTAATTATTAATAAAAGTCTTTGTTTTTATTCATCAATCAAATCTTTTTTTTTTTTGCATACTACGATAATGTACATGTGGTCTATAATGTGTTAATATGGGGCCTATTTTGAAAATTCTTTATAAGATGACGCTACAAAGTACAAACCCTTTATTCACGCCATATCAATTCATTCACGCATATCATAAAATGTCATTCATTGACTCCATTAAGTAAAAAAGAATTACAACAGATTTTTCTGAGTTCTTTTTTTTTTATGGATCTAGATAAACCCGTAATGCAAACTGCTATTTGCATAGAATATTACTGAGTTTGGAATTCTGCCACAAAAATATCTGGAATTTGCACCCAATCTTAGACATATACAAGAAATTAAGTATATAACAGCCATAAGGATTTAGGATATGTGTGTGTACACACACACAGATACACACACATATATAGACATGTATGTACGTACGTATGTAGGATAAACTATTTTTCTTATAAATGTTAAACAGTTGAATGATTTTGTGATAAGTAATCGTAGTTGCCTAATGTTTAAATTTAGGTGTTTATTTAATCTTCGACTGGACTAATCAGTAATCAGCTCCATGAAGTCACACTCTAAACAAACTACTCCCTCTGTCCTTAATATAAGTTAGCTAATATAATTTTATTAGATTAAGAAAGTTAGTTAAAATAGTTAATATGACATGTTTTTTTTTAAATACCTTAGTCATCTTTCTCAGTTTTCTTATTTCCTCTCTTTTTTTTGTTATTGTTGAGAGAGTATCAATAAGGGTAAATTAGAAAAATTTTAACTAATATAAAAAATATGTCGTATATTTATCTTTAAGTTTAATTTCTCAAATATTTCCTATATCATGGATTGAATAAAATATTTTTGTGGCCTCCATCCCAAGCTCGCCTTAAACCCATGAGGCAGGCCCATAGTTCCGCAAGAAGTGGATCTCCATCGCCAAGATCATTAAGCCTGAATGCTTCTAGATGGGTTTGTGGCCTCTAATGGTCTTTAATGCCCTTCAAAATGCCCCAACTTCCAAAATGTTTTTTTCCTTTCACCCATTAAATTATATATACAATAAATAACATTTTGATATATTATGGATACAAAACGATGCAGTTTTAAATTTTATTATTAGAAAGACTCTAAAATTGTGCAGTTTTGATTTTTTTAAAAAAAATCATTAAAAATTCAAAGCTGTGTCATTTTATATCTATAAGATAATTAAATGTAATTTATTTTATATATAATCCAATAATCAAAAGAAATTAAAAAAAATTGGAAGGTTAAAAAATTTTGAAGGGTATTAAAGAGCATTAGAAGGCAGCATAAGGCTGCTAGCCCACTTCTGGAGTAGTGCTCTTCCACTAATATGCGGAAAAACACTAATATGCTAAACGTCTCCAGATGTTAGCCCGTTCCAGTCGCATTCTTGCTGCATCAAAGCTAGTAAGAATAGCTCTTGCCTTTCCGATGACCCTTTTAGGGAGATGGTAATAATATTCTCAAAAATTCGTTCATTTCTGCGCTTCCATTAAAGCCAGCAAACAATTACAAATATTATTTTAGAGTCACGAAAATAATAAAATAGAAAAAAAGATATTATAGGGATTGACGTTCTTAGTCATAAAGCATGCTTCTTTATAAGGTTAAAGGGAAAAAATCCCCAAAAATTTCCACTAAAGAGTATTGAGTATCTAGAAGTTTTTAAATGAAGCACTTTTTGGTAACTTAAGCCAACTAGACTTCTTGCTTCGTTTTAAATGCTCTTCACAGAGAGAGAGAGAGTATTTAGATTTTCTTTTATTTTTATCCAATTATCAGTCCTTATTTATTTGATAATTCGAGCAACAACAGCGGATTCTGTTTGATTGTGAAGAAAATTAGTACATTATATTTAATTTGTTGCAATCAACTGAACCATCACCGTTCTATCTTTTTTTAGTTTACATTTAATGAATTACTTTGATTTGTTTTATATATTATGTCTAAGTCTTGACTTGAGCGCCAAAAACAAAAAAAAAAGACTTAGACTTTTGCGCATGAATGATCAACATCATTTAGCAATTATGTATATATATTTTATAGTTATGCAGTTTTTGATATCCTTTAATTATATATTTACTATGATTGAATTGAACAACTGAGATTCTTAGGTTTTTGTGGACAAAATTTTCCAAGTCAATTGAAAAAGAAATGCAACCCATCAAAAGCCTTTCAAATTTGCTTATAATATCTGCCATATTGGAGAAATATCAATAGCACAATCCATTAAGAAACAACCACCGAATTTCGTTCATTATCATTTTTCTGTAATTATTTTTTATTTTATGGACCAAGTCAAGTGAGAAAATATTAGCAAATTTCATTGTTTTCCCTTACGTTTTGAGTATCAACTAAAAGTGGGCTTTGGAGAACAAAATTTTTGCTTCTCCTTTTTGAAGGAACAATATCATTCTGTGTTGTAAAAAATTATATATGTACTACACATTTCCTTATCAAATTTTTAGTCCATTGCGTTTCTAAGGAAAAATTCACTTTATTAATTGTTTTATATTTTGTTTTTGATTGGCTTTTACAGTAAATTGAGTTGCTACGACTTGAAAAATATATGCACACAACGATTATTTTGCTTCCAAATTTTATTTAGTAGGCATGATTAGTACATATTACTCTGGTTCTTAATATGACATCTTATTGGTAGTACCAAATATACTATACGAATAAGATCTTACATACAACTGGAGATACTGCAAAAAAAAGTGATATTTTATGGCGGTGTATTTATAGTGGTTAATAGTAACCGCTATAAATTGCATGATTTGTAGCTGTTTTGAGCTAAATCGGTACAAATTTAACAATTATATATATATATATATAGTTTTATAATATCTTTTAATTATATATTTATTATGATTGAATTGAACAACTGAGATTTTTAGGTTTTTGTGGACAAAAATTTTCCAAGTCAAGTGAAAAAGAAATACAATCCATCATAAGCCTTTCAAATTTGCTTATAATATCTTCCCATATTGAAGAAATATCAGTATCACAATCCGGTAAGAAACTACCCCCCAGTTTCGTTAATTATCTTTTTTCTGTAATTATGTTTACTTTTAGGGAGAATGGTTAAAAAAAACCTTGCAAGCAAATTAATTGCTCATTGCTACCATTGCACACGGTGGGTGGTATATTGCACATGGGCGGATGATATGTTGCACACAAGGGATAGTGTTTGCACTTTCGTAAGGATACTTTTTGCATATATGGATGCTGATAATTGCACATGATGGATGCTTGCTTGCACATTGGTACCATTTAGCAATTAATTTGCTTAAAATTATTTTTTAACCATTTTCCCTTACTTTTATGGACCAAGTCAAGTGAGAAAATATCAGCAAATTTCCCTGTTTTTCTTTACGTTTTGACTATCAACTAATAGTGGGCTCCGTAGACCAAAATTTTGGCTTCCCCTTTTTGAAAGAACAATACCATTATGTATTTTAAAAAAATTATATATGTACGACACTGCTTTATTAATTTTTTAGTGCATTGATAACTCCACCGAAAAATGTTTCTAAGGCAAAATTCACTTTATGTGTTTTATATTTTGTTTTTGATTGGCTTTATTTACAGTAAATTAAGTTGCTATGACATGAAAACTATATGTATACAATGATTTTTTTCTTCCAAATTTCATTTAGTAGGCATGATTAATACATATTATCCTAGTTCTTGATATAACATCTTATTGGTAGTGCCAATTGTACTATGCAAAGGAGATCTTATTTTAAGGAATAGAGACACTATAAAAAAATAATAAAAAAAATACATATATTAGTAGTGGTGCATTACCGCTACAAATATCTATAGCGGTTTTAGGCTAAACCGCTATAGATTTAATTATTATGTATATATCTTTTTATAATTATGTAGTTTTTTATATTTTTTAATTATATATTTATTTTGATTGAATTGAATGACTGAGATTTATAAGTTTTTGTGGACGAAATTTTCAGTTAAATGAAAAAGAAATACAACCCTGAGCCGATTGATTATTAGCAGTTTGAAAATTTGAATATTTTGAATCTCATATTCCGTAACGTATTCAAAAAAAAAAAAAACACGTATCATGATGACCCTGACCCGAGCTTTGTAAACTGACCCTATTAATTCTAGGCCTCTTAGCATTGGAGTTATATAATAATACGCAACATCATGCAATTAAGAAAAAAATTAATTACCGAAGGAATTTCATCACTAATTAATTAGTGACAGTTTATTTAATGATGAAATTGTATAATTTTATTGTTAAATTTCATCACTAATCTACTGTTTTATTAGTCTGTTTCCTTGTGTCCAAAGAGAGTTTTAGCCAAGTTATCAAAATAATGCAAGCTATCATGAATAGTTGAACTCAAGTCAAGACGAACCATATTGAAGCAGCATTAAAGATGGACATGTGGATTGAGAAAGCATCTATTTCGATTAAATGCAGTTTCCTCTGATTCCAACCTTAATACTTCAAAGCTCAGCTACTTTTTCCGTGTTAGTATGAGATGGCGAATGGAACACCTTAATTGCAAAAATTTTTAGATTAGTTTAAATATATAATGATTTCAAACTTGAGACAAAAATAATTTAAAGTTTCAATTTAAGATAGGGTTTAATCTTATATTTGTCTGAGATTTAAAGTCCCAATTCAAAGCTCAGCTACTTTTTCCGTGTTAGTACGAGACAACGAACACCTCCATGACTATGTCTGTTAGGATGTGGCCTGGTACCTGTATCATATTTTTTAGACCCCGACCATTGCTACATTACACATCATATGGCGTTTGGCTGCATTATTTACCACACTGAATGAAACAACCGTATTTTGAAAATCGAACCAAATAGTGTGGCTTTAAGATTACTAACATCTTAGAATTTAAAATAAATATTTATCTAATTAAATTAGGCTGAAATTGAGCCTGACTATATGGAATCAAAATCTACTTTAAATGAATCTTTTTTCTATTTGCATGAGACTGACTATAAATTGCATGGAGAGGTTGTTCAAATTTAAAGTTTATAGTATGTTATAGTTCATTAAAAAATGCGTATATTTATTTATTATAAATTCATGTTAATTATAATATAAAATAAATAAATAGATTACACTAGTCATAAATGATCAACAGTCGGATTCACTTCAAACTTAATAAAATCTACAATAATTTATATATATTTTATATATATATAAAATAAAAATTTGAAAAATTATATTATTCATAGATAAAAATTACGAATGATGGTAGTTATTCACGGTCAATGTTGGGTTAAAAAAATCTTGTGTCTTGCACTAATGGTTGACTTAATGTTATGTCTTAAAAAAGAGCAATATTCTACTTTTTTTAGAAAATTATATTTGTACATACTACATTGTTCTATAATTTTGTTGTTTAGTTTTCAGTGGTTTCTACAGTAAATAAACGGTTCCATGACCTAAAAAAAGATATGTAATGTATACAACGATTTTTCCCCGTTCAAATTTGATCTAATAGGCATGATTAGCAATCTCTAAACCAACTCTGTGTTGGTATGATGTTGATTATATTAATTATGATCAAAATTCTTTTTTATTTGTTTGCCCATCACATCTTATTCTTGATATTACAATGTATGGTCACTAAAATTTTTAAAAAAGGGTCCATTGAAAAATTGACAATCAACTTTTTTTCCAAGTTTGTAGCTCCACAACCCCGTCTTCACGGCACATTATTAATCAAGCAGAATTTCCTTTTGAATAAATTACGATGAATTTTTCGAAGTTTTGTTAAAACAGATAAAGCAACTCGCACTACTTGCTATTTCCATGAAATATTAAGGAGTTTGTAACAGTGACAAAGATTTAGATTTTAAGTTTTGTTTTTATAAAGTTACCTTCATTTTTAAAATGCCTATGACGATTGAAAAAAAAAACTCCTAATAGTAAAAAATCATGTCACTACATTGAAGATGACATTGCTAATTGATAAATTTAATTATTAATAAAAGTCTTTGTTTTTGTTCATCCATCAAATCCTTTTCTTTATACTACGATAATGTACATGTGGTCCATAATGTGCAAATATTATACCCAAAAAAAAAAAGTGTTAATATGGGACCCGTTTTGAAAATTCTTTGCAAGATGACGCTACAAAGTTCAAACCCTTTATTCACGCCACATCAATTCATTCACGCATGTCATATATTGACTCCATTAATTTAAAAAGAATTACAACAATTTTTTCTAAATTTCTTTTTCCTTTTTTTTTTTTGAGCAAGATAAACCCGTAATGGAAATTGCTATTTGCATGAGCTTGGAATTCTGCCAAAAACAAATCTGGAAAATTTGTACCCAATCTAAGACATACAAGAAATTAAGTATATAACAGCCATAAGGTTTTAGGATATGGGTGTGTGTGCGTGTATATAGAGGATAAACTATTTTATTTGTAAATGTTACTGTTGAATGATTTTGTGGTAAATAGTCATAGTTGCCGAATGTTTAAATTTAGGTTTTTATTTAATCTTTGATTAGACTAATCAGTAATCACTTCCATGAAATCACACTCTAAACAAACTAGTCCCTTTGGTCTTTAATTAATACAAGTTAGTTAATATAATTTGATTAGAATAAAAAAATTAATTAAAATAATTAATATGACATGTACTTTCTAAAATATCTTGGTGATCTTCATCATTTGCCTCATTGCCTTTCTTTTTTTATTATTGTTAAGGGAGTATCAATAAGGATAAATTAAAAAAATATTAATAAATATAAAAAATATGTCATTTATTTAAGTCCAAGTTCAATTCTCCAGATATGTCCTATATTATGATCTGAAGGAAGTATTTTTGTGGCCTCCATCCCATGCTCGCCTTAAACCCACGAGGCAGGCCCATAGTTCCACAAGAAGAGGATCTCCATCGCCAAGATCATTTAGCATGAATGCTTTTAGATGGATTTGTGGTCTCTCATAATGGTCTTTAATGCCCTTCAAAATGCCCAAACTTTCAAAATGTTTTTTTTTTGTGCACATTAGATTTTATATAAAATTAATAATATTTGATATATTATGGACATAAAATGATGCTGTTTTGAATTTTATTATTAGAAAAACTCTAAAATTGTGCAGTATTATTTTTTAAAAAAAGTCTTTGAAAATTCAAAGCTGTGTCGTCATTTTATATCTATAAGATAATTAAATATCACTTATTTTATATCGAATCCAATAATCAAAAGAAATAACATGCTATACTTCCTTGGATGATAGCTCATTCCAGTGGCATTTTTGCCTTTCCCATGATCCTTTGAGAGAGTTAGCAATAATATTCTAAAAAGTTCGTTCATTTATGCGCTTCCATTAGAGCCAGCAAACAATTACAAATTAAATATTATTTTAGAGTCACAAAAATAATAAACTAGAGAAAATATATTATAGGAATTGATGATCTTAGTAATAAAGCATGCTTCTAAATGATACGCCAAATAAAAAAAGGAGTGTTCTTTATCGTGTTCAAGGGCAAAATTCAGCAAAAGTTTCTACCGAAGAGCATTAGGTAATTGAAAGTTTTCAAAAGGAAGCACTTTCTGGCAACTTCTTTAGTTGCTATCCAATTATCAGTCCTCATTTATTTGATAAGTCGAGCAATAACGGTGGATCCTGTTTAATTGTGAAGAAAATTAGTATATTATATTTAATTTGTTGCAATCAAACTATCACTGTTCTATCTATTTTTAGTTTACCTTCAAGGAACTACTTTGATTTGGTTTATATATTATGTCTAAGTCTTGACTTGAGCGCCCAAAATTTAAAAAAAAAAAAAGAATAAGACTTGTCCGCATGAATTAACATCATTTACCAATTATGTATCTTTTATATAGTTATGTAGTTTTGTAATATCTTTTAATTATATATTTACTATGATTGAATTGAACGACTGACATTTTTAGGCTTTTGCGGACAAAAATTTTCTTATACTCAGACCTGCCAAAACCCAAAAGTCACGCATCATGTGAATTTACTTTTACTTAATATTATCCCTTTTAAAAATAATAAAGAAGAACTTTAAAAAAAAAACTATTTTTTCTAACAGTTTTTAGCAAAATAATATTTCATTTTGAAATCACTTTTAACAAATAAATAAAACTTCATTCATAGACATACTATTTTTAATTATATGTGACATAAGTATGTTACTAATAAGATAACTAACTCATCATAACATTAGATTATTTAAGATTATTTAGTTTTTGATATTTTATTTTTATAGTTATATTTTTTATATATGTATATAGTATTATTTTTATTTAATTATTATATCAACGGTTGAGTAAAACTGAACCGACCATTTGAACCATGACCCACTAGATTTTTTAGATTGAAGTCCTGTCCGATTTTTAAAACATAAATTTGTATATGAAAACCTTACTTAACGATGGTATAACTTGAAATATTTTTATATAATTTGTCTCTTTTGATTTTGTAATTTTTCCGGTTTTAATTTGAACATAGGAGCATGCTAAATTTTTTTAAGAAAAAGCTTGTATATATTCGAAAAACAGAAAATAAAATATCTGTGTAATTTCAACTTGATTCAGAGAATTTCTTGCTATTTTTCCAATTTTTAAATTCAACAAAAATTACGAAAAGAGTGGATTCTGTTTAATTGTGAAGAAGATTAATATATTATGTTTAACATGTTGTAATTGAGTTAACCATTTCTGTTTTTTAATGGTCAAAATCAACTTAACTATCTCTTATGTACCTATATTTACCTTGAATGATCTACTTTGACTTTTTATTATTTCTAGAATTGGACCGAGCGAAAAAAAAGCAACACTAAGAATTTTCCGTATAAATTATGAACATAAATTAAAAATTAACATGTAACTTTAATTATATTTATTAATGACTTTTGATGAAAGTTATGAATTAACAAACATGTGTATCTGTAGAAATTCACTTAGCATGAGTGACAGAACGAAAATCTTTCAAGTCAAGTGAAAAAGAAATATCTGCTCACATTGGAGAAATATCAATAGTGAAGTCCCCCAAGTTTCGTTTATTATTTTTTTTCTGTAATTATTTTCTTTTATGGATCAAGTGAAGAAAGAAAACATTTGCAAATTTCCATGTTTTTCTTTTGTTTTGAGTATCAACAAAAAGTGGGCACCGTATAAAATTAAGCCATTTGTGACAGTGACCAGAATATTTGCTTCTCCTTTTTTAAAGAACGATTATTTATTCATTTTTTTTTCTTTTGGGGTTCCTTTGGTAGCCAAAAATCTCGAGTTTGCATGTGCAACACGCCATATGTTGTGTATATACCATTATAAATAAGGCCTCTTTTGTTAGGGTCTATGTATCAATCCTTCACTACTTCATAGCCTTCCAACTTCCCTTATGGCATTACGAATCATCATCTGTTTCTGCTTCTTTCTTTTTTCTTCCCTTTCTTCTTCTCTCAACCCACCATTATGTAATTCTCATGACTCCTCTGCGCTTCTTCAATTCAAAAACTCTCTCTCTCTTAATCATTCTGCTTCAATACGGAGTGATGAGTTTTATGATGACTCAGATTATTACCCTGTTACCATTCAGTTTAAGAACTCATCTTACCCAAAGACAGCTTCATGGGGAAATGATTCAAATTGCTGCTTGTGGGATGGGGTCACATGCGACTCCATGTCTGGTCACGTGATTGGCCTCGACCTCAGTTGCAGTTGGCTTCAAGGTCAACTCCATCCTAATAGCACTCTCTTCCAACTTTCTCATCTTCAAACACTCAACTTGGCTTTCAATGATTTTCATGGCTCTTTCATATCATCTCAATTTGGTGATCTTTCCACTCTCATGCATCTAAACTTAAGCCACTCTCATTTTGTTGGTGAAATTCCTTCTAAAATTGCAGAATTGTCTAAATTGGTCTCTCTTGATTTGTCTTGGAATTATTTTTCCTTACATGAATGGTTGAGTCTAAGACTTGAACCGTCCATTTGGGAGAAGCTTGTTCTGAACATGACTGATCTACGAGAACTTGTTTTAGATGATGTGAATATGTCTTCCATTGCATCAAAGTCCTTGTCTTTGCTCATGAATTTGTCATCCTCTTTGGTCTCCCTTAGACTTTCTAAAACTGAGTTGCAGGGGAATATGACAAGTGACATTCTCTGTTTAGAAAACCTCCAACAACTAGATTTGTCATATAATAGTAATCTCAATTTTCAACTTCCAAAGTCCAATTGGAGCTCTTCTTTGTCATTTTTGGATCTCAGTGGTACAACTTTCTTAGGAGATGCATTGCCTGATTCTATTAGCCATTTGAAATATCTTAATCATTTGAATCTAGAGTATTGTGAACTCCAAGGGCGTGTTCCTCTTGCTTTGAGTAATCTCACTCAGCTAACTTATTTGAACCTTGCTTCGAACAAGTTTAGTGGTGAGATCCCATTCCTTTCAGGCCTAGAACATCTCACACACTTAGACCTTAGAGAAAATAATTTTTTTGGTGAAATACACTCTGAAATCTCACAATTGTCTGAATTGGTCTCACTTGACTTATCTTTTAATTCTGAAATGAATGGGAGTTCATTACTAAGACTTGAACCATCTACTTGGGAAAAGCTGATTCTAAACGCAACTAATTTAAGGGTGCTTAGGTTAGATTATGTGAACATGTCCTCTGTTACACCAAATCCCTTGTCTTCACACATGAATTTGTCGTCCTCTTTGATTCATCTTTCTCTTTGGGAAACTTCTTTGCAAGGTGATATAACAAATACTATTTTGCAGTTAGAAAATCTTAAATATCTAGATTTGGCATGGAATACAAATATTAAGGTTCAACTTCCAAAGCTCAACTGGAGCTCAATAATGCATTTGTCTCTCGATGGCATACCTTTCTCAGGGGAAGTACCAGATTCGATAGGCCATTTGAAGTCTCTTGAAGAGTTGTATCTTGTAGATTGCCAATTTGAAGGGCCCATTCCTCCAAGTTTCAAAAGCCTCACTCAACTCAAAAGTTTGGGCCTTTCCTCAAATAAATTTAGTGGTAGGCTCTCATTTCTTTCAACACTCACTCAACTCACTGGTTTGGGCCTTTCCTCAAACAAATTTAGTGGTGGGCTCTCATTTCTTTCAACACTCACTCAACTCACTAATTTGGACCTTTCCTCAAACAAATTTAGTGGTGGGCTCTCATTTCTTTCAACACTCACTCAACTCACTAATTTGGACCTTTCCTCAAACCAATTTAGTGGTGGGCTCTCATTCCTTTCAACACTTGTAAATCTCTCTACCTTGTATCTTTCCAACAATAGTTTTAGCGGTCAAATCCCATCATCACTTTCAAACTTTGAAAATCTCTTCTACTTAGATCTTTCAATAAATAATTTTAGTGGAGAAATACCGGATGTCTTTGGAAAGTTGAGTGCATTACAATATTTGGCACTTGATAATAATAATTTCAGTGGTCAAGTCCCTTTGTCCCTTTCAAATACAAGTGTCTCATTTCTTGATCTTAGCTCCAACATGTTACAAGGAAATCTCCCAATCCCATTCTTTGGAGCTCGATTTTTCTCAGTCTCAAACAATAAATTTAGTGGAGATATTTCCTTTTTGTTTTGCAATGCAAGCTCACTTGAGATACTCAACTTGTCTCACAACAACTTGTCTGGACCTATTCCACAATGTCTTGTTGGCCTTCCCTATCTCTCAGTTCTGGATCTACAGATGAATGTTTTTTCTGGAATTCTACCAAACAATTTTTCAAAGAGTAATGTCCTGCAAACTTTGCATTTCAATAGCAACCAACTCAACGGATCGTTGCCTCCATCTTTGGCTCATTGTACTCAGCTAGAAATTTTTGATGTTGGACGCAACAAGATCAGGGATACATTTCCAAGTTGGCTTGATGATTTGCCAGAGTTACAAGTGCTTGTTCTAAGAGAGAATAGGTTTTATGGTGCCATTTCTAGTTCCAATACCAAGCATCCATTTCCTAAGTTGAGGATTTTTGACATTTCCAACAACCATTTTTGTGGATCTTTGCCAGCAACATACATCAAGGAGTTTAAAGGAATGATGAAGGTAAACAATGTTGAAGCTGGTTCGCAATATATGGGAAGCAAAAATTATTCAGCATATATGGATTCAGTTATGATCACATGGAAAGGTAATACCATAGAGCTGAAAAGGATCTTGACAATATTCACCACTATTGACTTGTCAAATAATAGTTTTGATGGGGAGATTCCAAAAGCCATTGGAGAGCTGCATGAACTAATAGGGCTTAATCTCTCCCACAACAGAATTAGTGGTTATATTCCAAAATCAATTGGAAAATTGACAAGTTTAGAATGGTTAGATCTGTCATGCAACAAGCTCGTGGGTGAGATTCCTTTAGCAATAATGACGAATCTCAACTTTCTTTCTACTTTCAACCTCTCACAAAATCAGCTTGAGGGGATGATCCCAAAAGGTAAACAATTTGACACATTCCAAAATGATTCATACGAGGGAAATTTAGGATTGTGTGGTGCTCCATTGTCAAAAACATGCAACAAGAATGAAGGAGAATCGCCAACACCAATCTTCGACTCTGAGGAGAAATTTGGATTTGGTTGGAAGCCTGTAGCCTTGGGATATGGATGTGGAATGGTATTTGGAATTTTGATAGGATATATTGTTTTCACGATTGGAAAACCTCAATGGCTTGTCAGGACTTTTGGAGGTCAATCCAAGAAACAAGCCAAAAGGATGAGAAATAAGGCTCTTGCAAATTGAAGAATGAATTGCCTAGAGAATGTGACTTTGTAAACTGTTACAAGTTCTTGATCTTTTTTTTTTTTTTTTTGGCTTGTTGTATCATGTCTGTTAAATATTCTAGCAACAGTAAGGGTGTATTATGTTTTCTTTTAAATGTAGTAGCCTGTTATTTTGTTCATGTAATTTTTTAGTGATTTGTTATATTACTGCTTTGTTTTGTGTTCTGAAGGTGATTGAAGGATAATTTTGTGGCAAAAGAAAATTGTCTTTCGTGATCGCACATATGACCAACTTGGGTTAGTTGTTGATTATTCCATTTGAATTAGCACACCATATAAAATTAAAAATAATAAAAAGATTTATTTACTAAAATTAAATTTATATTCATATCACACTATAAAAAACAATGAATTTCTGAAAGAATTTATATTAATTATAAAAAAAATATTATTTTTGATATATATATATATATATATATATATATATATATATATATATTAGTTATAAATTAATTTTAATTAAAAAATTCAAATTCATAAATTGGACAAAAATTTAGTGATATGAAGATTTATTTAAGATGTAAGATTTTTTAATTTCAAATCAATTTATATTAAAAAAATAATAAGAATATATAAAATTATTTTATATTATTATTAAATTTATATTTATTTTTTTTATAATAATATATGTGTGTGTGTATTATGCAATAATGCAACACTAAAGTATTCCAGACCAACTGATAAAACATCATGCCTGGATAGGTAGGTCGTGGGTTTGAACTATGAAAGGGTCAAAAGGAGTTGTATTTTCAGAAAACATGGAGTGGTGACATGTGGTGGAGTGAGGCGTTGGCGATGAAGTGGTTGGCCTCCTAAAAATGCCAAAATGTGTGATTATCAGCAACGGAATCCATTCCGAAGCAAATTTTGTCAGAAATTTAGTGCCCTTTTGTAGTGTCACTCAAATGGTTATTATATATAATCTTTTTGCCTTTTTGACATTTAAAAAAATATTTTTTTTTCTTAAGCCATTTTTACTGTACATAAAAATCATCTTATACCTTAGCATTTCGTATTTTAAAACTTTAAGATGGTAAGCATCTTCTACTTATGTAGTTGTGTTTTCCAAACGGATCTTTCTTTGTTTTTTAAAATTTTTGGATGTACTTAAATAATTTTTTTTTCTATTCAAACGGAGGTTGACTCAAAGTTACAGTTTATTCAAAAGACTTTCGAGAAACCAAAAGTGGTATCCAATGCACTAATCCCTATGCTATTGCACATTTCTTGTTTTGTCTGCATTAATGACTAAGCCATTTTACTAACATAGAGCTCGTGATATAAAATCCTATTAGATATTTGTAGGTTTTAAACTCTAAATTTGAAGGAGATATTTATATTGAAAGGAGAAGCCACAAGCTTGGGATTACTCTTTTTTTTCACTAACTCTCGGTCTAGATTAACTGATTAAATATATATATTTTTCTCAGCTCAATGGCATGCTTTGACGACACTGTTATTGAAAGCATATTGGCCAAATATATGTGAAAAGGCTAATGCCTTGTGTTTTCTTTTTCCAAGGTTATCTTTACTAGTAATGGTCGTATGCTAGAATTTATGCCATGGAAATGGAATTTGAATTGAATTCTATGTTTTTGACTTGTTTAGTACAAATCTAATAGTATGGAATTGGCTTCCATGTGGAGGTCAATTCCATCAAACTTGATGGAAATCATTTCCATCATACAACCCATGGAATTATAAACAATTCCATGGAATTCTATTTTTATCTCTCTCTATTAATATATTAAACTCACATTTAAATCTAATTTCCATTTCTATATTCATATCCATTTTCATTTCCATCAAAATTAATTCCAGTGTACTAAACAGGCCATAAGAAGTTGAACATTTGTATTAAAAAATGTTGAATATATAATAGTAGTAAGCAGTCAAATTCATTCTTTTCAGTTACTGTTTTGGCTATACATGAGACTTTAATGTGATTCAATATAGGCTCAAATTACAATTTATCCTGTGATAAAATAAAATTGCATGTTTATTATTCCCGGAAGAATTATTGGCATCCTAAAAATACGTAAAGTAATTTGGCCAGTAATCTTTTAAAATCAATAAGACAATTTATTAAAATAATGTAAAATGATACATAAAAAATTGGACCTTCACACATTAGATAATAAAATCAACATTACCACAAAGCCCGAACCACTCAAAACAAACAAAGAGCATACAAAAATTGAAAACCATAAAAACAACTATCACAACTAAATAGAGACAAGAATGAAAGACTGTGAACCAGTTTACCATTGCATTTTAAATATTGCACATACGAAGAATATTGTTAGAAGTAAGGCAGATGACTACATTTGCACTATAGTGAACATATAACAATGATCACTCAAACGATCACCACTAGAATAAAAGGCTTAGATATCTCAAAAGATATTGAAAACACAAATAGAAAGAATATCTAGAAGCAAGAGAGATGAAAAAAGAAAAAAAAAATATGCAGAAGCAAGAGATATGGAAAAAACAAAGGCAGACAAAGCCAGCGACAAACCTCATATGATAATATCCAAATGTAATTAATCACGATGCATAAAGCAACAAACATACTAGCTAGAGAAGAAATCCAATCACAAAAGAAATAAAACAAACTAAATGAAAAATCCCTATTTTAATTATATATTTTTATATTTTAATTGAGATTTTTGTCATAATAATTTAGTTTAAAATGTCTTCTTTATACTTAATTGAGATTAAGAGTAAAGATATTAAATTAGGATTAAAAATGATAAAATTGACAAAATAATTATAATTATTCTTAATCAATGATTCTTGAGAGGATTTGATGTTGGCTTAATTATTTTAATTATAGGAACTTAAAAATGGGATTAAAACTGAAAACAACACTTTGGTGGTTTGAATTTTAGACATGACAGTTTAATCCTACTAATTTATAAAATATCAATTCAGTCCACAAATTAAACACAGCGTTTTGAGTTTTTGACGGCAGCATTTTAGGTCTGGATTTCACAGAACAGAGACGCGATAAATTCAGACACAGCACTGCGAGAGAGCAGACCTTGAGCTTCTTCAGCTCCACCTTCATCTTCTTCTTTCTCTCTCGCCACCGGCGTCATCCACTCCCATAGGCCGCCAGCGAGCATCATCTCCACCGCAACAGAGCAAGGGGGAAGGAAGGAGAACAGCCGCAAGCTGAGTGACTGGAAGGAGAGTGCTGGGAGTCGGAAGAGGGTGAGGCAGCGACAATCAGTACCGTCATCCCACCATCATCCGTTCATCACCGCCGCAACTTCCATTATTCCAGACTGTAGCTACTCTGTTTCTGCCATTTTTCCAGTACCAAGTCAATACTCCTGTGTTCTGTTTCTGTTTGAAATCCAGCTGCAATTCTGCGTTGATTTATCATTTTAATTGGTGATTTTGCATGGCTGGATGTTTGAATCAGAATGTGATTATCTTCTTTGAAGTTATTTTCATAAGTGGCTGGGAACTTTTGTGCTTTTTGAGATATGAACTGGAGATGGCTTGAGCTGTCCTTCAAATGCAAGTTTAAATTACCTATAGCTTAGTATATTTGTAATTTCTTAGTTCTAGGGATTTATTTATATACTGATAAATAATTTTAGATATGTTTTATTTTATAAATTGAGTTCTTATAATTTTGGGTTTGTTATGAAGATTTGTACTCATTAATATATATGGTTATATATATGCTTCTCTATTATCTTATTACTTCCTAGCTATTTAACATTGTATTGTTGGATATATTGATTGAATTGGAATTGTAGTTGAACCTAAATGTATTGCTTACTTCATTATCACTCTCTAAGGGGTTACAATAATGCTTAAATTAATGAGTTCATGAGTTTAAGCAGTAATTGAGGTTTAGTATATTAGGAAACTTAGAGGAACTCATTACACTAAAAGAGCTTAATGGCATTTCAAGAGTAGGGGTTTCTCTCTTGTGATATTAGACTCATTGATTAATGAGGTTTGAAATATTGGAAGCTTAGTCTATTAACTTCTTAAATATTTTAATTGAGTAAGAATAATCATTGAAAACCATTTCCAAGATCGTCTTCATCACTTGCATCTTTAATCCATTTCCATTCCTCCTTATTTGAAAATCACAAAAATGTTTATTTTAATTGCATTTAATACATAGTTTTGAAAATCAATCAATCTTGTTTTACCTTTTGTCAATTTTGCATTATAATTACTTAGTTTATTATGAATTAATTTCATAATCGGCTCCTCAAGGTGAAACGACCTAAGTTGTGCACTATATTGCATTAATTTGGTTTTATTCTTGATAACCCCGATGCGACTAAAAGGGAATTATTTCAAGTGGCGCCATTGATGGGGAGCCAAGAAAATTGGTTTTCTAGTAACTAAATGTCAAGTATTTTTGACCGAGGTAAGCCTTAGGATTTTTACATTCTAGTTTTTTCATACTTAGTCATAGTCTAGGTTGCAGTTTATTTAGTTTTTCATTTTGCATCTTCCATAGAAAATTTTGCAAGAATACAAACAAATATCTTGATTTTTTTTTGTTTTTGCATGTGCATTCTTGCATTTGTCTCACTTGAATTGCAAATTGTTGATGTAAAGTTGTGTCATTATATTTGAATTACTTGTGGATAACTTTCTTTTGATGCTATTTGAGTGCATGATTCCAATTTCCAAGTTACAATTTGGGTGACCTAGTTTTTCCATGTGAATATTTTGACAATACAATTGTTAATTTTCTTGATTTCTTCATTTTTCCTTCATACACATTATATGTACTCACACACACTTGCACTTATTCCATTTCATATATTTTTCTTGAATTTGTGTGCAAGACAATCTTGGCACTCAATTGTTACATTGATTACTTGATAGTTTTGTATGTCTCACCACTTTGATAGGACATTTGATCCTTCATCTAATCTTGAATTTTTCATTGACTAAGCGATTGTGTTTCTCAAAGTTTAATCATGGGTGGTGATGAATAATGGTCAACCAAGGAGAAGAAACATAAGGAATGTCACAAGATCCGACATGACTAATGATTCTTTCAATGTTGCATGTCTTAACTTTGAGGTCAATTTCTAGCTTAAGGGACCTTTGCTTGCTTCACTACCTCGTTTCCATGGACTTGAAAAGAAAAACCCTTACAATAATCTCAATGTTTTGTACTTAACTTACTCCAACATGAAGCTTATTGGTGCTCATCATTTTGATGATGTGTCATTAAAGGTGTTGTACCTCACTTTAAAGGGGAAGGCTAAAGAGTTGTATTTGATTCTATTAAGGCATGTTAACGATGCTCTTCATTCATGGGCTAATTTGTAAAAAGCCTTTTTAGACAAATATTTTTTCTGATGCAAGGATTGCGGAGCTTAAAAAGGAGATCTATTCTATTAAATAAAGTCATTTGGAGTCATTCTATGAATATTGGAGCTGGATTCAAGAGTTTCTAGCAAATGTCCACACCATCAAATCAGTAATGAGTAATTGATTAAATATTTTCACCAAAATCAGTGGGTATTCAACAACCCACTGACAAGAAAGAAGAAGAGGCGGAGATCAGACAGAAAAAAATAGGAGAGAAACCCAACAATAATAATAAGAAGAAGATGATGTCCAACCTAAGCTCCAATAAGAAAGATATAAAAGAAATGGGAGCTATATTTTGATTTTTAAGCGAAAGAGAGTGGAGATAGAGACGCCAGACTGCACATTGCAAAACAAGAGACGAAAAGGAAACAATTGTTGATGGGAGGGATGCATTTGATTCTTCAATAGAACATAAAATTAATTGTTTATCAGGTTTCTTATTCCCATGCCAAAACCCAAAAGTCACTCATCATGTGAATTTACTTTTACTTAATATTATCCCTTTTAAAAATAATAAAGAATAACTTAAAAAAGAAACTAGTTTTCGAACAGCTTTTAGCAAAATAATATTTCATATTCAAATTATATTTAACAAATAAATAAAACTTCATTCTTATATACATATCATGTTTAATTATATGTGACAAAAGTATATTACTAATAAGATAATTAAAACATAATCAAATTAGATTATTTAAAATTATTATTTTTTGACATTTTATTTTTATACTTATATGATTTTATATATGTATTTATCATTATTTTTATTTAATTATTTTATTAACGGTTCAACAAAACCGATTCGACCGAACTAACCATTTGAATGATAACTTATTAACTTTTTTAGCTTAATGTCTTGTCCATTGGTTTGTATATGGAAACCTTTGTTAACTATAATATAACTTGATATATTTTTATATAATTTGTCTCTTTTGATTTTGTAATTTGTCCGGCTTTAATTTGAACATAGGAGCATGCTAAATTTTTTTTAAGAAAAAGCTTATATATATTCCAAAAATAGAAAATAAAATATCTGTGTAATTTCAACATGATTCAGAGAATTTGTGCTATTTTTCCAATTTTTAAATTCAACAAAAATTACGAAAAGAGTGGGAAAAGATAATACAGTCATTGCTTCATTGGTATTTCGTACAACAGTGGATTCTGTTTAATTGCGAAGAAGATTAATATATTACATTTAACATGTTGTAATTGAGTTAACCATTTCTGTTTTTTAATGGTCAAAATCAACTTAACTATCTCTTATGTACCTATATTTACCTTGAATGATCTACTTTGACTTTTTATTATTTCTAGAATTGGACCGAGCGGGGAAAAAAAAAAGCAACCCTAAGAATTGTTCGTATAAATTATGAACATAAATTAAAAATTAACATGTATTTTTAATTATATTTATTAATGACTTTGATGAAAGTTATGAATTAACTAACATGTGTATCTATCTGTAAAATTTACTTAGAATGAGTGACGGAACGAAAATATTTCAAGTCAAGTGAAAAAGAAAATAATGAATTTCAGATGGAATTTATATTAATTAGTAAAAAATTATATATATATATATATATATATATATATATATATATATATATATATATATTAGTTATTAATTAATTTCAATATAAAATAAAATTTAAATTCAGAAATTGGATAAAAATTTAGTCATATGAAAATTTATTTAAGATGTAAAATTTTTTAATTTCAAATTAATTTATATTAAAACAATAATACAAATATATCAAATTATTTTATATTATTATTAAATTTATATTTAATTTTTATAATAATATATATTTACTTATAAGAAATATATATATATATAAATCCTTATTTTAATTATCTATTTTATTTAGAGATTTTATCATAATAATTTAGTTTAAAATGTCTTCCTTGTGTTTAATTAAAATTAAGAGTAAAAAATTAAATTAGGATTAAAAATAGTATAATTATCATAAAAATTATAATTACTTTTAATCATTGATTTTAAGAATATTTAAGATTGGTTTTAATTAGTTTTTAATTGTAAGTATTTAAAAAATGGGACTAAAACTGAAATTCAATTTGGAGTTAAATTTCTTAAATGACGGTGTACTTTCCCGAATTTCAGAACATCCAGTTTGGTCCACTAAGCTAAACTCTGTTTTTGCAGCTGGAAGTTTTAGGTCAGTTTTCGGCTGGGATATTGAGGGTGAGATGAGATGGAGAAATAGCACACAGGAGAGCGCCGCGGAACTACGCAGGGAATCCATTGATCCTCCATGCCACAATACCTTCGCCTCTCTTCTTCCTCGCTGACGACACTTTCACCTTCATCGTCGCCGGAGAGATTCTCCCATCATACACTACCACCACCTCCATTCCTTCACTTTCTCAGCGTCGCCGGAGAGTTTCAGGAACGAACCAGACCCGGTGAACATAGGAGGAGGCTGGAGATTGAGAGAGAACAGAAACGAGAAACAGAACAGCGCCGCCAAAGAACAACCTTCTTCCTTCTTTCCTCGACATTCCTTTTCTGTCACCGGCGGCACTCTTCTTCTTCACCATTGCCGCCGGTGACCCACCTACACTCTGAGTCACAATTTTTTGAAAGAGAAGAGGGGACGGAGAGACAGAGGGAGATCAGGAAAGTAGAGGAGAGGCCACTACCACAACCATTGACAGTTTCACCGCTACCATCGTCGGAGACAAGAGCTTCTCCGTTAACAATCTCTCATCCCTGTGCCACTCCGTCATCTCCGTATCTTTCTCTCTCTCTACCACCGTTCATTACCAGCAGCACCACACTATCATTGCCCCTTCATCATCACAGTGGAGGCAGAGAAGGCGAAAGAAAGCTGAGCCGGCAATTCATCATCACCGCCACACCTTCTCCTCACCCCCATCCCTTCATCTCGCTATCGTCCATTCAGATTCACCATCACCAACTTCATTGCTTCGGCCGTAGCTCCTCTGTTTCTAAGACCAATCACATCTATGGATCCTCTGTTTTGTTTCTGTTCTAATATATATGTTTTTTTTTAATGATTCCATTATTTTTATTTATTTAATATGATATTGTTAGATAGGTTGATTAAATTGGAATTGTAATTAAACTTAAATGCATTACTTTATAATTATACTCTAAGGGGTTTTAATAATGCTTAAATTAATGGGTTCATAAGTTTAAGCATTCGACTCAATGATAATTAAAATTTGGTATATTAGGAAAGTTAGAGAAACTCAACACTAAGAGGGCTTAATAACATTTTAAAAGTATGTGTTTCTCTCTTGTGATATTAGACTCATTGGTTAATGAGGTTTGGTATATCAGGAGCTTAATATATTAACTCTCTAAATATTTTAATTAAGGATAGTCATTGAAAACCATTTCCAAGAGCATCTTCATCACTTACATCTTTGATTTCCATTTCATTTCACTTTTATTTAAAAAAATCCAAAAATATTTGTTTTTGAAGCATTTTAGTGTAATTGTAATTTAATTGTTAAATAAAAAAATTTAAAAATCATTTTTTAACTTTTTTTATATCAATATTTATATTTAATTTCTATGTAATTAATAAAAAAAATTTTAAAAGATAATTCGAAATTATATTTTATATTATAATTCTTAATTAAAATTTTGAAGAAGTCACCGAGCATACATAAGAGAGAGAGAATAAAACACCAACACGGAGAGGTTGTGGGCTCCAACCACCAAGGGGTCCAGACGAGTTACATTTTTAAGAAATATGAAATGGTGACACATGGAAGAGCGAGGCACTGGCAATGAGGTGGTGGCCTCCTAAGAATGCCACGTGGCCTTTTGAAAATAAAAAATAAAAAAATAAATATACTGATTCCCTTAGAAATTGGTTTGCCATGCTATTATCAGCAACTGAGCAAATCTATAGTAAATTTCGTCCGAAATTTAATGTTTATTTTTGTAATGTTAATCAAATGGTTTTTACACACACATATTCTCTTGTCATTATGGCATCTGAAAAAATATTCTTTTTTCTTAAGCCATTTGTACTGTGCATAAAAATCATCTTATACCTTAGCATTTTGTATTTTAAAACTTCAAGATGGTAAGCATCTTCTACTTACGTAGTTGTGTTTTCCTAACGGACCTTTCCTTGATTTTTAAAATTTTTGGACGGACTTGAATAATTTTTTCCATTCAAATAGAGGTTGACTTGAAGTTAAGGTTTGTCCAAAAGACTTTCGAGACACCAAAAGTAGCATCCAAAGCACCAATCCCTTGCACATTTTTTTGTTGTAATCGCATTTAGGACCAATAGTCAAATATAAATCATTTTACTAATATAGAGTTATTCTAATAATATAAAATTCTATTAGATTTTTGAGTCTTAAACTCGAGATTTAGAGGAGACACTTATATTAAAAAGAAAAATCATAAAACTTAAATAGGATATTAGATAATATAAAAAAATAAAAGCAAAATGGGATTACTCCTTTTTTTTTTATCAACTGTGTCTAGATTAACTATATATATATATATATATATATATATATATATATTTCTCGGCTCAATGGAATGCTTGGACAACACTGTGATTGAAAGCATATTGTCGCATTAGCTTTAGGCAGAATATATGTGAAAAGGCTAATGCCTTGTGTTTTCTTTTTCCATGGTTAGCTTTACTAATAAGAAGTTGAATATTTGTATTAACAAAAGTTGAATATATAATAGTAGTAACCTGTCAAATTCATTCTTTTCAGTTACTGTTTTGGTAATCCATGAGACTTTAATGTGATTCAATATAGGCTTAAATTATAATTTTATCCTCTGATAAAATAAAATCGCATGTTTATTATTCTCGAAAGAATTATTGGATCCTAAAAAAAGGTGTAGTAATTTGGCATGTAATATTTTAAAATCAATAAGACAATTTATTAAAATAATGTAAAATGATACATAAAAAATTGGGCCTTTATACATTAGATAATAAACTCAACAGTACCAAAAAACCCAAACCACCCAAAACAAAACAAAAAACATACGAAAATTGAAAACCATAAAAACAACTATCATAATTAAATAGAGACAAGAATAAAAGACTATGAACCAGTTTACCATTGCATTTCAGATATTGCACATATGAAGAATATTGCTAGAAGTAAAGTAGATGGCAAAGAGATACATTTATACTATAGGGAGCGCACAACAATGACCACTCAAAGGATCACCCCAAAGATAAAGGGTTCAGATATCTCAAAAGACATTGAAAACACAAATGGAAAGAATATCCAGAAGCAAGAGATATGACATGTGATTCATTGACTCTATTAAGTCAAAAAGAATTAAAACAAATTTTTCTGAGTTTTTATTCTTCTTTTTTTTTGAGCTAGATAAACCCGTAATGCAAACTGCTATTTGCATAGAATATTACTGAGTTTGGAATTCTGCCAAAAACAAATCTGAAAATTTGCACCCCATCTAAGACATATACAAGAAATTAAGTATATAACAGCCATAAGGATTTAGGATATGTGTGTGTGTCTATATATATATATATATATATATATATATATATATATAGGCGATAAACTATTTTACATGTAGATGTTAAACAGTTGAATGATTTTGTGATAAATAGTCGTAGTTGCCTAATGTTTTAATTTAGGTGTTTATTTAATCTTTGACTAGACTAATCATTATTAGAAAAAACTCTAAAATTGCGCAGTTTTGATTTTTTTTTGTTAGAAAAAATCATTGAAAAGTCAAATCTGTGTCATTTTATATCTATAAGATAACTAAATGTCACTTATTATATATATATATATAATCCAATAATGAAGAGAAATAAAAAAAGTTGGAAGGTTAAAAAGTTTTGAAAGGTATTAGGGAAGCATTAGAAGGCAGCATAAGGCCGGTAGCCCACTTCAAAGCTAGTAAGAATAGCTTTTGCCTTTCCCATGATCCTTTGAGAGAGATAGTAATAATATTCTCAAAAATTCGTTCATTTCTGCGCTTCCACTAGACCCAGCAAACAATTACAAATATTATTTTAGAGTCACGAAAAGAATAAAATAGAAAAAAGATATTATAGGAATTGATGTTCTTAGTCATAAAGCATGCTTCTAAATGATAGGCCAAATAATAAAAAAAAGTCTTCTTTATAGGGTTAAAGGGCAAAAACCCTAAAAAAATTTTTACCAAAAAATATTAAATATCTGAAAGTTTTCAAAAGGAAGCACTTTTTTGCAACTTAAGCCAACTAGACTTATTGCTTTGTTTCTCAGTGCTCTTTATATATATATTCTTTGATTTTTATCCAATTATCAGTCCTTTTTTTTTTTTTT
Organism: Albizia julibrissin; assembly: GCA_037074505.1. NCBI lineage: Eukaryota > Viridiplantae > Streptophyta > Magnoliopsida > Fabales > Fabaceae > Albizia > Albizia julibrissin. Next base: position 32,649,469 of record CM073484.1, on the reverse strand, counting down.
AATAATTCGAGCAACAACAGTGGATTCTATTTGATTTTGAAGAAAATTGATATATTATATTTAATTTGTTGAAATCAACTGAACCATCACTGTTCTATCTATTTTTAGTTTACATTGAATGAACTACTCTGATTTGTTTTATATATTTTGTCTAAGTCTTGACTTGAGGGCAAAAAAAAAAAAAAAACCTAAGACTTGTCCGCATGAATTATCAACATCATTTAACAGTTATGTATATATCTTTTATAGTTATGTAGTTTTTTAGTATCTTTTAATTATATATTTACTATGAAATTAAACGACTGAGACTCAGATTCTTAGGTTCTTGTGGACGAAAATTTTTCAAGTCAAGTGAAAAAGAAATACAACCCAACAAAAGCTTTTCAAATTTGCTTATAATATCTTCCCATATTGGAGAAATATCAATATCACAATCCAGTAATAAACATCTACCCAGTTTCGTTCATCAACTATTTTCTGTAATTATGTTTTCTTTTATGGACCGGGTCAAGTGAGAAAATATTAGCAAATTTCCATGTTTTTCTTTTTGTTTTGAGTATCAACTAATAGTGGGCTCCGTAGATCAAAATTTTTGCTTCTCCTTTTTGAAAGAACAATATTATTCTGTATTTTAAAAAAATTATATATATAGTACACTGCCTTATCAATTTTTAGTGCATTGATAACTCCACCGAAAATGTTTCTAAGGCAAAATTCAATTTAACTGTTTTATATTTTGTTTTTGATCGGTTTTTACAGTAAATTATGTTGCTATAACTTAAAAAATATGTGTACAATAATTTTTTCCTTCCAAATTTCATTTAGTAGGCATGATTAATACATATTACTCTGGTTCTTGATATGACATCTCGTTGGTAGTACCAATTATATTTTGCGAATGAGATCTTATATTAAGAATCGGAGACACTACAAAAAAAAAGACATTTTATTGTGGTGCATTTGTAGCGATTATTACAAATAGCATGATTTGTAACGGTTTTGATCTAAGCCACTACAACTTTAAAAATTATGTATATATCTTTTAATATCTTTTAATTATGTCTTTACTATGATTGAATTGAATGACTGAGATTCATAGGTTTTTGTGGACAAAAATTTTTCAAGTCCAGTGAAAAAGAAATACAACCCAACAAAAACCTTTTAAATTTGCTTATAATATCTGCCCATATTGGAGAAATATCAATAGCACAATGAAAAAGAAATACAACCCAATAAAAGCCTTTCAAATTTGCTTATAATATCTGCCAATATTGGAGAAATATCAATAGCACAATCCATTAAGAAACAACCACTGAGTTTCGTTCATTATCTTTTTTCTGTAATTATGTTTTCTTTTATGGATAAGTTAAGTGAGAAAAATATTAGCAAATTTCCATGTTTTCCTTTACATTTTGAGTAGAGCTGGTAAAATAGGTCAACCTGTGGGTTGCGGGTTGGCCCGCACCAACCTGCGGGCTGTACGGTGCAAGTTGGCATCTAACCGGCAATGTGTAGGTTGCATGTCAACCCCGGGCCAATATTTTTTTAAAAAAATATTTTTTTATTTTTTTAATACGGCCAAAAATACTAGATACATATATGTGAGTTATTAAATTTACCTTCCAAGCATCAATCATTCCTCTTATAAAAATTTAAAAATATAATCCACAATTCAAGAGTTAAAATTATTAAATTTGTCAAAGTTTATACACAAAAAACATAAAATCATCCTCAAACAACCAATATATAATAATTTTGTTTAAAGAAGAAGGGAAAATACTAATATTTTTTTTATTTGGATTGAAAAGTACTAAGATGAGAATGGACAACTTATAGATTTTTTGAGATTATTATATAAAAAATAAAAAAAAAAGTGTGGGCTAACCGGCTGGCCACACAGGCTTGCATTTTTGTGGGTTGGGATCGTGGGCCTATGGGTTGAGCCCATATTACTGATTTTAGTTTTGAGTATCAACTAAAAGTGGGCTTTGTAGACCAAAATTTTTGCTTTTTCTTTTTGAAAGAACAATATCATTCTGTATTTTAAAAATTATATATGTGCTACATTGCTTTATTGATTTTTTTAGTGCATTGATAACTCCACTGAAAATGTTTCTAAGGCAAAATTCACTTTAATTGTTTTATATTTTGTTTTTTATTGGCTTTTATAGTAAATTAAGTTGTTATGACTTGAAAAATATATGTATACAATGATTTTTTCCTTCCAAATTTCATTTAGTAGGCATGATTAGTACATATTACCTCTTATTCTTGATATGAAATCTTGTTGGTAGTGTCAATTATATTATGCGAATGAGATCTTATATTAAGGACTGTAGGTAGTATTGTTTAAAATTTTATTAATAACAAATAACTTTATAAACAGCAATATAATTTAATGAAACCTATCAAGTTGTCTTCTCTGCATTCTAATCTTCTTTTTGGATTTCTCTACTTTTATTGTTTCCCAAACTCATTTCATGTTCCTCTTTTTGTACAGAACACCAATAACACAATAATTTCAATATTTCTTTTTTCTTTTTTATTTTCTTTTTTTCTTCCCTCATACTTCAAACCGAAGGTCAAGGTGATATTTATCAATAGTTTTAGAATTACTACGCTACTGAATTTGGTAAGGCACTGGTCATAATTAATTTGTATGATTGTGGTCATACTGCCCATAATGAAATTATTATATGTTTATCTCATATATCAAGTATACAAGAAAAAAAATAACATTTCTTTTTTTTTTTTGCCAGAAAAATAACATTTTTTAACTTAACATTAAAGTTATTATCATTTTTTTGAATTCCATTGGCAAATAATCAACACTCAAACATATATGGCAAATTTTGGCATTATAAACCGAACTCAAAATAAGTAACTAATACAATAAATACTTGTTACAGTTTTCAGTGTTAAAAAAATTGTTGCAGTTTTTATTTAATACTATAATTATTAATTACTACGTTGAAAAATAAAATTTATGGAACATAAAATTAGATTTTAAGAAGACAGATTTAACTCAAATATGATAGATCAGTAGAGGTTTCAAACATCATTCATCAATTTAAAATGATAGATTATGTTAACAATAACATGACACCATTTTTAAAATGCAGAATGATTGTCCCAAAAAAACTCCTAGTAACTTATAGGCACTACGTGTACGTGCCCATTATTCATTATTTGGATGGTCCATTAATTGTAACTGTTTATTTGTTGCTTAATATCTTAGATCCATACAAATGTAATTTGTTCCATATAATTATCACTTTTCAACTTTATATGGGATCAAATTTTGTTCAAAAATTTAAAAAAAAAGAAAAAAGTGGTAAAATGTTGCTATTATGTGTATCCATGTCTTCTTTCACTCAAATAATTTTGCGTCATAATCAAAGAAGTGGAATGTAAAACTATTGTGGCCAAGAAAATATTTTTAGACTTTTGCAATAAAGGATTTTAATTAATTAGGAAGAAAAGTATTGCATATCCGTGCTCATCACATGTGGTCTATGAATTTGTTAATATGGGACCCACTTTGTAAATTCTTTTAAGTTGACGCTACAAACCTTTGTTCACGATACATCAATTCATCCACACATATCAAAATTTTATTCGCTCCCTCCATTTTTTTAAAGGAAAAAATATAAATTTTTCTATGCATTTTTCTTTGAGCTAGAGAAACCCATAACGCAAATCGTGATTTGCATAGAATATTACAGGAGTTTGAAACTCCGCCGAAAAAAATATGGAAAATTTGCATCCAACCTAAGAGATCTGCAAAGAAACAATATAACAAGGACAAAGATTTATGATGTGTGTGTGATAGACTATTTTATTTATGTTAGAATCCAATAGAATAAGGGATATGTTTTCATAGTATAAGGAAACATGTTTTCATAAAATAGGGAATATGTTAGGGGTATTACTTGTATATATATAGACTTGTATATTTGTTTTAATTTAAGAAATTTAGATTATTCTTCCTTTTCAGTTTACATGGTATCAAAGCCTGGAGCTTTATGAAATTTCCAGATTTCGGCGAGTCTTTGAATTTTTCGGCGACGAATTTCCAGATTCCGATAAGTATTTAAATTTTCTGGTTAGTAATTTCCAGAATTTGGTGAGTATTTTGAGTTTTATGGTGCTGTTCATCGGTACTATCTCATACTGTTCACTGATACTATTAATCCCCATATTCCGACAAGTTTCTTGAGTTCCGGTGACTGTTCATCGTAGTGTTTGGCACTGTTTATTAGTACTGTTCATCCGTAGATTCCAGTAAGGTTCTCCAATTTTCCGGCGGCTGTTCATCCCAGATTCTAGCGACTGTTCATCCATCTGCAGATTTCTGCGAGTTTCTCCAGTTTTCCAATACTGTTCATAGTATTGTTTGGTATTATTCATAGAACTGTTTTTTGGCACTGTTTATAGATTGTTGTGTACTGTTCATCAACACTATTTAGACATTGTTCATCAACGTTGTTTTGTCTCTGTTTTCTGGTAGCTATTTCTTTTCCAAGGTACTGTTCATAGTACTATCTGGTAATATTCGTATCACTATTTGTAACTGTTCATCGACACTATTTCATCACTGTTCATCATACGTTATTTTTTCCATGGCTGAATCGAAGAATTTTGATATCATCAATTTTCTTGAAGTTTTTGACTCCTCTTATGAGACTATTTGCTCTTAAATTCTGTCTAGTCAGGAGCTCCAATCTCTTGAAGATGTGTTCTCATTGGTTCTTTGTGCTGCTAATTTAGTTCACCTGTCTGTTGATTACAATGCAAGTGCTTTGGCTAGGTGTGATTCCTTTTAAAAACAAGAATTTTGGGTCTAAATAAGGCACTAGTACTCCGAACATGTCTTTTGGCAGTTTCATCTGCAATTATTTCAAGGAACTTGATCATATTAAGAAAAATTGTCGTAAATTACAGAACAAACAACAGCGTGATTAGCAACGTAATCTTGCTCATATTGCTCAGATATCTGATCATTCTAGTCCATCATCTACAGGGGGCCTAGCTACATGTATTTGGTCTTTTAGTCTTACTACTACTTCTACAAAGTGGGTTATTGATTCCAGTACAACCAACCACATGACAGGTAACCATCATTTATTTTCATCGTATGCCCCCTATGCCAACCCATCCTCCATATTTGTCGCCAATGGTTCCCCAGTCCGTGTTCTTGGATCAGGTACTGTTAAACCAATTACATCTATTTTGTTATCTTTTATTCTTAATGTTCCTGATCTTACATTTAATCTTCTGTCTCCTAGTAAACTGACTCGCCATTTAAACTGCTTTATCACACTATTCCCTGACCACTATTTAATCTAGGATCTTTTGACGAAGTAGATTATTGGTAGAGGCTATGAATCTGGTGGCATTACGTCCTTCATGATCAGGTGCCGCATCCTGTTGCTTGTTCTGGTGGGTCATCTCTCTTTTACAGTCCATTGTCGTCTAGGTCATATGCCACTTTTGTCTATCAAAAGGTTATATCCTCAGTTTTCACTTGTGTCTGCTTTAGATTGTGAATCATGTCAGTTTGCCAAATATTATCATGTTCATTTGGCACCTCGAGTCCATAAACGAGCTGCGTCCCCGTTTGAGTTAGTTCATTCTTATGTTTGGGGTCCTTGTTTAGTTTTGTCTCAGATTGGTTTTCGATATTTTGTCACTTTTGTTGATGATTTCTCCTGAACCACTTAGATTTACTTATTGAAACAACATTTTGAATTGTTTATACATTTTCGCAATTTTTGTGCTGAAATTCAAACTCAGTTTAATACTCCTGTGAAAATTTTTCGAAGTGATAATGCAAAAGAATATTTTTCCGCCCCATTCACCAATTATATGCATAGTCTTGGCATTCTTCACTAATCTTCCTATGTTGATACACCTGCTCAAAATGGTGTTGATGAAAGAAATAACTATCATCTCTTAGAAACTGCCCGAGCTCTCATGTTTCACTCTTGTGTTCCTAAATCCTTTTGGGCTGATGTTGTGTCTACTTTCTGTTTCCTTATCAATCGCATGCCTTCGACTGTCCTTAATGGGGATATTCCATATTCCATTATGTTTCCCATAACTAAGTTGTTTCCTATTGATCCCAAAATTTTTGGCTGCGTTTGCTTTGTTCGGGATGTCCGTCCAAGTATCATTAAACTTGATCCCAAGTCCTTGAAGTGTGTCTTTCTTGGTTATTATCGAATTTAAAAAGGTTATCGGTATTACTCTCCTAATCTTCGTCATTATCTTGTGTCCACTGAATGAGAAATGACAAAATCATACTTTAAAACTCAAAGGAAAGGCTACCAAGGGCATTTTCCTCATTTGGCCCTGAATTTGACCAATCTGAGGCAAAAATGGATTCTACACGTGAAATTGTGTAGAAATAGCCTGAGTCATAATTTCTGGTGAGGTTCAGATAGACCGGAGTCTACAGGGGCATTTTAGTAATTTAGCATTGTCAAGCTAAGTTAACCAATATCATGAGTTTGGGTAATGTGCGAATGAGTGATAACTCATTTATGGCATTTGGATATTGTAGGAATTGAGGATGGTTCGAAGTCTAAGACTTGCCTGACCTCCAAAAAACGTGAAAACGACTATAAAGGAAAGCAACCAGGTAGTAGCATCTTTCTTACAAATACTATGTGATACCTATTATGAATGTCATCCATTGTAACATGAGCTAGTGTTCTAGACACACGCATTTGCTATGTTGTTGTCAAGGACCCGATAGATAGGGGCATTAAGTCGACCAAAGGGCAAATAAGTAGTTTCACCTTGGGCAAGTGTACACACATTCGTTTGATCATCTTACGTGACATGACATTGCACATCTATTTTCGTATTTTATATATTTGTACGCATGTTGCTACTAAGATTCTCTTGAATATCATTTTTCCCTACAATAAAAACCATTTCAGCTGAAGCAGGTGACTCAAAAGGCAAAGCGGTAGCTACCAGTGATTAGGCTCCCGAAACTTTTCATTACGACCATAGTTGTTTTGCATGTACTTTAAGACTTTTGAGTTGTTTTCTTTGTACATATGTATATATGTGTTTATCAAACCTTTGAGAAAATCCTCCGATAATGTAAACTGGTATAATGTATTAATATGTTTCTGCTGTGTTGTATGCTTTATGTGTCTTTATATATTTTAGATCCACGATTATTGAATGGTAAAAGGGCGTCACAATAAGTTTTTTTTTTGAACTTACAAATCTAATTTTATTAGTAGTTATTATTTTAATTTTCTCAATATATTTTATATTTAATTTATTATGAAATCTGAAAAAATTATTTTCCTTTTTATATGCCAAAAAATAAATGAGATAAAATTAAATGTTATTATATATAGTTATTGTAGTAATTGTTAACATTGATGAGTTGCATAAATAAAATAATTATTTATTTTTAACACCTCTATTTTGCTTAGTAGTGATTTTATTAATTTATATTATTTTAGAGTTATTTGATTGTAGTTTACTTTTCTTCATTTTGTTGTAGATATATAAATGTGTTTAAAGTGTATTATCAATGATAATTATAAGGTTCTAAAAAAATACAAAAAAAATTATTTTTTTAAAACATAATACTTCTTGTGGTACTTTTTTAGAAAAGTGTTACAAGAAGCAAAAATTTTAAAAAAAAATTATAGACTTCATGTGGCCATTCTTCAAGGAAGTGCCACAAGAAGTGTTTTGTGTGTATGTGCGCGTACGCACGCGTGCTGGAAGCACCAAAATTTCTTTTAGTGACTATGAGATATGTGACACTTTCTAAGTATTACAGTTGTCCTTTTTTATAGTAGTATTTTTCAAGTTTTGAAAGCTCTCTATAATTCTACAACCCCTTATTTACGCACCATTATTAGTTCACATGATTTTCTTTTGAGTAAATTACAATGAATGTTTCTAAGTTTTGATAGCAAAATTTTTTTTTTAAAAAAAAGGATGTTTTCTAAGTTTTGTTAAAACTAAAGAAAATCCTGCTAATTGCTATTTCCTGTAAAGATTTATTAAGTTTTTTCTGTTTAAAGTTTTCCTTCATTATATTTTTAAAATGCATAATGGTTGTCCAGAAAAAACTTCCAATATAGCTTTTAGGCACTACACATAATTCATTCTTTGGATGGTCCATTAATTTTAACTTATTATCTGTTAAAAAATATTTTAGATCAATTCAAATTAACAAGATCGTTCAAATTTCTTTGATTTATTGATAATGACTGGTCTTAGTCATAAAGCATGCTTCTAAGTAATTTGAAGTCAATGAAAGGAAAATAATAAGTCTTCTTTCTTTAATTTTTATTAATTCTCTGTACGTTTTTGCTTACATTTATTTTTTTACCTTTAGTTTCCTCGACGTTTCCTTACAAGAGTTCAGACATAGAAAAAATGCTATATATAAATTCATTATATAATATGGGATATATAACTTAGTTTAAGTTTTACCTTGAAAAAAAAATCTTCCATTAGTCAATATATATAAAGTATAAAAAAAGTGTTTGAGGCTTGCAGGCAAACTTTAAAACATTACAGTTTACCTCGGACTCCCTACAAAAATAGTTTTGTTCAATAAAATTATCATTTTTCATCTTTTATTGGGATCAAATTTTTGTTCAAAAAAAATGAAAAATATGTATTGTGATGATAAATGCTGCCTTTTTTTTGTATCCATATCTTCCTACATTGAAATAATTTTGTGTCATAACCAGGGTTTTGAACCCGGACCGGACCGACCGAAATCGACAACCAGATGACTGAACTGGTCCAGACCGGTTCAGTATTTTTTAAAAAAAATTTAATTTTTTTTTAAATTTTTCTTTAGAATTTTATATTTTTAAGTGTAAAATATGCAGTTTCTCACTGATTTGACTCCGATTTAGCTCTGGTTTAACTTCGATCTGACCCATTAATCCTTAATTCAATACCCCGACCGATTCAATGACCTATACGATTTTCAGAACCTTAGTCATAACTCATAATCAAAGAAGTAGATTGTAAAGGTTTAACTACTGTGGGGAAGAAAATATTTTGAGAATTTTACAATAAAAGAGTTTAACTAATAATTAGAAAAAAGTAAAAAAAATATTTAAATACTACTTAAATTTTAGAATATAAAATCAGTGATTTTTTAAAAATCTAAGTTATTAATTATTATATTCTCTTTGTTAATCACATTAATTTTACTATCAATAAAAAATAATTTAAAGTTTTAGAGTTAAAAATGACATTTAAGTATTTTTTCTTAAAAAAAATATTTCATGCGTGTGATCTACTGTATAATTTATTAACATGGGACCCATTTTGAAAATTCTTTGATGTTGACGCGGCGAACCTTCAGTCACGGCACGTCAATTCTTCTATTCATATTATAAAATGTCAATCACTGACTTTATTTTTATTTTTTTAAGAAAAAGTTACAGTAAAATTTTTTTAATCTTATTTTTTCTTATTTTGAGCTAGAGAAAATATATAGAATATTACAAAGGCCTGCCAAAACCATCCGGAAAGTTTACGCAAATCTCAGACGTTGCGATAAAGTATATAACAAGGTTAAATATTTAGGATATATATAGGATAGACTATTTTGTTTTTAAAATGTTAAGCTGTTGAATTTTTTTGTAATAAATAAGTTTAGTTGCCTAACATTTAAATTTAGGGTCTATTGGTTAAAAGAAAAGGGCAAAAAAGAAATTGTGGGATCCATTGTTCTCTCTCTCTATATAGGCACTTTGTACACGGCATCCCATCTTTAGATAGTCCATAAAGTTAAACAATTTTTAGAGTCACAAGAATAATAAAATAGAGAAAAAAATATTACTTGATCATAGTCATAAAGCATATATACTTCTATATAATTCTATAAGTCGATAAAGAAAATTGAGCTAGTAGTCTTATTTATAGTTTTATATATTTGAGTTATTTGAATATTTATGGGTTGATATTCAATTATCTTTTGTCTGAAGTAGGTTACACACGTAAATTCATGTTATTATAAACAATTTCTAAATTTTGGATTTAGCTTTTTCTCTACTCTTATCTCAGCTTTCCCTCCATTACAACCTATCTCAACCATCAGATTGACTTATATTGAAATTTGAGCCGTCTAGGTTGTTGCTTACAAGGATTTGTATATGGAAATAATTATACATATAAATTAACTAAATAATCATAGATACTATAGTCAACTACACTATAATATATAACTTGGAAAAATAAATATATCGGCAATGGAGACAACTGTATCCCTCACGTACTATATAATTTGAACAGTGTTTTAAATTTTCTGTTTCAGCAAAAACTTGTATATATATTCTCTTAATAATGATGAATGAATAGAAAACATGCAACATTTAATAATTTCAATTGTATGTTTGTGACCGAAAAATAAATATATATACCGAGAATGGAGATAACTAAATCCACATATATAATTTGAACAGTATGTTACATTTTTTTATTTTAACAAAAGCTTGTAGTAGCTTCTATTTAATTGTGAAGAAAATTATTATACTCGGATTATGATTAATTTGTTGCAATCAACTAACTATCTCTATCTACCTATTTACTTTGAATAAACTATATTTGATTTGTTTATTATTACTTCTCCTGTTCTTAATATAAGACATATTTACTTAATTTGATTAGATTAAGGAAGTTGACTAAGTTATATAATATGTCATAAATTTTCTAAAACATCCTAATTATCTTTCATTCATTTTTTTCCTCCCCTTCTAGTTTATTATTGAAGGAATATTAATAGGGGTAATTTGGAAAAAAATTAACAAATATAAAAATTTGTTTTATATTTAGGACTAAGATCAATTTTTTATGAAAAAGCAACACTGAGACTTGTTTGTATAAATTATATATGAACATCAATTAATTAATAATTAATAAGTATCTTTGTTAATTATTTTTTCTTAAATTACTTGATGAAAATTATGAATCAACTAGCATGTCTATCTATATACATATACTTCGAATAAGTGACTGAGAGTCGTAGGGTATCCATCATATTATAATTAGACAACATCAACTACACAAATTTTCCAAGTCGGGTCAAATGTGTTTATATGATATCTGTCTATAATTTGTTAGCATGGGACCCATTTTGAAAATTCTTTAAAGTTGACGCTCTACAAACCTTTATTCACGGTACGTCAAAAGAAATTGTGGGATCAATTGGCCTATTGTCCGGCATTCCATCTTTAGACAGTCATCTTAGTCAACGTCGACTACACAATAATTTTCAAAGTAATTCTAAGTAATTCCATTTTTTGGGTCATAAAAATAATAAAATAGAGAAAAAATATTACAAGGATTGATCTTAGATTCTTAGTCATAAAGCATATATGCTTCTAAGTAATTCTATAAGTCAAATAAAGAAAAATGAGCTTAGTCTTATTTACGATTATATATTTACAGTTTTATATATTTGAATTATTAAAATTTTCATTGGTTGATATAGAATTATTTTTTGTATGAAATATTTCGCACACCTAAATTCATGTTATTATACACATTTCCTATAGATTTTCAATGTTTGGTCGTTGGTGTAAAGGAACTGTGTGGAGATGAAATCAAGTTAAAATAGAAACTATATGGAAATAATGCTATACATATAAATTAATAATCAAAGATACCTTAGTAAACTAAAATATAATATATAACCTGAAAATTTTTTTGTATAATTTGTTTCTTTGAAGAATTTTAATCAACTTTAAAAATACAGTACAATAAGCATCATATACATTTAATAATGATGAATGAATAGCAAACATGCAACATTTAATAATTTCAATTGTATATTTGTGATGGAAAAATATTATTATACCGACAATGGAGATAACTATATCCACATATATAATTTGAACAGTATGTTAAATGTTCTTGTTTTAGCAAAAGCTTTTATATATCCTAAAAATGGAAAAATATCTGTCTAACTTCAACATAATTAAGAGAATGTCTTACTATCTTCTTAATTTTCAATTCAACAAAAAATATGAAAGTTGTGGAAAAAGATAATATCAGTCCTCCTGTTTTATTGATAAATCATGTACCGGTAGCTTCTGTTTAATTGTGAAGAAGATTATTATACGCGTGTTACGTTTAATTTGTTATAATCAACATAATAACTATCTATTTACCTTTGTTTACTTTGGATGAACTATCTTTGATTTGTTTACTATCATATTATGCCAAAGTCTTGACTTGGACCAACGAAAACAAAGCAACACTGAGACTTGTTTGTACATGAACATCAGTTAAAAATTAACGGATCTAGCTTCAGTCCGCTACTATCCAATCTGCTGCCAATCATTTTTTTCAAAACTACACCGTTTTGGTGTAGTTTTGGTTGTAAAGTGATGGGGTTGATTTTTTTTTTAAATGGTGTCTAGTATTTTTAAAATATATTTCTGGAAGTATCTAGTATCTTAAAATATTTTTTAAATAGCATGTAATATTCTAAAATAATTTTTTATACTTTAACTCTTTAAAATATTTTTTCAGTTGTACCTAATGTTTTACCAGACTAATTGTAATTTTACTCTTAATTTTTTTTTCAGTTTCAAAAATTACTTTAATATATTAGGTACAACTGGAAAAATATTTTAGAGTGAGCGAAAATCAATAAATCAGTATTCTAAGTTTTGGTTGTTCGTTGGTACTAAGAAAAATACATTAATGGTAAAATTATAGTTAGTCTCGTAAGGCATGGGGTACAACTGAAAAAAATATTTTAAAGGGTTAAAAACACCAAAAAAATATTTTAAAGAATTTTTGGAGCTGAAAAAGTAATTAAAGGTAAAATTGGAATCAGTCTGTTAAGATATTAAGTACAACTGAAAAGATATTTTAAAGAATTAAAGTACAAAACATTATTTTAGAATACTACATACCACTTAAAAAATATTTTAAAATATTAGATATTTTCAAAAAAAAAATACTTAAAAAATAATATACACTATTTGGGGGGAAAAAGATCAGCCCCATCACTTTACACACATAACTACACCAAAACAGTGTAGTTTTGAGAAAAGGATTGGCAGAGGACCGAAACCAAATCCAAAATTAACATGTATCTTTGTTGGTTATATTGTTTAAAATAACTTTGATGAGAATTATGAATTAACTAGCATGTCTATCTATATACATATACTTCGAATAAATGACTGGGATTCGTATGGTACCCATCATATTATAGTTCTTACACAACATCAACGACACAAAACTTTTCAAAGACAAGTGAAAAATAACTTAGTCGTTGTTTCGTTGATTATCATTTTTCTACAATTATATTTTCTTTTATGGACCAAGTCAAGTAAGAAAGCTTAGCAGATTTCCATGTTTTTGTTTTATTATGAGCATCAACTAAATGTGGGTTAGTAGACCAAGATTTTTGCTTCTCCGTTGTTGAAGAACAATTATTTTTTTTATTTTTGGTTTTGGCGTTCCTTTGGTGCGTAGCTAGCCAAAATCGAGTTTGCATGTGCATCACGCCATCTGTAGTGTAGGTACCATTATAAATATGGCCTCTTTTGTTAGATTCCATGTATCAATCCTTCACTACTTCATAGCATTCCAACTTCACTTATGGCATTTCGAATTATCCTCTGTTTCTACTTGTTCTTTCTTTCTTCTTCCCTTTCTTCTTCTCTCAACCCACCATTATGTAATTCTCATGACTCCTCTGCGCTTCTTCAATTCAAAAACTCTTTCTCTCTTAATCATTCTGCTTCAATAAGGTGTGATGAGTTTTATGATTACCCAGATTATTACCCTTTTATTACCATTCAGTTTAAGAACTCATCTTACCCAAAGACAGCTTCATGGGGAAATGATTCAAATTGCTGCTTGTGGGATGGGGTCACATGCGACTCCATGTCTGGTCACGTGATTGGCCTCGACCTCAGTTGCAGTTGGCTTCAAGGTCAACTCCATCCTAATAGCACTCTCTTCCAACTTTCTCATCTTCAAACACTCAACTTGGCTTTCAATGATTTTCATGGCTCTTTCATATCATCTCAATTTGGTGATCTTTCCACTCTCATGCATCTAAACTTAAGCCACTCTCATTTTGTTGGTGAAATTCCTTCTAAAATTGCAGAATTGTCTAAATTGGTCTCTCTTGATTTGTCTTGGAATTATTTTTCCTTACATGAATGGTTGAGTCTAAGACTTGAACCGTCCATTTGGGAGAAGCTTGTTCTGAACATGACTGATCTACGAGAACTTGTTTTAGATGATGTGAATATGTCTTCCATTGCATCAAAGTCCTTGTCTTTGCTCATGAATTTGTCATCCTCTTTGGTCTCCCTTAGACTTTCTGATACTGAGTTTCAGTGGAATATGTCAAGTGACATTCTCTGTTTAGAAAACCTCCAACAACTGGATTTGTCATATAATAGTAATCTCAATTTTCAACTTTCAAAGTCCAATTGGAGCTCTTCTTTGTCATTTTTGGATCTCAGTGGTAACACTTTCTTAGGAGATGCATTGCCTGATTCTATTAGCCATTTGAAATATCTTAATCATTTGAATCTAGAGTATTGTGAACTCCAAGGGCGTGTTCCTCTTGCTTTGAGTAATCTCACTCAGCTAACTTATTTGAACCTTGCTTCGAACAAGTTTAGTGGTGAGATCCCATTCCTTTCAGGCCTAGAACATCTCACACACTTAGACCTTAGAGAAAATAATTTTTTTGGTGAAATACACTCTGAAATCTCACAATTGTCTGAATTGGTCTCACTTGACTTATCCTATAATTCTGACATGAAGGGGAGTTCATTTCTAAGACTTGAACCATCTACTTGGGAAAAGCTGATTCTAAACGCAACTAATTTAAGGGTGCTTAGGTTAGATTATGTGAACATGTCCTCTGTTACACCAAATCCCTTTTCTTCACACATGAATTTGTCGTCCTCTTTGATTCATCTTTCTCTTGGGGAAACTTCTTTGCAAGGTGATATAACAAATACTATTTTGCAGTTAGAAAATCTTAAATATCTAGATTTAGCATGGAATACAAATATTAAGGTTCAACTTCCAAAGCTCAACTGGAGCTCAATAATGTATTTGTTTCTCAGTGGCATACCTTTCTCAGGAGAAGTACCAGATTCCATAGGCCATTTGAAGTCTCTTGAAGTGTTGTATCTTATAGATTGTCAATTTGAAGGGCCCATACCTCCAAGTTTCAAGAGCCTCACTCAACTCAAACGTTTGGACCTTTCCTCAAACAAATTTAGTGGTGGGCTCTCATTTCTTTCAACACTCACTCAACTCAGATATTTGGATCTTTTCTCAAACAAATTTAGTGGTGGGATCTCATTTCTTTCAACACTCACTCAACTCACTTATTTGGACCTTTCCTCAAACAAATTTAGTGGTGGACTCTCATTTCTTTCAACACTTGTAAATCTCACTTCCTTATCTCTTTCCAACAATAGTTTTAGCGGTCAAATCCCATCATCACTTTCAAACTTTGAACATCTCTTCCGCTTAGATCTTTCAATAAATAATTTTAGTGGTGAAATACCAGATGTCTTTGGAAAGTTGAGTGCATTACAATATTTGGCACTGGATAATAATAATTTCAGTGGTCAAGTCCCTTTGTCCCTTTCAAATACAAGTGTCTCATTTCTTGATCTTAGCTCCAACATGTTACAAGGAAATCTCCCAATCCCATTCTTTGGAGCTAAATTTTTCTCAGTCTCAAACAATAAATTTAGTGGAGATATTTCCTTTTTGTTTTGCAATGCAAGCTCACTTGAGATACTCAACTTGTCTCACAACAACTTGTCTGGACCTATTCCACAATGTCTTGTTGGCCTTCCCTATCTCTCAGTTCTGGATCTACAGATGAATGTTTTTTCTGGAATTCTACCAAACAATTTTTCAAAGAGTAATGTCCTGCAAACTTTGCATTTCAATAGCAACCAACTCAACGGATCGTTGCCTCCATCTTTGGCTCATTGTACTCAGCTAGAAATTTTTGATGTTGGACGCAACAAGATCAGGGATACATTTCCAAGTTGGCTTGATGATTTGCCAGAGTTACAAGTGCTTGTTCTAAGAGAGAATAGGTTTTATGGTGCCATTTCTAGTTCCAATACCAAGCATCCATTTCCTAAGTTGATGATTTTTGACATTTCCAACAACCATTTTTGTGGATCTTTGCCAGCAACATACATCAAGGAGTTTAAAGGAATGATGAAGGTAAACAATGTTGAAGCTGGTTCGCAATATATGGGAAGCAAAAATTATTCAGCATATATGGATTCAGTTATGATCACATGGAAAGGTAATACCATAGAGCTGAAAAGGATCTTGACAATATTCACCACTATTGACTTGTCAAATAATAGTTTTGATGGGGAGATTCCAAAAGCCATTGGAGAGCTGCATGAACTAATAGGGCTTAATCTCTCCCACAACAGAATTAGTGGTTATATTCCAAAATCAATTGGAAAATTGACAAGTTTAGAATGGTTAGATCTGTCATGCAACAAGCTCGTGGGTGAGATTCCTTTAGCAATGACGAATCTCAACTTTCTTTCTACTTTCAACCTCTCACAAAATCAGCTTGAGGGGATGATCCCAAAAGGTAAACAATTTGACACATTCCAAAATGATTCATACGAGGGAAATTTAGGATTGTGTGGTGCTCCATTGTCAAAAACATGCAACAAGAATGAAGGAGAATCGCCAACACCAATCTTCGACTCTGAGGAGAAATTTGGATTTGGTTGGAAGCCTGTAGCCTTGGGATATGGATGTGGAATGGTATTTGGAATTTTGATAGGATATATTGTTTTCACGATTGGAAAACCTCAATGGCTTGTCAGGACTTTTGGAGGTCAATCCAAGAAACAAGCCAAAAGGATGAGAAATAAGGCTCTTGCAAATTGAAGAATGAATTGCCTAGAGAATGTGACTTTGTAAACTGTTACAAGTTCTTGATCTTTTTTTTTTTTTTTTGGCTTGTTGTATCATGTCTGTTAAATATTCTAGCAACAGTAAGGGTGTATTATGTTTTCTTTTAAATGTAGTAGCCTGTTATTTTGTTCATGTAATTTTTTAGTGATTTGTTATATTACTGCTTTGTTTTGTGTTCTGAAGGTGATTGAAGGATAATTTTGTGGCAAAAGAAAATTGTTTTTCGTGTTTGCACATATGAGCAACTTGGGTTAGTTGTTGATTATTCCATTTGAATTAGCACACCATATAAAATTAAAATAGTACGGAAATTATTATTATTTTTGCTAAAATTAAACTTATATTCATATCACACTAAAAGAAAATAATGAATTTCAAAAGGAATTTATATTAATTATTAAAAAATTATATATATATTGAGGGTGAGATGAGATGGAGAAATAGCACACAGGAGAGCGCCGCGGAACTACGCAGGGAATCCATCGATCCTCCATACCTCTACCTTCGCCTCTCTTCTTCCTCGCCGGCAACACTTTCACCTTCATCGTCGCCGGAGAGATTCTCCCATCATACCCTACCACCACCTCCATTCCTTCACTTTCTCAGCGTCGCCGGAGAGCTTCAGGAACGAACCAGACCCGATAAACATAGGAGGAGGCCGGAGATTGAGAGAGAACAGAAACGAGAAACAGAACAGCGCCGCAAGAGAACAACCTTCTTCCTTCCTTCCTCGACATTCCTTTTCTGTCACCGGCGGCACTCTTCTTCTTCACCATTGCCGCCGGTGACCCACCTACACTGTGAGTCAGGGAGTGGAGAAAAGAGACAGTAGAGTCGTAAGTGTGTAGGCGGCGAGCTTCAACTTGGAGCGTGAAAGGAGAAGTCGCAATTTTGTGAAAGAGAAGAGGGGACGCAGAGACAGAGGGAGATCAGGAAAGTAGAGGAGAGGCGACTACCACAACCATTGACAGATTCAACGCTACCATCGTCGGAGACAAGAGCTTCTCCGTTAACAATCTCTCATCCCTGTGCCACTCAGTCATCTCCTTATCTTTCTCTCTCTCTACCACCGTTCATTACCGGCAGCACCACACTATCATCGCCCCTTCATCATCACAGTGGAGGCAGAGAAGGCGAAAGAAAGCTGAGCCGGCAATTCATCATCACCGCCACACCTTCTCCTCACCTCCATCCCTTCATCTCGCTATCGTCCATTCAGATTCACCGTCACCAACTTCATTGCTTCAGCCGTAGCTCCCCTGTTTCTAAGACCAACCACATCTATGGATCCTCTGTTTTGTTTCTGTTTCAAATCCAGCCCAAATTCCTACTTAAAGTGTAGAGTTATTATTTTAATCTGTGATTTTTCATGGCTGGATATTTTAATCAGAATGTGATTTTATTTCTTGAATCCATGGCTAATTGGGTAGGCAATTTTGTGCTTTTGAGGATGATTTAAAGATGGTTTAAGCTCATATATACTTTAATGGAGAGTTTATTTTATCCACAACTCATTAAAATATTTTATCAATATAGAGTTATTTTAATAATATAAAATTCTATTAAATATCTATTAGTCTCAAATTCAAGATTTAGAAGAGACACTTATATTATATTGAGAAGAAAAACCATGAAACTTAAACAGGATATCATATAATAATATAAAAAAATAAAAGCTAAGCCTGGTGTCACAAGATATGGGTTTGGGATTACTCTTTTTTTTATTTTTTGTTTTTTATTTTTTTATCAACTGGGTCTAGATTAACTAATTAAATATATGTATTTTTCTCAGCTCAATGGAATGTTTTGACAACACTTTGATGGAAAGCATATTGTCGCATTAGCTTTAGGCCGAATATATGTGAAAAGGCTAATGCCTTGTGTTTTCTTTTTCCAAGTTAGCTTTACTATTAAGAAGTTGAATATTTGTATTAAAAAAAGTTGAATATATAATAGTAGTAAGCACTCAAATTCATTCTTTTCAGTTACTGTTTTGGCTATCCATGAGACTTTAATGTGATTCAATATAGACTTAAATTACAATTTTATCTTCTGATAAAATAAAATTGCATGTTTATTATTCTCGGAAGAATTATTGGCATCTTAATAAAAGGTGTAGTAATTTGACATGTAATCTTTTAAAATCAATAATACAATTTATTAAAATAATGTAAAATGATACATAAAAAATTGGGCCTTTATACATTAGATAATAAGCTCAACGTTACCACAAAGTCCAAACCACCCAAAACAAAACAAAAAACATACAAAAATTGAAAACCATAAAAACAACTATCACAATTAAATAGAGACAAGAATGAAAGGCTATGAACCAGTTCACCATTGCATTTCAGATATTGCACATATGAAGAATATTGCTAGAAGTAAAGTAGATGGCAAAGACCTACATTTGCACTATAGGGAGCGCATAACAATGACCACTCAAACGATCACTGTAACACTTTAATTTTTAAAGCCTTTAGATTAGTTTAAATATATAATGATTTTAAATTTGAGACCAAAATAATTTAAAATCCCAATTTAAGACAGAGTTTAATCTTATATTTGTATAAGATTTTCAAAAAACTTTTTAAAATAAATATGTATGGTCTAAATTTTAGTTTGTAAATTCATTATCTCCATCAGTTTCAAAATCATTTATTTAAAATATAGAACATTTTCTATTCTTAGCTCGCGTAGTGATGGTTAACTTATGGGTTTCTGGATACCAGTACGTTATCAAAAGTCTAGCGTACGGATTACAACTTATACAGTCTGCGTCACAAGTACTAGTACTACTATCGCTACTACTACTTATAAATATTTTACAGTCATCCAAAATAAAATGATAACCAAACAGTCCATAATTTATTTGCCTCTTCTTCGTCCGTCTATACTACCTTCTTGCCCTTAGAGTTGGACGCCTTTGCTGTATATCATTTGTTGAAAAAGGGGTGAGATTCAAAAAAATCTCAGTAGTACACAGATCACTCATATAATATACAAATACTAAGCATGTAAAACAAATCATCAAACAACACAACTTACAGAAATGCATCACATAAAAGGGCCTAACCGGTCCCTTATCTCATACTCACAGCGCTTGAGATTCACAATCTGGCTGCCCAAGGCCTCTGCCCCATACAAGGTACAGTCACAGGCTTTCTGCCTCAAACCTACCTGGCTTAAGACGCCCCCGGGTAACTCCCGGTGTAACTTGTACTTACGGGTCTTACCGCCTATGGACTATCTGTCCCGCACATATATACAGATGATATGGTACACATATATGGCATCACATATGATATAAGAGATAAGGTACTACCTGATAATCTTTCCAAATTTTGGTTCATGTTCTCAGTCTTTTGGGCGTCCCGGGCAAATGTCAAATCCTATAATTTATAATTTACGGACGAGCGAATTATTACTTGTTCCAAAATAAGACACTTTGGTAGGTTATCATTATAGCTAATACCTTAAGCCCAATAGGTATTTAATGGACTTATACCAACTTTAAGTATTTAACGTGACCCTTAGAGTCCCAATTATTTCAAAAATACCCTTATTTCTATTTTTACACTATTACTCAATTCTATCAGAATTTTCAATAATCTTTGAAAATTCATATCTTGGCCTAGAAATATCCAATTAAGGTGGTTCTAAATTCTATGTGTCACTTATTAAGTATATGTTAAGAGAAAAATACGTTCCACTACCACATATCTATGAATAATTCCCAGTTTTAAAATTTTCTCACACTGCCAGAAAATCTTTCCAGTTTCAATAACTTAACTTCTAAAATTCATAACTAAATATCTAGAACTTGAAATGGGATGGTTAAAAATCCTATATGATCCTCATTAAGTATATTTTCAGGGACAAATATTACTATTTATAAATTATAGCCACAAAATTTCTAGAAGTTTTTCAAACCTCGTCTGTACCATAAAACGTTCCAGATTCATCATCTAACTTTAAAAATTCATATATCACTATTTATAAACCCAAATGATACATATTCTATATAAAATTAAAGATTAAGATGTCTAATTTCCTTCTGAAAACTTTCATAATTTTTGGACCAGGTTTGGTTACCGAAATTTATTTTACAACCAATATGATTTCAGAGAAACTAACCGAACAACAACTCCTCTTATTTTCTAAAAATTCTAGACTTATATATAATCATCCAAAAATCATAATCTCATGTATTCCCTTATAATTTTTCGTTTAGAATTCATTGGAAACCTCAAATTTTGTTAAATTATCATTCCTTACTTATGCACTATTTTGGCCAAAACAAGACCTCATAAGACAATGATTCATTATACTAGATTTTTATGCTTCCTAAACTACCCAAAAATAGCCTCAACTTAACTAGAAAGAGTTAAAATATGTAAAGAGAACTCACCTATATTAGGATATGAAGTTTTATGTAGAATTTGTAATCACTTATTCCTTCCTCTAGTAGCACCGATCACTCTTACGTATATTTCTTTCTCTATTATGTGTCTCTTGATCTCTCTCTTTTTCACTCACTCTCTCTTTTCTTTCTTTTTGGATGTTGGCTGATGAGAATTGAGAAATATGTGAAGTGTGTGTTGTGTGTTTCGGATGATTAAGAGAGTGAGAGAGAGGGTGTTGTTTTTAATAATTAAAAATGTGCATGTGTGTGCTATGTGGGTAGTGTGTGTGTTATATTTAATTAGATGATTGTGTGTGTGTGCATGTCATGTGAAATGTAGGAAAAGGGTGTGTGTGTTTTAATTATTATTATTATATATATATATATATATATATATATATATATATATATATATATATATATATATATATATATATTATCCTATTAATTACACACACTAGGTCTTTATTTTTCCCTTTGTCTAATTTAAGATTCCTTAAATTTCATAGCTTCCATAATTTGGCTTACTATCTAACTCCCATAAATTAATTCTTATCATTTAAATAAATTTTAGGATGTTACAATCACCATAAAGATAAAGGGTTCAGATATCTCAAAAGACATTGAAAACACAAATGGAAAGAATATCCAGGAGCAAGAGATATGAAATGTGATTCATTGACTCTATTAAGTCAAAAAGAATTACAACAAATTTTTCTGAGTTTTTTTTTTGAGCTAGATAAACCCGTAACGCAAACTGCTATTTGCATAGAATATTACTGAGTTTGGAATTCTGCCAAAAAAAAAAATCTGGAAAATTTGCACCCCATCTAAGACATATACAATAAATTAAGTATATCACAGCCATAAGTATTTAGGATATGTGTGTGTGTCTCTATATTATATATATATATATATATATATATATATATAGAGGATAAACTATTTTACATGTAGATGTTAAACAGTCGAATGATTTTGTGATAAATAGTCGTAGTTGCCTAATGTTTAAATTTAGGTGTTTATTTAATCTTTGACTAGACTAATCATTATTAGAAAAACTCTAAAATTGCGCAGTTTTGATTTTTTTTTTGTTAAAAAAAATCATTGAAAAGTCAAAGCTGTGTCCTTTTATATCTATAAGATAATTAAATGTCACTTATGTTATATATAATCCAATAATCAAGAGAAATAAAAAAAAATTGGAAGGTTAAAATTTTTTGAAGGGTATTAGAGAGCATTAGAAGGCAGCATAATGCCGTTAGCCCACTTCAAATGCTCTTTGGGTCTGATGTTTGAAAAGTAAATATGATTTTGGTTCCGAGAAGTTTCCCATAGTTGAGAAGAAGAGGAACCAATCCGCAGTTTGGAGTGCAATTTCATCAATTTGGAATGACTTCCGAAAGGGTGTAGGGAGCAAGTTGAGAAGTGGTAGAGGTACCAGTGCATGATGGGAATTGTGGACACCCCTAGATCAACCATTGATGCATTATGTCAATAGGAATCATGAGTTTTTGGATCCTGAGGAGTCTGTCAGATATTTTGTCCTATCAAATGGCCAGTAGGATGTGTTCAAAGGGAACTGTTTCTTACCAAGTTGGGTGGTGGATAAGATTAAGCTTGTTAGACCTCTCTTTCAGGATGATGATGATGCTTTTTATTGGAGAAAGGCATCGGATGGTAATTTTAGCATTCGCTCAGCTTACAACATGATGAGTAGGACGAATGAGATGCAAGAGGAACCTTTCTGGCAGAAAATTTGGCATTAGCCGATTCCGGAGAGAGGTAAGCTATTTATGTGGCAGACTTTTCATGAGAGACTACCTACAAATATGCTAAGAGGGAAGTATGACATAAGTGAGCAAAAAGAGTGTCCTTTTGAGTGTAATTGTGAGGAATCCATTATACACATTCTGAGAGACTGCGAGGTTGCAAACAGAATATGGTATTATATGATTGACCCAATATATTATAATACTTTTTTTAGTGGTAATTTGCAAGTATGGCTGGAATGGAATATCAAGAATAAGCCGGCATCCCGTAGGTATGGGAAATGGCCTTGGATGAAAATATTTAGTACCATATGTTGGCTTATTTGGAAGAATAGATGCTGGAGAGTCTTTGAAGGAGAAGGAGATCAACCTGAAGGCATTATCCAGAGATTCCATCATCATCTATTGGAAGGAATCGAACAAGGCAAGTTCAGGCATCAAATATACCAGATTCCGCAAAGAAGTGGTTCCAAATGGATATCACCACCAGTGGGTTTCCTTCGGGTAGACGTTGATGGTTCTATAAATGCAAGTAATCAAGCTGCTTGTGGTGGCATTATACATGACCCGGATGGTTCATGGATATGAGGTTTCCAGCAAAAAATTGGTTATGTTTCTTCAACAATGGCTGAGATTTTGCTATTAGAGCAGGTTTACAAATTTGTAAAAGCTTGGGCTTGAGGAAGTTTAAAGTCTATACGGATTCATTTGAGGCAATCCAATTGTTATTGTATGAGTTTGGGCCTAATCACCCTTGGTTGCAGGAAATCATGGAAGTTAGAAGTTTACTTTTTGCAAGTGGGAATGTGGAGTTGATTCATTGTTTCAAAGAGGCACTTGTGTGTGCTGACATTATAGGTAACGGGGCTCAGAAGGTGAATAGTGAGCTGGCATTTATTCAACATCAACCAGCGTCCTGTTCGATGTAGATGCTAGTTGATTTAAGCTAAAATTGATGAGTTATTTAATTTGATTGTATGTGGTCTTATGACTAATCCCAAGACATGAGTCTTGCCTTTATCACTCAAAAAAAAAAAAAGCTAGTAATAATAGCTTTTGCCTTTCCCATGATCCTTTGAGAGAGATAGTAATAATATTCTCAAAAATTCGTTCATTTTTGTGCTTCCACTAGAGCCAACAAACAATTACAAAAATTATTTTAGAGTCACGAAAATAATAAAATAGAAAAAAGATATTATAGGAATTGATGTTCTTAGTCATAAAGCATGCTTCTAAATGATAGGCCAAATAAAAAAAAAAGGGTCTTCTTTATAGGGTTAAAGGAAAAAAATCCTCAAAAAGTTTTACCAAAAAAATAGTTTTACCAAAAAAATTGAATATCTGAAAGTTTTCAAAAGGAAGCACTTTTTTGCAACTTAAGCCAACTAGACTTATTACTTTGTTTTCTCAGTGCTCTTTGTGTGTGTGTATATATATATATATATATATATTCTTTGGTTTTTATCCAATTATCAGTCCTTATTTATTTGTTAATTCGAGCAACAACAGCGGATTCTGTTTGATTGTGAAGAAAATTAATATATTATATTTAATTTGTTGTAATCAACTGAACCATCGCTGTTCTATCTATTTTTAGTTTACATTGAATGAACTACTTTGATCTGTTTTATATATTTTGTCTAAGTCTTGACTTGAGCGCAAAAATTAAAAAAAAAAACACACTAAGACTTGTCCGCATGAATTATCAACATCATTTAACAATTATGTATATTTTTATAGTTATGTAGTGTTTTTAGTATCTTTTTATTATATATTTACCATGATTGAATTAAACGACTGAGATTCTTATGTTCTTGTGGACGAAAATTTTTCAAGTCAAGTGAAAAAGAAATACAACCCATCAAAAGCCTTTCAAATTTGCTTATAATATCTGCTCATATTGGAAAGATATCAATAACACAATCCATTAAAATATCTTTCCCATCAAAAGAAACAACCACTGAGTTTCGTTCACTATCTTTTTTCTGTAATTATGTTTTCTTTTATGGAACAAGTCAAGTGAGAAAATATTAGCAAATTTCCATATTTTCCTTTACGTTTTGAGTATAAACTAAAAGTGTACGTTGTAGACCAAAATTTTTTCTTCTCCTTTTTGAAAGAACAATATCATTCTGTATTTTAAATATATATATATATATATATATATATATATATATATATATATATATATATATATGTGTGTGTGTGTGTGTGTGTGTGTGTGTGTGTGTACTACATTGCTTTGTCAATTTTTTAGTGCATTAATAACTCCACCGAAAACTTTTCTAAGGCAAAATTCACTTTAATTGTTTTACATTTTGTTTTTTTATTGACTTTTACAGTAAATTAAGTTGCTATGACTTGAAAAATATATGTAAACAATGATTTTTTCCATCCAAATGTCATTTAGTAGGCATGATTAATATATAATACTTTGATTTGTGATATGACATCTCGTTGGTAGTGCCAATTATACTATGTGAATAAGATCTTACATTAAGGATCCGAGATATTGGGGGTGTTTGTTTGGACGTTTGGTATTAAAATAAGCCCAATTGAATGTAAAAAATCCCGATTGTTACTGTGCTAGTGTTTGTTTGGGTGTTTGACATACTGGCCTTTCACACTGATAAGTGGCTTAATTTAAAAGCTGGTCAGGGGATCTTGGGTTGGCTTATAGAATTTATTACCATTATTAGGTAATAAATGCTGGTAAGATATTTGGTCAGATACAATTACTTTTTCCATGTCTCTCCCTCTCTCTCTCTCTTTACTTCTCTTCTTCCTCGCGTAGCTTACCGTCTCAGACCGACGAAGAGCAAACACAGCCAAAATCTCAGCTGTCCCTCGCTGGTTTTACGTCCGTCACCGCCGATCTAAACGGGTAAGTGCTTGATCTTTCCCTTTCATTGATCCATCTTCTCCCATTGTCTTCTTCTTCGCTTGACAAAAAATGGAGGAAGAAGAAATTGCTTGATCTTTCCCCTAACGTTGCTGGTTTTTCGGCTCTTGGCCGCCATTTAAATGGGTTGCAGGTGGAAAAGGAAGTTATCTTCAGCTGTCAGTTGTGGGTCTTGGTCACCGGCAGCGTCAACGGTTATTTCAGACCCAACCGTGTGTGTAGCCTTCGATTACCATTACGTTTTTTCCGACGACGCTTGTGGACTGTAGAGGGAAGTATCCCGGTGTAAAGGCGGCCAATCTGTTCCTCCTCCCGTTTTCCGGTGGCATTGCTCAGGAAAGTCTAGATCTAGTCTCTCATCTCTGTTCCCGTGGTGTTTGCTTGTCGAGACTGTGAGCTCCAGAGTGTGTGGTGATTTGTCTTCCTCTTCCTCTGCTGGTGTGATCTTGTCGGTGTGGTAAGGTTTTCAAGTGTCAATACTGTTTCGATGATATGTTTGTGACTGGGATATTCCAATATTACGTGTGGTTCTGTGTTGCTCTGTTTCTTTCTATGGTGCAAATATGGTGGATCTGTGAAGTGGGGCCTTGAGACTGGAATGGAATGGGAGTTTGATTATGGCTGGTAAAATGAGAATGATGGTCTGATGCAAATATGGTGGATTTGTGTGGGTCTCTGTTTCTTACTACGTGTTGTTGATAATTGCTCTGCTTCTATGGTTTCCAATTGTTTCCAATGAGAATTGTTGATACTCTGCTTCTATGGTGAATTGTTTATCATTTTGCTAGCACATATATATTCACATACAAATATATATATATATATATATATATATATATATATATATATATATATATATATTATATGTATATATAATATAGAAAGAGACCCACACAGAGACAGGAAAACTAGCAAGAAAATTATTATTTTGTCTTTATAGAGGATAAGCTTTCATATGTATTCTCTAGCCCATATATATACACGTGGGATGTTTATATTTGCGCTGCAAACGGTTGTGTTTCTTCCTTTACAGTATATCTCCAAGATATTTTTCCATATTCAGATTCATTAATTATAAATATTTATATTAACTGAGTAGCGATGAGAGTTCATTCCAATTTCCAAGTTCCAACTATACATGTCCATAACTCACCGATTACAAGATTGTGTCATTTTTATGCCAATCCGTTTATCCATATATAATGTTATTAGTTGTAAATATATAGTTGGGATAGATTTTTATATTTACATGCACGTAGTGACCTATTAATGAGGTTCCGAGATGTCATATTTTAATTTGGGTTAAGGGGAAAAAATATTCAAAAGTATTTTGAAGTTGCTTCCAATATGGCACCTTAAACTCAAGTGCATTGCAATTTTGCCTGTCAATTCTTGAAGTTCATTTTTTTCATTTTCTACTCAGAATCTTATCTTCATCTTTAAATAAAAAAATACCTAAGTGTTTCCAATTTTCTCTTTTGTGAAATGAAATATAATGATTGCAAGGGGTATTTTCATTTTATCTTCCTGGACCATTGTTACCTGTTTTGTTCATAATTTAGGAAACATTTTAATAGAGTAGGTGTGATACTTTGTCATAGAAAATATGGATAATAAAGTAGTCTGGGATGATGAGACTATTGGGATTTTCATCCACGCATGCCTTAATCAAGTTTATAAAAAAGAACGGATTGGATTGGCATTTACGAAAGAAGGGTGGAAGAACATAATCTTAACGTTCAATGAGAAGACAGGAAAATCATATGACCGGAAATAGTTGAAGAATAGGTTAGACATATTGAAGAAGGATTTCAAGCTCTGGGAATCGTTACTGAAAGAGACTGGTGTGGGCTTTGGCCCCGCAAACAATAGGGTCATAGCAACCGACGCTTGGTGGAATGAGAAAATACAGGTTCGAAATGACTATAATGACTTGGTTTTATTCATAACAACACGATATGTTTGTTGACTAAAGTGTTGCTTTTTAATTAAAAATTTGATGTCGCTAAGCTGGATGCATGCAGGTTAAGTCAGGGTACAAGAAGTTTATGCGATCAGGCCTCAAGTTTGAAAGAGAACTAAGAATTATATTTAAGGATGTTATGGCCACTGGAGATGATATGTTCTCACCCTGTTCGACACAACCTCAGACTAATCAAGAAGAGGGGAACGATGTGTACAGACCTGCGGTGGATGAAGAAGAAGGCTCTAGTGACAGCGAGGACGAGCATTTCGGTGTTGACCCCAACCTTAGTACATGAGTCACAAATGAAATGGCTAGCATCGGGTTAGCCACATCAACACCATCAGACATTGGTCCCAGTGCATTTTCGTACCTACAGAAATAGAAGAGAGGTGAAGGGTCTAGTAAGAGTAAAAAACAAAAAGTGCCGGCCGTGCATAAAATAGCTGATGCTATTAGTGCTATTGCTAATGTGACTGTTGATAGAGCAGCGGCCTTAACAGAGACTGATGAGACTAGCATTGGAGAGGTTATGAAATATCTAATGTCCTTTGATGAATTCAAGCGTGACAGAGCATTTGGAGTCTGGTGTATGAAGGCTCTGGAGACCAAGGCACGTCGAGAATTTTTCGTGTCATTGAAAGGAGACCCTGAGTACTTGTTTGAGTAGCTGCATTATATCGTATAGGAATAGTAGCTTCAATTGTACTTGATGTGTGGATGATTAACTTAAGACGATCTTAGTTTTTTTGTATCTATTTTAGCTTAATTGACTTGTCGTTTAGAATGATTTGATGTATTTGATATATTTGTATGGTAATATTATGTTTCTTAATTATCTTGCTTACACCTCAATTTAACCACAATCATAGGTACGTCTATGGATAATCGTAACAACCATAGTAGGTTGCAAGGGATGGAGGAAGACAAAGATTATGACGATGCTTCAATTCTTGATGCTGATCTATCTGTGTATGCACAATTATACTTATTGCTTTATCAATATCTTGAACCATATGTGTGTAGACAACCGCGTAGACCGAGTATACAAACAGGCCACCATTGGGTGTAACAAATACTGGCAAGTGAAGGTTCAGAGTGTCACAAAATTTTTAGAATGAAAAAACATGTATTCTACAACTTATGCAATAAGTTGGGTGAGTATGGGTTAAGAGAATCTAGGGATGTAGGTGTGGAAGAAATGGTTGCAATATTTTTACTCACTATCGGACACAGAGTAGGAAATAGGTTGGCACAACAAATATTTCAACATTCAGGTGAAACTATTAGTAGGCTTCTTCACATAGTTTTGGATGCATGCCTTAATCTTGCAATAGAAATTATCAGGCCGCTTGATCCCGAGTTTCGTGAATGTCATCCAAAGATAAGGAACGATAATCGATATTACCCATATTTCGAGAACGCCATTGGAGCTATAGATGGTACTCACATTAGGTGTGTGATAACTGGACTAGGCCGAGATAGATTTATTGGGAGAAAGGGATATCCCACGCAGAATATTATGGTTGTTTGTGATTGTGATATGTGCTTTACATTCGTGTTAGTGGGATGGGAAGGTTCGGCGCATGATGCTCGTGTGTTTGACTCAGCTCTATCAAATCCAGCCTTGAATTTCCCACGTCCACCACAAGGTGTGTTTTTCTATACTTTAATTACATTTCTTTGTCTTTATTTCACTGTGAAAATAATCTCACATTTACAATGATTTTGACACATGTTAGGCAAATATTATTTGGTCGATTCTGGCTACCCTACATCGGTTGGGTTTCTTGGTCCATATAGATGTGAACGTTACCACCTCCCAGAATTCAGGAATCAACGGGGGTTTCAAAATCCTAATGAGGCCTTCAATTTTTATCATTCAAGCCTGAGGTGCACAATAGAAAGAACTTTTGAAATATGGAAAAATAGATTCGAAATCTTACAAAAAATGCGCAAGTACAGCTTCCACAAACAAGTCCGCATTGTCTGTGCCACAATGGCTATACATAATTTCATTAGAAGAAATTCCCAAACTGATGAGGACTTAGGGAATGCAGAAAATGAGAATTTACTTGATGAAGATGATAGTGAAGATCAAGAGCCACTGTCGACAAATAATCGTCACACCACATCAACCCAAATGAATCATGTTCTTAACACTATTAGGGACCGAATCGTACGAGACCTCAGATATAATTAGTTCCATTATATTTTACAATATCAAAAACTTTAACTTTGTAGCATTTCTAATTTATTGGCATTTTTATTATAATTTGATTATGTATTATCATTGTTAAATTGTCAAAGTTTATTAAATCACATTTAATAAATTTTACAACTTTTTCTCTTAAATATCACAAAAGTCACTTAAGGAAAAGCCAAACCAAACACCCTTCATTTTCATAAAAAACACTTATTCAATCGTCAATCCAAACACAAATCACTTACACAATCTGACTTTTACCAAAAGCCACTTTTCAAATAAGCCACTTTTCTATAAGCCACTTTTCAAATAAGCCACTTTTCCACCGCTCATCCAAACACACCTTAAAAAAAATACATTTCATAGCAACGTATTTGTAGCGGTTAACAATAACGGCTACAAGTAGCATGATTTGTAACGGTTTTAAGCTAAATCGCTATAAATTTAACAATTATGTATATATCTTTTATAGTTATGTAGTTTTTTAATATCTTTTAATTATACCTTTACTATGATTGAATTGAACCATTGAGATTCATAGGTTTTTGTGGACAAAAATTTTCCAAGTCAAGTGAAAAAGAAATTCAACCCAACAAAAGCCTTTCAAATTTGCTTATAATATCTTCCCATATTGAAGAAATATCAATATCCCAATCCAGTAATAAACATCTACCCAATTTCGTTCATCATCTGTTTTCTGTAATTATGTTTACTTTTATGGACCGAGTCAAGTGAAAAAATATTAGCAAATTTCCATGTTTTTCTTTTTGTTTTGAGTATAAACTAATAGTGGGCTCCGTAGATCAAAATTTTTGCTTCTCCTTTTTGAAAGAACAATATTATTCTGTATTTTAAAAAATTATATATGTACTACACTGCCTTATCAATTTTTAGTGCATTAATAACTCCACCGAAAATGTTTCTAAGGCAAAATTCATTTTAACTGTTTCATATTTTGTTTTTGATTGGTTTTTACAGTAAATTATGTTGCTATGACTTAAAAAATATATGTATACAATGATTTTTTTCTTTCCAAATTTCATTTAGTAGGTATGATTAATACATATTACTCTAGTTCTTGATATGACATCTCGTTGGTAATATCAATAATATTATGTGAACGAGTTATTATATTAAAAATTAGAGACACTAAAAAAAAAGGACATTTTATTGTGGTACATTTGTAGCAATTACTACAAATAGCATGATTTGTAACATTTTTTTTTATCTAAACCGCTACAACTTTAAAAATTATGTATATATCTTTTAAAGTTATGTAGTCTTTTAATATCTTTTAATTATGTCTTTACTATGATTGAATTGAACGACTGAGATTCTTAGGTTTTTGTGGACAAAAATTTTCCAAGTCAAGTGAAAAAGAAATACAACCCAACAAAAGCCTTTCAAATTTGCTTATAATATCCGCCCATATTGGAGAAATATCAATAGCACAATGAAAAAGAAATACAACCTAATAAAAGCCTTTCAAATTTTCTTATAATATCTGCCCATATTGGAGAAATATCAATAGCACAATCCATTAAGAAACAACCACTGACTTTCGTTCATTATCTTTTTTCTGTAATTATGTTTTCTATTATGGACCAAGTCAAGGGAGAAAATATTAGCAAATTTCCATGTTTTCCTTTACATTTTGAGTAGAGCTGGTAAAATAGGTCAACCTGCGGGTTGCGTGTTAGCCCGCACCAACCCGCGGACTGTACGGTGCGGGCCAATTCGCAGGCCCGCATTTTTTTTAAAAAATATTTTATTATTTTTTTAATACGGCAAAAAATATAAGATACATATATGTGAATTACTCATTCCGATCCTATTTATAAGCAATTTTCTCTTTGATTGCGTAATACAAATTGATGGTTAAAAGCAATAAGTGTGCAAAAAATGCCATATTTTTTTTTTCCATATATGCCCTTATTTATGAAAACAGAGAGAGAATGTATAAAAAAATATGAGAGATAGTAAAATATGTTTCCTAATACTTTGTTGACTTAATTCATATATTAAGTTCTCTTTCTCTCATTAATATAATTCTTGGTATATGTGATAATTAATTATAAATAATATGTATTTAATAAGGATAAAATAGGAAAAATGAGTTTACATTTTCAGAGACAAAGTAAAAGTCGCTTATAAAAGAGATCAATCCTATGAGAGAGAAAATTGCTTATGAATAGGATCGGAAGGAGTATTAAATTTATCTTCCAAGTATCAATCATTCCTCTTATAAATATTTTAAAATATAATCGACAATTCAGGAGATAAAGTTATCAAATTTGTCAAAGTTTATACATAAAAAACATAAAATCATCTTCAAACAACCAAGATATAATAATTTTATTTAAATAAGAAGGGAAGAGGCTAAGATTTTTTTTATTTGGATTGGAAGGTATCAAAATGGAAGTAGACAACTTATAGATTTTTTAAGTTTATTATATAAAAAAATAAAAATAAAAAAGTGCGGGCCAACCCGCAGGTAATGTATAGGCCCGCATTTTTGCGAGTTGGAAAAATCCCAACCCATGGACCTGTAGATTAAACCTATATTATCGGTTCTAGCTTTAAGTATCAACTAAAAGTGGGCTTTGTAGACCAAAATTTTTGCTTCTTTTTTAAAGAACAATATCATTCTGTATTTTAAAAAAATTATATATGTGCTACATTGCTTTATTGATTTTTTTTAGTGCATTGATAACTCCACGAAAATGTTTCTAAGGCAAAATTCACTTTAATTGTTTTATATTTTTTTTATTGGCTTTTACAATAAATTAAGTTGCTATGACTTGAAAAATATATGTATACAATGATTTTTTCCTTCCAAATTTTATTTAGTAGTCATGATTAATACATATTACCTCTGGTTCTTGATATAAAATCTTGTTGGTAGTGTCAATTATACTATGCGAATGAGATCTTATATTAAAAAATGGAGGTATTATTGTTTAAAATTTTATTAATAACAAATAGCTTTATAAACTTCAATAGAATTTATGAAACCTATCAAGTTGCCTTCTCTGCATTCTATTCTTCTTTTTGGATTTCTCTACTTTATTGTTTCCAAAACTCATTTCATGTTCCTCTTTTTGTACAGAACACCAATAGCACAATAATTTCAATATTTCTTCTTTTCTTTTTTATTTTATTTTTTTTCCCTCATACTTCAAACCGAAGGATCAAGGTGATATTTATCAATAGTTTTAGAATTACTAGGCTACTGAATTTGGTAAGGCACTAGTCATAATTAATTTGTATGATTGTGATCATACTACCCATAATGAAATTATTATATGTTTATCTCATATATCAAGTATACAAGAAAAAAAATAACATTTCTTTTTTTTTTGCCAGAAAAATAACATTTTTTAACTTAACATTAAAGTTATTATCATTTTTTGAATTCCATTGGCAAATAATCAACACTCAAACATATATGGCAAAGTTTGGCATTATAAACCGAACTCAAAATAAGTAACTAATATAATAAATAACTATTACAGTTTTCAGTGTATAAAAAAAATTGTTACAGTTTTTATTTAATATTATAATTATTAATTACTACGTAGAAAAATAAAATTTATGGAACATTAAATTAGATTTTAAGAAGACAGATTTAACTCAAATATGATAGATCAGTAGAGGTTTCAAACATCATTCATCAATTTAAAATGATAGATTATGTTAACAATAACATGACACCATTTTTAAAATGCAGAATGATTGTCCCAAACAAACTCCTAATAACTTATAGGCACTACGTGCACGTGCCCATTATTCATTATTTGGATGGTCCATTAATTGTAACTGTTTATTTGTTGCTTAATATCTTAGATCCATACAAATGTAATTTGTTCCATATAATTATCACTTTTCAACTTTATATGGGATCAAATTTTGTTCAAAAATTTAAAAAAAAACAGAAAAAAAGTGGTAAAATGTTGCCATTATGTGTATCCATGTCTTCTTTCACTCAAATAATTTTGCGTCATAATCAAAGAAGTGGAATGTATAACTATTGGGCCAAGAAAATATTTTTAGACTTTTGCAATAAAGGATTTTAATTAATTAGGAAGAAAAGTATTGCATATCCGTGCTCATCACGTGTGGTCTATAAATTTGTTAATAGGGGACCCACTTTGAAAATTCTTTTAAGTTACGCTACAATTTGTTCACTATACATCAATTCATCTACACATATCAAAATTTTATTCGCTCCCTCCATTTTTTTTAAAGGAAAAAATATAAATTTTTCTATGCATTTTCTTTGAGCTAGAGAAACCCATAACGCAAATCGTGATTTGCATAGAATATTACAGGAGTTTGCAACCCTGCCAAAAAAAACATGGAAAATTTGCATCCAACCTAAGAGATTTGCAAAGAAAGAATATGACAAGGACAAAGATTTATGATGTTTGTGATAGACTATTTTATTTATTTTAGAATCCCAGAGAATAAGGGATATGTTTCTATACAATAAGGAAACATGTTTCCATAAAATAGGGAATATATTAAGAGTATTACTTGTATATATATAGACTTGTATATGTGTTTTAATTTAAGAAATTTAGATTATTCTTCATTCTTAGTTTATACGGTATCAAAGCCTGGAGCTTTCTAAAATTTCCAAATTCCAGCGAGTCTTTGAATTTTCTGATGACGAATTTCCAGATTCTAGTAAGTATTTAAATTTTCCAATCAGTAATTTCCAGACTCCGACAAGTATTTTGAGTTTTCTGGCGCTGTTCATCAGTACTGTCTCGTACTGTTCACCGGTATTGTTCACCCCTAGATTTTGACGACTGTTCATCCCAGATTCTGGCAAGTTTCTTGAGTTCCAGTGACTGTTCATCATAGTCGTTGGCATTGTTTTATCGGTACTGTTCATTCACAGATTCTGGTGAGGTTCTCCAGTTTTCTTGCGACTGTTCATCCATCTGTAGATTCCGGCGATTTTCTTCAGTTTTCTGACACTGTTTATAGTTACTGTTTGGTATTATTCATAGTATTGTTTTTGGAATTGTTTATAGTACTGTTGGGTATTGTTTGTCAACGTTGTTTTCCGGCGACTGTTTCTTTTTCAAGGTACTGTTCATAGTATTGTCTGGTACTATTCGTATCACTATTTTTCACTGTTCATCAACACTATTTCATAATTGTTCATAGCGATATGTTATTTTTTCCATGGCTAAATCGAAGAACTCTAATATCATCAATTTTCTTGAAGTTCTTGACTCCTCTTATGAGACTATTTACTCTTAAATTTTGTTTAGACATGAGCTCCCATCTCTTGAAGATGTGTTCTCATGGGTTCTTCGTGCTGCTAATTTAGTTCGCCCGTTTGTTGATCACAATGCGAGTGCTTTGGCTAGGCGTGATTCCTTTAAAAACAAGAATTATGGGTCTAAACAAGGCACTAGTACTCTGAACATGTCTTCTGGTAGTTTCATATGCAATTATTACAATGAGCTTGGTCATATTAAGAAAAATTGTCGTAAATTACAGAACAAACAACAATGTGATCAGCAACGTAATTTTGCTCATATTGCTAAGATATCTGATTATTCTAGTCCATCATCTACAGGGGGCCTAGTTACAGGTATTTGGTCCTCAAGTCTTGCCACTACTTCTATGAAGTGGGTTATTGATTCTGGTGCTACAGATCACATGACAGGTAACCATCATTTATTTTCATCGTATGCCCCATATACCAACCCATCCTCCATATTCGTCGCCAATAGTTCCCCGGTCCGTGTTCTTGGATCAGGCACTGTTAAACCAACTACATCCACTTCACTATCTTCTGTTCTTAATGTTCCTAATCTTACGTTTAATCTTCTGTTTCCTAGTAAACTGACTCACCATTTAAACTGCTTTATCACACTATTCCCTTACCACTGTTTAATACAGGATCTTTCGACGAAGTAGATTATTGGTAAAGGCTATGAATCTGGTGGCATTACTTCCTTGATGATCAGGTGTCGCGTCCTGTTGCTTGTTCTAATGGGTCATCTCTCTTTACAGTCCATTGTCGTCTAGTTCATATGCCACTTTCGTCTCTCAAAAGGTTATATCCTCAACTTTCTCTTATGTTTGCTTTAGATTTTGAGTCATGTCAGTTTGCCAAACATTATCGTATTCATTTTCCAAATATTATTGTGTTCATTTGGCACCTTGAGTTAGTTCATTATGATATTTGGGGTCCTTGTTTAGTTTTGTCTTAGACTGGTTTTCGATATTTTGTCACTTTTGTTGATGATTTTTCCCGAACCACTTGGATTTACTTAATGAAACAACGTTCTGAATTGTTTATGCATTTTCACAATTTTTGTGTTGAAATTCAAACTCAGTTTAATACTCCTATGCAAATTCTTCAAAGTGATAATGTGAAAGAATATTTTTCCGCTCCATTCACCGATTATATGCATAGTCTTGGCATTCTTCACCAATCTTCATGTGTTGATACCTTGCTCAAAATGGTGTTGCTAAAAGAAAGAACCATTATCTCTTAGAAACTGCTCGAGCTCTCATATTTCACTCTTGTGTTCCTAAATCCTTTTGGGCTGATACTGTGTCTACTGCCTGTTTCCTTATCAATTGCATGCCTTCTGCTGTCCTTAGTGGGGATGCTCCATATTCCATTATGTTTCCCACAACTAAGTTGTTTCCTATTGATCCCAAAATTTTTGGCTGCATTTGCTTTGTTTGGGATGTCCGTCCAAGTGTCAATAAACTCGATCCCAAGTCTTTGAAGTATGTCTTTCTTGGTTATTCTTGAATTCAAAAAGGTTATCGGTGTTACTCTTCTAATCTTCGTCGTTATCTTGTGTCCACTGATGTAACCTTTCATGAGTCATCTCTTTTCTTTAAGTCTTCGATATTATCTGAGTCTCCCTCTGTCATTAATGAGCCTGATGATGTCCTCATTTATCGTGTCCCTGTCTCACCAGTACAGGTTGTTGTTCCAGAACTTGATATCATCAATTGTCTTTATGTTTCTAATGCCCTGTCCTTACTAGTGACTACTTCGCCAACTGATTTTGTTTATGTCCCCAGATCTTGACACTCCTGCCCCTAATCCAATTTTCCCTAATTCTGCTGCTGATCCATTTGATAACCTACCCATTGCCTTTTGGAAAGGTACCCTTCCTCATTGTCTTCCAAAAAGATATGTCGAATGTACCTATCATATCTCTTCCTTTGTGTCCTACCAGTATTTGTCCCCTGTTTCCACTTACCTTGTGGCTACCCTTGAGTCCATCTCCACCCTTACCACCCCCTACCAAGTCTTAGCCCATCCTGGTTGGCGTGCTGCGATGGAAGAAAAAATAATGGCCCTTGACAAGGCTGGTACCTGGACTCTTGTTGATCTACCTTCCAGGAAGTACGCCATTTGGTATAAATGAGTGTTTATAGTTAAGATTAAGGTTGATGGTTCCTTAGAACGGTTGAAATCTCAGCTTGTTGCAAAAGGTTATGCTTAAACCTATGGTATAAATTACTCCAAGACTTTATCCCCAGTAGATAAGCTTACTTCCGCTCGTCTTCTTGTATCTCTAGTTGCCACCTATCATTGGGATTTGCATCAGTTGTATGTTAAGAATGCATTTTTAAATGGTGACCTCCTTGAGGAAGTTTATATGGAGCAACCTCCTGGTTTTATTGCTTAGAGGGAGTGTGGGAAAGTGCGCTATCTCATAAAGTCATTATACAGTCTGAAACAAAGTCCGCGTGCCTGGTTTGATAGATTTTGTAATGTGGTTCAGAAGTTCGAATTGAGCCAATGTAAGAGTGATCATTCTATGTTCTATCAGCAATCTAATACATGCATGATTATTTTAGTAGTGTATGTTGATGATATTGTGATTACTGGGAGTAACAGTTCTGAAATCTTAGAACTTAAAGTATTTCTTAACTCCTCCTTTCAGACAAAAGACTTAGGACTATTAAAGTACTTTCTCGATATTGAGGTTTTGCGAAGCAAGAAGGGTATCCTTTTGACTCAACGGAAATATGTTCTCAATCTTTTAAAGGAGATTAGAAAGCTTGGAGCTACACCAAGCAGCGTTCCCATGGTATGGAATCCATTCCTATATCTTAATGAGAGCATGTTTAATGAGCTACCTGATGACTTGAAGAAGAAGATTGATCCAGAGAAGCTGAAGTCTTCCTAAGAGATATAACATTATCGATCAGTGTACTTAGTCAATTTATGGCATCTTCAACAGTGGCACAATAGGAAGCCTTATAACATATATTATATTATTTGAAAAGTTCCTCAGGTCATGGCATTCTCTATACAGATTATGGGCATACTAAAGTTGAGTGCTTTTGTGATGCGAATTTTGCAAGATCTAAGGCCACAAGATGGTCTACTACAGGTTACTGTGTGTTTGTTGGTAGAAACTTGATATTATGGAAAAATAAGAAGCAAGGTGTTGTGTCGAAATCAAGTGTAGAAGCAGAATACAAAGCCATGTCACAATCAGTGCAATAGACTATGTGGGTATTTCAACTCATGAAGGAAGTTGGCGTCACCACGACATTGCTTGCAAAGCTATGGTGTGACAATAAAGCAACACTACATATAGCATCGAACTCTGTGCTCCATGAGTATACGTAGTATATTGACATCGACTGTCATTTTATTCGTAACAAGATCAAAGAGAATGTTGTATCTACAGGGCACATGAAATCAAACGAAGAGCTGGTAGATCTTCTGACAAAAGCCTTAAATAAGACACGGGTTGAGTATCTTTATAACAAGTTGGACATTATCAATATATATGTTTTAACTTGAGGGGGAGTGTTAGAATCCCATAGAATAAGGGATATGTTTCCATAGAATAAGGAAACATGTTTCCATAAAATAGGGAATATGTTAGGGGTATTACTTGTATATATATAGACTTGCATATGTGTTTTAATTTAAGGAATTTAGATTATTCTTCCTTCTCAGTTTACAATTTATAAATGTTTAATTGTTGAAAATTTTTATTTGTATCTTAGTTTCTAAATATTTAGGCCTTGTTTATTTAAGTTTGAAAAAGAACCAAAAAAAAATTGATTTTGACAAATGTTCTATATAAAAAAACTTGTTTGGAACAATATAGTCATTCTTAAAATCAACTTGGAGCATAGAGAGGAGGTGAATGACAAAAGTGAAGAGTGTAGCGATGACGAATGGAAAGTCGGAGGATTCAAAGACAATAGAGATAAGTGCGGGAGACCAAGTTGGGAGCATGACAACAAGTGAAAAAGAGTCATACAAATATTAAAATAGAGAAAAAAAATTAATTACAGGAATTGATCTTAGTCATAAAGCATGTTTCTAATTAATTTTAAGTCAAATAAAGAAAAATGATACTTCTTTACAATTATTTATAGTTATATATATTTGAATTTTTAAATTTTCATTAGATGATATTCAATTATCTTTTATAAAAAATAGTTCACATATGTAAGTTCATCTTTAAATGAAATCATGTTAAAATAGAAACTAATTTTAAATATGATTATTGTTGCATACAAGAGTTTGTGTCAGTGTATAGAAAACTGAACAGAATGTCAACTAGAGGTAGGGACGGCTTGTTTTTTGGGTGAGGGTTGTTTTGGGGTTCAACCGTTTTAAGCTGTGATTTGGTCTTTTTAGGCCGAAACTCATTCCGGGTATTCAATAACCAACAATCCAAAAGCTCAGAAACAACCCACCGAAAAGAAGAAGAAAAGGGCGAAGATTGGATAGAAAAAATACTAAGAAGATTATGTCCAACCTAAGTTCCCAATAAGAAATAAAAAAAAGAAATAGGAGCTGCATTTTGATTTTCAAGCGAAAGAGAGTGGAGATAGAGATGCTGGACTACAAATTGCAAAACCAAGGTACTAAAAATCAAACTGGACGCTAAACCAGCTGAAGCATTGGGTTAAGGATCAGTGGTTCAGATCAAGGTCAACCCAGGGGTTGGACCAGGGTCAATTAATATATATATATATATATATATATATATATATATTTTAAATATTCATGCATGCCATTTAAAAACTACATGAGAATTTTTTTTCAATAAATAGTCCAATATAATATCCTGAACTTAATACACACAAAAATATTAATAAGTACATAAGGATTTTTCTACAACCAATGCCAAAAGTATTCCACAATCCTTTTAAAGCTCCTTGCAAATAAAAATTTTTTAGTAAAATATTTTTTTAAAAAAAAAAGTTAAAATGATGTCGTTTAAAGTATAAAAAAGTAAAAAAAAAGTGCAACCCGTGACTAGGCTAGGTCACCTTGGAAAATACCAGGTTACACTGGGTCAACTGGTTCATTCGACCCTAATTTTTTACATTCAATTAGACCAAGCTTACGATTGATTCACTAATTTCCTATCTAAACTGACCGGTACGGTCTAGTTTTCAATACAATATGCTAAATAAGAGATGAAGGGGAAACAACTGTTGATGAGAGGGATGCATTTGATTGTCCAATAGAATATAAAATTCATTGTTTATCCATCAGAGAAACGAGGGGAGTATCAGGTTTCTTATTCCAGACCAGTCAAAATCTAAAAGTCCCAAAAGTCACTTATCACGTGAATTTACTTTTACTTAATATTATCCCTTTTATAAATAATGAAGAAGAACTTAAAAAACAAATTGTTATAAAAATGAGAGAATATAATAGATGAAATAAAAGAGAGAATTAGAGAGAAAGGTAGAGTACTATCTTTTTTATTTGGATGCCACCAAAGTGTAGTATATAGTGCTCTATTTATAGGCTCTCAACCACAACCAAGAGTTACATAAAGTAAATGGCAAACTTTAATCCTCATGAGTGTACATATTGTAACCTTTGAATTATGAGACAAGTTGAATATCTAATGGTAAAACATCCACAAGAATCATAGACTAATTTGAAGGAAAGGTATGATCACCAAAAAATAGTGATTTTGCCTCAAGCTCGTTATGAATGGATACACCTTAGGCTACAAGATTATAACATTGTAAGAGAATATAATTTAGCGGCTTTCAAAATAAGTTCTCAGTTGAAATTATGTGGTGAGAAAATAACTTATGAGGACTTAATAGAGAAAGAATTTTCTACTCTTCATGCTTCAAATATGCTCCTCCAGTAGCAATATCGAGAGAAAGGTTTTAAAAAGTACTCTGAATTAATCTCATGCCTTTTGGTAGCCGAACAAAATAACGAGCTATTGATGAAAAATCATGAAAATTGTCCCATTGGATTCACTCCATTCCCTAAAGTGAATGTGAGTGTACATAATAATTACTATATCGTGGCTATGGCCGTGGCCATGGATGTGGATGTGTTGTGGTAGGGGATGTGGTAATTATCGTTATCATGGTGGTGAAAGTAATAATTATAATCCTAATATCCACTAGAAGATGAAATATAATGAAGGGCAAAAAAATGACAATAGTGGTCCTTCAAAAGTTGTTGAGAATCAATGTTATCAGTGAGGAATGAAAGGGCACTGGTCACGTACTTGTTGTGATCTTGAGCATCTAGCAAAACCTTATCAATCCTCCATAAAAAGGAGTACGAACAATGTGGAAGCAAATTTGATTTTTCAAGATGATAATGTTGAGGTATCCGAGAATGATGGTGTCAATGAGCTGGATGGTATTAATGGCCTTGATGCTTATGGCACACTTGGTGATGACTGATTTTATTTATCATAATTAGATGAGTTTGGTTGGAAGAACAATAAAAATGTTTTAATTTATGGCTTTTTCGAATCTAGTTTATGCTTTACTTTCATTTCCTCTTTTCATATGTAATAAGGGTATTATTGCTCATCATGTATTTTGAATTTATTTTAATGTTTTTCTTTTCTTTTGGTGAAGATTATGGATGTTCCAATCATTGGACACAAGAATGAAGATATATGTCTCATAGATAGTACTATAACACACACCTTACTTAGAGATAAAAATTATTTCTCTCATCTAATAATAAGTAGTGCAAGCATCAATACCATAACGAGTAATATAAAATTAATTGAAGGCTCTAGAAGAGCAATTATAATATTACCCAAAGAAAAGAAATTTGTTATTAATGATGCTTTATATTCTTCCAATTCTCATAGAAATTTATTGAGTTTTAAGGATATTCGCCAAAATGGGTACATATTGAGACTATAAATGAGAAGAATATGAAATATTTACAAATTATAATTGTTAGATATGGTGAAAAATGTGTCTGAGAAACTTTACCAACATTATATTCTAGTTTGTACTATATAAATATTAGTACAATTCAAATAAATACTACAGTAAACTAGAAGTTTTTGATAAAAATATATTTATTATTTGGCATGATCGGTTAGACCATCCCGAATCAACTATGATGCGAAGAATTATTGAAAATTCACATGGACATCCATTGAAGAGCCATAAGATTCTTCAATTTATGGATTTTCCATTTGCTGCTTGCTCTCAAAGAAAATTAATTACAAGACCTTCTTTGACAAAAGTTCAACTTGAATCCTCTATTTTTTTAGAGCATATCTAAGAGGACATATGTGGACCTATTCATCTACCATGTGAACCATTTAAATATTTTATCATTTTAATAGACGCATCTACAAGATGGTCACATGTGTGTTCGTTGTCAACACTTAATTTAACATTTACTAGATTACTTGCTTAAATAATTCGTCTCAGAGCACAGTTTCCTGATCATACAATTAAGACAATTCATCTTGATAATGCTAGAGAGTTTTCATCTCAAGCTTTTAATGATTATTGCATGGCAACTGGAATAACAGTAGAAAAATCTGTTGTTCATGTCCACACTTAAAATGGT
This sequence comes from Albizia julibrissin, assembly GCA_037074505.1. NCBI lineage: Eukaryota > Viridiplantae > Streptophyta > Magnoliopsida > Fabales > Fabaceae > Albizia > Albizia julibrissin. The sequence goes on along the minus strand of CM073484.1, from coordinate 32,606,412 downwards.
ATAGCAAGATCATTTATTAAACGCCTCTAATTGATAGCTAGACCAATACTTTTGAGAATAAAGCTTCCTATATCAGCTTGGGGGCATGCAATTTTACATGCAGAGCAATTATACGCATTAGGCCAACAAGTTATTATGAATTCTCCCCATTACATTCAATTGGCTTTTGGTTAAAAGCTAAATATTTCCCATCTTAGAATATTTGGGGTGTGCGGTATTTATTTCTATTACTCTACCATAACGCACAAAGATGAGACCTCAAAGAAGGTTAGAAATATATGTTGTTTATGAATCTCTTTCTATAATCAAGTATTTAGAGTCTTCAACTGGAGAATTATTTACGACATATTTTGATGATTACCATTTTGATGAGACAATTTTTCCAACATTAGAGGGAGATAATAAGTAGTTGGATAAAGAAATTATATGGGAAACATCGTCACTATCACATCTACATCCTTATACATAACAATATGAGCTTAAAGTTTAAAAAATAGTTCATTTACAACATATTACAAATCAACTGCCAGATGCATTTACTGACCTTAAGAGAATTATCAAATCTCACATTCCAACTGAAAAATGCTCTAATTAGAATTGATGTCCTAGTAGGACAACCATTAATTGCAAATGAAACTAAGCCACGCTTGAAGTGTGGTAGACCAATTGGTTCTAAATATAAAAATCCTAGAAAAAAAGGGAGCAATTAACTAAGATGATCAAGTTGAGGAGATAGACATAACTAATTAAAAGACCCCAAAAGAGGTCCAGGTACCTAAAAATAATGAAGAGATCTTGATGAGTTATGTCTCTAAAGGAAAAATATGGAACTAAGAAAGTATAGTTGTCGATAATGCATTTTCATATAGTGTTACAGTTGAAATAATTAATCAGAATGAGGATCTTGAACTTTGATCACTTGAAGAATGTGAAATTAGAAATGATTGGCCAAAATGGAAAGATGCAATTCAAGTAGAGTTAAATTCACTCTTAAAACATGAAGCTTTTGGACTAGTAGTCTAAATACCAAATGGTGTAAAGCTTATAGGGCATAGATGGGTATTTGTGTGAAAATGAAATAAGAAAAAAGCACGATTGGTAGCGTAAGGATTTTTGCAAAGACCTAGCATTAATTATGAAGAGACATATTCTCTTGTGGTAGATGCAATCACTTTAAGGTATTTAATTAGTCTGCCAGTGAGCAGAAAACTGGATATGCTTCTAATGGATGTTGTTACAGCCTACTTATTGTTGGGATTGATAAGCACAATGGAAGAGGGAGTTGACTGAGAGATAGGTTTTAGGCATCCCTAGCCATTTTTGGGGACACCTAAACTACCTTTATGCATCCCAAGAATCATTGGGGACGCATAAAGGTTGTGTAGGTCCCCATAAAGGGACATGCAGCCTATAATGGTTTTAGGCATCCCCATTATAATTGGGGATACCTAAAACCTATCTATAAGCATCCATAATTTTTTTGGGACGCCTAAAAGATTTTTTTGGCATAAATATAAGCTTTTAGAGCCCCTTAGGCTTCCTATTTATGATTTGGGACACATAAAATCTAAAATTTCCCTTCCAAAATTACATAAATGCCATCATGTTAACTTTTTACTTCCCTTTTTCAAATAGGGATGTATTTTAGGGAAGAAAAATGTATTTCCTGTAGTAGTGTGTTCCAGGTAGTAACATTTTCTTTTACACACTATGTGATTATCTCTATGCTTGAGTATGCCATCTTTGTGACATGAGCACAGTGCCAGGGGCATATTAGCTTAGCTGTGATCTGGGATTCAGTGAAGGCGCACACGAACAAGCCAGGGTCTAAACAGTGGTTTGGCTTTGGATAATGTATACACAACATGAGTTATCATCTTACATAACATGGTGCATGACATATTTATTTTCACATCGTATATGTTTAAAAGTATGTTACTACTGAGATTCTCCAAATTTCACCCTTTTCATAAATATTTAAAGTTTCTAGCAGCAGGCAACGGCTCGAAGGGCATAACAGTAATTTCCAGCAACTGGAGGTTTCGGGCTAATACGAGAGGAGGCATTGGTTATCTGAAGATCTTTCAATTCGTTTAAGGTCTGTAATTGTTCTGTATACCCCTATAGGGAATTCTGTATGTAATCAAGCAATATTGTTTAATATATCAGTATATTTATGCTATTTCTATGTGCCTATTGAACTACGCTATTGCTACTCTGAGTAATATCAATAATAAAGTGAGGTCTTACACCTGAGATCATCATAGATTCCTACATGAGAGTCACTCAGCTTTGGTCTAGTCAAAAGTCAATTTTGACCGGGTGATGATAAAGGCTATATTTGGGCTTAGTGGTTTTCATGTAGAGGAATGTGAATGGTTAAGATGATATTTGTCTCTCACATTAGTAGAGAGATATTACTGGTCCCCTTGATGAGTGAGTCTGAGAAATGTATAGCCATACTACGATGGAAAGGAGTTTCCATTTCTATAGTCAAACTACTTAAGGATTGAGAAACTAATGGTCAAGGGTGACATTCTCCATGCCTCATCCTTGACCAAAATATCATGTAACAAAAGAGACGTGATATGGTTGTATGATAGGTTGTACTGGTTAATAGCTCAACATAAGCTATAATGTCTAGATTCATTAAATCTAAGATATGTCTAGATTTAATCAATGTAATGGTTAATCTAAGGGGACGAATTTTATACACATACACACATGTTGTGTGAATACTTACTTGATAAATATTTATATGTATGTGTGTGTATTATTATATTGTATTAGTTTTAAATTTAGCTTTATTTGATAAATTAAATTTAATAACTAACATGATAAAAATATAAGATATCATATTTAATTTATAAAGATAAATTTCATTGGCCCTTTATTCAGATTAAATAAATGGGTTAAATTAAAATTGTTGGGAAGATTTAATTAAACCATATTTATATAATTTTCTTATAAAAAACAATTAAGTGTTAATTGATATGATATAGATTTCAAAATTAATTAAGATTAATTTTAAAAATCCAATATTTATCATAAAGTATAAAACTCTAACTAGTTATTTAGAGTGAGAGCTAGGGTTTTCTATAGATAATGAAAAATAGATAGAGCCGTGAGAAAAGGAAAAATCTAGAAGGATGTGGGCGGCGCTAGCACACTGTTCATGTTGGATTCCTATTCGTGTGGATACCAATAGAGGGAGTTGATATGAGTTGTTAGCTCCTTATGATCAAAAGGAAAAATTAAACACATAAGAAAGATATGTTTTCTACTATTTGATTTAAACGCTGTTGACAGATCTACAGTCCTTCTCCATTATCACACACATACACATTCCTCACTCCCTCTTTCCATCCTCCTCCTTACTCTGTCCTCTCTTCCACACACACACAGAGTCCTTACTCCCTCTCTTTATCCACTCCCTCTCTCCATCCTTCTTCTCACTCCGTCCTCACAAGTACACACATGGCTATCTTACAAGATGGAAGATGCAAAACAATACTCAAATATTGACGCTTCCTTCAAACTCTTAGTACGTAATTCAGTTTATTTTCCCTTGTTATTAAATATTTTAGAAAATATTTGCCCTTTCATTTTTTTTGTACAATTGTTTTGTGCTAATAAGGATATCGCTAGTTTAAATGGATTAATAGGAACCATTGGAATTAATGTTTTGGAATTATTGTTGTAGGTGTAGGAAACTCTATGAATTTTGTCCAAATAGCTTGTGAGTTATGACTTATGAGTTAGAGTGTGTGTATGTGGGGAACCAAACCTGTTCAACATCACAGCATGATATATATGCACATGCCCTTATTATATCTTGTTTGTACTATGCCCTTTTCATAGCATAATTTCATGGATATTCCTCTATTATAATTGCCTAAAAATAGTTCCAAATTGTCTCAACTAGCTAGTTTTGTTAAAATTAAGCTGAAATAATTTGTTATTGGAATTTTGGGGTGTCTCATGTTTAAGGGGAAATGCTGCCAATTTTTTTTTAAAAAAAATTATAACAAAAAGAAAAACCTACAATTGTTCTAAGCTTGAGTGTTATTGAAAATGACTTAGGTGGCAATAAAATGGATCTTAGTTGGATGAATGCTTTGAGAACTAGTGAAGAATATGAGAATGGGGTGAAAGAATTTATTGAATTTGCTAGAAAGAATGCTCTAACAAAAAATGGGAAGTATTTTTGTCCTTGTGTCAGTTGTTTAAATGAGAGTCGGTGGGATGTTGAAGTTATAACGGATCACCTACTTTGTGATAGAATAAATCTTTGATATACAAGGTGGATATGACATAGTGAGGAAGTAATAAATTGTCCGTCTCACAAGAAGAAAGTTTAAATGTGATAGATGAAGACAGAATAGAGAAAATGATTAATGATGTTGACGTAGAATCCATTGTGCAGTTGCATGAATATGGCAGCTTGTGGAGTGATGCGGAGACACCTTTGTTAGACCTGGCTGACATCCAAGAGGGGGTGAATTGGGTGTACGATAATAAAGTATGATCTTTTAGAATCTTTTTGCAACTTATCAAATCAATACATATGGAACTATAAAATCATATGCAGATATATAGATTATATATGCTGGAAATATAAAAGCTTAGGGTAGAGAATATGCAAACTGTGATTTATCCTAGTTCGGTTCTATTCATGATGACCTACTTCCAGTCTCCAGGCTCCTCCTGAGATTTTCAATCTACTATCTTCTTGTTTAACGGGTCACAAGAAAAGCCGCTACAATACACAAGTTTAACCGGGCACTTGTGTAGCCTACTACGGAGTTACTCTCCCTCACATATTGTAAGGTTCACTCCCTCTTACGACAAGTCTTACGAGCAGAGCAATACTCCCTACAGCTTTCTCATAAGGTAATCAACCCTCTCAAGGTCCCTCTACCTTGAGTTCAATATAGAAGTATATTTGTAGTATTTATAGACTCTCTCACAGAGTAGATAAATTCTTACTGTAGTACAATACAAGTATTTACTCTCTCAAATATACATGATATATAAAACAGATAAGAACAGAGAGTGCAAGAGGCAGAAGACTCAGGATATCAACATGCTTCTGTTTTTCTTTCTTCTGTACGCTACTGCCTCTGTGTTTGAATCATCTTCTATTTATAGCTGAGTTATAGAAAATGACTGTTGTGATTTCGTCTTCCCGTTAAGCTTCTCTATCCATCTTTTCAGAATATAACCGTTGTTGACATTCATCCATTGGAGTCCCATTTATTTGTTTGACCGTTGAGCCCATTTGGATATTTTCCTGTTGTAGTCCCATCTGATGCTAAAATAGATACTTCTTCATTTTTCGTTGGAGTCATATTGCTTTGTATGGTCGTTGGGTGTATTTAAATATTTTCCCTGTGAAAGCATTTCTTAATCCTGATCTGTTGCCATTGAATATTGGTATTCAGAAGATGAATCATTGCAACTGTATCTGTTGTGACTGTATGGGCATTTTGAATTCTTTTCTAATTTTCAGAGCATGTGGCAGAGTCTTTTGAAGCTTGTTGAACCATGTGTAGTAACAGTTTCCCATTTCGTTATGTCCGGCATTTTTGACTTCCTTATGCGTTTTGTTTATCCGAACGTTGATTGTCTGATTAACACTTGAAACAAAGGTTAAACAATGTCTAATAATGATAACAAGTGAGAACATAATCATTGGATAACATTTAAATATGTTTGGATCGATCACTGTAGATTACTCAGTTTCTAACAATACGAGAACTCGAGTGCATCAAACAAAACTCGAGTGCATAGTGAGTTTTTGTGCTGTCCAGGTAGCTTCTGTCACAAACTCGCGAGAGTGCAAAACTAAAACTCGAGTGTTGATGTTCCCAGAACTCGAGTGTGATCTTTAGGACTCGAGTGCATCATTGCAATCTGACATTTCATGCTTCTCTGGAATAAACTCGCTTGTCAACACTCGCATGACTCAAGTGTCATTTGATTCTAAACTCGAGTGTATGTTGTAGAACTCGAGTGCACAGCTTGTTCCTCTTATCACAAGACTCTCGAGTACAAACTCTCAATGAAGAACTCTCACAGCTCGAGTGCAGAAGCAATAAGAACTCTCACAGCTCGAGTGCAGAAGCAATAAGAACTCGAGTGCATTATTGGGTACTCAAGTGCTACTCTCATACTTCACGGCTTCAATTCTCTCGGACATAAACTCTCTTCTCAAAACTCTCAAGACTCGAGTGTATTTCATCCTGAACTCGAGTTCATGTGTTTAACTTCACCTTATGTGCAAAGCCTTCGAGAGAGTGAACAGTGGACTCAAAACATGATGTATTAATTTTTGACTCCAAGTATGGTAAATGAATGATAATTAGAAATCTCTTATCATCTACATTCCAATGCAAAAGGAATCAACTCCAAACTCAATGTATTCTTCAAGTTATGTTCCAACGAATGTAGAGAGCGTATGCATTTTTTAGCATCATGTTTTAGAAGCCACACCGCATTGAATATAACTCCAAATTTGACTTATTATATATCCATGGAAATCTATTTGAGTCTACTTTGATATGGAACTAGTTTGAACTCATTTGGACTTGTATTTTGTGAGATATGTCCAAAATATGAAAGTTGTTCTGGAATATGACTGTGATTTCAGTTTCAATTTCAATCGTTCATATCTAATTCATCTAAGCTCCTTTGATTATGTTTATAGTGTCAAAATGATGCATTGGGAGTCTAATTTCATATGCCACTGGTTTCATCTCAGTCGAAGTTGTGGTTTAAGAGATATGATTGAATTATTGAAGCTCACCCAAACTGAACGTAAAACAGGGATGAATTGAGTCATCCAGAATTCGAGTTTTGAATACCAAACTCGAGTTTGCTTCGGATTTTGATGCCCGATCTTGAAGTTCTGATACCAAACTCGAGTTTCCTTCAACCCAAACTTGAGTTTTCAATCCCAACTCGAGTTCTTACCCATTTTTTCAGTTTTGAACATTTCCAACTTAAGTTTTACATGGCCAACTCGAGTTCTCAACTTGGGCAACTCCAACAGCTTCGTTTCTGTCACAAACTCGCATGGAGAACTCTTTGAACTCGAGTACTACAGTGCCTCAGATGGCATAGTGCCTGGTTGATATAGTGTCTGTCCCCTACAGTAAAAATGCTACAGTGCCAAACAGTATAAACTGCTACAGTACCACTTGAATTCCCTTCTGAGCATAGAATCATACGGTATTTCTCCTAAGAGCTTGATTAATTCTTTCAAGTGCTTGTTTCTCTAATCTCTTTCTTGCTTTTCTTGAATGATCTATAAGATATGTAACATTAAATATAATAATTAGTCAATGTTGGAGATTAATATATTTAGCAAACTTTGTGCTCTTAATATCTCATATCTATATTTGACATCATCAAAACTAATCATTTCTAACAACCTTTGTACCCTAGGAGTAAGTACACACGGCTAACAGGAATATTGCATTTGGTCAACTTAAAGGCAACTTGTGTAGACCGATAGTAGTTTCACATTGTTGCTTGAATTGTTGTGTGATATGTTTCCAGACGATAATATACTTCCAAACCGTATGTATAAGGCCAAGAAAATCTTGTCTATGATAGGTATAGAGTATAAAAAGATACACGCTTATCCTTTACATGTATAATATCATTCAGAACGGTATTACAAGTGATTTTCAGTAGGTAATCAAATGATAATATTTTAGGTATTGTAATTGAATTGTGGATTCTTTACTGATTTTATCTAATTTGATTTTCTAATTTGCAGATTTTTGATAATAAAGATGCCTACTTACATGAAGACATTAATTTGATCAGAGACTTTTTGGTTGGGCAGCTTCTTCAACACATAGATCAGTAAATGTGCATGTTTATTTTAAGTAGTATAGACAACATTTTTGACAACTCTTTATGGTGGTTCTTGTACATAGATGTTAGTAGAAGTTAATTAGCTATTGCTGGATGTTTCCTTACCATTTGTAAAGATATTATGCTTTATTCTTCGATCATGTTTCTATGGTTTTCAATTTTTGGGTAGACCAAATTTTAAACAAAACTTTTTTAAAAAAAAATTAGTTTTTATGTCCATAATTTAGAAGTCCATTTTAAAGTAATGGGGATGCCTAGAGTAAGACTTTAGGCGTCCCTAAGTCTATTAAGGACACCCAAAGTTGCAATTTTAGACGTCCTCAAGGCAATTAGGTACACCTAAAGTCTACCACGTCTGCATCACATGGTAATTTAAGGGACTTTAGACATCCCTAATTTCATTGTGGACGCTGAAAATTCCAACTTTAGGCATCCTTAATGGACTTAGGGATGCCTAAAGTCTTGCTTACTTTAGGCGTTCTTAATAGCTTAGGGATGCCTAAAGTCTAGCTTACTACGTCGTTTAAATAGGCGTCCCCCAATAAAAAGATGTTAAAAGACCCAAAATAGGGACATTAAAATTGTTTTATGTAGTAGTGGTGCCCCTTTATGTACCTGTCAGTTTAGCTCCGTCTCCGGCTCGGGCTTTAGATATATCTTAATATTTCAAATTTAGGATAAATGAGTTATTATTTATTTATAACTCATTCTAAACTCATTTTTTTTGTTATCTATCATATTTTCAACAATTTCTGCACTGTACAACTCTACACAGTGCAATTTTATTGTTTTCCAGAAATTAGCATATTTTCAATTAAATTTGGAAAATCATAATTAATTCTAGAAAATTCCAAATTGACTGATTCTAAAGCCTATATGAATATATTTAAACTTATTTTGATGGAAAAATAATTAGGTCTAACCATTGTCATCATATTTTCCCCATAAATTCGGCAAACATCCCCTGTTCTAGATTACATTCCAGAAATCGGACTCAACTTTGGAAAATCATATCTTTTAATCTACTTGTCCAAAAATTATGTTCTACCTACAAAATTAAAGCTCTACATGTATAATTTGATCTTGTAAAATTTCAGAATATTTGGACTAGGTTTGATCTACAAAACTCATTTTACAACAACCTTGCCTCTAGTGATCAAATCAAACAGCGTCCCTCTTAAATTCTAAAAATTCCAGATTTAAACATGGTCATCCAAAAATTATGAAAAAATATAGTCCCATAAAATTTTGCCTTATAAATCTAATAAAATCATCAAAAATATCAAAATCCAGATTTAACATAGTAAAACAACTGCTGGACGAAAATAATGAATAATTAGGGAAAATGAAGTTATTTGATTTCAATACATAAACCTCATTATTTTCACTTTTAATCACATGATTAACCACTTAAACACTTCTTAAAATAATTAGTATGAATTTGGGCAGCACCTCCCCTTAGGGTTTGAGCTTCCCAAAATCACAAAGTTATGAAAATCAAGCCAACAACCTTTAATTCCTCTACTTTCTCTCTCTACGATGCCTTCTTCCCTTTCTCTCTTCTCCCTTGTTTTGGCCTTCTAACCATGTATTTCACGAAGTATTAGAGATTAGAGGAAGTTCTAAGGAGATTAGAAGGCAAAATCACTTGATTTACATGCTCTTACCTTGAATTCTTGTTCTTGAAACCTTAAGCTTCCTTCTTACTTTTTCAAGCTCTCTTAAACTCTCTCTCTCTCTCTCTCTCTCTCTCTCTCTCTCTCTCTCTCTCTCTCTTGCTAGAGCTAACCAAAATATAAAGCAAGGAGAAGAGATAATGAAGACTTAAGAATACGTCTTCTTGCTTTTTACTTTAATACATGCACTTGTCTCTAATTGGCCATTGCTTTTTCCTCTTCTTAAATTAATATTCACCAAATAAATGGATTTCCCTTCCAATTCCCTTTATTGACCGAAATGATAAGGGAAGAGGGAATGTCTAATTTCTTCTTGCATTTATCTTATTGCTTTATAATAATATTATTGTTTAATGCAAATTTGCATGTGCTTAAATCACTTGGTTATTATTAATGTCTCTTCTTTAAATATAGACCAAGGATTAATTCTTTTCTTTCTCCCCACTTCTTTGACTGAATTCATCCCCAATTAAAGGGAAAATAAATAGATACTTAATTTATTGGTCAAATGATCATTTTGCCCTTACATTTTTTCCATTTTTGCACTTGCTCGAAAACTAAGCAGAATTTTCATCAAACTTTGAAAATTCATATCTAATTGTATAGATATCTAATTGGGGTGGTTCTAAATTCTATGTGACCCTGAATAAGTATAGTTGTAGGAAAAATATAAAATTTGGCTAACTAAAAGCTCAACATTCCTAAAATTATTATTTTTAGACGCTACCACAGAAGCTTGCCAGTTTTACTAGACTAACTTCAAAAATGCATAACTCTTTGTGTACAGGTCCAAATGACTCATATGATCTATCAAATTAAAAATTGATAAGCATACTTTTATTTTGAAAATTTTCATAATTTTTGGATATCATTTTCCTATTGAAAAATTCCATATAATCAGGCTGCCACGTGGAGAAACACACTGGCAGCAAATCCAAATTGTTGCAATTTGGGTTCCAAATATAGTCTTGTTGTGTGATCCTTAATTACATTGCTTTATCACTTAATGTGCATGTTAACTCAAAATTTTATTCCCCTTAATGCCACCAAAGGTATAAATAATTTTAGAGAATAAAATTATGCTTTACTAGGACACTTGCTAAATTAGGGCTTAGTAGTCCACTCAGTGCAGGCTTATTCTCAAGCCTCTAGTCTCAAAATTTGGGATGTTACATTAGGTCAAAGGGCATAGTGACATGGTTATACATTAGAAAAGCTTATGACTTGATCCATACAGCTTTCTCATAGCGAGTTGGTCCAACACCATGTACTCTTGCAAGTGCCTAGGATTTCTATTTGTATCTTCATACCCTTTCAAAGTCATATTGGTCTTATTTCATCTTTGCTCCTGAATAGATACCGATCAAGGACATTTAGGACAATCATTATGATATATCCAAGGATATAGTTATCATAGTGACCATGCAAATAACATGATAACAAAATGGAAAAATTTATTGAATGACAATATTCAAAGTACAATGATTGGCCTCTAGGGCACAATTTCCAACATCTTCCCACTTGTACTAGACACAATTATTAATTTGCCTAATTCTTATTACCTAACATGACGCTCATACTTTTCCTGTGTAAGCAGTTTGGTAAAAGGATCAACAATACTTCTTCTCATACTACTTTGCATATTTTTTATATCACCTCTATCATTAATTTCTCTAATGAAATGAAATTTCTTGAGTATATGTTTGGTTCTTTGATGTGATCTAGGCTCCTTGGCCTGTTGGATAGCATCGCTATTATCACAGAACAAATATATTGGATTTATGATGGTATGCACCACTCCTAGTTCAATAATAAACTTTCTAATCCAAACGGCTTCCTTAGCTACATTTGATGTTGCTATATACTTGGCTTCTGTTACAGAATCTGCTATAGTGCTATGCTTCAAGCTCTTCTAGCTTATTGATCCACCATTTAGGAGGAATATGTATCCATATTACGATTCAAGGTCATCTTGGTCAATTTGGAAACTTGCATCTGTAGAACTAGTTACACTGAGGTCATCATCGAATCCACCATATATTAAGAACACGTCTTTAGTCCTTCTTAAGTACTTTAGTATATTCTTGACAGCAGCCCAATGACCCTCACCAAGATTTTGTTGATATCTGCTTGTCATACTTAAGGCAAATGAGACATCTAGTCAAGTACATAACATGTCATACATGATGGATCCAATGACCAAGGCATATAGAACCTTGCTTATGCGATCTCGCTGATTAGGTGTACTAGGACATAGATCCTTGCTAAGATAGATGCTATGAGACATGGGCATGTAACCCTTTTTTGAATCTTGCATACTGAATATATGCAGTATCTTGTCTATATATGTGCTATAACTTAGGCCTATTAGTCTCTTGGATCTATCTCTATAAATCTTAAGCTCTAGCATGTATGTAGCTCTACTTAAGTCTTTCATTGAGAAAGAATTTCCTAACCAAGACTTGATACTCTGCAAAGTAGGAATGTCATTCCCAATAAGTAAGATGTCATTTACATAAAGTACTAGAAATATAATTGTGCTCCCACTAACCTTGTAAACACAAAGTTCATTGATGTTTTGAATGAATCCAACTCTTTGATTGCTTTATCAAAATAACGATTCTAACTCTAAGATGCTTGCTTCAATCCATAAATGGATCTTTAAATCTTGCATACTTTACCAGAGTCCTCTGAATGCACAAAACCTTCAAGTTTATCATGTACACATCCTCAAGCAACTTTCCATTAAGGAAGGTTGTTTTGACGTCTATGTATCATATTTCATAACCATAATACGTTGCAATGGTAAGAAGGATTTTAATTGATTTAGCCATTACAACTGGGGAAAAGGTTTCATTATAGTCTATGCCATGAGTTTGAGTAAATCATTTAGCAACCAGTCGTGCCTTAAAAACATTTACATTGTCATCCATGTCAATTTTCTCCTTGAAAACCCATTTATACCTTATGGTTTTTACACCTTCAAGTGGATTGACTAAGGTTCATACCTGATTGTCGTACATGGATTGTATTTCATACTTTTTCTTCGAGATATATCTTGCTTCCACTAATTCTTTTAGAGATAAACTCTCTTTTTAGAAATATACCTTTTGAATAACAAACACTTTGTTATTAGTAGGATTGTAGACATAGTATCCATTCGTTTCCTTAGGATACCCCATAAAAAGGCACTTTAGTATGAACGCAGATGTCTCTAGGGCATAGCCCTAAAAGAAAGGTGGAAGATTTGTTTGACTCATCATAGATTAAACTATATCTAATAGTAGTGTTTGATTCCTCTGTTTAGAAATGCCATTCCATTGTGGTGTTCCTAGAGGAGTCAATTATGAAATTATCCCACAACTACTAAGATGGTTAATGAACTCTTTCCTCAAATATTCAACACCTCGATCAAATCGAAGTGCTTTAATTGTTTTGCCATATTGGGTTTATACTTCATTTTGGAATATTTTAAACATTTTAAAATATTCAGATTTATGTTTCATTAGATAAATATATCCATGTCTACTAAAATCATCTATAAATGTAATGAAGTACATATAACCTCCTATGGTAGCTGTATTTAATAGTCCATATACATTTGTATGTATGAGTCGAATAAATCTGACCAAGATCATTAGCAAAGGAAGTAAGAAAAGTGATCTGACCAAGATTACTCGAGTGATTTATGTAATCACTCGAGTGATTATCAAGATCACTCGAGTGATCATTAAAGATCACTCGAGTGATCATTAAAAATCACTCGAGTGATATGAAAAATACCAGATCACTCGAGTCATCTGTGAAATCACTCGAGTGATGCGTCAGATCACTTCTAGTGAATCAAAAATGACTACAAGAAAAATTCAATGTTCTCGATTTCACTGCCAGTGATCTTGAATCACTCGAGTGATACACTATTTTAGCTGAATCACTTCCAGTGAACCTGAAAATCACCAGAAGAAAATATTACTGTTTTGAAAATCACTTCCAGTGATAACCAGATCACTCGAGTGATCCTTAAATTTTTCAAATTCACTTCCAGTGGAACGAAAATCACTGCAAGAAAATTTCACTATTTGCAAAATCACTTCTAGTGGCATTAAGATCACTTGAGTGATATTTGTTTCTACTAAATCATTTCCAGTGGATTGAAAATCACTGCAAGAAGAAATCACTGTTTGTAAAATCACTTTCAGTGATGCCAAATTCACTCGAGTGGTATATGAAATCTCATGTTCACTCTGTAATCACTTGCAGAAGATTTTAATGTTTTCCAAATCACTTCCAGTGACATCAAATTCACTCCACTGATGTTTCATTTTATCAGTATCACTCTCAGACAGTCACTGTGATCAACTTGCAACCACTTCCACGGAAATCAACAGATTTTGTTAGTTAGATTTTGATAGTGATAATCATTGCTATTTATTCCAGATTACTATCAAAATCATGTGGCATATTATTTCGTTAAAATTACTCAGTTGCTGAAATCCATCTCTAGTTAAAGCAAGCTCACTTCTGATGGTTCCTTCATTTTCAGAAATCACTCCCAATGAATCATGATCACTCCGATGATATTCAAATATTTTCTAATGGTTATATCCTCGAGTGTATTACAGGTGTACTCTACTACCACCACATGACAAGCAACTAAACACACCACTTGAACGGCAACTAATCGTGGGCAGCAGCGAAATTTATAAATAACTATCAATGTGCAAAGTGGAAAACAAATACTGTTGCATCTGTCAGAAGCATGATGAATCAACGGACAAATTTACAATGGTCCTCAAAGCTTCTGATATATATATATCCAGCCATTCGAAAAATGAGAGAGCATGAACAACACTTGAATACACTACAAATAATACATTGATAAGTGCTTCGTCTCTTATCAACTCTTCATCTGTACTTCAGTTTTCATCTATATACTCTGTGAGAGAGATTTTTCAGTCATACACGCTTTATTTCTGATAGTGATAACTTAAGGTTGAGGAACCTTAAGTTGGGATTTAAGATTACTTTGTGTAAGGGGGAGTGAGTATCCAAAGAGAGGAACTTGCTGTTGTACTAAGGTACCAAGAACCCACTGAATCTTAGAAGATATAATGAAAGGCTCAGAAGGATTTCTAAGGACTGGACGTAGGTCAAGTGATTGAGACCGAACCAATATAAACCCCTGTGTGAACTTCAGTTATATCTCTTCCTACTTATAACTGTGCTTTAAAATTTCATAATTTTATTTAAGTATCTGATTATTCTATAATCACCCAATTCACCCCCCCTCTTAGGTGAAAAGCTTGCTCTAACAAATTGCTCCCTTTTTCTTTCTAGGATTTTTATCATTAAAACTAATTGGCCTACCACGCTTCAAGCGTGGCTTAGTTTTATTTTCAATTAATGGTTGTCTTACTGGGACATCAATTCTAATTGGAGCATTTTCAGCTAGAATATGAGATTTGGTAATTCTCTTAAGGTTAGTAAATGCATATGGTAATTGATTTGTAATATTTTGTAAATGAATTATTTTTTGAATTGCAAGCTTACACATTGTTGTGTACGAGGATTTAGATGTGATAGTGACAATATTTTCCATGTAATTTCTTCATCCAACCGCTTATTATCTTCCCCTAATTTTAGAAAAATTGTCTCATCAAAATGTACAATAAATAAATCTCCAGTTAAAGACTCTAAATACTTCATTACTGTTCCAGATTTCATTCCAGAAACAGGGCTTAACTTTAAAAAAAATCATATCTTTGTTTTAAATTCACCCCCTCTTGAGTGAAAAGCTTACTCTAATATTTGGTATCAAAGCACAGTTCTTCTTGTTCAGGTTTAACAACCTTAGAAGGATCCGATGGCAAGCATGAGTGAATGAATTCTTCCTGACAGATCCTCTATCACTAGACCACCAGGTTTCAGTGGTGAGCATTTTTCCTTCTGGAAAGCTAAGTTCCGTGTATTCGTGATGGCTACAGAATACGGGCTATGGAATGTAATTGAAACTGGAAACTATGTGCCTACAAAGACTGTAGAATCTGGAAAAGCTCCTAAGTCACCAGCAGAATTTGATGACAATGAAAAAAAACTCGTGACTCTTAACAGTAAAGCAATTCTGATGATTCAGAGTGCACTGAGTCAAAAAGAATACTTCAGAATATGTACTCTTCAAACTGCTAAAGAGATGAGGCAAGCCTTGGAAGTAGCTCATGAAGGAACATCAGGAATAAAAGAAAATTGAATCAATACTCTAATTACAGAGTTTGATCTACTTCGTATGAAGGAAGGTGAGTCAATAGCTGAATTTGAACTTAGATATACTCATCTTGTAAATCAACTTGCAGCACTTGGAAAAATCTATGATCAGAATATCTAAGTACAAAAAATATTAAACATACTCTCAAAAGAATAGGAGGTCAAAGTCACAGCAATAGAGGAGGCCAAAGGAGAATCGATGCGATCTATAGCTTCTTTGTTTGGAAGTCTTTCTGAATATGAAAGCAAACTAAAATTCAAACGAGAGCTAGAGGAAGTTGGTGTCAAGAGAAAGAAAAGTCTTGTACTAAGTGTGATAAAAACAAAGGCATAAAGCCAAGAAGAATATGAGGAGTTCGACGATGATGAGATAGGCCTGATGATCAGAAGATTCAAGAAGTTTTATAAAGGCCAAGGTTTCAGAAATTCACAAAAAGGTGGAACTAGTGACAGAAGAGGAGCCAAGGAGATCATCTGCTATGAATGTGGTAAACCTGAACATATCAAATCAGAATGTCCGGAGCTATTACAGAAAAATAAAGAAAAGAGAAACGTTAAATCCTTCAACAGAAAGAAGGCATTTGTGTCTGCAATATGGGGAGATAGCTCCTCAGATGAAGAAAGCGATAATGAAGAGATAGCCAATATATGCCTGGTTGCTCAAGAGGAAACATACGAGGAGGTAAATGATCCTGATCCTACTTATGATGAATTACAAAATGAATATGATGCTTTACATTCTGAATTAGTCAAGATTGTTAAAGAATTGATTGCATGTAAAAAGAAAAACAAATTTCTTGAAGAAAGAATTGAAGAATCCTTAGATAAAAGTTGCAAAAAGTGTTTGTCTCTTGAGAAGAAAAATATTGATCTTACCAAGACTCTTAAAAATTTTACAAAAGGAAGTGAGATGTTAAATGTTATTTTAAAAGCGTAACGTCTTGTGAATGATAAGTCTAGTATAGGATATGATCCAGATTTAGACAAAAGAAAAGGTAAGAAGAAGACGGGAGGTAAACCATATTTAAGTTATTTCACACATTCTATGCATACATCTAATCCTTTTGCTTATTGTAATTACTGTAATAGAAAAGGACATTACACTTATTCATGATTTCATAAAAATAAAGGAATTATAGGAACCTATAAATGGGTACCTAAGAAGTTTCATGATCAGGAAGTTGTCTGTACTAACCCAAAGGACCCAAAAAGATATGGGTACCTAAAACTTAATTATCCTTAATTGCAGGTTTGCTTCAAGGCATCCAAATCAAACAAATGGTACATAGATAGTGGATGCTCTAGACATATGACTGGTGATCCTGAAAATTTTACCACATTAGTACTAAAGGAAGGTGGCAAGGTAAAATTTGGAGGAAATCAAACCGGAAGGATAGCAGGACTTGGGGAAGTCAAGAATAAAATCAAATATGTATATTATGTTGAAGGCTTATGTCACAATCTATTAAGTGTGAGCCAAAGCATAAATAAAGACAACTGGGTAATATTTGACTCAGAAGAATGTCTGATAGTTACCAAGAAGGATCTGCAAATTGAAAAGAAGAATTTGAAGTCAAAACTCAAGGCAAAAAGGGAAGGTAAATGCTATACTCTTGATATGAATGAAAAATTTTCTAAAAACTGCCTTTGAGTAACACTGATGAGAGTTGGCTATGGCATAAGCGACTTGCCCATGTAAATATGCATCAATTAGGTAAATTACTCAGAAAATATTTAGTAATTGGTTTACCTAATGTAAATTTCAAAAATGATTTAATTTGTGATGCTTGTCAAAGAGGTAAACAAACAAAATCATCCTTTAAATCGAAAAATGAAATTACCACCAACAGACCACTCCAATTATTGCATATGGATCTGATTGGTCTAGTAAGAGTTAAGAGTCTCGGTGGAAATTTATACACATTTGTTATTGTTGATGATTTCTCCAGATTTACCTGGAATATATTTTTGTCATCCAAAGATGAAACTTTTAGTAAATTTATTGCCTTTGCCAAGAAAGTGCAAAATGAGAAAGGTATGTTGATTGCAGGTATCCGGACAAATCATGGTGGAGAATTTGATAATCAAGCATTCACATAATATTGTGATACAAATGGCATCGATCACAATTTTTCAACATTAAGAACTCCACAACAGAATGGAGTCGTGGAAAAAAATAATAGAGTTCTTACAGAAATGGCTAGATCAATTCTCAATGAAAAGAATGTGTCTCAAGTCTTCTGGGCAGACGCTATGAGCACTGCATGCTACATCTCAAGTAGAGTGTATGTTAGAACCAAACTTGGAAAGACACCATACAAACTCTACAAGGGACGGAAGCCAAACCTCGCTCATCTACACATTTTTTGTTGTAAGTGTTTTATTCATAACAACGTTAAAGATAATCTTGGAAAGTTTGATTCTAAGGCTGATGAGGGACTTTTCTTAGGCTATTCAAATCAAAGTAAAGCATATAGAGATTTTAATAAATGAACATGTATAGTAGTAGAATCAATTCATGTTGTATTCGATGAATATGTGTCCTCTAGTAAAAGCCTTGACGATAAGATAACTAATAACCAACTTCTTTTAACTCTCCCAATCCTGAGGTTGATAATATTGAAAAAGAAGTTGAATTAAGTCAACTAGAACAACCTCGAGCCTGGAAATATATCAAGAGTCATCCTCTAGATCAAGTGATAGGAGAAGTTAATGAAGGAGTTAAAGCTAGAAACAAAGTTTTAAACGAAGTTATCTTTTCTGCATTCATTTCTCAATTGGAACCTTCTAACATTGACAAAAGCCTAACAGATAATGATTGGGTGTTAGTAATGCAAGAAGAATTAAATCAGTTTGAAAGAAATCAAGTTTGGGATTTGATACCCTAGCCTAAAGATCATTCAGTTATTGGCACTAAATGGGTATTCAAAAAAAACTTGATGAATCCGCAGCTATTGTCAGAAACAAGGCAAGATTGGTCGACAAAGGCTATAATCAAGAGGAAGGTATTGATTATGAGGAAACATATGCTCCAGTAGCAAGATTGGAAGCTATACGAGTACTCTTAGCCATTGTGTGCATCAAAGGATTCAAATTATATCAAATGGATGTGAAAAGTACTTTTTTAAATGGGTACATCACAGAGGAAGTTTATGTAGAATAACCTCCAGGTTTTGAAGACGTATCCAAACCAAATCATGTTTTGAAATAAAAAAAGGCTTTATATGGTTTGAAGCAAGCTCCTAGAGCTTGGTACGAACGGTTGACCAAATTTCTCATCGAACTTGGCTTTACAAGAGGAAAAGTCGATACAACCTTGTTTATAAAACGAAAACTAAATGAGATTTTGGTAGTTTAAATTTATGTTGATGATATTATATTCGGTGCTACTAATGATTCCCTGTGTAAAGAATTCTCTGAGATAATGCAGGGAGAATTTGAAATGTCTATGATGGGGGAATTGACATTCTTTCTGGGTTTACAAATTAAACAAAGAAAGAATGGAATATTCATATCACAAACTAAATACCTAAAAGAATTGCTCAAAAAGTTTGGATTGGATGAAGCTAATAGTACAGATACACCTATGAGTTCAACGATTCTTATGGATACTGATGAAAAAAAGTTGATTTCAATATAACTCAATATCGAGGAATGATTGGATCATTACTCTACCTCACAGCCAGCAGACCTGATATTCAGTTCAGTGTTGGTTTATGTGCGAGATTTCAGTCGTGCCCTAAAGTATAACATGCTGAATTAGTGAAAAGAATTTTCATATATCTGGCAGACATAAAAGAATTGGGTATATGGTATCCCAAAAGAGGTAATGAATATCTAGTTGCCTATTCTGATTCTGATCATGGTGGTTATAAAACAGATAGGAAGAGCACAAGTGGGCAATGCCAATTCCTTGGAGGTGCAGTTGTTTCTTAGTTCAGTAAGAAACAAACTACACTATCATTATCTTCAATGGAAGCAGAATATATAGCAGCCTCAAGCTGTTGTGCACAAGTACTGTGGCTAAAATAGCAACTGCAGGATCTTGGCATTTATCTTAAAGAAATTCCCATCTACTATGACAACACTTGTACAATAAGTTTAGCAAAAAATCCTGTACAGCATTCAAGAACCAAGCATATTGATATGAGACATCATTTCATTAGAGATCATATTCAGAAGAAAGATGTCAAGGTGTTATTCATACATACACATTTGCAATTAGCTGATATTTTCACCAAACCTCTTGCCCGAGAACAATTCATGTACATACGAAGGGAATTAGGAATGATAAATCCCAATGAATTGTAAGTTGTTTAGCCGTTATAAATATTGATTTCATAATGTTTTGATGATCCTATAACTGACTTAAGCATCGGAGTATCTATAAAGATGTTTTGAAGGATGCTCTATAATATCTTCAAATAACAGAGATAAATAGAGAGGAAAACACTCGGGTGATGATAAAGACTAACTCAAGTAAGTGAAATACTGCAACCACAGGTAAGCCAAGTGATCAGACTGATAATGTCACTATAGGTAAGTCACTCGAGTGTTTTTTATCAAAATACTGAAGTAAGGTAAGCAGTTACAACATGCTTTTAATTTCTGTGAAGTAATTTTGGACTTCACTCGAGTGATTTTTACACTTCACTCGAGTGAAAACCAAAATCACTCGAGTGAATGTCAAAATCACTCGAGTAAAAGTTAAAAAATCTGGTTATATCAGCTGTTTCTCCCGCGACTGTTCATTTCACTCTCTAGATCACTCGCACTCGCGCAATCACTCTGAAATCCTCTGAAATTTCTCCAACCCAGAAACCCAAGAAATCTAGCTCAAATTTCACTCTCTGTTTTACCGATTCATCCTCTCCGTCAGACCTTCTTAATTGTTCCCACTTCTGCATCTAAAATCTCTGACGGAACCCTAAATCATCCAAAATGGCTAGAACCAAGAGACCCGGTCAATCACCTTGTCCTCTCCTCCGTCTTAGAAGCTGAGAGCATCACCTCCACAAGAACTCGATCAGGCTTTTCAAAAACCCAAAGGCATCCGCATCGAAGAACCTACTGGGATAGTTACACGGTCTCATGCAAGCTCTAAAGGCAAAGGGAAAAAGAAACGACGAGAAGCAGAAATCCAAGATTCTACATTGCAAACAAAAATCTCATGTGTTGTCAATATCCTAACTGCCTCTGTTCCCCAGAAGTCACGGTATGAATCTCAAGCCTCTGGTAGTCGGTTTCATTCTGAGTCCATGGTCGAAGAATCTCCCGAAATCCTTGATCCTCCTCCTGGGTTTAACACGGGTAATCTCAAAATTTTGAACTCCATTGTGTTTGCTTCCCAATTTTCTATAAGGGATTTATGTCCTATTGTCTGGGCAGATTTGGCCGAGCTCAAAAAGAAATTTCACATTGACTTGTCTCCTTATTTAAAGTAGTATGAACTATGGTTAAAATTGAGAATGTCTTACAATCATTTGGTTGTTAAGCATTTTTACTGTAACATGAAGATCGCTGATGTGAAAGATAACCATGGAAACATTATTGTTGAAAGAATTGAAACAATTGTGAGAGACCAAAAAGTTCTATTGTTTGGAGATCTTATAAACACTTACCTAGGCATAAAGGATGTACCTATGAACCCTCCCCGAGTCTTTCATATTCATGAGTTGGTTGATATTTTTAGACCGGGACAGCCTGGTGTGCCTCTACCCACTTCTCCAACAGCTCTAACCAATGACCAGAGAGCCTTGTTTTACATTTATTCCCGTAGCATGGTTAACAAGGCAAAGAACTTTACTCACATCACGGGGAAGGATCTTCAAATGATGGCATCTCTTATGACAAGAGAAAGAAGAAATGTGGGTGAGCTTATCTTTCAAGAAATGAAGAGGTACAAATTTCACTCCTCCAAGTCTACTACGATTCCCTATCCTCAACTTGTGTCTTACATTCTCTCTATACATAACATTTGGCACTTGATGTAACGGCACAGCTTCTCCCGGACTATCTTTACTCAGCCGGGTTCATGATTGATCGGGGACTTGTGTCTTTACTCGCAATACCAGGCTCACTCCGCCCCCTGCGGAATTATCGCCGAAGCGAGCCTCCCCAGGTCTCAAGGATACTACCTGGGGGTAAGTAGTTCCTAACATGAGACCTGGTACCATTGAGCTCGTGAGATCAATGGTACCAGGTCTCACGTTAGGAACTACTTACCCCCACGTAGTGTCCTCGAGACCTGGGGAGGCTCGTTTTAGGGATAATTCTGCAGGGGGCGGAGTGAGCCTGGGATTGCGAGTAAAGACGCAAGTCCTCGGTCAGTCATGAACCTGGCTAAGTAAAGACAGTCCGGGAGAAGTTTTGCCGTTACACTTGACACCTGAGGGGGACATAGTAAGGATTCCTAAGTTTGGGAAGATTCACCTCACACGGATGGGAATCACTATTCCAGCTGGAGCTTCTTCACACACTCAGAGACCTCATTCACCACCTCTTGAGGCAAGCCAGAGAGATCATCACACTAAGAAGATGGATACTTCACCTTCCAAGATGGATGAGGCTCAGTCTTCCAGAGCAGTATCTCCTGGTCCTTCTTTCACTCAGGCTGCTCTTCAGACATATATTCAGAATGTCATCCAGTCTGCTGTCACTCAGTTGAGAAAGTCTAACACTGAATTGATTGATCAAGTCAACTACTAAGTTAAAGTGTTAATAGAGGCATTAAATCATAACTTCAATATACTTTTTGATCGCCAAGTTGATCAGACACAGAGGATCCAAAGGATTGAGGATGCACTCAGGTCTCATCTTCACATTCCCTTCCCAGACCTACCACCAACCACCTCACGTGTACCTCTTACCTCAGACCCTCCACTTCCAGATCCTTTACTTTCTGACCCTCCTATTACTCCTTCAGACACTCCTCCTCTTACACCTCCCACACTTTTATCTCTGACCATATCTTTGCTGGTGATCTTCCACAGGTTGATCTCTTCCTCCAGACTCTATCATCTTCATCACACCACACCTCTTCTAGTTCTCATGCTGAGGAGATTGTCATTGAGGATGCTACTACAGAGATCATATGGCCTACTCATTCCACTTCCACCACTCCTGTTGAGCCCTCTTCTACGACATTTTCTTTCCAGTCTCCTGCCCAGCTCTCACTTATTCCATATGTTCCACCCATCTCCTTCTTTGTCTCTCCATCTATTCAGACATCTATACTTTCTGCTTCTCTTTTAGATGATGCCAGAAAGGGGGAGAAGAACTGATATGATCATATGTGTTTTATGTTTATATTCATATTGTCATGTAGTGTAGTTTCTGAACTAACCATGTACTTATTCAAAGAACCTAATCTAATGAGAATATAGTTTTAATGCAATTGTGCTTGTATTTGTATCTATCGATATGATCTCATAGCAAGCAAGAAGTTATGCTTCACATGTGCATGTTTAAATTCTGTTTATAATGGTTTTTGAACCTTGAACTAATATTTTTCATTTTCTATGTGAGGTCAAAAACTTTCAATCTTTAAAACAAAAATTTTAGTCCTTTGTCGTGGTTAAGTTATTGCAAAATTTTTGAAAAAGATTAAGTAAAGTCTTAGAAAATCAAATTTTGAACATGATCATATAATATGTTTTGTCATTATCAAAAAGGGGGAGAATGTTACATTTCATGTTTTAATGATAACAAATCATGTTTTGGAAGTCCTTGGATTTGATTAAAACAAATACATCAGTAAAGGAAGTGAGAAAAGTGATCTGAGCAAGATCACTCAAGTGATTTGTGTAATCACTCGAGTGATTATCAGGATCACTCGAGTGATCATTAAAAATCACTCGAGTGATATGAAAAATACCAGATCACTCGAGTCATCTGTGAAATCACTCGAGTGATGCGTCAGATCACTTCCAGTGATCAAAAATCACTGCAATAAAAACTCACTGTTCCGGATTTCACTGCCAGTGATCTTGAATCACTCGAGTGATACACTATTTTAGCTGAATCACTTCCAGTAAACCTGAAATCACCGGAAGAAAATATTACTGTTTTGAAAATCACTTCCAGTGA